>OX122897.1:16652765-17852765 GCA_944738965.1 Nebria brevicollis
TGTCACACAAGCTATCCACTACCTACTGTTGTTAATCTGGCGGTGAGTTTCACAAGTTGCCAGACCTGCCAGGTAATGCTAGAAATAGTTGAACTAAAAGCGATGTGTTCCTAAACATTCAGCCAAATGTTTGTAATGCTGGCTGCAGATAATACTGCTGTTTGCAACCTTACCTACAATGTGCTGGAATCCGTGTAGCTTCAAGTGTAATAAAAGAAACGATTCTTTAGTTAATATTCAACACGCAAGATGGCTGCACGGTAATGAAGTAACCTAGATTCGCGAAAAGAAGAATGGACGAGAGCTTTAAAACGTTCTACATCGCAATCTTTTTATCTGTTACATTTGTAGTACATTGTAGCACGAAATTACACTCATTTATAATTTATAACTTAATAATGTATTACTTGTTATTAAAAAAAATACAAACAACTCGCGTTCAATATTATTTCTTATCTTGCTCCATTTCTCGGTGTGCTAGTTTCGTTAGACTTATTAGCTCTGAACAAATGGCACAACTGCAACCATATTACTTACTACTTCGTCAAAGTTTACTGTCTACAGTACCTGCCAATCTGTTTGCTGTCAGACTTCTACGGTGGCAACCACAAGTTCTGCTAATTACAATTATTTGCATTCGTTATACGAACCGGAGCAAGGGAAACCAAGAGATGCATAACTAGCGCCAGTGTTGACGTGTTCTAATTACGTCAGAATGCAGATTAATCATTTAAATCAATCATTTCCGACATGAATACATGATACAATCTGATACACTCTAGTGGCAAATATTTTTTATTGATTATCAATATGTTTCTATTTCGCGAACACCGCAACTATAGTAGATTTTGTATTTTAATGCTAAGAAGTTTAGCTGAGTGCCGCCACTCACCCGTATTTTTTTTACACAATACTATTGAAGTGTATTTCTGTGGCGTAGTACTTAAATGATCGACCAACGTGGTTGCTGTCTTTTATTCTATCTAAATTAATTAATATACAGCTAAGTCTATATGAACAACTCGACTGCAACTAACTTCACTGGTTGTTATACACTTGTTCGGTGCTTGAGGGCATGTAAGACAACGTCCCGTACTGTGTGTTCGAGGGGTGACGACACGAAATGCAGTTAACCTACCGGAATTCATTGCGGATTCCTACAGATTCCGGACATTCCGTGCTTGGAGAACAGAACTTCCATGTCAATGAAGCGACGCGAATGAGTAAAAATCAATGTCTGCGAAATTGCAAAAACTTGTTTTTTCTTCTATGCCACCGCACCGCCGATGCTGCTGCCGGCCGCGTGCCTTACCCGAGCGGGGGTAGCTTCCCCATAGCTCTCGCATTACGTACACTGGAATCTTTGCTATCTGGAAATTTGTGCATGCCCTGGAAAGTTATAAACGTACACGTGTCCGTCTGTGACGTTATATATATACTGTCGGTGTTCGTGTCGTCTTCGACAGCGTCTACCGTGCGTTACTTGGTTGTTGCCCTGTCTGTGACATGGGTTCTTTGACATTTTCTAACTTTCTATAGTTAGGTAGTCAATACTATGTACGTGTCTTGACTAGATTTAGAAGTGCCACGTAAACATATATGTTTTCTCGCGTTGGCTTAATTTTATTATATAATAATTTGTTTTTATTATACACCATACATAATTAGGTATAATTTTAGCTTAATAATATATAATTAGTTGAAAAAGTCGGTACATGACACTTAAAAGCTACCATTTTTCCAAAACACATGTTGAGCAGTGTCGTAATTAACGGTGTAGCGTGTCACAACTTTTAAAAGCAAGTTTAGTTGGAAAATTCAATATATATTTTCGAATTTATCATTAATCTAGTTTCGAAATATTCTAAGAAGTTTCTTCTTTGCGTAGAACTGTATTTATGTAATATAGTTATTGTTTTATTGTGACATGAGAAATAACCAAGTGTTTCATTCAATTTATGATTTTAAAGTGAAATATGGTTTAGTTCAGAATAAAAATAAAATAGATTGAAAAATCGTTAACATATTCAAAACAAGGATTTCGTAACGCTCAAGATGCAAGCATCTGGAAGTTCAGTGCAAGACACTGTAGATGCCCATGTATAGGAAAATGTTTCTTATACAAAGTAATAAGTAAGTATTGTAAATATGAAAAAATTCGATCTCGAGATTTTGACGGATAAAAATCACATGACTTTACCTGAATTGTTTCTGACTCTTTTTGGAAAGACATCTGTCTGTCTGTGTGATGCATGCGTGGGGGGGGGGGGTGCACTTTTGCGAGTGTGTGTGTGATCAGATGACCTAAACGATTGAAGAAAAAACTACGAAACTTTAAACATAAGATTTGTATATTCCTGGCAAGAAAATTTCCTATTTTAGATAATAATATTCAAACTTGACGTGCATGTTTACTCTATAAATTTTTGGATTTCTGCAATAATTCAGAACTGGGACAAGAAAATGGTTATTGAAAAATTAAGTGAAAACGTGTTTCAATGGTTAGTAAAATATAAATTAATAAAATAATAAAAATATATTTTCTTGAACAGTTCAAAATGTGTGCTTAAATATCCCTCTTATCTTAACAAAATATGTAGAAGAAAGTTACTTGTAAGCCATTGCGGATAATTTACCAGTGTATTGATAAACATCCTTGTTGATATTAATCTTGAAAATATCAGCTAAATGCGAATACATTACCTCGATCTGACATCGTTTGTACAAAGTAAGTTTACAAAGCTCAGCATTACATTCTAATCCAATTTGCAGCAATAAAATGTTAAACATTGTTTGAGTTCCTCTTCCGCTAAGTAATTAAACAAACATGTAAGAAAACAAAGTCAAACGCTGGCTGCGTAATTATTCACGGTATATAACAACTAGGTATATACACTGACAGCAACAGCATTAATCGTTCTATATAAGATTGCATCTTGTCTATGCAGAATAAATTTAATAAAAATGTATTTTACAATGATTTTTAGAGTGTTTTCTACTAGCATGCGCTATTGGATTAAGCGCACATCAACTTCCAAATTTGTTTTCCACTAACATTTTTAGTGTGCATTAAATATATATATTTTCCTCTAAAAGTCTAACTGATATTAAATATCTTATAACCATATGTGTCTGTTGAAATCTCGATTAATAATTTATAAATTGCTTTGAAAACTATTTCATTTTGATCGTATTTCTTAACAAAATTTAAATGGTATTACAAATAAATTTGTAAAACATAATTTCGTATTATATCGTTGATTCGTAACCAGAAAACGTTTAGAAAATGAGAAAACAACCGTTATCCAATCCTGTAAATTTGAAATTGAATCAAGTTTAGTATCCGAGCCTCGCCGCGGCGGCCGTCGTGAAGAATAGTAATCGATAAATTGTTTGTCGTCGTTCGAGCCCCATGAATCGGCACAATGTGTATCTCTCTTCACTGGAATTATTAATATTAACATTCTACGAATTACCAAGCTTTCTGGCCACACCCATCCACAAACACTTACTCCCTTGTGAAACAAGCTTTGTTTGCGGCGCGACGCGGTGGCCGGCAGGTGCAACCACCATCACCTAACCTCACCTAACTATCGTATATGGCATACCCATCCGTGCGTTATGAACATGTGTTGTGGCCCATTATTGATAAACAGCGTGTGGGCCATTGACGCGTGTACGACCCTGGTTGGTTACTTATCTGCGGGCAACCATTCCATCACAAGGGGATACAATTCAATTAGAAGTTATGTGGGATTGCAAACTGCCCTACTGGATATATTATGATCGAATATTATTGGTGTAGAATTGATTCTCAACAAACATTTACTCATTAGATTGTTTCAAACTAATCGCTTTAAAGATAAGACAACGAAAAGTATCCACACTGTACTTTCTTATACGCATTTTGCTTATATAATATTCAATACAAATTTGTAATAAAGATTTCTTCGTTTTTGAAAAATAAAATAAAAAATTGTTTGAAATACTAATACTCGTATCTCTAATTTTTAATCTTACTATTTTTGCTGTAAGTGCAACCGTTTTTGAGTTATTGTTGAAACCGTAAAAAATGACTAGAGTAAACATGCACTTCTGGTTTGAGTATCCTTTCAATATCGTTTTCTTACTAGGGATGTACAAATCTTAAGTTTAATGTTTCATGATTTTACCTTCAACCGTTTAGGCTGTAGGACTCTGTCACACACACACATATACACGCAGAGACGCACACACATACGCGCGCGTTCACACACTCACACACACACGCGCGCGCGCGAGCGCGCACACACAGACACGCACACACACCTACACACAAACACAGAGAGAGACGTCATTCCAAAAATAGTCAGAATTGCTTATTTGACTAAAATAGGTTTTGAAATCGTCTATAGCATTTGAAATAGAATAATATAAGTACACAGTAACTAGTACTAGTAAGGTATCCATTTCGGACAGCAACATAATAGCAGCATCACTGTCTTCTAAGTCGAAACGCAATGTACCGGCATGTAATTTAGGCCGAGGGATTTTTCGTGGCCTGGATCAACGGTGAAACCACCGTACATGATTCGCCTATTCGTTCCTCCGAGAAACATGCGTTCTAACAAGTAAACACCAACCACTGTTTCCTTCTACGGTGACGTCGCACAACCTCCACCACCGTTTTCCGTTTATCATCTACTACCTTTATAATAACAACTACAACAGGTTTGTGTTACTAGTAAATGTCTGAAGTAAAACACCATATGATTTTCGATTTAAAAAAATATATATACTGAGCGTTTGTTAACGGTATTATCAAAAGCTAGAAGTGTTATTCTTAGTAGAATGAAAATATTCTCGTAACATTTAACACTTTCTTGAAATGGCACGTTGGCTCACCTCATGTGACCGCCATTGTCGGGTTTTATGGTGTCGAGCTGTGAAGGAAAATGAATTTTATACATGCTTGCCTGTTACGGACAGGAATGACTATAGGACACGTTTTATTTCACGCTCGTTTCCAGAGAATGGTGCTACTTTTTGAAAATAATGTCTTTATTTTAACTTTTTTAATGCTGCGCAATCTCTTTCTGCTTTTGTTCATAAATCTGTCCAATCTCCAACCGACTGCACAAAATACACGGTCGTCGGCCGCACAGTTGTTACCGAAACCTTCGGGGTCAACCTGACGTCATCAACAACGGGGAACATGTTTCGAGTTTTGTAATAGGGAGTATTTATTATTTTAAAGCTAAATAGGGATGTTTTCTCTTTTATATGACAAAACATTTTGCATACACATGTACATGTATTTTAAAATTGAATCCAGAATAAATAACCCACCACAAACATGCTTTACAACTGTTTCTATATCCTAACGTTTTATTTTTGCAATTTGGCTTATACAAGTTTTGTTTTATCTTATATATTGTATCGTTTAAATATACAATTTATATATTATATGGATTTTTATTTAATAATTTTAAAAATATATTTATTTAAAGTTATAACTTTGAAGGTACAATTACATAAAAGTTTTTAACTTGAACCCATACCATTCTCAATTAAAACAAATAAACATTGTGTGTGTGTGTATATTCGGCTAGAATCCTAGGTAGTTGGTTGCGAAACAAGGGTATAATTTGGAGTAGGGAAATAAATGATGCGGTGTGTTTTTCTATGATGTGATGGGCGTAATTACTTTTCCCACATCTGAGGCACAAATTTAATATCACAGAGCAAGCAAACTGCGAACTGTTGCGTGATTGCAGTTTATCTAAATAGTTGGAATAATCTGTGGAAGTTTTGGCGCCATGTGGTACCGCAAAATATTCGCACGCACAATACAAACTGGAACATTCCCACATTCCACTCGTTTACAATATGTATAAACGTGTATGTGTGCGCATAAGTGAGAAGGGTAGATACCAAGCAAGATAAATATATTTATCTAGTAAGCTGTTCCCTTTAAACGGCTACGATCGGCGTATCTGCGCCACCATTCAAAAACACCACGCACTTTCGTTCTTTCCCTTCAACCAGCACCGTTCTATTGCTTCATCTCGTTTCCCCCTCAAGGTTACGCATCATAAATTCGCCCTTAAACTCTAACATTTTATTGCTTTTGACTTATGTTAAATTGATATCATATTTTTCCATTGAATATCGCGTTTCTGTGCGTTTCTGATACACAAACACAAACCCCTGTAGAGCATTTGTAATTTATATACGAGGAGAAATAAATATTTACATTCGCATTCAAAGAATTTATAAACCATTAAATCTGTTAAAATCTGTATAAGTCTTCTTAATAGTTGAAAATCTTACTCATACATAATGCTGTATTAGTTAACTTATCGTGCTTACTATATATATTTTTTGAATATATACTAATGTGATACTAAATTAATGTATTATAAGAATAAATTTCCTTCCTCTTTTGATTCATGTACAACTACATAAGATTATCTTTTTTTTATCAACACCTAACACTTGACTAGGATCACGTATTTCACTAATATTTATTTGTACACTATCCTATATTTATTTAAATACGGAAATTCATCTCTACAGTTTTTTATTTATCTTTACATATTACCCTTCGTTTTATTCCCTGGTAACGAATACTGATTTCTGACTGTCCTAGCTATCTACTCAGGTATATATCCGCGTCTAAAATTAAACCCTTACTAAAAATACCAGAGAAAGAATTTAATGCAATTCCAGAAATTATAAATTTAGTAAACATGCAATTTAGAACTTATAGAAGATATTTTTCCTGCGTACAGTTTTCCATTTTGTGATTATTATCTCTTATATGAACGCTATTTGTGATGTTTTTCAGTTGAAATACAGTAGGAACGATATTTTGATGGTTTACTGATTCAGTTATAACAGAAATGATTTGATATAGTCGTATTATGAGTTCTGTTGGTATGGTGCGCTTTATATGTTTTCTAATATACATATATTACAATACCAATTCTAGAACAGTACCCACTATCTGCTTTATATGATCGGTGTAAATTTGTTTTTGAAGTCGTGTTTAACGACACTCTATATTTGTAAAGAAGCACAAAGCACCCCTATAACAAGGAGAAGCTCAAGGAATCATCTCGTAATGATCTCATCTACCTGTAGATGCCACACATCTTCTCCAAAGCAGTGTGCTGAACTGCATACAAGGCAAGTTAATAGCTATTACTTTCCATCTTATCTGATCTCAAAATGGCTCTTTTAATATGCGATGAATCTTGAGTAGTCTTTATTTTCGTGTAGCAGACAAATTTGATAGCTTTTGTAACATTCTAATTTATAGATTTTCATATAATACGCTATTTCTCACATATGTAAATTGCATCATCTCATTAATCTGTTAACATCTATAAATATACCACTTCTTAATAATTTGTTGCATATATTTTGATAGCACCCCATATCCAACATTCATTATCACTTCTAAGAATACCATTTCTCCAAATGCTGATTTTGGCCTATATTGTTAGACCCTAGATTCTATGTTTGAATAATTTGGTAATTATTGTAAGCTGGATTATTACGATCATAGCAACATTAGCGATACTAACTTTTGACTTTTTCAGGCGGGTTATCTTTCATGTCTAAGGTAGTATAAAATAAATTAAAAACAGTCTTTTTATTTTCGTTATTCTTAATTTAAAGGTAAAATAACTTCAAAGAGATTCCATTATGATAACGTTTTTGATATACAGTATAGCTTAGCTTAAAATAAGTGTATAACGTTGTTTCATTATACATTGTTCTTTAGATAATTTTAATAATAAAATGCTTGTTTCAACTTTGTTATTTTATATTAAATTACATTTGGATGATCACAGTTATTTGTAATTCATGGCTTATGTTTGAAATTGATATTAAAGAAATGTAGTTATATTATTATATTTGATCATTAACTGCAAAAATATTCCATGATTAATTTCAGTATATTGGCAATAGTGAAACTATAGTGTAATGATTCTAGACGCAAGTGTTTGCCAACGCAACAGAATGAATTTAATTGCAACGTTAAACCATATTAGGTTGCATTGTTTCCGGTAATATGTTTGTTTTATGAAGTAATCCGAGTTAGTGAGTTGTGAGTTCTGTTCGCCTGTTCATTCGCAGCTCCTACTTAAGTTTTCAAACAACTTGCAAAATATAAAGTTGTGAATATACACTCTCCTCGCTGTGCGTCATTGTGTCGTTCATGTTTTCACTGAAGAATTTGCATGAAAACTCGAAATGTGATTAAATTTTCTGCATGCGCAAAACAGATTAATTAAATTTTGTACATTTTTCTATTTATTTATAATAAAATAACGAAAAACAAAGCAAACAATTGTTGCAATTAAAACAGTAATTAGTCACAAGTTTTTATTTAAAAAAAAATCATTTCATTGAATTTTACATGAGTTTCCTGGAAATTCTACCAAGTAATTCGTTATATTTAGGATGTGAAAACATTTAAAAATATTAGATTTTGACTGTTTCAGTTTTCGTTAATAGAATCTGATATTCAATATCAGCAAAATTATTTTTTGTTGCAGTTAACTAAACCCAAAAAATATTGTAGTTTTAGAAAATTATTTCATTTAAATAAAATATTAATAAATAAGAAATAGGAAACTTATACGCCTTAATTTTCTATAAAAATTTATTTTTCACAATATTGTTACAGTAACTATAAATAGATGCCGAAACCGAATTCATAAATTTGTAAAACTTCCCAATGGCTGCCATTTTCTGTAGACTGAATATATGTAAGGAAAATAACTCTTTTAATATCATATAATTTTACGTAGATTAAATTTTTTTTTCGTATTCCATGCAATTTTGCCATATACGAAAAAGGAAATTTATAGAACTTAATTTTCATTTATAACTTATTTCCTGCTATATAAAAATTACTAAATATGTAAAAACCATTTAAACATTTACTATCTACTGTATTAATTATAATTTTATTCACAAAATATAACATTTATCACAAAATACAATCTAATATTTTATATACGTAAAATCAAATCGAAACAATTATCAAATACGAATATGGAATTTCCAATAGTTAGTAACTAATATTTTTAAAATTTCTGCAAAGTGAAATATTCAACGTTTCCATACTCGATCGCTTAAGATATTTGCTGAATGTTATAATTAAGTTATGTCCATAGAAAAAATAGTAAATGTTGCTTAATTAATGATCCTCATAGGACTCCAAGCTAATTAAAATATCTTTGTGCTAAGTATTTAATTAACAAAGCTTCTTTTATTTTAAATTATTGTGGATAAAAAATATTTTCGTAAAGTATTTTTTCATTTGAATCTCATTATATACCTTTCTTTGTAATGTAAAGGAAAAATATAAATGATGAAGTTATTTAAATATTCAAGCAGTAATTAATTTCGAGTTTATACAGCGTTAGAATCTTTTTATCGTGAGATATATTTTCTTTCTTATTCAACATGTATATCGATAACAGAAACAAGATTTTTTTTTGTTCCTCAAACATCCAATCCACAGGTTTTATAATTTTGATTCATAAATTCAATAATTTTATTAACAATTTTCAGTTTCATTATAGCATAATGACAAAGGTTTTTTTAAAATTAATTTTAATTAATGTTAATATTGAATAGCACTGCTTATTTTTTTTTAAGCTTTTTAATGTATGCATTTATAACGAATTTACCTCATCAACCATTTTTTAAATAGATCCATCTTAATCTTCTTACAAGTTAGTGGTTCTACAATTTGTTTTCTTTTTATTAATAGTTTCGAACAAAATGCTAAGATTTCCAACAATCGTTGAATGAAATTACCATTTCGATGCGTAATTTGCATATTTTTTAAACCGTTGAATATCAGCGGCAACGGCAGCCCAAACACAACGGATTAGTATATTTCATTAATATTTATCAAGCATTATAACTCCATGAATTCAGTCGTAGCCTTGCGTACTCTATAACGATGTTTATTTCGTGGCAAAGTTCTTGCTAGCAAGATGAGAACGAGCCCAAAGTAAAGTCCCGTTAAAAATACATCTACCAAAAACGAAATAAGTTTGGTGACAAAGTTCGTAAAATATGCATGTCTGATAACGTTCTCAACTATTAGTACCCTTGGGATTTCAGTGAGAATGTACCAACGACACGGGTGTACGAGAAGTTGTGGTTAGAGCGACCAAAAGTGGGAACACATGCTTTTATATGCAACCTTGTCAAATAAATCATATTCAGTTAGAGGTTTTTTCTAGTAGGCACGTGGTTAATATACGGTTGTGACTGTCGTCAGATTTAAATAATTTATGATATGAACGGAGATTTATTAGTTTGAAAGAATTTTAAATGTATTTTTATAAATAGTAACAAGTTAATTTTTTTCTACTTGTTTATATGAATATTAAATTTAAGTATATGAACGACGAAATTTTTTCCAAAAATAAAGTATACGATTTGAAAGAACTTCACTATGTGGTTGAACTCGGATTGCTCGGCCTTGACACACTATTAAATGCTGCTAAAACATATATCCCGTTTTGTGCTCGTGAATGTAATTCCTAGCCAATTTATTTCGTGTATCACTAGACCTTTCCGTTAATATATTACATTTAGTTGTTGATCGATATAGCTAGTCCCATCTATAGGGTAAAATACGCATTTCCATATTTAGTGGGTCCAGCTATTTCACCGTCCATCCCTTGGCATCAGAAATACGTGTATATATGCAAGTGTGCGTGCATGCAAGCGTGTTTGAACCTTCTATAGTGAAAATAGCTATAAACTTGCTTGGATTATATATTTACTTGCTTCGATGTAGTTGGGGGGTGGCACCTTGTGCGTTCGTCCACTAAAAGCCAATTTTCCGCGTCTATCCTTTTCATCGTGATTCAATACTGCGACAGTTATTTTCCATAAAAATCTTTGCTATCATCGTGGTATTTTTAGAATATGGTGTGTTTCGCAACTCAGCTATAAATCTTTTAGTAGATTCTACATTAAATAAATTTATTTTTTATTGCAATATCCACTATCCAACTAATACATTAAATAACTATTAGATATTTTTGAATAGATTCTATTTTAAAAATAGTTTATTCCACAATTTTTCAATTAACAAATTATTAAATAAGTATGAATATCATATGAATAATTATTACATCTATTAACTATAAACAATACAATTTTCGTCATAATTATCGAATACCGAAATAAATTTTTTATAATTTTTCTACAAGTACATTGTTGTTATTTCCATGAAATAAAAAATGAATTACTAAGTTCACATTTATAAATCACATGTGGTTTATAATTTGGCATTACTGAGAATCTATAGATAAAACTAGCGCAACATTATTTTGCTATTAATAAAAACGTTATTGAAATGCAATTTTTGTATTTTTCAATGTTAATAATGGGCATGGTTAAATTTATATTTAATAAATCATATTAATAATTTAACAAGTAAATTAAATTATTTGGGATTTTATATTGATTGTCAAATCATAAATTAATTGAGTATAAAAATGTATAAATGGTTAGTAACATATTCCATTAAATATTTAATTTATAACAACGTAATTTCTGGTCATTATAATTACTAATATATAATAAAATATTATGAACTTTTCATAATTATATTTGTCAGTGCAAGACATGTATTCACGGAACTTGAACATTTTTTTTGCATGAATCACCCACTTCGTTTATACAACACTTTTAAACGGAGCAGATTTAAATCAAATCAAGGAAAATAACAGTTCAATTCTGTTTTTCTCTTCTTCAAATAACGCCAAACTACTCAAAATCATGCTTTTGGCCCGTTTTAACAATGTGAAACAATAATGTGACATGAAAACAATAATATACGAAGTATGACGAAATATGATGGAATATAAACGTGGTTGCGTTTGTTGTTATTAATACGGCGTCTGCATTAAGTAAAGATGTACGTCTATAAGCTTTAAACGACACTATCGCACATATTATAAAAGACATCTACATTATTTTTATGTCGTTACTTATATCTGACTAAGGAATGTAAATAATGTTCAAGTTCCGTGAATCCTACTATAGATATTGTTACTTCACAATTTTTTTTTATTTTTTTTATTCTAGTTGTGTGTTCAGTCTAGTTCGATTATTAAAAAATATAATTAAACATGGCGTTTTATGATTTGGCTGGACACATAATTAATGTAGCTAAAATTAATTTCGTTTAGCTGCACAAGGGAGGCATCTAAATGAATTTCATATATTTTCATATTATAACTTATAATAGAGTTATTTGTTTACGCCTGTCACTGCAAAATATTTACATAAAGGTGAGAGAGATATGAAACGAACATAGGTTTGGTATTCACAAAGCAGACGACAGCGAAACGACAAAAGTTAACCGGGTGGTTTTATAAACTTAGTAATTTAATTCCCTTGTTATTTTCCGCCGTGCTAATATAGCACGAGAACAACGCAGCGCGTGCGGTTTTTTATAAACCCCCCACCCCCGCCCTTGGTGTGACTATTTATTTCATGTCTCTTCAAAAACGTTTGACAAATTCCAACTATGCAATTATAAAGATAGTAATGAAACTATTTATATATTGAGTCGTATACAGATTCTGAAAACAAGAGATAAATAACAACAAATTTGTTGTTAATTTCAAACTAGTGGTGATGAATGCAATGCAATATTACGTTTTTGGTACAATTTAATTAGTTACACGGGAATTTGATGTTAGCATGGCACGTATTTGCGATTCGAATTCACTTTTGCCGCCTTAATAAATGCGTTTGATGTGCTTGATTGTGATGCCTCACCTGCCACAGAGCCGCCATTTGTGTTTCGTTATAGAATTCTCCTGTAAAAGCTGTATCTTTTAAAGGGCATCAATAATATTATATTGTGTTAATATAATTAATGTCATCATTGATTTAACATAAAAGATACTTTTTACCTTTTTACTGACCTTTCTTATACGTAGTAGGCATATTTCGTTAAAATAGGAGCGAAATTAAAATAAAACTTTTTGACATTCAAGAAAATATATAACCATTCATGACTCTATTATAAATTATTAATAGTTTTCAAATGAACTTGAACCCTAACGAAATAGTTACATAAAATATATTTAATATTTTACTAAACTTTAAAATAATTTTTCACTAGATCTATTTGTGGTAATAGATGTCTAAAAGCAAATCTCAACATATTTGAGTCTATTTGGTTTTCCCGTTCGAAAAGTAGTAATTCAGGAGAGCGTAGTAGATTAGAGTTTAACAGTTTGTTTATTTACGTTGTTTATTCTCTACCGATGGAAAGTATGATTGCGAGATTGAAAGAAAAGTATTTCTGGTTGTAAAATTTTAGGAGCTTTGAGAATGTTTGCGAGGAAATTTTTACATTTCTAAGGATACATGGTTATGTTTGTACAATGATGCCTTATGCAATCGTTGATGTATGGAAGTGATTGTTGTAAACCAAATATGAATAGCGTGTGATTTCCGTGAAAATGCTAATTTTTATTTGTTATATATCTAAGAGAGACAAGAAGTGAAATACGTGTGTGTATGAATAGTACGATATTGAAAGATACGATATAGAATAAAAGAGAGCTAGATAAGGTTGTATGGTCATGTTGAGAAAATGGAAAGGATGGACGATTTACTCGATGACACACACACAACCACACACACATACACACATAGACACACATACACACACTTACACACACATACACACACATACACACACATACACACACACACATACACACATACACACACAAACGCGCGCGATGAAGGATGGAGAGTAACCTCGCTCCTAAAATATTCAGATTCTATTTAAGGAAGGCAAAACTAGCCGAGAATGATTTTTTTTTCATGATTACACAACTTACTTATTACTTTATATAAGAAAGTAAAAAAGCTATAGAAAAACGGGTGTTATTGTTGTTTTTACATATACTTGTAACAGGTAGAACAGAATACAACCTGTGACGTCATTATCTGGCTTACCATTTTTCAACCTTTTTGCTTACGCAGTCCTCATATTTATTGTTAAAAGTTTGGTGACTTCCATAACTCGTAAGTTTCGGGTAGAAAAACACTGGTCTATATTACAAGTTAGAACAGCAAATGACGAATAAAATTATTTTGAGGCCACTTTAAAACCATTTAATTTGTTTTGCAAACTGGAGATCAATATTAACAACCAGAACACTCCAAGCAGAAATGTAACGATATGCTACAGTTCTGTGTTCTAGTTAATTTTCTTAGAAATATTTTTAATTAATACTTTTTATAAAATAGTGTTTATAGAGTCCACTTCTGTGTGCGTCGAAAACATATATACATGTAATTTATCGTATGAGGGTGAAGTGTGATGAATTTGGTGTAATGTGAAGAAAGTTGATATTTTTATGGGTCAATGTTGTGATTTGTGGGCGGGCAGAACTTTAAGTATTGCACAGAAGTACCGGTTCGGCTTCAGTTTGAAGATCATCCCCTTAAGATACAGTTTTGTTCATATTTCTTTTAGGATCTGACCTAGTTTGACTTGAGTACATACGCCAGACTGTTTCTAAAATATTATTGCTGTAGATTGCATTCAATACTCGTTGAAACAGTAAATACACCTATACTTTTAACCAACAGATTTTATAAAATTACGTTTCTATTTAATCTTATTTTTTTTTAGTTCTAATTCAAAAATGTTTGAGCTTTTCTTAATTTTTATTGCTTTTACAATTATCTTATAC
Organism: Nebria brevicollis; assembly: GCA_944738965.1. Taxonomy (NCBI): domain Eukaryota; kingdom Metazoa; phylum Arthropoda; class Insecta; order Coleoptera; family Carabidae; genus Nebria; species Nebria brevicollis. The sequence goes on from OX122897.1 coordinate 16,667,522, forward strand.
AATGGATTTTGTAAGTTTCAAATTGTACATGTTTATGATTTTCTAAATACGTCAGAAGAAATCTTATAAATACGATACTTTTTAAATGGACAAATTCATAGGTAATTTTCAAACGGTGAAATCTGTTCTAGCTGCTTTTAATGATATCCGTATATTTGTGTATGTTTGTGTAATGAAATCGTACAGGAAACTTCATAATTTCTTGAAACGCTGTATGACATAGTTGTACCAATTTCTTAAGTTTGTATATCATGTTAGGAATAAGTTAAATGTAGTTATAGTTGGAATTGAGTTATGCACAACATAATTTTCGTTCTGCATCGTGACAAGCGATACGTACAGTTTCGCGAAACAAGATAACTATTGAAACTACCCCGTAAAGTTAGATACCGAACCCTTTTTTCGTACTGCCATCATTTCGTTTCACAAATTCTCGTAAACATACCTAACAAATAATTGCGTCACTCGAAAATGTTGATACAATTAGAGTAAGAAGTATTGTAGCAAATTTATATCATTTTGAAATAAAATATTTGAATAGAAAACATATCTGTGTATTATGTATAAATATAGGTCGAAAATAATTTCCTTTTACTATTTAACCAACAAGTCATACATATGTGATATATAGCTAAACTCTCGTGTCTTGTAATATTAGTTAACATATATTTCGGTGTGGATGGAAATAACGGCGCTAAACAATTTATTGCATCGACAGGGCGTGTTCGGCCGGTGACAGTCTAATAGAATAGCGTCAAAGGATTGCTTGAATGGCGGTCGATCTCAGTTGGAGCCTAAGGTCAGGAAGCGAGCTGCTGTTCGCATTGTAGATCGAGACTTCGACATCATGTTCCTCCTGTCTTTTAAACCAATGACAGTCTGATAATAAGTAAACTGGTACCCCTTTTCGTTTCTGTTTTGTATGCAATATAGGGAATACATAATACTGGATAAGGGATGCATCTCTTTATGTCTTAACTATCCATTTTCAGACATATTTCAAAAGTAAATAATTCAGAACAAATTTTTAAAATTTGTTTTCAAATATATTTTATTTGTAATAAAAAAATTATTTATTACTATTTAAAATTTTATTATGATTATAAGTTATATGATTCGCAAGAATTTGTTTAAGAAATGTTTAGAGATTTGTTCGCCAACGAGGTAAAACATATTTTTCATAAAATCTAGCGTTTTACTACTCGTAATACCACCTCGGGAATTCAGGAGTGGAAAAATGTACGATTTTGAGTAAGATGAGATTAGTTTAGTAAGATTGGGCGTGTGGGTTGTAAAAACAAAAACTTGATTGGCTCCCGAGAGGATCGTAGCATTTGCGTCATGCCATGTACGGCGCTACGCTAGAATTGATTGCCGTGCCCTAAATCATATAACCAGTTAACTGAGACAACTAGAATCATGGGGTTACAAGCTGAACGGTATTAGTGGGTTACCACTAATAACCACCGTTCACTACAATTGCACTTCTTGCGTTAGATTGAATAACAAACAATCATGACTGCAAATAATTCGAAAACACCTACTTATTTATATTTTCTCCTATAAGTAAACAAAATATACTAGAAATTTTTTATCAATATCTTGATTATTAATTATAAAGATACAGTTGTTTAGAGCGTGAAAACAAAAACAAGACATTATGAATAATTATATTTTCTTTAATTATTCAAAATTTGTATTTGAATATCCCTCCCATCAAAACAAAATACGTATAAGAAAGTTCAGTGCAAGTCATTGCGGATATTTTTATTTTATCAAGCACGAAATTTGTTTTATCTGTCATAAATATTCATTTAATTTTAATAAATTTTAAATATCACGGTGTTGGTGTTCAATTTTGGTTGAAAAATACTTCTATATTTGAAGAGAGAATATTTCGTGTTTAACATGTAATAAGAAATACTACGGCATTTGTTTGTTGAGCACTGTCCACTTGTAAACAAGCAACTCAGTGATCATAGCTAATTTAGTTATTTACATTTACTCTGACATATTAATAATTAGTTGCACTTTATCGCTAATTCAAACATGGTTGGAAGTAAACTGTTGCTGCATTCTAAATATGTATGATATATTAGCTAATATACATACATATATGTATGTATATATAATTCAAACATATTAAACGCTTCGTTGCTAACTTTATTATCAATTTACAATTTGCTTTTAATTTTTGACACATGGGTTTGAAATTTAAAAAAATAATACATATATAAGTAATTGGCTCTAACAATATTATTATAGTGTTTAACTTTTAGTGCGCGGAAATTTCCGATTAAAGATTGCAGTGTAGATAAGTGGCGTTATATGTGTAACTGTCGTATCACAACGTGATAAAAACATCGTTACACCAATTGGACCATTACCAGCGTTCACTATGAACATATAAAATACACACGTGCAAGTAGCGTGATGAGCAAACGTACGGAACCAAGTTGACGTTATGTAATACGCAATATAATATTTTGATATTATTATTGTTACTACAACTATAAAATATTTAATTTCAATATGTATACAATTACAAAATTAGCAACTAGAATTTTTCGTATTGGATTTTAAACTTTCTATAACGAATGTTTTAATGAAGTATTCTATTAATAAAAATTCTCAAACTCGAGATTTTAACGTAAATGCGCTTTTTTATCTGAAACGGATTTACTTTCGGAATTCCGTCTGTCTATACGTGTGTGTGAACGCTCTACAGCTAATTAGCTACAAGAAATATTCATATTTTTGAAAACAATATTCAAATCAGATGTGCTAGTTTACTCTACGCATTTTTATATATAATCGACTGTGCTATTTGTCTCGATTTATATTTTCCAGCGTCACATTTGTTACAGTACAGTATCTATGCCGCCCCTACCTCAACTATCGAGTTTCGTGAGGACCGCTTATTATCGCCGTCTCATCTGCTAACATTATTCTGCTCGCCCATCGCAACTTCACCACTGTACTCCTTTTCGTCTCGTCATTTCAATGAAATGAGCTGGTAGAGATTCTGTTTCGGTACTCCAATGAGCAGAGACAATATCATTTTCTATTCGTTTTTATCACTTATCTACCCTTGCAAAATACTTTTTCACTTTAAACATTATAGGAAACATCATAGCATGAAATAAATTCGGTGTTTAATTTTTCATATGAACCAACGAAATAGTACTCTCCGAACACTTGCGTACTAAAATTTCCCATGAGCAATAAATAATTCATGGATATGCGACAATATGAAAACCTTTTCCATATACCTCCCAAAAGGAAAACCCGAAAGACTGACTCTTCATTACCGATAACCGAACCCTAGCTCGAAAATTATTAATACATACAATTGGAATATTTTTCGATGTTTGCTATAATATTCACGGCTGCGAAATTTAATAGCTTCTGTTATTTGTTACACTTGTTTAAAATGTCGTATCGAATGAAATGATTTCAACATATATTTGAAAGGAAATGTATGTACGCATTTCCTATCGAATCTTATAGTTCTAAATTAAATTTTTCTTGAAACTCGTTTAATATAAATAGTTTCGCGTTCAAAAATGAAATGCTTATAAGCATTGTAAACCAAGCTGACGCCGTAAACAAGAAATGAACAATGTTCATGAAATGAATAAAATGAAAATGGGAAACAATGTAAAACAGTTGGTTTGCAATATGAATGACATCGGCAGTATTTAACGTATTTGCGTCGTGAAAAATATCGAAAAATATGCCAACACTTTGCTTCTCAATGTTAAACATCACCAGTGAAATGGATGTTCCAATATGTGCAAATGGGGAGTGTTACGTGTTTGGAATGCAGCACCGGATATCGGGTCACATTTTAAAATGATGACTGACGTATACATAGCACGAATGTTTCCGTCACTAATATTCATCCGTTGCCATTTAAATAACTGAACAAGAATATTTTCAACATTGAATATCAAATGTGCACGCTGAACTGGGGCCATAGGCACACAGTGACATATCATTCCTTTAAAATAAATGCTTTGACGTGTATGTTCGAATTGTAAAACGACATTATCATTGGCTATTCGAAATGTTACGCCAATTTTATTAATAGCTCCACCCATTTTGTTCCTATTAACCCTATTCTATTATAGTTCGTCATATTAAAACTTTTATGTGTAGTACATTTAATAAATTAAACAATCCATTAAGCAAATGAAATTTCTCTCTATAGTTGTTACGCATATTATATACGCCTTAGCGGGTATCGTGTTTAACGATGAGCATTTTCTTTGTTTCTAGTTTGATCATGACCAAAATTTATATTTAGAAAAAAATATTATGGAGTTAGCACGAAAAGCAAAGGAAAACTTCTCTCTTGCCCTCGTCGATTACGAATTCAAAAGTGAACCGTGTGGAAAATCCGATACTGTGATTGTTTGTTTTCATCTTCGTACTGGCGTTCTGGACCATTGGACAAACGTATCGCGAACAGACGGCGCACGGTATATCTTATCGGTGACACTTTTATCTGTACACATTGACGCCTCACGCATACATTTCTTAGATTTCTCCCCTTGACTTCACTAGCAAAGTCATCCTGCCCCCACAATGCCTCCTGGATGGAGCCGGCACTTTATCAAACCCACGTACTCTATCAACAAGCGGCAGTGGTCCGCGCCTCGGGACAATAAACCCCCCAAAAAACAGAGAACCCACGATATTTTATACAAATATTTGAAACGACAAAGAAATTTCAGATCTACCAAGCAGGAATGCGCCGATAGACGAATAACGATCTCACCCGGTCTCCCTTGTTCGGATTTCGCCGGAAATAATATTACTTTAATATGAAATATGCACCCTAACAATATTATGAAATGAAAATAGCAATAGCCAAATCAAAAATTTAAACACAGCATCGTACCCGCATATCCATGTGGACAATCTATATAGTACATATGAAATTAAAAATTGTATGTTTGTACACTGATAGGCTGTGCATACGATTTATACTTGAAATATAACGCTTTTGTTTTTTTCTGAACTCTCTTTGTTAATATAATGCGGGTTACCGGCAACTCATTTTAACGAGTATTCTTCAACTTAAATTACCGTGAGATAATACTCAATCTCTTGGGTCCATAGTTTAAATGATTAAAACATGATTATTCATTGTAGAGTATCTCAGATATAATGATAAGTGAAGTTTTAAATAAATATATTCAAATTCGAATTTGAATAAATTCAATGAAAACGTTGTGAAAGAAGCCGTTTTGTTTTAATAATTTACCCTCCTATATCTTAGATATGCATGCCTGTTCCTAGCGCATGAAATTGGCAGCAAATATTTAGTAGATTTGAGGCTGTTGTTGACTTTTAAGTATTTATGAAATCGTGACTTTATTATTAGTTTTTATAGGTTTGTTTGTACGTAATAATAGGTTTTAAATTAATAACATAATATCCGATGTAATTGCATGCATTAATTGCTTAAAAGCATTCAATGTCTGAGTGCCTGAAATTTCCTTGCGTGAGCTGTCAAAATAACTATAGTAGTCAAGTCCAACATATGTTAGGTGAAGTATGAAAAATAAGCAGACGTTTTTTATCCACAACCTTCAAATTTTGTTACCTAAAAGAAATAATCTCGATGCTACGTTACAACCAATTGATTTCCTATCTTCAGAGTTAACGGAGTGACTACAAAATGATTTTTACAAAAGATATAATTTGATGGGAACAAAATCTATAATATAATGTACATACATCTAGGGACAAAATTGCAAATGAAAATGATAAAAAATAAAATAGAAAACAAAACACATTTACATAATTTACATTACAATTGTAGGCTACACTTTTTACTTAATTATATGTACTAATAAGTATGTAAGTATTACAATAATAAAAAAATTCGATCACGGGATTTGAACAGAAATATATCTATTGACCTTCTCTGAATCAAGCCTAACTTTTCTTGAAATGACATCTGTTTGTGTGTGAGAGCTTTACATCCTAAACGGTTGAAAATAAAATTATGAAACTTTAAACTTAAGATAAAAATAGCAAGAAAATTTTCAAAAGTGGAGACTTCTGAAAATAGTATTCAAACCAAAAATGCTTGTTTTATCGGTTCCTGCAATCACCGAAACGGCTGCACTTATATTAAAATAGTTACAATAATATTGAAAGCTGTTTATATCACAAGTTTTGTTGAAAATTACAATTGCTATTAAATTGTTCCCAATCTTATTTATATTGCCATAGTTACGTAGGTATAGAAAATATTATTTCATTAATCTATTCCTGTTTTACAAGAAAAGAAAATGGACTGTTATAATTTGAAATTAGACATTTAATATCTATAAAATGTGTTTTAAAGGTTAGTAAAATACAAAAATTTAATACGTATATTATTTTAAAGCGTAAAAAATATAGCATAATGAATAATTATATTTTCATGAATTATTCAAAATTTGTATTTGAATATCCCTCTTATCTAAACAAAATATGTATAGGTAAGGAAGTTCTGTGCAATACATTTCAGATATTTTAATCATAATTTTAACAATTTATATATTTTATAATTAAAATAAATTGCAAACATTCAATCATTCATTTCACATTTGATTTATGTATCTATTGACGCGTACGTAGGTTGCATATATTTATTCTATATCTTCTTGCTTCATAAATTCATGTAAAATTGTAAAATAATAAGTCATATACGTAATATTTATTTGTATTTACCATTTTGGTTATTTTTCTTAATTTGATGATAGGCATCACATAGGCATAGGCATCACATGAACTTTCTGCTCTGCACAAAAGGAATTTTCGCATATCATAATTTTCATAATTAAAATAATAATAATAATAACCGTCATGTGAGAGGGGTTTTTAGTAGTAATAATGTATAATTCAATGTCGCACAATTAGAAATGATTTAAATTGCTAATGTTAGTTAATAGTGATCATTCTCACATTCTGTTGAATAATTCAGCGAAATCTACGAAATGAAATATTGAGGTACAGTGGACAAAGTTCCTTTGTTCGCATACCTGCGCAATATCAGCAAACGAGCACACTAGATCCATGATAATATGTTATTAGTTGCGCCGAAGCTCGCCTGCAGCAGCAATAAAGTTCCAGTTTATCATATTACTGGAACAAAGTTGAACTGCCGTATATCGTTGCCACCTAAGCTAGCGCCACCAGAATTGCATAAACATCCTCGATGGCCTAGTAGGTGCGGCTGATAAGCCAATTGATGTAAAATAAAATTTATTTTTAAATTAATTAAATTCCGGAATAATATTCAACCACATTGCGCAGGTGTAATTTAATGACATTCTAGAAACGTTATTTACAAATTTTAATTAAAATGAAACATTATTTAGAGTCCTTTGAGCTTTAGCGAGCAGTTTTGATTCCGTAGCTCTTTTTGCAAAAGTCACACGTTTCGAATTGCGTGTAAGTTAATAAAACAGCAATATGAGTAATTACAACACAGCATAGATGGAAATGTTTCAGTTTATTCTAGATCTAGCTCTGTGAACTACCCTGAAGTGTTTGCGGACATTTAGCTATGCGTCTGAGGTTTATGTACCGTGAAACAGAAAATAAATTAGATTCTAGCGTACGGTTGTGTTATAGCAAAGGTTCCACGCAAAATACAATGAATTTCAAATGTTGTCAGTGAGTTTTACTGCAACTATTCCGGAAAAGTAAAATAGCTATTTCACTTTATTTTCATTACGATAATAATATCGCTTGCTTAGATCACAAATGTAATATTATCAAAAGATGGTACGATACAAAAAGTTTATTTTATTCAAAATAATGTAATACATATCAAAATATTTCTGTTTTATGTACAATGTTTAGTTGTTGAGAGTATCAAGAATGTGATTGGTTTAAAAATCTAGACTGTATTTGAATGATGATGGTTCTATTATTGTTTCGTGTGGTCTAAAGAAAAATTCGTTTCCAAATTGATATAAAATACTGTGCAACTCTTTCTCATGTTAAGTTCATATTTTCCCGATGGTTAGAAATGATGTATACTGATCTAGATGGGAAATAAACCTTGCGGAAGCAGCGTGTATTTGTCATTTTTTTGGGGTTTTCCCAAAACGGTTCGTCGGCGAGTGAGATAAACGGGCAGCCACCTATAAGAAGGGTCGAGCCGCACCTCGTGCCGACGAGCAAAGACATTTCATCCCAGGTTGCACGGATTTGCGTGCTAGGCGCGTGCTGACCTGGAAATATGCAATTAAAGAAAATACAATTTTGAGACTAACTTCGCGGTCCTTTAAGAAAGAGGGGAGCCTACCCCGTCTGTATAACTGTCTGTATGTGTGGCAGTAATAGAAAGAAGAAAACAGTAGAAGCCTACAGGCAATTCGGTGAGATTTTAGTTGTTCAGTGGCTGGTGGGAGTGGCGTCGCTAGTGCGTTCATCTGACGCTGTGTGGCGCGCACGATCCGAGCTCAGTTTCCGCGCGTTCTCTCGATCGCGAACATCGCTGGACCAAACTCTCAGCGACGTCGACGTCGCCACTAACCCACTCGCTAATTACCGAGTTAAACACCTGTAATACCAAGTTGTCCCAGTGTTGTTCTCAGCTCATATCAGCTCGTGTACTTACTTTTATTGTTGTTCCAAAACTGTGTACTTGTTCATTAGGTGTACTGTTCATGTGATTAACGAATTCCAATTCGCGGTCTTTCAGAGCCGCCGCATAGTGCTGTGAGTGACTGTGCGTTCAGTGCTGGCGATATGAAGCGCCGGAGGGTCACCGGAACGTCCTGCCAACTACTAGCCATCCTGACCGGACTCATCACATTCATTGGTAAGTTCTATTTAAATTTCGTACTTTTATTTTTTTTTTTCGTTGGAGCAACATTGACACTTCTTTATAAATTTAATTATTTGTTTTCTAACTTAACTAAACCGATTGTCAAAGTAGTAATTCAATATTGAATTATGCTAAATTTACTGAGTTAAAGAAACTAGGACATACATCACTATATATCAGTGATGAAAAAGGTGGTTTTTCAGGTTTTGATAAAAATTGATTGTCACGACACCTCCAAGTTTTGATTTCATATTTATGCGTGAGTGACTTTTAACGAGGGATCCAACCACTTTTATTTGGTGAGAATTTCGTTCAGAAAGGCGCAGTTTTGTTGGGAATATTTTAAAAGGAGTGTTTAAGTGCTGTTGTACGGTATTTCACATTATTTCCAATGTTCTCTTTTATTTGAATTCTGGATTACTTTCTTTGTTCATTTGGACAATATATCTTAATGCCATAAAATTTATGGCACTTTAAAGTAGTATTTATGGCATAAATACTACTTTAAAGTTGACTTAGGTAAAATTAGCTAAATATGTAGGTGTTAATTTCTAAGAAATCTGGACCCTGAGATTCAATTTTTGTCTTATAACATTGACGATGCATGTATGAATATTGGTGCCATTTTATTAAATTATTCTGAAGTGCAATTTCTTCCAATCCAACACACTATTTCATAATATTAACTAATCGAGGATCTCACTAGACAAAAAACTTTTCTCCAACCATTTTTGACATTTTTTCACAGTTCAAATAATATTACGTTTCGAAACTATTGTACATTTATTTTTCTATGTAAATGTGTAATAATCATGATAATTTTCGATCTATACATTTTAACGAGAATACACCTTTTGACCTTCCCTGTATCGAGTATGACTATTTTTCACATGATGTTTCGATGTGTGTCTCTCTGTCAGTTTGTCTGTTTGTATGTCTGTCTATATGTGTCTCGGTCTGTGAATGATCTACAGCCAAAAATGTGAGATGCAAAATTATGAGACTTGAGTTTGGTTTAGATATTTTTGCGATTTTTGCAATAACGGTTGCGCATATAGCAAAAATAAGCAAAAATATTTCGCGCAATTTTTGTTTGTATTTTATATATATATATATATATATATATATATATATATATATATATATATATATATTTAATAGATAATTGGAAATTCTCCTATATTCTGGTGCATGAATATTATTTATTGAACATATTTGACCAACAATAACATGAATATGCAATTTAATATTGAAACAATAAATTTTTGGCGCATAATTTGAATATTAATTTTTAAAATAATTATTATTGACATATTGATACCTTTTCTGCATATAAATACAATGTTTTAGCCGTTAACTGCTAGTTACATATGATTTACAATCTCATTATAATATTTAAATGTAGTTTCGAATTAATTTACAAAGTGATTCAATTATTTATGTAAAACAAATGTTCAACGATTTCTAAATATTGTTTACCAAGATAATTTGAAAATCTATTATGCCCATATTTAAATTTAATGGACTACTTTTACCAACAGGTGAAGCGAATTAAAAAAGTATTAGTTTTTGTTAAATCGGAAACGACCAAACAAATTGATAATTTTCTCACTCCATCAAAATGTTGTTACATAATTTTTGTTTTCAATCATTGAGTATATGTACGTGTAACGCGATTAATCGGGATAAAAATTAGCTCATTAAAATTAATTATTCCTAAACATTTTACGCAAAGTTGTCAGTTACCAGTTAACGACGAACAAATTGTTTTATGACAAGATGCAAGACAACATTCCACCTGCCAATTCATTAATCATGCTTCGCAGTGCATGCACAAAGTGTATAGTGCATGTAGCTTAGGTTGGTGTTGTTGACGTTCGCAGCTTGTTTAAAATATTTATATCCGAGTTAGGTGTCGAGCTATAAAGTTTCCGTTGTCATATCTTGGCTAACCTAATCGTGCCTCGGTTCGTCACAACTGCAAACACTAATTATTACGCTTTAAGTTTAAGTTTAAATGTCCCCAAGGTAACAGGGATGTATATAATGCCGTGGTTTGTTTGTGTCTATGCTGCCACCTTTGCAAAGCTTCGTAAACAACTTTCAACATTCACCTCCAGCCCAGGCGCTATGAATATTCTTGATATTTATAAGATAAATTCAAAGAATTTTTTTGCTCTTTTAAAACGTTTTCTTTAATAATAAACAAGAACAAAAATAATCGTTAAATTTCTTTAATGTATGATTTAAAACTAAATATAATACTTAACTAATAATTATCACAAATTGAATCAACACACAAAAAAACTTAAATTTAGGAATAAGACACATTTAACACTAAACGAAATTTTTTCTGAAAATCTATAGTGATATCTTAAGGATAGTTAAATGGTTACTGTATTTGATACAGATTCATGATGCTATACTATATGTTCTATAACATAAATACACACATAAAATTAGATATTTGTTTCAAGGTTATAGAACTTATAGCAACTAAGCGGTTTTAAAGTTATACATAATAGCACCGTTAATGTCTAAGAAATTTTAGATGTAATCTTATCTTATAATTAGATCTTAGTGTCGGCAATATGAACAAGAATCAGTTATATCTGTGTATCGGTGTTAAAGCATGTACTTGAAATTAGTTATTGGACTTGAAAATCCGTATAGGGAAGGATAGGCAACTATATCCTTTATTGATAAATTAAACAAAATTGTATTATTCAACGGTTTTTGTACAATTGAGTGTTAATTGGATTAGTGTAAATAAATAAAGCTAACATCAAACTCAGTAACTGTCACATTTGAATCAGAACTATGAAGAAAGTAAAACAACGATTCATTTCAATTTATGAAAGTTTTCCCGTTGAAACTCAGGGGAAAAAAGTTATAATAATATCATGAATCAGGTTTCATAAGTAACATGTTCATTCAATTTATCCATCTTGTATTTATACTAAAAGGAAAAATGAGTCTCGTGAAAGCTAAGGATGCTCATTCTAGTTTAGATACCGTTATCCAAACAACATACAATACACAATATATATATGTGTATGTATCACCAAACAAACTACACATACAGTAACAGTGTACGTTGGATACAACGCCACGACGGCGGAAAAGTGTACCAGAAAAATATATTCTGCACGTTCTTTGCACCACGACGTCTATATTCTCGATACGTGAATCCCTGTGTCAGAACTCGGTGAGCCCGAGCTCGTTCGCGTAGAAACCTGTCGCATCTTGCTCGCTCTTCCTCTCTTAGGACCAATAAACTATTTCATAAATGTCACGCGAAAACTCGCAAGTTTCCTTTTTGCACTACATCGTTTTGCGATCTGTGCTCGGCCTGATGTAACTTTCAATGTTGATCAGTTCACTTTGCTTTCTGGAGCTTGGGTCTGGAGAACTGCGATCTTTTCCGGCTGCGCATGCGTACATATCCAATCTCTACTTATCCTTATTTCCTCGATACACATTTAGTATTAATAACATTTTAAAATGTCATTTGAAAACATCCTCAATTTTTCGTTCTTAGAACATGACCATATCCAATTGGAATCTTTTAAATAATTTTCAACTTTTATATTATTTAATATTCTTACATACATCTCTAACGTAGTTTGGTACATGAAATTTGTTTTTTTTACAATTATACTATGAATCAAGCAATGGTGTTGGTTAATAAATGAATTGGTTAAATTGAACGACAAATTACAGTTGTTTTATTGTCTGTGTTGTATTACACTGAAATAATATCTGTTCGAAATATTTCTCGCGATGATTGAATTCTTATTGTTCTTATATTTACTGTTTAAAAATAGGATTAATACAATGCAAAAACGTTTCGAGATATAATTGATGAAACTTTATCTTCATTTGTTTATCTTCGTATTCTTTCCGCACTTCGCAATTTATTTCGGTGACGGTTTGAAATAAATACAAAATTGATTTTCAACTTTCGAAGTAAGATTTTGTAACAAGTTAAAATTGGTTTGTTTTTTCTTTCCGTTTTCGAACTTCGTTTATTTTTTTATTTTTTCGCTCACGTTTTTTTGACAAGTTAAAATTACTTTTTAAAGTACATTTTAGATTCTCTTATTTGGCAGGTAACAGATTATAATTTTTTAACATGGTTTATTTTTAACAAAATTAAATAATTGTTTTTTATTTATTTATATGCGTGCGCCGTGATAAATGTACATATTATTATTATGTTGTACTTGACAAATTAAAAACTGTTTTGGTACAATTTTTTTTGATACATTTTTTGGTATAGTTATTTCTATAACTCAGGAGTTTTATGTAGTCGTGTAAATTAGTAGCCATAGCGCAATTGTATTATAATTCATATTTTTTGCGCCAAGTAAAAAAAATATTATTTTATCAAACATGTTTGCCAATTATATTATAAATTTATTATTCTTTTATTTTCAATTTATGTAAGCAATATCTATTGACAATCAATTAAGTTTGATTACCTATAAAGAAACGTTTTTGCCTGTACTGCCCGAAGGAATACAATTGTATAGAATGCTTATTGTAAATGAGAGAAAATATAAAAAAAAACAGTACGTGCCGTTGTTCCCCTTGTTTCTGTTGTTTTAACGCAAATTGTTGATACATAAAAAGAACAAATCACTGATGAGATATACCTTTGGGGTTAATGGTAATTTGATTAAGTCCTAGCTATTGTTCAGATGTGACCTGTTTTGGATAATTTGCAAACCCACAAACAATCGTGGTAATCAAATAATAACTCACTGAAAACAGCACTCGCTTTTTATGGTCAGTTTTATGATAGAACGTATAATCTTTTTTTTTTAATTCGTTATATCCGATTTTTACTTGATTGTATGGATTATAAGAATTAAAGGTGAATCTACAAAACAGGATTCATAAAATGTTAATCATAGGAATTTAGTGTAATTGATTTATTGGAGCCATAAAATTATATTAACAACGTTACTATAACAACAAGCAACACGAGTTGCATGTGGTTCATTAATATGAAGGGTACACCATTAAAACGTAATATTATACATGTTCAGAATACATGACAACAAGGAAACACTAATTCCATGAGATGTAAAACACATACTCATAAAAAATGAATTAAGTATTTATTGCAATTATTTAGTAGTAGTGAGCTATACTTTTTAATTTATGATACTCAAAACCTTAGAAGATTCTGCTAAACTAGGTCGAACAGTACTGAATATTTTACAATAAAAACTTATCTTTTAAGCAAATAATACATATATTAATAAAAACATTACGGGTGAGTGGCGGCACTCAAAATTGATGATATATGGATATCATCGAAAATACATGTATATATTTTCGGTAGCGTATATTTAACGTATTTGATTTGGCGAAATGTGGAAACGATGGAAATCATGTTTTTTTCTGTCGCTACTCACCCACACAGGTAAGTGCTGGACGTGTCGGAAAACGCGTAGACAGCCGAGCGTTCCCGACGCGGTAGCACCGTTTTAAAGGTGTGGTGCTTATATATCTAAAATAACAATGTAGTATTATTGGTAATGCTAAAATATTTTGTTGATAATGTGATCGTGCTCGTATAGTTGCATGCAGGGTATGGTGCTGACGCGAAGCAGAGCGCCTAAACAAAGTTTCCAATGAAGCGGAAATGTGGTGATCTTAACCTCAGTTGTGTGGTTTGTAGTAGTTATTCCCAAGCAACATTTGTCGAATAGCTCGAAAATGTTCGATGTGCAGAAGACATGTCCCGTAGCAGCCTGGCAACGTTTATCAACGTAAATGAAATGCGTTCGGAAAGTTAATAAAACACACCGCCTGTAGATAGTATTTCCTTATTTGCTTTCAGTCTTATTTACTTTAAAACAAATAAATTGCTCAACATTTGTAATGATCAAATTCATGAAGTTTTATAAATTATTACTCAGTTCATTGAAAAATAGACATGCTTTTATATTTATTGTTTTAAAACTTAGACATTATTTACATACAACGGACATATTCACATATCATTTGAAATTTCTGGGAAACACCATAAATGACTAACAAAATGGAATATCCTTATAATACTAAAATTTATTTTAAAACCACAACCATTCATTTGTTTATAAAATTATATGTTTGAAACAAAATAAAATTTGTTCTATGTAAATATTAAATAATTCTATATTGAAATAAATTGTTTTTTATTTATCGCTAAATAATATTGTTGCTACAAGAAAATCATTTTTGGATATTTATTTATCTAGATTTATATGCTGCGAATTTGTGGTTTTTTCATAATTTAATGTCCATAATATTTCGAACGTCGGACAATTTGTATTTTCATAAATATTTAAATAAGGGTTGATTAATTTTGAAACCATCCGTACAAATTTGTATACTTATGCGTGTAAGTGTACAGTGTGGTGTACCAGTACTGTGAGGTGTATATGTAACGGCAAGTGAACCACGAACCATCGGTCTTAACGGTTGAACGAATCGTGCGTCATTACTCGCAGCACACCCGCCAGCCAGAGCCACTTCACATCATTGGTTCGATTCCGCGTTAGGAGCAAATTGGCCAAATGGGTCCAATAATTTTCAAATGACAGATAGGAAGGGGATATATGAGTGGATAAAGATAGAACGTATCGGTTCTTTTAAAGAAAAAGAAAGATGGTCGAAAATCAAGCTAGGCACACCTGTGGGATAAAATTCTAGTGTACTTCTAAAGTTTCATTGTATGTTTTTCGATATTATATTGTTTTCATTTTCATCGAAAACTTTATGGTTGGTAATATAAGCTTGCTACTATCTTGCGACAAAAAATTGTCGGTTTTGCTATGCAGAGCATATGCTTTATAGCGCAAATGCCAATCTGTTAACGGATTAAATTGAAAGTACAGTTTTTGCTAGTTTGAAGTACATTAGGAAAATTTGCTACGAACATTAATATTTTTATGGATACGGAACTATATTGTGATAAATGCTGAGTATGGAAAACCAAACATAAAACATTCGACTAGGATTAAGGCGATGTTCCAATTTTTTTTTTAATCGATTTTTTTTGTTCAATAATTTTATACAGTCATTTCAAAAATATATTAAAAAAATTTAAAGGTAAATTTCGAAACCGTTTCCAAGATATTTACATTTCCATAAGTAGTAACCGGGTAATAAATACACTAAAATTAAACTTTAAACACGTTTTTCTCGAAACTACATTTTTAAAAACGGTGTGCACTCTAGCTCAAAAAATAATTAAGCTATTGACTCAAATCTTTTTTAAATTTTATTAATTAACTTATAATGCAGAACGCAAACCGACATTTTGACATAAATATACATTTGTTCCATTTTTATTCAATCCCAAAGGTCCAATTTTGTGTACAAAACATAGAACTTTTCTTAAACTCACTCTATTTTCAAGGTTTTTCTTAATTTTTAACTTTTTATTGATTTGCAAGGAAGGTAATTTTGTTCTTAATAAAACCCCGTTAGAATTTTTTGTTTTCGACATCCTGGACTGGCGTTATCGTGCACACCGCAAAACGCCTCATCTCCGCGGCCTCTACTTTGTCACCTCCTATATAAGTAATTATGCATAAAAATAAAAAAAAAATTTTTTTTATACTGCATGAGTTATTTAATATTGTAAATACAAATTTAAATTTCTATCTAATAAAATAAGAGAGAGAAAAATTATTAAATTTATTTGACCAAAAAATCGCCTTAAAATAAAAATGTTCAGAGAAAATTATATTGGAAATATAATATGTTTGTGTATAGCTGCTTATCTCTTTAATAAATAATTATTATGTCGTGAATATTTGTTAAAATAAAGAAATATAGAGTAGTTTCTGACGTCATACAATTAACAATTATTATATACTTATCTACCTAAGAGCAATTTGAAAGAAAAACATTTAAAATCGTTCATGTTTTATATGTTTTATTACCACGCTGCAAATACTTGATTGGATTCGATTGAATATTTTCTACTCTGCATATTTAAATCTAAAACGTGCTGTGTTTTGAAGTTTGCGTAACAAATTTTTAATTTGTCTAAAAGGAAATGTAGCGTACGAACTTTTTAAAAAATTTTAAACTGTCATCGCGCAATTCGTTGTGTATACAAATTTATTTCTAACTTAAATATGTAAAACCCATTTCATTCTTAAAATTATTTATTTGAAAATTCTACCGTTGTGTAATTAAAATCGAATAAAATTACATGCTCTAATAAATTTAAACGTATAGTTTTTCTTTGTAACAACATTAATAATATTCTAGAACTTTTAACTTGGATAGCCCTTCGGGTTCATTTAACTCGAAGAAAATAATGGTTATTAATTACAATGTACTCTGGGTTGTGTTACGTTAGCGGATGACTGCGTTTTCTTCGTTGCCTTTTCAACACTTTACGCCCTCATTTAGACCAATAATTTAAATTAGTATTCATTAAAATAGATTTTAAATAATTAGTGTATTTTTTATACAAAAAGGTTTACGTATTAAATTTAGCAAATCATATTCGAAATATGTTCATTAATTAGTATAATAATTAATATAATATTGATTAATTTATTGCCTAATTCAACAACATTGTGCAGTGGTGCATATAAAGAGGTGGCTCACTACTATATTTTAAATAATACGTAAATAAAAACGTTTTGAAATTGCTTTTTATTAAAATTTGCAATACACAAACATAAAATATAATAGAGCTCTACGGTTGTAAATAAATTTTTAATGTTATTTTTCTTTTAATATTAATAGTATTTGGAGCGGTAATGACCCTGCTAGTTGAACCGCTATAAAGAAAAAGTATTTGGGCTGGCTGACGTCACTGACTTATAGTAGTTTAACTTTGTTATTGAAAAACCTTGATGGCATTTAGTATTGTAGTGTGAATTTTGTTTATGCATCGTAGATGAAAAGTTCCGAGTGTTTTACTCGTAAAACGTAATCAAAAAGATTTATACAGTGGCTAGTGTGTCGTTAATCTTCATCGATAGCGAGTTGGGGCTGCGCAAGCACGACAGAATAAATGAAGAAAAAGTTGCTCTTACAAGAGCTGGCGAATAAAACAAATGCGAGAGTAGTAGTAAGTAAAAGAATGCGAATGACATTTGAACTCAGTGAAAGTAGATTTCAATAGCAATTCTTATTAATTTAATTTTCGACGTAGTGTTTGTTAATTGAACGGAATCAAGTCACGCTTGGGTGACTGGTGTACGCCGATAACGCCCTCTCACCGGAAGTGTCAATACGTTTAATTACACAAGACTTCAATTTGACACTTGGCCGCTATGTTCTATTCCCAAACTCCACCGTTCTCTTGTAGAGACTATCTTTCGGATGCATCCTTCATTAAATTGTCTAACCTCTGTCGTTGCCCTTTCCTTATCTTTGTCTCTGTGTACACTCACGGACACTAATGATAATAAACTTTGTACAATTGTTGTGTAAATTATGCGTTTCGTTGTTTTAGTCTTCCTGTTCATTTAAGTCTTAACTTAGTCGGTGTTGCCCTTGGATTCTTAATCAAAACATTAGGAAATAAGATAAAATGTTTCTAACTTGAACTGTAGATACGAGCCGGATATTTTCCGGAATTATAGTTGCTATAAGTCTGTCTTTGTCATCAAGATGTTAAAATTGTCATTAGTTTAGATAATGTTTGATCCAACTTATGTTAATCGGTTTTAGATCGGTTTGAAATTCTTCGACACAAGCGCATTATGAAAATAGTGTTCCGTTGGAATGAATGCGCATGCGTCGTACAGTTTCAAACCTACTCGAACATTAGTTGGAACAAAACTTAATTGCATTAGGATTATTGTCGACAAATACCCGATACATGTTGACAATTTAGTCATTTTAAATGATTTTTAAAATAGTGATACGAAATGTGTTAATATGTGCGTCAATAAAAATCTTAGATTGGGGAAAAATATAAGATATTAGGAGATTGTGAATTAAATAGAAAAGGGTCTAAATGAAGCTATTTTTATAATAGTACATACTTTATTTTTAATGGTATGATTATTAATGATCTATGGAAGATATGAGTTTTATTTTTTTCTGAAAAAAATAGCGTCCTATAGCCGCGCATAAATATCATATAAGCTAAGCGGCCATATAAATAGATTTGTTATTCGATCTTATACTATATAACAACAAAAATGTTCACTAATCTAACCACATTTGTTCGTATTTCCCAAGTTTGGCTATATTCTCCATGGACATTAATGTATATAAAGTTTGTACGAGCGTGGTTTGAATAATGGTGACCGCTGTTGTTTTAACTTGGTGACATCCGGCTTTGTGAAATACGCCACTATCCAAAATTGATTTCTCTTGGTAGTAGTTCAGTTGTGTTGATTGTGTGATGGTATGTTTGTGGTCCTTTTGACGGACGCTTTATTATTCTCTCTCTATTTCTGTGGCTCACTACTCGTCACTATCTCTTTCTATCTGTATATCTTTCTCTAAAGCCTTTGTCTCCTTCGGCTTTCCATTAGTGACTGGACTACTGACTTCAATAGATGAGTTACGAAACTTATCAACTAGACAAGTTCATGAAGTCCTATTTAGGATACCTCAACCGACGTTGCTGTTTAAATAATTATTATAAACTACTAATAAGCTTGTAATATTTTGTTGAGAATATTCGGGCCAAGATTATATCATTAATGTTGAATGAAATTTCTTCATAAAACCAAATACTTATATTTTAAAGCAAAAAAATACTTAATCGAATGAGAACCGAATAAAAAAGTTCGTACAGAATGTAAAGGTTCTAAAAGCATAATTTGTCAGCATAAAATGAATGTTTACCGCCTCGTGCCCACTTCCTTCAGTTAGTGTCCAACGCCCTACTTCACTTGGAAGATATATAAAGATTAATGGGAATACTTAGGTGGTAGACTAGCCTCTGCACAGTGTTTTATATTAAATACTGGCCTTGGTTCTTTATAATATTTTACTGCTATTAAATATTCCACTAAGCATAATAATAAAACTTTTTATTTTGTATAAAACAATTGTGTATTTTTATTGCGGTACATGTCCATACATTGCTTTGTGATTAACGATTAATAAAGTTATATCTCAAAACAAGTAGTAAAATAATAATAGTGTGGTAGATAATTGTATAAGTAGATACAAATGTATTTCATTTCACGCCATTATTCGTATATGATTGATACGCCAAAAGAAATGCCGTTAAAAAAAATAAATTTTATTTGCAATAACTGTCGTTAAATATACCCATAACCAAACCACAATCATTTGATCAATTTGTGTGTGTGTGTGTTTCCGTGTAGGTGCACAAACGATTCGATGGTTGCTTTGATGATGCTCTTTCGATTATATATTAGTTTTGTGTAGCACCGCGCACGCAGCACAAAGTTCATAAATTTTATGATGCAGTTATTGCAAAATGCCACGAGTAAAAATGGTTTTTCTAGAAAATATTTTTCGTGCTCGTTACAGGCAGCGTTCAAAAGATTTTTTTTATTTACTTGACATTGCACGTTTAACTGATTTTCGTAATTGGAAAAAATATGATTTGCATATCAAATTTTTTGCACAGATATTTTTGTCAACATGCCTTCGATGGCATTTTCACGTCAATCGAATATATTACTGTATGAATAACCCAATTCTTATTCTAATTGTTATGGCTCCCCTACCTATTACTATATGTAATTCTGTTGCTAGCATGAAAGTTGATTTAAAAAGCTTTTATATAAAGTGATTTTAAAATAACATTACGCAACGAACATCTTTTAAAAATCATTAGTTTTTATTTATACACATATGCTTGTTTGAATGATTTTGATGAATTTATTTATTTTACATCTATTTAATTTATTATTTTCCTACGCCTATACAATTATAAAATTTAAATAATTCTAATTTTGTAATCATTTAAATAATATGGGTATACTAATAAAATGTCTGTACTGTGTCTAAAGCGAATATAGGAGAAACCTTTTTATAATTAAACACCATTATTAAATGATAAGCAGTAAAATTTACTGAAACGTTATCGTTTTCCTAAATCTCCACCGCAAAAAAAAAAAAACTTTTGTAAAAGTATACGAGTTCCAGAGAGATATTTTTATTATGTATAATATATAAATAATTTATACTTGTATGGGTGAGCTTCCATTCAAAAAAATAAAAAGAAACTTTTATATTTCACACTATTCTGCTTCCATATGATTTGAGTACCCATTTACGTTAAAGTGCTCCTGATAATCTTCTTAATATTAAATTTCCAATCATTTTAAGTCACTTTTATTTTTTTCTCGTTCGCCAATTCGTGCGCTCCATTTACTTCAACCAACAAAATTTTATTTACTGGACCAAAATTTAATATCATATATTCTCTAAATGAAACGACAGATACCTACGGCACTATACGCGATCGAAATCTAGCGCGTTATATCCGAATCGCATTACGAGTGAACCGAGCAACGGGTGTGAGTGCTTCGCGTTTTATATAATCCACTATAATTTCGCAGCCACTGGTCGCCGTTCTAAGGAAGCCAAATATTTTGGTTTGAATCTGTGTGTAGTAACGTTGATGTGTGCTGGCAGCCGATAAGAAGACCATGTCAAGCGGAAAACTACAGGATTCGTCGCAAAGCGCCAAGAATGAATGACGAATTGGTGTACGTTTAACGTAAAATTCAATTCGTTATCTAAGTTTTGTTATTATAGATATTTATTTTCTAAATTAGACTGTTGATGGAATTAGTAAAAAAAATGGTATTGGATGCGAAATTGGTATTGAATTCGTCGATTGCAATGGACTTTTTTTTTTTTTGGGTAGTTTTCAATTGGTTTGAGCGAAGATGAGCTGAACACATTAAAGCAGGTCCTTAACCTGATAATCATGATGGATGGAATGGCAGTTTCTTGGTTTAACGCCATGGCGGCGGCGTACGTGTGACGTAATACTCGCCACTTTGTAAACACATACATCAAGTACGTCGCGTCAAATTACTGTTCGAAACCGTATTCCATTTTCATGATGATGAAATTTGAAATTTTTCTTTCCACCTAGAATTTTTGACACAAATTTCCGCACGCATATTCATGTATCAAAAACCGAAAACAAATGCCATGTTCGTGATAAGTGTAAACGATGTTTTATGACGGAACAAATTCGTTCATACTTCATTGAAATTTATGGCGTTTGTAATATTGTTTGCATAAATAACGGATACATTTTAAATTAAACAAAAATATTGATTATACTTTCACACAAATATCATTTCACTACAGTTATTACATATTTATTATTTTCTTACACGAACTAATAACTAAATACTCTCACCATAAAAACATCTGCAGTGTCATACACTGAATTTTCTTATACGCTTTTGGGTTAAAACACATCCTATTTTCATTATTTTTCTCATTTATAATATTTGTTCTAACCTTTGGAACACTTTTACGCTAAATATATTTCTTAGAATAAATATAAAATGTCAAACTTCAAATTATTTAAGTCTGTTTTATTTTTTTGATAAACAATTGACAGGCGAAGATGATGTAATAAGAAGAAATTTCAAGAGCCATTTTCTTGTTTCCGGAATCGTTTGGGAAAAAAAGTTTCAAATAAAAGTTGTACAAAATACTGATCTATAATTTTTATGTTGACAATTTTTCTATTACTGCAACCTTTTTTGAGTAATTGCAGAAACTGCAAAAAAATGACTAGAGTAAACATGCGCTTCCGGTTGGAATATTGTTTTCAAAAATAAGAGTTTTTTTTTTCAGGAACATACAAATCTTAAGTTTAAAATTTCATAATTTTCCCTTTAGCCGTTTGGGCTGTAGAGCGCTCCAGAAATAGTTGAAATAGATTCAGGGAAGGCCAAAACGTATATTTCCGTTAAAATCTCGAGATCGAAAATTTTCATGATTACAATACTTATACTGCGTATAAGAAAGTAAGAAATGAGATCTCGAGACTTTAACGGAAATTTACTTTTTGACCTTCCCTGAATCAAATCTATCTGTGTGTGAATGTGTGCGTGTGTGAGAGAGATAGAGAAGGAGTCTGTTCTCTAAAAATAGTAATCAAATTACTCCGTAATATTAATACATAATTCCTAGATTGTTCACATTCCATTATATTGTTTTAATGGTAAATTATTTACATCATGCTATAGGCAAAGTTTTCGATATACTTTTGTAAATTTGTATAGACGTCTAATCCAGACGTAGATTGTGCAAAATGGTATGCTAAGCTTATTAATTACAAGAAAATGTGGGTGATTATTTGGTAGAACCATTGTATATGCGGGTAAGATAGTTAATTACTTTTAGTTATTGATCATACCGAGCATTGAATAGTGTTAAAATCAAGTAAGGACCCGTACAAATATCAAAGCTTTATACGCCTACATACACAGTAGCAGAACATCTGCTACCTACTATCAGTTCGTGAAAGATGAAAGACGATTCGAACTCTACAAAGTAGAGCTTTGAGGCTCGCTTTGTACATTTTGGTTATTTAAGACAATGAAAGTCTGCTAATTTATATACATATGTACCTACGTTATAGAAAATAATATGTTAAAGACTTCCTACCCGTCTACACATATAATTAGATATATAGCGATTTTTAATTAAATCTATATGACTATATGATTTGTTTTATGTAAATGTAATGTAAATCTATACAATGGAATCAACTATATTTATTTATTAGTAATTTATGCACAATACAGCTTGTATTATAGTGGATAATCTGATGTATTCAGCAGTTTTCGTGTTGGATCAATGCAAACGCCATCAATATTTGTATTATGACGTTGTGTTCACATGTCCCCGATGCCTATGATCAGCTAAATCAAAATATGATGGTTTAATTAGTGATAAAACTATTCACTGTATAAATTATACATGCTATGATCACTAGTTTAATTAGAACGACATTATATATGTACGCAACAATGATTAATTATTCTAGTTAAATAGTTCTTAATTTATTTGCATTCATTGCTTGATCTAATTACTAGGAAATAGATATTATTTGATATTTGCATTACAAAGCTCTATAGAAAATTTTACAATTATAATTATAACGTTTATATGAAACTCATAACAGAATTTTGGGCCAATTATTAGTATAAATATTAAATATAAATATCGTTGAACGTTGGAACTAATAAATTGGAAAACGGCACGTGCGGTTTGTCGACAATCGGTGTGAACAGTGAACGATTCGCGTTGGGTAAAAAGGGGAACAAAATAGGTAGTGGGTGATGTAAAGTGAAGAGAAACGATGCTCTGAACGCATGGCGTCGCGTCGCGTCGCGCCGTGGCACGGAGGTATTCAGTAAGATTGAGATTAGAAGAATGATTGTCGGACTAAAAGGTTCCCAGCTCGAGCGCCTTCGCAATATTTCACCGCGGCCTTTGTTGGTTGCGAGTTATCGGCTGTACATACCCAGCATAGCTGAATAGACTAGAATGATGAAACTGGAGAAATGGAACTCTGCCCTCAACTGAAATATAGTTCGTACACGGTGGTTCGTCATTTTTTTTTCGTATTTTTTTATGACAAACTAAAATTTACTTTGGTATATTACAACAAAATTAAGTGCTTATTCTCCTAGATTATATAGTTTTATAGCGAAAGCACTGGTATGCATGCTTAGAGCATATTATATTTAATGCACGAACAGAGACCAATAAATAATTGTATCTTGCTTTTTAATGAACCATTTCTAAATCGATCTCAAGGGACTCATCATCTTTATACACTTCATGATAACAAATTTATTCTAATTAAATTATTTGTGGCCGCGTAATTATTTACTCTTAAACATATCTGTTTACCGCATTGCATGTCCTTTGGGTTTTATCATCATATATGGCGTGAAAATTGTTGAATTTGCGAAGGTTAATATACATATAATTAAAGATTAAGCTGATTCATACGCTAAATAAATACTTATTATTATATACATTACCCTATTTTTGCTATTAAGGCAATCATTATTCAGTTATTCCAGTAAACGCAAAAAATGACTAGAGTAAACATGCACTTCCCGGTTTGTATATTCTATAAAAAAACCCTTTTCAAATATTTATTTTAAGAAAATAGTGCTGCTATGTATTATGATTTCTAAATAAATATTTATGTTTATTTTTTGTTGACAATATTTTGTGCATTGTAAATTATTCATTCTATCAAAATAAAATTCGATTTTATATCATTGGATTATTGTCTTCAATTATAAATTTGTATAGGTATTTTATTAACAAATGTTCATTTATAATATTTAAATTCAATATTGAATTATTTATAATACAAACACAATAGTTTAAACAAAAATTTATCATCAATATTTAAATAATATAAAATAATTTTAAATGGGTACATATATTTATATTAACTAAAATCGTATAAAATTTAATTAAATAAATGTAATATACAAATATCATAACTTTGTTTGACTAAAACGAATAATTCACCGCATACATGATTCAAATTGTCGCTTATAAATCTACGTGAACGTTAAGCAGTTGTTGGTACCTCTTGGATCGTGTTACACTTATAAGAGATTCCACATCAGGAGCGACCGAGGCGGTAATGTAGAAAATGTAGCTTGACGGGCAGACACAAGGTTTGCAACTCTTATGCGTGATGGCTAATAAGAACCACTAGTAGTAGTTGCCATTCGGTAAAGTGCTTTAGGATTTGCATTCCAAATTGAATAATTTTAGTGTGCTACTGTCGAGGATTAGTTAAAACGGAAATTTACTCCGAACATCGCGTGCGTCATCACATCCGGTTTGCTATGAGGTTACCACGAATAATTTTCACCGTTACCGTGGCATATCATCTGTACCACTGATGTTCACGGAATTTATGTTTAATTGTCTATGTGTTCCATTCATTACATATATGAGTGTCTGTTTCTTTCTCAAGGATGTTATTCAGGATTCATGATACAAACTTGTTGAAACAATTTCAAATTGTTTATTGATTTATTTCAAAAGCTTTTCACTATATTTTATTGTATATAGTTTTTCGCTGATAAAAATGAATTAATGTCAAAAATTTGCTTCGTGCAAAGTGCAAGTAATTTGAGCAATTTTTTTTTAATAATCAAACTTTTTTGTTTTGAAAGGGATTGTTTTATTACCGAAAAATTTATTTGGTGGTTAATTATTCAAAGTAAAATTTAATTTTGAATCGATTAAATAACACAATTACAATTTTTTTTGTGTAACGGTCCTAAGCGACATAAAATCACAATTCAAGTTGACTTGATGAATAATCGTGCTGGGTATAATGTTATTCATTGAACGACGTTGATGGTTTCTGTATAATAAATGGCAAAATACGTTTTAAAGATTCTGCTCGGGAAAACTTTTGACAATACCAATATTTAAAGTGCCACTTTAAGGGAAGGAAAAAAAATCGTATCGCAGCCGGCTATATTCACTTGAGAGACTTATGGTTTACTTTACCGCTTAAATAAACAAAAGCCGTATCGAATTTTGACAGGTACTGTAAATATTGTCAGAAGAAAAGTGACGCAGTCGAAAAGTTCACGTGATGTGAAGTTTTTTAACTCTTACTAAGTAGCTACTCAAATGTATTTAGTACCAATTTTGGATAATCTTAATTTCACCCAATCTCATCCATTTATGATATTTGAAGCTACACAAATTTTTGTATATGGTGAATGTTTTCTTTCTTTCTTATACGAAGTAATAAGTAAGTATTGTAATCTAGAAAAAAATCGATCTCGAGATTTTAACGAAATATAATTTTGGTCCCTTCCTAAGCTTTTCTCCCTTCCTAAGCTTATGTCCATTCCTAAACCTATTCTAATTATTATTTAGTTCTTTCTAAATGAATCAAAACTATCAAATCCTTTTATAGTCCAATTAGTGTATTCTGCACATGATTTTTATGTATAATATGCAATATTGAGGTACACCACAAACGACTTAATGGTGGACAGACTACAGAGTAGTAAATGAAACAGTTTAGGGCTAACAAGGTACAGTAGCAGTTTGTGGTTATCCAAACACAGACTGCGTTAGATGTGATCCTACAAAGCAACAACATACTGGATTATGTAGGGATGTGTGTAATATACAGGGATGTGTACGTTCATATGTTTTATTGCGGGTATGGATTATCCACATATACATGCTCTTCTCACATATACATGTAGACATACTGCGTTATACGTTTTTCCATAGACGTATGTGCGAAATATAATTGTGGTTTGGTATGCAGTCAACGAACTATTGCAATATATTCGTATTTACGTATCTTTCCCTACCCTTCCGTATATTTCTGTTTGTTTGCATATGTATTATAATTAAATATAAGGGAGCGTTTAAACCACTATACCTACAAATTGGTCATTAGACGTACCTAGCTAATCTTAATTTGTTGAATAACGTGGTTTTCAACCATAATCTGCTATCCAATGCGACACATTTCACACACAGTTACAAATGAAACATTGATTTTTACAACATGATTGTAAACCCTCGTTTACGTGGTCAACAAGTGTATTAACGTAAATGTGTATTAATTTTGCATTGTTTATGTGCTTTAGATAATCAGAAATGCTAAATGTGATTGCAGTAAATCAACAGCTAATTAAATGTTGATGGTATTAATTTGCGCACCAATAAATTTTGTTATAGTTGAGATATAATAAAAAGAACATAATCATCAAATCCTCGAGCTATATTTTATGTCACTTCTCCATGATTTTTTCTTATATAGGCCAGCAACAAGCTATATTTTTATTTATTTATATATATCTTTGGTCTCACTAATTACCGGATTTATTTTAAAAAAATAACAATACATAACAAAACACTTTATTCTTTTTTATTTATACATTTTATTAATGATATATTGATTTTGATAAAATGATTGTATTATTTTATTAGAAAAATAAAAAGAATATTTTCTCTTAATCTCCTGCTAACAAAATGTGTATAGACAAACATACATATGTTGTTTATAATTGAAGTTAATAAATAGTGATTACTTACACCGGAAATTGAGAAAAGCGCGTGATTTATTTTCGATTTGTATTTAGCATGTGTTTTAATGGACATTGAAATAGGATTAGTGTTTTGGTTAAATCGATATCTAAATAGATAATTATAATGATCATCAATCAATGTGAACAACGAAAATCCCCAGCCGTTAATTTGTTGGTATGGTTGGTACGAGTGCATGCATACATACAACAAACGAACGACATTGGAATAAACAATTTCCTATCAAACAGTAATAGTGTCTCCGATTAACATCTCTATCGGAACCGCACACGTCCAGCAATAATTTCTCGGTTAAATCGACCGTTAATGCCATTTGCCAAATTCACACTGAACTATACGGTTTCACCTTCCAAACGACCAACTAGTTATTACATATATTTGCCCATCTGCATAAAGACTTCGCATAATTTATTGTTTGCTTGAATTATCTTCGATATATCATGTAAAAGTACACATATTCCAACAATTTTAATTTATTGAAATAATAGTTCTTTACTCAAGTGGTTGCGACAAATATATACTTACTTATAACTTCGTATAAGAAAGTTCATTTATGTATATATTTTCTGAATTCTTCTTCTTTGAAGGTTCTTATGAATTTAAATCATATTTGATAGACATAAAATATTAAATACGAGTAGTATGTTTACTTTCGAATTTATTGAAATAAAAAAGATACTACAGTCTATTTTTTTTGTATATACTGTAAGCAATATAAAAAAATACATATTTTAATTTGCATATTAAACTTCTATTGAAATAAAACCAATAGATAAAATAAATCTTGGCTGTTGATTTTCAGTCTATTGATTTTATTCCAATGTTACATTTTATAATTGAATCATGTTAGTAATATTGAATACTTGAATATCAAAATAGTAAGAAATAATAATATTTGCCCAAGTCCGATGCGATATATAATGGTTGATTTAGTTTACATATAAATAATCCAATTAACCTTAGGCGAGCTGCGAGTATTATCAAAGCCAGTGCATGTCATTTATACATGCAACTTGGCTGGAGTCAAGACCTCAATTCCCTTTTGTAATATAAACCATTTTCGTTTT
Source organism: Nebria brevicollis (assembly GCA_944738965.1). Lineage (NCBI taxonomy): Eukaryota > Metazoa > Arthropoda > Insecta > Coleoptera > Carabidae > Nebria > Nebria brevicollis. The sequence goes on from OX122897.1 coordinate 16,696,499, forward strand.
CGAACAATGAGACACTATATCATGAACTTCAATCGATAATATCATGGATAGTGAAATAACCTGCACTTATCCATTCAACTATGAGCAGCACGTACATATGTGAGACGATATCTCAAAGTCATTACGTCTTTATCTATGCTACATTTGCTGCACATATTATTCCTTTTTTTCTTATATCTGTCATCGTCATCGTCATTAGAAGTCACATTCTACGGTCTTCCGAGTACGTAAATCAAAACTCGGTTCTGTACGAGTGTGTGGGATAACAGAGCATTTTATGCATCATTAAAATCGGTGTATTCATCGCGAAGGTTTCTACCCCTTTAATGGTGACACTTTTGTCATATTTCAACTAAATTAATCGCAGTGGTTTTTGATATAAGTAAGACGTATAAGAAAGAAAAACGCAAAAAAAAGATTATCGAGCACTACTCCCCATATACATATAATCGCCATTATGTTTAAATGGATTTTTTTTTTGTAAGTTAATCGAAACTAGTTTCTGAGAAAATTTGACCAATTGTATGAATTTTTTTTTAATTTAAAATTATTGTGTAATGTTTAACAAATGCATCTATAAAAATATTACTGGCAGTGACGGGACCGATGTCCGTGCATGAACATTTATCTCTAATAACGTTAAAATTTGTTTTGTCTATGCCAACCACACGCACGCCACGCACACACGAATTGCATTTTGTGTCGAACAATTTCGTGACAACAACGATGAAAGCAAATTAATGACAGTTACGTTTTAAAATGGTGATGCTCTCACGTCAGGGAAATTAATATTTTTATCGTGATCAGCCAACATTCACAACAACTCTGCCTTTGTGTGTGCAAACTGATAATTTTTATACATTTATGAATGGGGCTCGTATATATTCGTTGAATCAATTACACAACATATAACACTACCAAATGTGCTTTCTCCATAAAAACAATTGGTTCATATTATCAAAAATAGGTATTGTTTTTATGTTATCAATAATACGCGCAATAAATTTTATAAGATTGTGAAAATTATAATAAATATATAAAATAGATATATTTTTATGATATGTAATATGAAAAAATAAAATTGGAAATATAATAAATATTTAGGATGTTGCTTTGTTGGGTTTATATAAAAATACCTGTATGATGAAAAAAATGTGTTTTGTTTTTCTTTCGTTTTCACTCAAGGAGAAAAAGACCGAAAAAGAACAACATATCCGGTTGTTGCGGAGATACGAGGTTGAAGTTTCCTTAACGCGTGAAATTCATGACTTTCTTTACATAGTCAAATTATCTACATTGTAATTTCCAACGCCCTGAGGGAAACAAAACTTTTTTTTTTATCGCGTTAAACCCGGGAGTGTTGACAAAAACGAGAACGCAGAAGTACTCAACAAGCGGCCACTTAAAGCCATCATAGTTGTTGCTTATCAGGATTTAAAAAATAAAATGCCCGTTTGAGGGAAGCTAAAGTTTTGTGTGTGTAATCTTTTCGGTCGGGATTACATTCAAACATTTTTTTCTGTTTAGTTTCACCGAAAAATGTAATCATGAACGTAAAACAATGGGCGTATTCACATATTTTTAACTCAAACAACTATACATATATTATCGTGATAATACAAAGGGGGTACATACATATTCACCGAAACATGTACATGTATACAACAAAGTTTGGTAAATATAAGTTTAATACACGAAAATACTCGTTATCCATACATTTACCTATAAATATGAACTTTCATCGTTGAGTTAATTTTATTTGTTGGTAACTGTTGATACACCAACTAAACATAATCCACCGGTAAAAGTCTACCTTCATAGGCATGAATCACAAATTACGGGTGAGTGGCGGCACTCACGATTAAAAATGTGTATACATCAATGTTTACATGGATACCTCCGAAAATACATGTATACATTTACGGTGGCGTATATAGTATATAACAGATATGATTTGGAAAAATATAATTAATTAAATTATGCACATTTATCAGATTTGATGCATATTTTCTGCAGTATGTTGTTGTTGTAACATGTATACATTGTTGCATGTTCTTGTATAGCTAAATAGAAGTTACAAAGCTTAGTCGTTTCTAGCTAATTCGGTCTATTGCTCCTCTGCGCACGTACATGTCTCCAAACAAGATATTTTCTTCGTTATGACGTCACGTAGAACCTTCGTTGACACCATTGTGTTAATGCCCGTTAAACAATCTTTTATATTTACGGCTGCCTACGTACTTATACAATATAACAACCAGATAACCGTGCACGTTGAACAATACGTTATCACGAGTATCTCATCCTCAACGATGTTGGTTTTACTTTACGACTGGCCAGATATTATCCGGATGGTCGGTTCGTAATCCCAGACGCAGGCACGCGGTGAGTGGCGCATCTTTCTCACCCTCGGTGAGTAGTTGGCAGCTGTTTTGGGTCGCGGACCAGGTCACTTGATGCCGGTAAGCAACGGGTCCCTGGACGAACCTTACCCGCAATCGTGCCGTTATCTGCTCCGGCGCCAAGTGTACAATTGCCGACCTATTGTTCAACATATACATCGACATCTTGCTCAGTTTGACTGCAACACGTTCATCTTCATACCACACACACACACATCAAAGCTCTTTCACCAATTGAATTAGTGAATGAGTATTACGAATTAATAACTGAGGATCCATTTCCGACATATATCTGTGATTGTTTTATAGTATGTAACTGTAGAAGGTATGCAACAATAATGTTTGTGTTTAAAATATACTTCATTGGTTTATTCCCAATGGAACGTGGTAAGTTCTAAAGAGAAAAAGCGTCATAGTATATAAGCCAAATGGGGCACACGCTTGCTGCTGTCTCCCTCCGCGTTTAGTTTCCTTCTTATTATTTGTCTCGCTTTCGCACGCCCGACACACAATCGTTTTTGTTTAAATTATAAAACTATATATTTCGTCGTAATGGTCTTTCAAGACAGTTTAAATTGAGTTTCATGAGAGCTAATAATTTTAACCACTTAAATATATATTTAATTTACTGAGATAATGGTTATCTAGTGTTTTTTTAGTTGCTATAGCTGCTTTAGTAAACTAATTTGAGTAGAAAAACATATTAATGATAGCAGTTTAAGTGCATAGGGATTAAACCGTTTAACATATTCCCAGATGCATAAAAACAAACTGTTCTTGTATTCTTTATTCTAATTTATAATAAGTCCTAAGATTTCACTTATATAATTTGTTATAAAATAATCGATAATGATATATTTTTCAAATGGGTGATAATACAATTTTTAGAAAAGTTTTATAATAATTTCATATTTTTGATTTATTAATTATTATATTGTGAAAAGCTACGTAAATTTATCGCGATGTAAACATGGTAATATTGATATTGTTGAATGTAGCAGAGCTTTTAGTGTAGCCAATAACAATATTTTATTTCGGTAAATAATTCACGGGAATCCGAACAACGGCATCGTATCCGTGCGAGGAATGAGCGTGTGTCCTTGCTCCCGGTAAAACAGTATAAACACAATAATTATGTCCTGGTTGGTGGGTAGCCGCTGTATGGCTACGGTTCTGACCGTCCCCTTAAACGTGAAATACGATCGCTGTGGATTCCACGTTGCTATCTATTGCGAAACGAAACGAAACGAGTGAAAATATCCGCAGTCCAACTCGGGCTCTCTGTCTTTACGTGCATGTGTGTGTGTACGCCTATGTTTGTGTACATGCCTATACGGCGGTTACTCTTAATTCTGAGTTGGGAATTTACCAGATCCCAAAAGGATTCTAGCGTGAAATATGGTAATATAACCTTCACATATCTCTTAATTACAACGCCAGTCTCACTGTTTGGTACCAGCATTGCGTGTGTTCGTGTGCCATGTGTTGGAGTGTTTTTATATGTGCGTGTATATCGTTTTAGTCAAAGATTTTTACATTCGTTTTATAGCCAGCCGACAATAATTTCCAAACACTTGACTTATCTATAATTGTATCAGTGTTCTCGTTTTTGCTACATACATATTATATCTCTATTTTGTCACTTTTTTTGGATACCTTACGCTAAATTCATTCACACATATAAAACAGCATTTTCATATCCTACTCTGCACACATGCTATCAACTTAGGAAATATTAATTTAATATAGTGGTGTTCGTGTTCTAATGGCAAACGCATCAACCTCAAAGTAAGTGCACTATAAAATTTGCTCAATATATATTTTTTTTTATTTATATCAGTCGGAGGACTATTCCGCTTTCCCTATTTAGGATAATATACCTTATTACCTTCCCTGCATCTATCTAAATGTATATGTATGTGTTGAGTATTTGTGTGTATGTAAGCGCTTGTGTGTGTGTGTGTGTGTGTGTGTTTGAATGTATATAAACAAAGTTCAGTGCCTGTAATTTCGGTTATTTTATAGAAATTTCATTGGTTTTTAGAAAAGGCAGATAACATAGCAATTATAATTAATGCAAATTAAATCATATATATCTGTTTTTACAACAAAAACTATATATAATATATGCAGTTAGAATGCTACCGTGGTCAGGATCCGACCTTATAATTGCTATTAATTTTTATGCTATTATTATATACTGTTGAATTATTTTCGGGGAAAGTTGGTATTTTATGACGTGTAATAAGCTACTTTGGATTAGTTCATGCGAACATCTCATGGGGTGTTTAGTGTATGTTATATATTATGTTTATAATAACTAAACCTCGTTGGTTGCTCATCAAACTAAACGAGCCGTAAATTATATGCTAAATATTTATAATACAGCTTGGATTAGTTAGTCGCGATGTTAATTATGATAGTAACTTCCTAAATTTCTTCTTGAGCTGTCTACTTTCACATACATTACTTGTCTATCGTAAAATGATTTCCAACAAATACGAACCTTGTACGTATTAATATTACATAATATAGAATAGGGAATAAAACTGAATGAAAATACTTACCTCGTTAGGAGACTCGAATTGCAAAATAACTCCACGTTGTGCCGCAAACCGGCAAGGGAGAAACGGGTTAAGATCTTGTATCCCGAGGGCTGGGACAAGACACAATGAAGAAAAGACAACGAAATTAGATCACCCAAAAACAAAAGACGTTGATTAATGAAAGCTGAGATTTCAAGTCGTTCTTCTTGAAGAAAACAGAGAGCAATACAGTGATTGATCAGATCGTTCCACTTAAACCAGTATCAAGTAATGCTGAAGAATCTCAACTTTAGCTTTAGAAATATGAGCCATGACATATTTTATAATGTTATATACGCAAATATTACTTAGTAAATACTAGCTTTTAGTATACATTTCCGAAAGTACAAATTGCCACTGATAAAAAATTTCGGGTGAGTGGCGACACTCACAACTGAAGATGTGTAAACAACAGTATTTGCATGGATACCACCGAAAATATATACATTTAGGTAGCTTATACACAACTTATTTTATTTGACGAAATGTGGACGACGACGAAAATCACTTTTTGTCCATAGAAAAGTGGCTCTCAGCGATGCACATATCTACTTACTGGTTGAATTTTTATAAATTTTATACATTTAAATAAAACAATCGTTATATTTATGTGATTCTTTTGAATATAATAAAAAATAAAGAATGCTAGCGCACGCATATTTCAATGGATCAGCTGAGATATGCTATTCTGTCGCCACTCACACACACGTTAGTGTTTTACGCGTCGGAAAGCGCGTAGATTGCCGAGATAGCCCGATGAACACTCAATGAACCGCTGGCACACCGAGTGGTAACGGGACATCTCAAGCATAATGTGAGTTGTGGATTCGCTCCCATGTAAAATATTTTCTCCAACCTAGTATATATAATAGAAAACTAGGCATTTGCGCAATCGTTTTGCCTATACAACTCAAAACAATTGGCTAAAAAAACGTAATCCAATTAGGCTGTCGTTTATTTCGAAAACGCTGTGGTGTTCGTTTATCGAAGGGAAAATGGTGGCTGACATGTATTTATTGTTTCCGCTTAACTGGAGCTCACGATAGAAGGCGGTTTTTCCACCATATTTGAAATAACTACCTGCTTTCGCTCCATGCGTTTGAAATGTTTAAATTGATATATTGTTCAGTATTTTAAGTAATTTTTTCCGTCAATCAAATCCACATTGCTATTATAATCGATGATGTTTTTAGATTGAGAACTCACGTTTCTAACCGATCGTTTATTCTGTTTTTGTTGCGGTAAAACTTTTCAATTATTTGTATATCAAAATGAGTTGTTTCGCAAAAAATAATGGTTTAAACGTATTCTATTGGATAGAAATGACTTTTTCGAAAATATGTCAACACCAAACTTATATCTATAAAGAAAAGGAAGAGAAAAAAAATGTGTTGAATGCATGCACGTGTGACAATGTGAATAAGTGACGCGATTTGATCAGGAAGACGTCTATTTGTTCAAGCATTCGGCACACAAGGGTTTGAAAATATCGTAAAACTGAACGGAAACGAAGACGAAAAAAATCGACAGAACTATCGGGCGACAAGCGATGCCGTTCGCGAATATAAAACAAAATTGACGCGTTGAAATCTACTGAAATACGCTATTCGAATTCATCGACAACAAGTAATGTTGTCATAAAACAATCCTGCCGTTGGCTTCTAAATAAATACTCACAAAACTCGGAATATAGTTTTTTTATTTGTTTATTAAAATCTTATATAAAATACGATATTTTTGTAATTAATTTGTTATATAATCATTATTAAAAGTATTTAGCATTGTTTTTCAAATCCAGTTGCATCTTTCTTGTTGAAAGACAGGAATATAAGAAGTAAAATACATTTTTATACACATTATTTATCGTATACAAACTCTAATATTTTCACTATTGCTCTTATGAAGTTATTGGTTACATGGAAATTATGTATTGGTATATAGTAATAAATTTATTTAAAAACAATTTTTTCTATTTATGAAATAGATAAAGTACGAAAAACAAACACTTTAAAGATATTATTGACAAACTAATAAATGTCAATCAAGGATGTTTATATTCTCTTACGAAAAAGCTAAGTAGCTTTATTTGTAACAAAATTCAATTTCTTGATTTATGTCATGAATATCTTTGGTATATACTATAAATACTAAACAACATCAATTCCTTTGATCATAGTAATTGTAAGTTGTATGAAGTGTAGTAGCTAAAATGGCAAGTCAAATTTCATAATATTTTTATTAGTTACTAATGTATGATGAGCTTATGTATGCTTGTGAATTTTGGGTTTGGCAAACGGAACATAAAAAGCGTGTGACTGTTATGAAAATGTAATTTTTTTGGAGATATTTGTGGTATATCTAGAAGAAACAGAAAGCGAAATACGTAGGTGTATGAGCAGTGCAATATTATAAAAAATACCGTACATAGAATAGACGAGAGTCAAATGAGGTGGTATGGCTATATTGAAAGAATGTCGAGTGAATGACTAAAAAGATTTACGTGAATGTGAGAATGTGAGTCCGTCCACGGAATTAGTGGATAAATATGATTGAGAATATCTGCCACCCTAATTGGTAAGAATAGGCGTGTTGTTATGTATATATTGTTACCTAAACCTAATTATAATTTTCAAAAAATTTTAAATATCAAATAAAAAAATTGTCTATTGTCAAAATGAACAACTTTGTCTCTCATTCTTATATCGAGAGTTAACTTACAGGCTTCAGAAATTAATAAAATGTTTAAACAATCAATCCCCGAATTTTATGCAAATAAAATTATTTTTATCACGGGTGGTACTGGATATTTAGGCAAGTTGTTGATAGAAAAGTTATTACGATCATGTCCAGACTTAAAAGCAATATGGGTGCTAATTAGACCAAAATGGAACTTAAGCGTGGAACAACGTATTGAGAAATTACAAAAAAATAATGTAAGTGTGCGATTAGTGAAAAGATTCAATATTCTGTAATATGGGTTTATAGATATTTAGTACCGTTCGACTAACCAATCCTGAATTATTTTTAAAAATAAAACCAATAACCGGAAATATAACCGAAAACAATTTAGGTTTAGACTGCAATGATTTAGAACTCGTTATCAACTCTGTGAATATTGTATTTCATGTGGCTGCTGTTACGAATTTTAATGCAGATTTCAAACAATTAATAGAAACTAATGTAAATGGTGTCAAAAACGCTATCGATGTTGTCCAAGCAATAAAAGAGCTAAATGTAAGTGCTACATTTATAGATAATACACAAATCACGCATAATTTTTTTTTTCTTAAATACTTTATATACAACATTAATTTTAATACAACAAATCGTAATAAACGCGCTATATTACTTTAACAAAATATGTAGATTAAATTATATTTGTCAGGCATTTGTGAATGTTTCCTCAATGGGTTCTGTTCTTAATTTTGACCAAAATGAAGAAAAAATCTACCCAACAGCTATTTCTGCTAAAAACATGATGAAGATCACAAAAATGTTTAATGAAAGTACTTTAAATAACATTGCAGTAGATTTAAAAGGAGATTTTGTAAATACTTATGGGTTTACGAAAGCTTTGGGTGACAATTTGGTACAAGAACGTTGTCAAAATTTACCAGTTGCAGTTTATAGACCACCAGCAGGTATGAACACTTTCTATACTCCTACAAGATATTTGAACTACAAATTGTTTAAAAGTAAAGTTTATAAAAAAGTATTGTTTTATCGATTTTGTGAATAGCGATTTTTGTGACAAGATCTCTCCTTACATGGTTTTCGTATACATAAATATATATTTTACTTATAGTTATAAATCTATATATAACAAATTAGTCTTAATCTTTGATTTTAATCTTAGTTGGTGCATTATATAAGAAACCAGTGCCTGGTTGGATAAATAAGGGAAACATTGTAAATCAGTTAATTATTGGTTTGCTGACTGGTTTTCTGCGAGTTTATAACTTCGATTCAGACGGTTCACCGTTTTTTATTCCTGGCGATTACTGTATAAATTGCCTTGTTGCCATTGGTTGGGAAATTGCACAAAAGTATGTTTTTTATTTAAATAATGAAAATAATACATTTTGCATATCGTTCAGTTTTAAAAAGTGGTCCTTTTGGTTCGAAGACGAAAGAGCTATTTAAATTGAATAATAATTATTATATGCAATTAGTACATGAATTATTTACTTTTGTAGACCAAACGGTATAACAGTTTATAATTATATGGAACAGCACAAAATAACAAATGATGTGATAATCAAATTATTTTTAAACACGAAATATCCATTAGAAAAATCGTATCGATATCCATTTGCTGTTAAGTTAGCTACAAACTCTGAACGAGTCTTTGATTGTTCGTTATTCATATTTCACACTTTACCAGCCATTTTCTGGGACAAAATAAACAATATATTTGGATTAAACTATAAGTAAGTAAATTGTTTCTTATGATATATTTAAATACATAATAATTGTTACGTCTCAGATTTACCGCGCATACTGATAAATTAAATGCACATCTTCGGATTTCTAACAAAATATTAAGAAAAGTGAGATTTCAAATTGACAATAGTGAAAAACTATGGGAAACTCTCTCTGAAGAAGATAAACAAGTATTTTTCTTTGAATTGAATACTATAAATTGGATTGAATATGTAGATATTATTGTTTATGGTATAAAAACAATTATTTTTGAAGAAGATATTTCAAATATTAAACGAGCGAAAATGTGGCAATATTGGTTTGTATTCTGCTAGTATTTGTATTTATATTGTATTATTTTGTTGTTTTTTTTAGGTTAATGATTCAACACTATACCGGGATATGTTTGCTAATTTTTGCTATATTTGGTATTTTATTCAATAGTGTTTATTAACTATTTTTTTATTATTTCTTATATAAATATATGAAATACATAGTAATTACTAAATTTTTATAAGGCATTTTTGTATTGGGATTTTAATTAAATAAATCTTATATATTCACAGAACTTTTGTATGCAATTTTTTTATTATTTTATTAATTTATAATATTAACTAACCGTTAAAACACTTTTCCACTAAATATATTACTTACAATAGATAAGAAAGACATTTGATAGCCATTTTCTTGTACCCATACTTGACGATTATTTTTTCAAAAAATGTTTCATAAAAATTGTTTCTCACAATAGATAAGAATCTACAAAATTAGCATAATTTTTACTTTAAAAATTACTCATATTTATTTGGTGTAATTGTATTTAAGAATTTATTTGCGTTATTCTAGACAATTGAATCCCTTGCTTTGATTATTAGTATCTGGTTGGGTAGCCTGTCTAAACGAATTTTTTTTAGTGAAACCCTGAAGTGTCTCTTGTACGCGTAGCATTGTGTCACCATCAGATTTCAATTTTCTTACGTGCTCACTTGTTTCGCTCTTGAATTATTAAACAAACGGGTAAAACGTGACGATTTCCTCAGAGGAAAGGCCTCTCACGGCCACAAAGCATACACACACACCAAAGCGAAAACAGAAAAAGATGCAGTCGAGCAACTGAAGAGAGCCACCGCACCGACACAAAAAAAAGCAGCGATTTTCATATTCCTGAGGGTGCCCCGCGTCACCAACCGAATAAGTATATTTGAATATCTCTTTTCGCACATCGTCAGAATGTCACATCTATGCATATTGCATAAGTATTGGTTTTATGGAAGAGTACAAAAAAAATCGCAAAACGCAAAATCTATTCGGAAAAAGGTCCGGTGACTCGGCAAGCTGTTAGTCGTGAAACCATTTTGTCCATTTTTGAATAATATAACATCTATCCAAGGGGGGAACTCGCTCGCAAAAAGATAACTGTTTGTTATATCGAATGCTTCGAAAAATATTTTTATCAGGTTCGTCGAACAATCTACATAGTTGAACAAAGTTGAAAATAATACACCTATTCTGTCTATAGCAATTCCACAGTCAATAATTTTAATCGCCTATATAAATAAAAGTTGTACAAAATGCTGATATCTATAATTTTTATTGTAACAATTTTTCTGTAACTGCAACCGTTTTTGAGTAATTGCAGAAATTGCAAAAAATGACAAGAGTAAACATGCACTTCTGGTCGGAATATTGTTTTCAAAAATAGGCGGTTTGCCAGGAACATACAAATCTTAGGTTTAAAATTTCATAATTTTTCCTTTAGCCGTTTGGGCTGTAGAGCGCTCACATACACACACATATACACACACACACACACACACAGACACACACACACACACACGCGCGCGCACACACACACACAGGCACGCTCGCACACACACACGCGCACGCGCGCGCACACACACACACACACATACACACACACACAGACACACACACACAGACGGACGTCATTCCAAAAATAGTTGGAATCAATTCTGGGAAGGTCAAAACGTATATTTCCGGTAAAATCTCGAGATCGAAATTTTTCATGATTACAATACTTACTTATACTGCGTATAAGAAAGTAAATAAAATTAAATAATATGCACAACGAGTTACTTTTTGGTATTATATATATTTATTGTAAAATTTGTGCATATGGCGTATTCAAAGAAAAATACTTCGCACCCTGAAATAAGTAAACAAATCTAAAATATATCTACTGCGGCTATTCCTTCTTTTGTACTTTTTGATAAACATTTATACTACACAAGGTACTTGGATTATTCCATTATATGGGTTGCAAAAACACGATACGTTTCCTCAGAAAGAAAAATAACGTTAAAACAGAAAATATAACGCGTGAAAGGACACCATATTGGTGTATCAATCGATGTGATCCTTAACGCTCAAGTACACACACACACACAAAGAAAAACACCAAACAGCTATCCATCTTTTTTCGAACTATCGGCATACCCCATCCTACGTCAAAATTAAAATACTGTATAATAAGTAACTATATTTATGGACGCCTTTTTCTATAGGGGAGTATTTTTTGTCACGCATGCGTAGTTATAAAAACGCATCGCTCACATTTTAACATGTTTTGCAGTGATATTTTTTTTGTACGTAGGTATCTAAAAACAAATAGTCTGTGAAAGCTGAAATAGACTATTTGTGCATTTAAATAAATTTGAATTCTACATTATAGTACATATTTATATTTCAGATTAAAATTATGTCATGTTTTTGTCATTTTCACGCTATATTCATAATTGGGTTTTAGAGTTTAAATTATAATAGATTTATTTTCACATTTATATGAAATATGACAATTAAAAATTTCGAGGAATTATACATATTTGTCATTGTATTAAAAAATATATATTTGAATTTGGTTTTGAGTGTGAAAAATATACTTATACAATATCGTAAAAAGAAACAATGGAATTTAAAATCAGTAAATTTTCGAAACCGGATCCAGTATTTATTAACAGTAAAAAATATTGAATGTAAAATTATAATCCTATTTTGCCTTTCAAATAAATAGTATTTATATTTAGTATTACCTATGTGTAATAATAATGTATAGAATTGAAATATTCGTTAATATATTATATAAAATATAATATATTTAATTTAAAATGTTGTTACAAATACGAATAAAGTTGGAAACAAAAAGCCATTAATGTGTAAGTGATGTTTTAATTAATGTTAGAAAGTGATTTGAACGTACAATGTCTCCATAAAGAATCTAAAAAATACTCTTACTTTTACTGATTCAATGAGAACGAGTCCTTTTCGTTTATTCATTCCGAGACGAGGGTGAAAACGTGAGCGTCAAAAAAACTTGTGAAATATCCCAACGAAAAGTTGCTCAAAAATTATTTCTTTTTTTCATTACCTAACCAAGTACAGTGCGAGCAAGTTATAAAATTATGTTGGCAGAAGTTTGGCAGTACGGGCAAGCCGGTCTGAATACTAATTCGTAAACTCAGAAATCAAGTCTGACAGCTGAAATGTATTTTTTTTTTCATCTCTTTCTGCGTACAATCCACGAACTTTTACATTGGCAAACGAAGAATTACGCGTGCATATAAATCCATAGATTTCATTTTTCTCTTCTTCCATATTTCACCGAACCAAAAACAGAAAATGTGACAGACCATAATCAACATTGTAAAGAGGATATTTCTTTTACTTATTTTCCTTCGTTTTCTTATATTTACAGTGACTCGTTCAAGGCAGACAATCAAATCCGGGCCTGTTGAAACAATTCACTGTTGAAAAGCAATTTTTATATCTCTTAGTCAAATAGCGACTTATTTCCCTAAGAGTGTGAATCTTGTAAAATATTTTGAATTTAATGCCCGTGCGGTACTGAACTGTTTTATTGATATATTCTATGTCATATTATATGAATATACGTTTCTTCTTCGTTGGTCCAGAAAAGAGACATAACTGATCGATTTGTTGTCACAAAAGTCACTTGAGAATTTATTACAAATGATTTACCGTCGCATCATAGTGGAAATAAATATGAATGGATATTCGGGAACGTTCTTTGATAAGTATTAAAATGTCAAGCGAATACGTTTCATTATTAATCTTTCAAAAATTTGTATTACCTACATCAACCTCGTGTCGTGCACTTGTATATTCATCTACGTACGGCGAGGGTGATTGTGAAATGTCGGATTTGTCGACGCTGATGCCCCAAGTTGACGTGCCGGCTACCATTAGTAAACTTTTTCAAATAACGTTCTGTATACTAAACATTGATTAGACTGTGTCGTGTCGAAAGGTAATTTTTTTAAATAATACTACATTCAGTTCTCTTTTTATTTTTGTTTGGAATTGTTACCAAAAGTATAACAGTATTAAACCGGTGCTATCAGTAAGATTGAATATAATAGATACATTATAAAAATTGGTGTCAAAACATTATTTTATTAAAGCTTTAAATATTATAGAACAAAAACACGTTTTTTTTTAAGTGCCAAGAAGTATTAAAATACTGCATTTGTTTTTGAAGAAAAAATCTACTTTTCTTTGAAATTCGCGTAATATAATATTTTGTACAAATATACAATAAACGGAAACAATATATATTTTTATGAAATTTTGATTAATGATGACCAGAAATATTAACTTTTGTTCTAATAATGTTTTTTTCTATTTCCATTACTTTGGCATAAGAATGATTATAAGCTTAGAAATTGTTATTAAAATATTATTGTTAATTTTCAACAAATTGATCTATATTTATAAACATTCGAAACAATTAATAGAAAATATTAGTGCTGCATAGGAATTGATATGTGTTTCCAAATAAACAAAATTTACCGAATAAAATAAAACGTTTGGCATTTGCCATATTTTTGCATTGTACAATTTCCGTAAAACCATCGAGTAAAATAGACACGAAACGATAAAAGAGGTTGGAACATTTCGTATTAATAACTCAACGATTCGAACATCGAGTGTGCTGTACTGGTACAGATAGACGCGACAGAGGACAGCGTCGAAGAGGCAATGGGGTTCATTCCGAGTCACGGCACGCTATACCAGCGGCTGACACGTGAGTCAATATCTATATCTAATAAAGGCAGTTGCAATTCCTCTCGACAAATGCCTTTTATTCGAGACGGATTTACAATATACGAGATATATCATTACATTTTCACATTTACGTCCAGGGTCTATAACTGGTTTGAAAGGGAGATATTGAAAATAGTTCATCACTGTTATTTATTAAATATGTAACTAAAGAAATAAAATATCAAAAACTTGGTTTATTTTTGATTTTTAGTATTTCATAACGTAAACATAATAAAACATGGTAAATATTCTATTTGGATTGATGAAATAAAGAGATGCTATCATTCATTTTGAATAATATTTTTGGCCGTGGAATTGTTTGTTTTTATGTCAATATGGACTCAAATTACGGTTAAAATAACGAAAATTTCACTTAGCTACAATATTTGTATATTATGGCAAATATTATTTTGTGTATAGTATATTTGTTCATTGTTTTAATAATTTAGTACGTCTTAATAAATGAGAGGATTATTGTACAAATAACTACTACATTTATCTTTATAATAAAATGAATCCATATGTGTATGCTATTTATATTTTTTATAAATAAAACAAATATTTGAATGTCTACTTTGAATATTAATTAAAACAAAGAAATGTTTTGTTATTTGTAAGATAATAAGTATTTTTATTAAAATAATTGTTTCTCAAAAGATAATTTTTTCATCGTAAGAGCCATTTTCTTCGATAGTATATTAAAATGAAACTGATCTCTTATTTCCAGTATATTGCACACTTCTATTTATATCTATAGTTTTTTTTGTATATAACCTACATTTATCGTGTATAGCAAATACGAATTTTCTAAAGATTCACGCATAGTTGAAACAAATTCAAGTTGAATTAAATAGTATTTATATATGCAAGCATTCAATGTTCACATAATATAATAATCTAAATTAGAACTGTTCAATGAATCACTGCTTGACGTGTTTTCTATATTTCAAACATTAATAATAATAATAATAATTTCAAACTAAACATCTAATGTGGTAGTATAAATGAGGGATAATTTTTAAATATTTTTCTACAATTTCTAATTATCTCACATAAAAGAGGAACTAGAAATTAGTTTAGAAGTAGAGTTCAAACTTTACTTTTATTGGAACAAAATGGATAGCTAATGAATATTTATAGATTCATATTTATTAGGTTTGTTATTTTGTATTACCCCAAATCGGAATATTATATTGACTAAATGAAAAATAAAAAATATAAAAAATAATTATAATTTAATTTTATTGCTCGTTTTACATGAAACAGAATAAATATATAAATTACGGATTGTTATCTGCTTCAAATGGGTAAAACATTACAATAATGTAATTTTAAATATTAAAATAATAAAATTGATAAAATCTAATATATACGATTTAAAAACCTGTTTAATTTTGTTGACTATAACTATAGATAATTTATATTTAAAATAATTCAGAATTGTATATTTGAGAGTGTTGGTAATGTGTAGTTGAAAAAAATGAGATCCTCTTCAAATATTTCTAAATTAAAATTATTGTTAGCACACAATCTTTCAATTTAATATCAAATAAATCAGGTTAAATTTAATTATTAAATTATCAGGTAAACTTGGTGGGCGATCAGTGTTCGCATCAATTCCCATGATAAAAACATAATCTTCCTTCTCGTGTAGGTATTAATAATGTTTATCAAGCTAATTCCATTAATAAACAACTCTACGAAAGTGTATAGGTACTAGCCATCTAAATTAAAATTTAAAATTTAACATCGTCCGCATACTCGAGTGTGCTTGAATTATTTCGTAGTTATATCAGTTACGGAACGTCGTATTAATTTTCGAAACCGAACGTAACGTCTAAAGGCCGCGTAAAATAATAGTTATCACGCAATTAAAAACCTACAAACTAAAACATCTTTTGTTATAGTTTTCACAGCATCTTAACTAAGTTAATGAATATTCCACACAAAATTATAAAAAAAACATAAATTATTTAAAATATACAATTATTATTCATTTTCATTTCGGACATTCAATTATCATTTAAAGGCAATTAATACATAATTGGTTTGTATGCATATTTAGTTATTAAAATATTTCGAATTGCGCTAAATTCATGAAATATTATAATTTTCATTGTATTTGACGGTTTTCGTAAGGTTTTATATTATTAATATGACGCCACTTCAGGTTAGCGGCAGTGTTATTTATAAATTGTATAATAGGTGAAATAAATTAAATAATTGGAATGCATCACACCAAGGAAATTCGCTTTTATGAGATTTAAAGTTTATTTTATTTTAATCATTGAAAATTGCAATTAAATATATTGAAATATATGTAACATTTATTTATATAAGTTGTATTCTAAAGTAAATACAGTTATATTCCGCCGATCAATCGATATAGAATATTTAAGTCCTTGTTTGCCTAAATTCACCTAAAATTACTACCAGCGAACAGTATTCGGCGATAATTATCCCGTATTGATTATTTAAATTGCAATGTTAGTTCGCTTGAATTGCGACCATTCGTTTTTATTATCCCTATAACCGATTATTTTTTAAATTTTAAATGCTCTAACATTGTAATTGAAATGATTCTTTAATACTGATCTCCGGTCGTAATTCGACATAATTTCAATATTGGCATCAATTTCGCAAAAATGTACATAAAATAGAAAATTTAGGTAAACAACAGCTTTAATATTCTATTATAAATATCGTAAATTTACATTAAAATACATCTAATATAAATTAAAATATTCTATTATGCGTCGGTGTGTGTTTTTATTACTGTAAAAGCTCTGAAGAGAAAAGGATTTATTATTACAACAAAAATTCTTTATTTTCTGTTTGAAAACTATGTATCACATATTGTTGATAGTTGTAAACAAAAATAATTATGATTACATGTATGATGGAACATAAAATGAAGCATTTATTTGCTGTGTGTTTGTTTGTTGGAGCATGCACGCATGCGTTGACTTCGTATACGGAAGGTTAGCTTTTATTTACGTTGCCGCGTTGTTGGGCCGCGTTCTTTGCTGTTTATAGTTTTCATATAAAATCTGTAGAGGAATGCAGTGAAGAATGACAGCGAATCGGTTATGTCGTCGGAGGAAACATGGAACTCACTGCGTTGACGAGTTCTTCCATACTCGGTTGGACGATCTCTGCACCAAAAACTTGATTCTGTTGATAGAGCGTCGAATTACCGAATGCTTCACTGATTCTCCAACGTTCAATGATGGCGAATAGAAGGCGCAAGCGATGAGAGAACTTTGTTGACTCGTTAGCTCTGTGACTGCCGCAAACTCCATACAACTCTCGCTATGGAACCGATCCACTTGCCGCTTTATACGAACAGCCAGAGTTGGTTTATCTTTTTCTGCTTACCACTCATACTCGCGAGTTAGGCTATTTGTGCGCAGTATAGATTTATCCGTTTTTGAATCTCGCTATTTCATCATCACTCATGTATTTATTTACCCGTTGTTGACTATTCTTTATTAGTTAATGTATCCAATCTGCCATATTTGCTTTCTCATTTGATCTTTTTTGTATATGACTTTATTCAGAGGCAGTAAATACTGTCAGTCAAAGGTATTCTCTCAGTTTAATTACATCAGTTTACACGTACCGTATCGTTTTGTACAGATTTTTTTTTATATTTCAAAGACTTTGAAGTATCTTCTATATAAGCTAGAATATAATTTTTTATTCTATATTGATTTCTTGAAAAGCTTCCCACGTTTTATCTATATACTCTTAGTTATAAAAACAAATAAAGATAATACTAGTTTGTAAGTCATTTCGATATCGAGGTTTGGATAAAGGAAATAAAATTAATACAACGATTTATATACGTTTTACAAATCAAAACCTCACAAAGAATTCCTGATAAACTTGGTTTTTATATCCCATAAACTGAACCTTATTCGAATTTACGTACGTTTACCGACCGAATCAGCATTTTAGTTTCGCTTCAATATTCGTGACGTACCGCCCTCATACAAAATTGATTTTTTATGTTAAATTTTCAATTAAATTTCGCTGATGATGTTTCTGGAAAACGTCTATGAAAATTGTAACAGGGCAAATTTTTTCGTTACCGTGTCGGGAATATAATTCAGTATTGATTTCGGATTAAACTTTTTTTTTTTTTTAATATTTCCTAGTGTTTGCGGCTTTTTTTGTGGCGTTGATAAAAAATTCAAATATGTTTACGATTTACTAGGGTGGACAGGTGTTACAGTATGACACATGAAGTAGCGCCCCCTATAATTGTAAATTATAGTTTTGCACGGCATCATATATATCGCTGAGAGGATGGGTCCCAGCTGTGTTGCTTGTATGGATACCCTTAGCGATAAGTGGTCTCTTTCCACGTATCTACTTACTAGACGTTTTAAAATGTTCACCGTAAGGTTCACAGTTAATTGCATTAGTGTCTTTTACACTCATACTAAATATACCTCGGAACCTAAAAGGTTGTCATATCCAAAAAAGAACAATGGGGTGGATAAAATATATTCTGAAGTAGGATAATATTGAAATTCAAAAAAAAATAGGAAATTTAATATATCGCGTTTTTGCACATAATTGTCACTATAGTAAAAATTGAATTAATAAAAGATCATTTTGTAAATTGGATATTCTTTAATATTTGTTTGTTGGCAAAAAAAAAAACTACGTATAAATTTTTTTGGAACGAAATATAATTTTTCAAACCTAAATCATCAGAAGACAAAGTCGATATATGAAATAATTTTAAATCAAATTACAACCAAATTAACATTTATCGATAAATGTATAGGAATGAAAAAAGCAACGTAGAGTTTCAAAAAAAAGCACCTCAACTGGCAAAGCCAGTATCGGTAATCTAATATACATTCACGATTTCCCGCGGCCTATACAATATTTGATCATTTTCCGGATGCGAATAAAGCTGTTTCTCTCTACCCTCACGGTTCTTAATAACATTATGAATCTAGTTTCAGCTCGGTTTGCTACTGATAACCAGCGAATACGAGAAGGCGTACTGGAAACGTGACTCGGGGTCGTAGCTAACCTCATGTTCGTTTCTTCTCCCTTCACAGTTAGTTCTCGTCCTGCCAACGTATACACCAGACACGATGAATGATACCAATTTAGCTTTTAGGCTTAATTCACGGCAGGCTGAAAGTTAAACGCTGTGACGCTGACGCCGTCGGCTCTGTTGAGACGTTATTAAAAAAAACCGGTATTAGAGACCATTCAATCTGGACATAATGGAATTTTTATGGTGCTAATGGACATTGTAACTTTATGTCGCGTCAAATTTATAGCATTTATACGTTAATGCTTTTTTTGAGCATCCAAGGCGGTTACTACTTTAAGTGTCTTCACTTGCAGTTTCTAGTCAGATTTGTTTTCATGATATTCAAATTATTTCAAATGCTTCGAAAATCTAATTGTTGTTTATATTAAATGTAATAAGCAACGTAGTTGTTTGAATAAAACTAAATCTAGTCAGATTATCGGTGTTTTTAAGAATCAAGATAAAAGTAGACTGTTTAGAAAATGTACTGTACGTGCTGTTAAATTATTTAAATTGAGAAACTGGTGCATGTATGTAAATAGTCAATGATAATTCAACTATGTAATTGTTGTGGGTATTGTGTTGCAAGCACACAAGCACCAAACAGAGCAATGAACAATCTCTTATTCAAGTCTCTGACTATATCGTCGAGGACTCGGTGGCGGCCAATGGAACTAGAAAGCACGACTCGACTGCCTCCCTGAGAGCCTTGGTTTACATAAAGGAATGCTTTTTATTTGTTCACGTTAAAATGAAACATTCTTTCGCCGCTAGTCGGTAGCATATTTTTGTTTTTGCTTTGTTCTAAATTTCATTACATCATCTCTTTTTGGTCTTCTTTAAAAGTTTCTGAGTCATTTACTTTTTAAAATAGTAGAAAACCTTGTATACATACACTGTTATCAGTAATGGTTTATTTCAGATTCCGACGAACTGTTTTGTCGTACAATTTATTGTTACTAGCAAATATTAAACAACATGTACCGATGCTGGAGTATTTCCAGTTTTCCGAACTTTATAAACCGCTTAACCATAGTACGGCGTACAAAAAAACTGTAAATGTGGTTTGTATTGCGGCTAATGAACAGGTGATTTCAATTTAGTTAGTAACGAGCGAGAATGTCGCTTCCAATGAGCGCTCGAACAACTTTTAAACTTTTTAATTAAAGTAAACATATTTGTACAATATTAAGCTTTAATCTTTACTAAATATTAACACATTTTATAACAATTAGTGAACAAACCGATCTGTATGTTAATCTTAATTGTATGAACTTTTCAAATTTACATAATCAAATTTTAAAGTTTAGGCCATTTTCTTATACAAAGCAAACAAATGTCTTCTATAATTTTTGATTTTATAGTGCCTTTTTTAAATTAACTTTCTTTTCAGGCACCTAGTTACGTATAGGTATTGAATTAAATGTTTTTGTATGATTTTCAAAAATAAAAATAGTTCTAATGCGCGCTCATGTACTCTCTGTCCAGGCGTTTTCAATAGAACATATTTTCATCTTTTCTTTCAGTAAGTAGGTGTTCATTGTATATGAGGTCGATCGTCGTGCGGTGCCATCTGAGCCACGCCAAGAATGGAACCTTTTTGTAAACGGAATTTGCTCGCTTAATGCTTGCGCATGCGTGAAATTACATTTGGCAATGGGTTTTTGGGAAGCCACTTGTGCTTGTGAGGACTGTGCACACACGTATATATACATCTATATATAACCCTTTCCGCACAGATATCCCAGAGACTATTCTCATTCTACTCAGAATGCGATTACGGCATACGGCACACTTGAGACACCAACGAACGCTCGTGCCACACCGTTCACAAATAGCGAGCGACGTGGAAACGACGGCGTAGAGGACAGAGTTCGCTGGAGAAACCGCGGAATGAATTTGAATATCAATTCAACACCGTCTCTCTACCCCAGTTCACCTATATATACCTTCTATTCTACGTGTACGTATGGATAATACGCAAACAAAATACGGACTGATTACTTTATGTTTCATACTTTTATTATATCCAAAATACATTAATTTCTACAACACCATTAATATAAATAGTCATTATTTGCATACACATATACATATCTAAGTATATTATTCGTGCAATATATAGTTCGGTTTTGTTTGGCTTCTGAGCGAACGCAAATAAAGTCAACTAAGTCGAAATAGCAGAAGATGTCGGCGCAGCGTTCTGTTGATAGTACACATACAAAGTCATAAGGCCGTGTTTATATTTGCAGTTGGTTTGGCGGAGGGTAAGCCACCTCTCCGAGGACTACACGCACGGTTCCATCTGGGTAAACCTTTGCCGTCTGCGGTATCCTTAGCGGTCATATGTTTGTGTACTGAACTATGCATTAAAATCCCAACAGAGACCGCTTCATCTGTTGCGTTATCGTTATGTTACGTTACGTTGCGGGTGACTTATCGTGTGCACCAGACCCCAGGCATCAACAACGAACTAGTCCGTAGTATCCCGAATATATATATTTACGCTTTTATCCAACTGAATAACAATTATTAAACACATATTATTCATAATTCCTTAATAATTTATCGTACAGGATTAATATCAACGCTGAAATAAAATTTACCAAGAGTCTCAAATAACAGCGGTTGAGAAGCTAATCATATTTGCGCGTGCGCTTGTTCATGATACAGATATGATATACACAAGATAAGCACGCACAGATATGGAACACACTCAGTGGTGTAAAATAGTTGATGTAATTATCACTAAGGCTCACAGAGGAAACACTTCGTTAACACGAGCAGTGAAACGTAAGAGGGATGCAGAAAGAGAAAGAGAGATGACAGGAGAGTACCCTAGGGGCGGGCAAGTTACCATTTAGACACTCTGATAAATTATACGCTGTTGATACATTCGTTCGCTGTCTACTTAAAACATCTCACGAGAATACAAAAATACACAGTTAGAAAAGTGAGTGTATGTAATTTACACTCTGTGTGACCTAAGACCAAACATTCCTCTGAGTTTGTTTAGCGACGTTAATTAAAAAAATTCTTTCACGAGTTCCTGAGATATTGCACATCT
Organism: Nebria brevicollis; assembly: GCA_944738965.1. Lineage (NCBI taxonomy): Eukaryota > Metazoa > Arthropoda > Insecta > Coleoptera > Carabidae > Nebria > Nebria brevicollis. The sequence goes on from OX122897.1 coordinate 16,719,119, forward strand.
TCATTAGTAGCAAATACATATTAAATTATTCGCATTTATTATTTAATTCACGACAAGTTCAATAGAATTTAATTTAAAGGTGGAGGGGCGGGGATTCATATTCTTCGTAGGTAGGAATATTTTATAGAAAATATTCTGTTCTGAAAATTGTCTTATATCGAAAGTCTCGACGTCGTAGAATCTTCTTCATATAGTGTCATTTCCGAGCATTATGAAGATGTGCTCTGTCAGAAAACTGTATTCCCTGTGGCAGACTGTACATCGAACCATCTAGACATGAGCCCAATGGGACACGCGCAGACCTGCATGGTAGATGGAATTTTCATAATGTTACGAAACAGCAGCAACGGAAACGATTTTACTCTGGGGGAATAAAAACATCGACAAGCCAAGATAGCTGTGAAACATCTGCACCACCAAAATATTAAATATCCATATGCTTCATTTATGACGCGGAAATTATGGGAATACTATGAGGCTTTGCATGAAATACATTCAACTACTAGGATTTCGAATCAGGACAACATAATTCCGCTTTGGAATTGTTTGCGCTATTACAGCGAAGCAAAATAATTTGATTACCAATTTTATATTCATTAGCGACAGTGCAGAGGGCGAGAACTTCTTACAGTAGTAGACGATTTGCAATAATAGTTAAGCCCTTAATACTAGTGCTCGATAATAAATATCAATTAAGAAATTCGCAATTTCTTGAATCAATTCCGTAAATGAAATGAAACTCTCAAGTTGTAGCCATGTCGTTGAAGAGGGGTCGATTCAAAATAAACATTAGTGTTGCTAGACAGATGTAATTGAATAGAACAGTCTCGTCCACTTAATTCAAGTGAATATCCTTGACTACGTTGACGACAAGGTCTCTTGTACTTAATTTCCCAATTACATTCAAGTATTCAACACTAGTAGCCACACTAGTCAGAAAATAACTATACGATACATTACCGACACCTACATACGCACAACACCAGAAGACATAACTTACAAATGTAATAACACGTTTTAAGAGTTTTATTTGCTTTGTGTTGTCATCTTCTGAGTGGCGCACACTCGAAAAGTATTTTAACAAAATTGCTACCATAAATTTTCTACAATTTCTCCTTTCTTCGCTTGTATGCCGCGAATATGGCTGCTAATGCGCAAAATGAAAATGAATGTTGTCTTATTGAATACAAGTAAATTTTATGGTCAAATACCGGTTTTGATAAATGATCTTATATTAAATTTACTGTAAATCATATAAAATAAATAAAAAATCGTTTATAATTACATTGAATAATTTATTCTGCACTACGTTTACTACAGTTTTATTTTCTTATACGAAAGTATATAAGGAAGTATTGTAAAATCATGAATCTTTGTATATTGCTCGCGAAAAAATCTCCTATTTTTGAAAATGTTATTATTCTGTTGTTTAAATACTAAAAAAAAAACGACCATAATTCTTGTTTTATGTTATATATTGAGTATTTTTACATTTCAAACATTTTATTATAGTATCCTTACTCCTATCTAAACAGAATTAACGTACTACGTATAAGATAACCCAGTGTGGGATACTGCAGTAAAATGTTCAAATCTACCACTGCTGTTGATGTGCGCGTAGGTCAGAGGCAATTCACATCATCGGTTTTTTGTTACATATGTACATGCAAAATATGAAACATATATCACCAGTATGTGAATTTGGGAGCTCATATAACAAAATAAAACTATAAAAAGATACGCTGAAAAATAGTGACGCAATAATTGTCTGTTACGTAACTGAAAACAGTACATAAAGATACGTTATGTTACTGTCAGTATTCGCGATAAAATATTGCAATGCATATCATGGTGGCGTTGGTTATATATTCACATTTGTTTTTAACACTTTACATGCTAAATAGATACACATTCGCAGTGCATTCGGGTCGCTGCTATTCCGAAACAGTTTATTTCCATTTTATTGAATCTCATCCACATCCAGCAGCTGTTCATGTGTGTGCCATTACTCTTTTTTTTTCGTTCTTTTGGTCTTTGTCTCCTTTGCTCTAGGCGGAGAAGACTTATACGTTTTTAAGTCTATTCGCGTTATCACAGATACTCCATCCATTTCGCCAAGAGACGCTCACCATTTTGAACTATGCACTAGCGCATAAATTTGTTTTATCAATCTTATGCTATACATTTTGCGTTTCAGACAGATTTTTACTTATCTGACTATATAAATTGTCGTTTATAGGTACTTTATTTTCACAAACACTACTCTATTAATAATCTATGCATAACGATCGTTTCAGAGATTTATCGAAGTGTATTTTATTTTTAAACTACCTTAGAATTAATTGAAAAGGGAAAGGGAAAAGTTAACAATATTCAGTTTTTAATTAAAATAAAACATATTGTTTCAGTATCAATCCACGGGGAATAATGTCAGAATATTTAATATAGAATGTCATGCAACATGCACAGAGTCTGGCGGTAATACACACACAGCCAACTTGAAATTAATTTTACACCAACGAAATGAGAATATGTTCATGGGTTATCACATATAATCCACATATATTGTAAATTCACCATATCGGAGACTCTTTGGTCGTTGACGTCGCCGTCGACGTCAACATAGCCGGATGTAAACAGGGCAAATGAAATTATAATCTTACAAGAGTTATGCGAGTTATAAACAGGCATGAACCGGGGATATAGTTTCCGCGTACATGCATTTCGCGACTGTAAATCATTCAAGTTAGTGTAAACTACACAGTACCGTCCCAGAGTCTTCCTCGTTGTGTTGTACTCGAGTAGTAAGCTTGCTCAACGCGACAAAAACGTCCGGTAATCAGTCACAAGTGTTATAACTGTCGTTGTTGCATTACATGGAGTTGTGCGCTTGCGAAACTTAAGCGTAGGCGCCACTTCCGCGACTGCTTTGACTTGGCACACAGCAACTAACATTGTTGAAATATATTTACATTTCTGCTGCTTTTCTGTCTGTGCCCTGTTTCTGTGTTGTTTGTAACTTCTAAATGAAAATAAGATTTCAAGAGATTCTCATATAATATCACTAAGCTTCAAGAAGAGTTTATATATTTTTTTGATCGTCACTTGTGAAAATATGATTTTTCTATTATATGGAGTTTAGTTTGCATGTGGCTATTTTTCAGCTTTACCGTCTGTTTTATATGTACTTATTTATTCTAGTAGAATAAAAAAATGGTGACGTTTTTATTTCATAATTTCATCATAATTAACTTTATTTTATTTATGTGAAACATTAAAATTCTTTTATTATAATTTACAACTATTACATTTAATGAAAATAATATTTCTACATCGTTTGAGTTTGGTATTTGTTCATCACCACAAATTAAAACTATAATTAATATGTCATAAATAAAAAACTCGCAATATATTTATTAATTTAATAATTTTAAATATTGTACTGACACACTTTCTCACATAAAAAATACTAACACACGCATACACATAAACACACTACGCGCGCGCTCTGGTGGACGTTATTCCAAATATAGTCTCGATTCCGGGAATGTCAGAAAGTAAATTTCTTATTACTTCGTATAAGAAAGTAAAAAGCAGTCACTTTTCTTCAAGAATTCCTATTTTTTACAATTCACTATTATCTTTACACCTCTCATTTTCATTTCATTTATACTTCCTTGCATACATGTATATTTATTTCGCTTTTTCACAATTTCTCTTTCTCATTTATTCCAGTGGCAACCACAAATTCTCATTATTTACACCGCGTTTGCAACACTAGTAAATTTTAAAATTCTACCGAAGTAGAATATAAAATATACCTACTATACTTTCTGTTTGTATAATTATTCAATTTATATACAAACAACTGTTCATTATGTATAACAGTTTTCCCATCGGCTTGCCTCAAATCATCGCACACATACTGCGTATGGCAAGCACTGTGTCACATTCATACCAATTTTCTTATTCAATTTTTATTGTTATACCTTATATTACTCAAAGGTAGCTGTATTTTATTTTTGTTTTACACCCAATTCGCATTAATAGTCACAATTCTTTGTATTTTAAACTTTCGTCGCTATAGTAAATAGGATACCATAAAAAAAAACCCTAAATATTAAAAAGCTAAACTTCTGAAATATATAATATACACTGGAGTGCAGGGTCACACCTTGTTCGACTTGAGAAAGATTTATCGGCTTGCCTACTGTGGATGACGTGGCTCAAGTGGTAGAACGTATATCTGTGGATTCTGGGTTCGATTCCCGGTGACATGTTTCAAATTTCGATTTAAAGATTTAAATAATTTCTGAAATATAGCTAAACAATGAACGTTAATATCTGGAAATTCGTCTCTTGTTATTTGTTTTGTGTAGGATAGTCATTGTTAAATCCATCCCAGCCAACCGTGTTTACTAATTTAGGAAAATTTACTGCTTGGTTGAAATCATTGACGACATTTCGATGCCCTTAGAATTTACGCGTAGTTTGATATGGCACATCCATCGAGTAGTTAGAATAACTCGCGAGCGCCGAACGGGTGGTTTGCCTGTCGAAACAAGCATAAATTCTCGGCAACATGACACGCATGAATTCTGTATGAAATTGCCGAAAGTAATTTGTATGGACAACGGCACAAGTGTCCGAAACATCGTGCACCGTTGTTCGATAAACCGTTTTGGGCCGGGCCCCGGTCATATATACGAACGATAGACACCACCGTCAGTGCGCGCGTTACAGAGTGGGATGGAATGGGTGCCACCACACTGTTTTTCACACATGCATCATCTCCGGCATCCAGGCCTACCAACGCTACCGCGCACCGCCGTCCTACATCACAGCCATTGATTTATTATTCCCCTGTTCGACGGAACAAACCATACCGCCTGTTCCTATACGTACATATATACAAAATGGAAATCATGATTAATAAAAAGTAAAAAAAAAAACATTCAAATTTAGGTTGTTTTTGATGAAAACTACCAGGAAAATAATTATTATATACATCACCTATCATAGATAATAGTATAAATTTAATTCCATTTATTTTTGTCTGCCATTAAATTACTTTAAAATAAATTGAGTATGAATAGAGGAATTGGTATGATTTTTTATATTAAATATTCTACATAATTGCTGAAAAAAACTAAAAATATAACCAATGCCCTGTTACAATTTTTAATCATAATCCTGTCATGTAATTAATATCGTACAATATTATTTACGTTTTGTTGCAGACTGAAATAATTACGTTTCATACATTTCATAAATATGTCAGCTCTAATGTTATATAATATATGTATATAGATATTTACTCATTGATTATTAATAATAATTATATCGTGTTTGGTTTAGTATTTAATTCACACATTATCAAAACACTTAATTATTAATAAAGAAATATTAATATTACATTAATTTTGCATAGTGAATTATATTTTACTGTAAATTTTGAAATATATTTGTTTTGTGTAGTCATTCGTAATTTAGTAAGAAGCATATTAATATTTGAAAAATATATTCAATTATTACCTAAATACCAATAATCGATTCCCAATAAATTATAAATTGAGTCTTTGTCTATTTATAACAGGCAATCTTATCAGTGCTACATAAAGACTTCTTTACCTAAATCGCCTTTTTGTGGTGAATGGCTTTAGCAGCCGAATCGCTAAATAATTAAAATAAAAAATTATTTAAATACATTAAATAATAAAATTTCATAACGTAAAATTGAATAAGATTACTGAATGAATCTTAATTTCTTGAGTTCATTTTGATTATTCTTTTAGAAAATACTGGTTTGTCATAATTTCAAAAAAATTGAGGTAAAAATTTCTAAATTTTTTTTGCTACATTTAAATACACAAAATGATCTTAAAACAATAATCATTCTATGAACTTAGATATTAAATATGAAATCTTTTTGTCAAAACTTTATAACACGCATTCGACTTTAAGATTTTTAAATAAATGACCATTTGATATACAATTTTGCATTCATGATAATTTAGAGTTTTTTAGGAAAAATATGACGAATCATCTATTTCAAAATGAAAAAAATAATTGCCTGGAACTCTATTATATACAGATTTACAAAAGTGTAATGTTACAAAGAGAATACTGAGAATTGAAGCAAGCGTCTGATAAATGCGCCATATGTAAGTTTACTGTGTACGAAATGCACTTTGGTGACTTGCGATTTTCATTACGTATCGTACATCCCATTTCTGAAAATTAGTTTGGCACTAATGTATTTTTTTTTTCGGTGTTTATTCCGCATCCATTAAAGTTTCAGAAAGTTGCTTCTTATTTTATAGTTACTCTTTAGTTCTTCGTGAGTAATTATTTGATGTAAAACAATAGCAAAATCTGTTTTATTTTTCATTCGATATATGATGAGTTTGTAACTAACACCAAGAAAAAACAAAATGACTGATTTATGAAACGATATTCCGCTGACAAGTATGGCGGTTTACAAATCGAATAGACGACAAACTTTACATACATACATAAAACGCAACATATATCATTTGTATGTCGTACAATAAAGTTTTTGCTACAAAGTCGGTATCGTGTAACCAAAAAAACAGATATATGGGAGTGGTTATGATTGAGAAATACTACAAGAATTTTGATATTTATTGAAACTATATGTACCGCAAATATAATTATTTAGCGCCGTTACATAACTTTTAGTTATATCTTCTGCAATGAAATTTTGTATCAACGTAACTAAAGATAACTTGTATCTTTAGATCTACTGCTTGGTATTCATGGTCTAATAATTTCAATATGGTTATTATTTCTTAAATGATTTCTTAAATGTATTCGTAACAATTCTCATCTTCGCATCTAAATAAGTCAAAATCAGAGTTGTCGTAATTATTAGGTACTTAAAGATTGTGCATTCAAATAAATATCATTTCAATTCAAAATTAATTGTATTAAAAGTGATAGGAGGATAGGAGGCTTGAAAATTCTATTTTCTGTTGAATTTTGACTTTGTAATAATTTTTATTCTAGTCATTTTTTTTTTAAATGATTTTTTCTGGACGCTTCAAAGTTTTGTAAATTAATTTAACATTGACTTCATTTAAGTTAAAAGTCATTCCAGAGTCTGATAGCTTCCTTAATTAATATCTGCTAGCTTTGAATCATTTTAAACTTTATAATTAATTTGTATTATTTTAAAATAAAGGTGACGCTAAACTTAAAAGTCACGCCGTGTTTCAGAATAGATTTAACATTTTTACGAAAGTCTAATGAAATATGTTCGCAATCTACAAATGCTATATTTAGTGAGTTTGTGCAAGTTTGCAGCTTGTTCCATTTCCACTGTACGATATTATATGTTCTTCTTGATAGTCAACATGTACAATTTTCTGTATTGATAAATTTTGTTTACAGCAAAAATTGAACTTATATTCTAATTAGATTCTCGACTGTAATTATGTCTGGTGAATTAATGTGTGGTTTGGTTCACTTATAATCATCAAGAAAATTTTCGTAATCTAAGTTGTCAGTCTATTTATGAGGCTTCGGAAGCCAGACAGTGTACGATAACAAAATTGAAAATTAAGATAATGAGGAATTTGCAACAAAGAAAATCGCAAAAGTTATATGATCATTAGTAGCAAATTCTACTCCCTAACTGGATTCACTAGTTTTTCTTTTTTGAGTAGTTAGCAGTATAAGAACGCCACTATAGCTGCAATCATCTGATTACGATAGATAATACGGTAGGAACTCGCAGTGAGTTACGACAGCAAAAATAATTCCTTAAATGTAGGATTAGATATGATTTAATAAAGCATTAAAAAATATGGTGATAAATAATATATCATCAATTTAACAACTGAAGTTGTACTATCTTGCAACCATATAATTTGCTTATCTTATCAGACATTAACAATTAAAATTTTAAAATGTGTAAGATGTAAAAAATACTACGTATCTTTAAAACACTTTAGTTTATTTTTACATTCATGTGTATTAGACGTATTTATGTTGTTGGAAAGTTTATTTAACTACATATGTACAATGTGTTTTATTTTTCTATAGCCATAAATCACAATTGCAAATATAAGAAACCAAACGATTCGAATAAAAGTAAAAGAAACAAATAAAATGTAAGAGTAAAAGTGCGTGAAATACGACGAAATGTATCTCGTCATGTATTCCGGTAACCTATTAAGGAAACGAAATTACGTGTACGCGTAAAAACAACAAGCAAAAGGCACTAATCGAATTCGCATTTGCTTTCGCCTTTGCACGTTCCCTAATAGACAACATCGTTCGGTTGTGTGTATGTTTATATTGCGTATTACGTCTTAAACCGAACTGAACAGCAATAGTCGGAGCAGATGCATTGCAGTACCACCACCATCGCATAGTTATTATAATACAGTAATTTAATTTCCAAGGGAGTTCTAATTAAATTTACTTGTCCCTCCAGATATTAACAGGAATTAATTTTACAATCTGCTTGAGGCCAAGGTGACCTGTATTGACCTGATTAGCTAAGGAAATGGGACTTTCAGCACCATATATAATCCCATTGGATATCAGTTCGGTATCTTGTTGTTTATGACAATCCCATGTCGAAAGTTTCTATTTGAGCAAAGTTTCGATCAAATCACATAATTTCCATTATAACTGATTCCATGATTGATAGATTGCATCTTTGTGAGATTGCGTAAGCCACTAAAATCTATATACCAAACAAATATTTCTGATCTTTTATTTGCAATTCACCCTACCACAACTTATTTTAATGGATTAAACATCATATTTGCACTTATTTTGATTAAAAATAACAACCAAAATTACATTACTATCAACAGAAATAATCGAATTTGCGAATAAATTGAGTTATAGTGTATAGTCCTTTTCAGATTTGTTGAGCATTACGTCATGTTATGCGTCACCAAATGTTCATGCCAATCAATCCACGGTTTTAGTGCATATTTTTGATAGGTGGTGTTCGCTGCAATTTATTTTACCCACGATTACTCGCATTGTTAGATTTTGTCTAATATTTTCGATGCTTTTCCTATTTAAACACGTAACAAATTGATACCCGAGTACTCGCGGGTTAAAATGTAATAGCTTCACTTATTTTCATAAACGTTATATTCAATTGAATTATAATTTAATAGTAGTATCAAAATAAGCAACGAATTATATCTATATAATAATATTCCTTAATCTGTCTCTCCTAGATACACCATAAATACATCTCATAAATTATATTTCCACAGTCACAAACTTTTCATTACCGTACGCTGGCACAAGTATACTATTATACACACATTGTTGTACTGCACGTAAACTTATGTGTATCCTGCACGAAAGCTAGTTTAATCGAAAATGTAATTTATAAATTTCTAGAAACTCTTATAATACAAATTTTAGGAATTAATTATTCTTAAGTTGAAAGTTTTTGTTATTAGTATTCAATTTGTTTGACGGCATGTTTAAATTAAGGTGCAAAATAGAATTCCCAATCTAATCTCGCTGCTGTTCGCACATGGCATGCTTCCCTCATGCAGTAACTCGACGAATTCAATTTTTTCGCCTCAAAAATCTAATCTAAATGCTAAAGACTGCTTGTTAGCGAACTAATTAACAACTTACTGCAAAATTCTTGCAAGTGCTAACGTATTGTCCTACACGTTTCACGTTCAAAGGAATATTAATTTACTTGTAATGAAATTTACATTTCACTAACGATATAGGATTTATACTTAGAACTAAGTTATCTATCAACACATATATCGTAATTTCTTTGGTATCAATCAATAATTTAAGGAACTACCAGTTGAAAGTATTGTAATTGTTATATTATTTAGAAATCAACCGAATTAATTCAATAGATAATTCACTAACAATAAATTGATGACAATCATCTAAGAATTGAATCGAAGTTTATGCCACAGATGAAACGCTTCCTTGTGATTGTAAAACAAGTAGTTGTGCTGTCGTCTTTGTGTCGAATCTGAAGACGAACTACAATGTCTTGTTTTCGATCAATCTCATTTCACGTCATCCATTCTGGTATTTCAGTGTTGGTGTGTCTTCTGTTTGTGTATCTGCGTTGCGTACGGGTGTGTTTGTGTTATAGTATTTGTTTCTTAGAACATCGGTGTAGATGGTTGTTTGCGGAATTTGAAAGCCGGTTAACTTTTTTGAAGTTGCTATTTATTTTCGTCGAGAATTCGTTCTTACCGTTTTTTTTTTCTGAGTAAAACAACGCTGAGGGAGAATCTAAAAATGATTACGCAAGCATTTCTTTTGTTTGTGAATGTTCGTGCATTCCTTCAACTGTATGCGTCAGGATCGTCTTCGTGTTTGTGTCAACACATTTGTTTTTATTATCCTGAACACAGAGCTTTTTCTTTGTGTGTAGATAATTCTATGTATATATGCGTGCGATATATTTATATATATATATATATATATATATATATATATATATATATATATATTTATTTATTTATTTATATACATATACATACATAGATGTGCACGTACATTTTCGTAATGTTGCCCCTGTATGGTGCGCGGCGCTGTCATCGCGGGAAGTGACGCCTTTATTTGGCACCGGCGGAAATGATATCTATAAATCTGCAAGGTATTTTTAAAGTGAAACCGGAGATAAAATTGTGGCGTTTTCGAAATTTACATAGGTAAACTTTCCAATTTATTCACAATGCGTTCAAAAAGTTCCTCATTCGCGCATACAGTAAAACTTGAACCTTTGTAACTTTGGTTTCCAGTGAAGACTAAATATGACCATATTATACACCGCCATTTTTACCGCTGTTTTATAGCAGCATTCTTTTTACGATGGTTGCTTTATATATTAGTATATTACAACAAATGTCAAGATAAGGAGAATGAAAAAAAAACTTTAGGTCTTTGTGACTGCATAAAAATATATAAAGTTTATTTCAAAGATAATAAAGAACAGATTTTGGTTTTGTTAAAATGTACGAAACTTTTCTCAATTTTATCAATGAAAAAAGATACATTATTCCTAATAAGGCAGATTCTCTATATCGGCGATCAAATCTCAAATATAATCCTACATCAAATTGTAGGAAATACCAGCTGTAAAAACATCAGGACATTAATTATATCGGAAATTGCATTACTCTACGAATTATAGAATTTTTAATTATAGAATATATTATGTTTGTAATTCTTATAAATAAATACACTAAAGAATATATTTTTCGCACAAGCAGGTATAATATCAAATTTCGAACCTAATTGCGATCATAAAGTGTCGCTTATCGCTCTAGGGCGTAAAGTACTTTTAAGTTCTAGCGCGATAAAGTGATTTGAGTTATTAGATACAATTTATTTTTCAGAAACATCTTGACTATATTTTAGTATTAGAATTACGTTTATTTTCGTAATTTTAATTAAAAGTAAATGTGCAAAAAATTTGTATGCAACTCTGGTGTAAAGCTCGTTTTTTGCCCTTGTCCGGGCAATAAACTTCAATTTAGCGCCCTTAATACATAAATAACTATAATAAAATTTTATTTTATTGTGGAATTTGTACAAACTCAAACAATTTTAAAGTGATCTATATTAAAAGATGAAATAATCTGTTTAATTATAAGTGACCCAATTCTGCCTAAAGCTATCGAAAAACCGAATCAATCATCGTGTTTTTTTGTTATTTTCAATTTATTTCTTCTAGTGATAATTTAGTCATTCAGAAATACAAGTGGAAAACATACACGCATCCATGCACCCACACATGCATGTGGACATGTAACATGGCAGTGCCAAAAGCTGTTTATGAATGACTCCCGTTCGGTTGTCGGGCACGCGTGGCCGTTCATATAACATTTGGTTTGCGTTCTATTAATAATACGTGTTTGCTAGCATATGTGCGCTGTTTTCTGCTTCACTCATAATATAATGAATGAAATTTACCCCACCGACGAACTGAGCGCGTTGCTCACTGTCGCAACGGCAGCGGATCGCACGCTAAACAGGATGTGACATCATCTCGAGTCGATGTTAATTTTAAAGTTCTGTCACTTACTTCAACGCTGTGTTATGTGAAAATAAGTTTATTTCTATAATAACATCATGGCTAATTCTGCCGCCTTGGTGTTATGCTTGTCGCATCTTTATGTTGATGCTACCTACTGGTGTAGGTAGCTTTATATATGTTTGCTTCAGCTGGAAGTTATAGTTTTATTTTTCATTTCATTTAAAACGAAATGATGTCCATCGTCGTGAAAATATGTGAGACTAGGGTTTAGCATATGTCTTCCTTGTCACTCATATTTTTCAAAGTTATTATTAACATTGGAGAATTGCAGCTGTATTCAAAAAAGTTCTCGTTAAACTTATAGTTTAAGTATAGATGTTTGACACCTGCCATTGCTTTCGAATGACTGTGATTATTTACTCTTTGACTTTTTCATTTTCTTTGTGTCTTTTGTGCGCTCTGGTTGACATGATGAAGTTGTCTAAACTTTTCGTTTCCAATAAATCTGCCACTAAAATCTTGTCTTGGACAATATTTTCCCTATCTGTTATTACAATCACAGAAATATAATATATAGTTCGTGAACTTCTTCAAACAACATCAATGGAATAACTTTCATATACGTTTTCCATTTTAAATATTATTTTAACAAAATATTTATTTTTATTTTATTCATTCAACTCCTACGCTCAAATGTATCATTAATGCATTTTTTAGTTAGAATCTAATTGTAAGTAATATTTGTATTATTAAATCTTTTATTTTATAAAATAATTATTGTATGAAGATATAAATATATATTTTATGTATTTATATAAAAAGTAAAATAGTACAGAAAGTGATATTAGAGATATATTTGTACGAAGAAAAATTTACACCCATAAAATACCGATGTTAAACAAAGAAGTTTTATTGAATTATTATAAAACTTTATGGTTATGTTTAGATAAAAATGACATGAACCTAGTTATCAACGTAAAACCACGTTATGATATCGTCGATATTTTTTACCAGTCACATTTATAGTGCCGTACATACATATCCTGTTTTTATCGTTCCTTTTATGGCATCAAATAGCAAAGCTTAATGGATATTATTTATAAATCTTTTATTTTCGCATCATTCAAACTACATAAATATTAAATATAACAATACTTAAGCAATATGTTAAATAACATTTCTTTTTTTCGAAAATAACTTTTATTTACACCGTAAAACTGCATGTCAATTCACAGAGTAATTATTTTTTTATGTGTATGAGTTAATTTTTTACAGTTCTCAAAATAAAAATAATCTATTTCCTACTTAAGTTATATTTGGTGATCATTACATATATCATTGCACATGTGTTTAGGCGTTACTTTTGCAATATAAATAATAATTTTATTCGTCTCATTGCCGCTCGTGGCACACCTGTACGACGGACAGAAATTAATGTCGACAGTTTTAGCACTGCCAGATGTTCATATTCCCTAAAATAATACTAGATTTAAAAATATAATATGTTCTTCAGAAATAGCTAAGTAGTTATAATTCTAAAATATCCGGATCGAGACTAATAGCAAGAAATTTCATGTAACATATATATCATTGCATTTTTAAAATACATTACACTTTTGTTACTCAATTTCTCGTTCGTCACGCAAAAACACGCTTATATTTACATCAATAACTGGAAAATAAAAGAACAAAATTCAAATGGAGTATTCACATTTATACTTTTGTTTCATCTTATTAATTTGCCTAGCACAGGGTTAATAAACGCTATTTAGATTAAGCAAATACGTAACTCCTTGTTATTTATTATAAAAACAGCAGAACAATAAAAAATAGTTTTATAACTTTATTTCATAAAAAGATTCTACCACATAATTTTTATTATTAATGTACTTTTTAGTAGACAATAAATTATAATTTTTTTTACAAAAGTTTCTGGTTTCATCGTGCTATTATTAATATATGCATTTCAAAATAAAATGATTGATACACAGTTACTACTACGTCATATATAGAATAAACGAGTTCTCAAACATTTAGTGAATAGTAACTATAACTATTTACTCGAAAAAAATGTGATATTTTATATATCGTAATTCAGCTCGTTATAGCTGTATTTAGGGTTGGAAAATTTATTTTCGTTTAAATATAGGGAAGTTAAATGTATAATTCATTGTAGATACTAATTGATTTTAATGATAATTAAAAATAGTATTGTAGAAAATGCTTATAATAAGCTAGAGCAACATTTATTATTTCGTTTTTATTTTATTAATACTTGAACTATTTTAAGATCTAATTTTGAGACACCTGGTGTATGTCATAAATGTGGATGCACTGGCAAAAATATTCTCAGTTATAAATACTAGCAGTGCAGTATTTCCGTGTGGGAGACACGGTAATGGTAGATGGCGTGTCCAGCGACAGTGCAATCACCTTTCCACCGGGTGCTCGCACCAGATGGCACTGCGAACGAAATGTCTAAATGCGCATCGCCAAACCGGATGTGCTATGTCCGCCTCGGTGTCCAGTCAGCTAACAAAATAATAAAAAGAAAAAGCGAAGAGATTTAATGAAGACTAAACAGGGTCGCGTTTCAGTTTTTTTGTTTTTTGTTGCTCTTCCTGTTAAAATAAATGAAAGCTAAAAGTTTAACTAGACTGTAGTTGTGTGGGATAGAGTAATTGTTTTTAAATTGATATTTCCAACATGGTTCATATTTACATATTTTTAACTCGAAAGTTATTTGATATAAAAGTAAAATACGATGTTATAGGTTCGTTTCTAATAAAATTTATCGTTTTAAGTCTTTTTTATAAACTAATGGTAATTTCTAATTGAATTAACTCTTAATTTATTTAGCTATAAACAATAATTGTTAATCAATCAATGGTTAGAATTAAAAAAAAAGTTCAAATTTTCAATATAAGTTTGTTATTGGTAACTCGACCAGTGAAATTGGTAACCATTTGAAGTATTCATGATGATAAAAAAGATATCTTTGATTTGACGCATTTTGTAGCCATACCAGTTAATAAACCTAATTTTCTATGAATTTCATGAATATGAAGAAGGCGATTTAAATATATTGGCGAAACTGAGTGCTATACATTCGTCTGTGGTAAAACGTGAGCGGCAAACAGCAGCGGCAGTGATCCGCTCTGGTGTGACTTGGGTACAAATAGAGGGCACGCGCTCTTAACATCAATCATTCGGCTCTTTCATTTGCGGCTGGTTACGGTGCTGCCATTTTTTACCCCGTGTCTCGGTAAATTCTTCATTTAACCGAATTGTTACGTGGTCTGCGTATGGACGCCAAAGTTACCGAAAAAACGGATTTTTGTCACATCGCTCGACGTTTTTCATTAATTTTGTACGGCACCGTCGAGCGACGATTGCCATGTGAATACTGAAACACTTTTTACCAGACTTTTCCTACCTATGATTTTCGCTCTTTATTCAGTTATATTTAGAATTCATTTTGAGTTTCATATATAATATTTCTTGATATTCATTTGCCGAAACATTTTCGTATAATATATATATTTATTACTACAATACGTATTTTCTTATTCTTTATTTGTATATATATTGGTTCATATTGGTTCATTAAAGTTACAATAAAATTGAATTTACTTAGTAGTAATTATATTTTTCATTGGCGAAAATAATGTTTCTTTTCAACAAGCATATAATGTATTTATGCAGTAACTTCGTTTTAGCTGAGCAATATGAATGAACGAACACAAACCGGAAGTTAAATCATGATAATTTTTCATTTGAAAGTGTATTATTTTGTTTGTCGTCTGCCCGTCTACAGGTATGTACAATTAACCTACTACGTATTTCACCTCGTCATTCTTTCAGGAAATTACAAAAATTTTGTTACGTTCTTTTGTATATTGCACATCTGGCATCGCCGAGAAGACTTGCCAACGGTTGACAAGCAATTTAGTGGGAAGCTAAAAGACCACCCGTGTAGCAACAGCGAGCACATCACTATAGATTGTTCCCACTCGCGACGCTCATAATACACCAGAAAAGTTTGGACATGATATTAAATAAATTATGTCTCTATATTACTGATGCAATAAAGAAATAAAATGTCAGCTGCCATTTAGAACAAAATAACGGAGAGATAATATGAATAAATATACGAGTCTACAAACTTGCGACGTCTAGAGATACCAGCATTAACTCCTCATTTATTTCATATTTATCATCTTTTTATGACATATAATCTTCTTTGATGAAATATTTTGTGTGCAAATTATGATGTTGCATTACAGAAAACAAATTAATAAATAATTTGAAAAAATATATCGAATGTTTAATATAGTTCATTAATAAAATTGATAATTGCTAAAATTTAAATTAAATTTATTTATACGGATACTCGTTAAAAACAGCCATTTTGAAGTTGCATATTTGTTGAATGTCCGCAATAAATTTTGATGAATTAATTATATTTTGAATTTTGTATCGTAATTGGTTAATGATGAAATACTATTAAATGAGTAAATAGCGAAGTTTAATTTTTTACTTCAAGTTATTTATTTATTAACTATGAAAATATTGAATACCAACATAATAATTACGTTGCAATTTTGCCTCGAATATCGTCTAGTGGTAATACATGATTATATTTTATTTTGCAAAACTAAACTAGTGGTTTAACACGCAAAATATATTAACGAGTTTTTTACTTCTGCGCTTCTGCATTTTTATTTTTCGTAAAGTTTATCGTATTGGGAACTTTTGCGAATAAAACTCGTTTATGATTTTTTTATAACGAACGCATTAAATTAAAATTTTAATGCGATATTTTATCTAGGGGGTTGAATTTATAGTCAAACACTAAAAGCTTTGCTAAACTAAACCGTATATACAAGCGACGAGACAAGAGATAAAAAATGAACTATGTTTCAGTACACATAATTCAATTTAGAGTTTTTTTCTGACTTATTTTTCTTATCCCAAGTTTTTTGGTCGAACAAGTTTTGGAGAGTGGACTGGTCCTGTTTAATCAATATTCTGCAAACAAAGTTAATGTCAGTTTTTTGGTGGAGGCAGCGGTGTGTTCACTGCACTTTATCTAAAATATGACAAGAACTAAAAGTTAAAGTGGTCTGTGTTGTGCGAGCTGGTGCTTGTTTCTAGTTGTGGAGTAAGTGCGGATGAGACAAGATTTCGATTAGTTTATTGATGACCATGGCATCTGGCCAGTTCTCGCGCTAGTTCTCCAACCATTCTAGACAGATTTCAACCACTTTCAACAGTGACGTACAAGTACCTTTGCATCATTCACAGCTTAACTCAATTTTATCTATTCAAATTGAGACCAAATAGATGATTTATTACTTTTCTTTTAATTTACCCCGCAATATATTTACTAGTTTCAATAATGGAAATAAGTAATAATTCTCTTATGTTATATTTATCATCA
This sequence comes from Nebria brevicollis, assembly GCA_944738965.1. NCBI lineage: Eukaryota > Metazoa > Arthropoda > Insecta > Coleoptera > Carabidae > Nebria > Nebria brevicollis. The sequence goes on from OX122897.1 coordinate 16,736,584, forward strand.
AATGATGCTAATTATATGCTGTTGTTCCCCGCAAACGTTATCTCCAGCAAATTTAATTATAGAATATATTAAAAACTGCATAGTATAATGAATAAAAAAATGTGTATTTCAAAAGTATGGAAATTTTTATTTTTAGAGGTGCATTTTATGAGTATTGTGCGGATTTAATTTTGTTAAATTTGTGAAATGATAACATTGGAATACTCTTGATGGTGAATGTGAAGTACGCCGCTGTGTCCATTTTCGGTGGTTTTGCTCGGCGGCCCGAGGCTCCCTGTTCAATTCCAGTCGTGTTTGTTGTGACCGTAAAACTCTCATGTGCGCGTCGAACATCGACAGATGAGATTCATGAGTGTGTGTGTGTTTTCGCCATGAAACTTTACCGTTCGGTTAAAATAGCTCCTTAACCTGAGCCCCTCAATAACGCCCGCGGCGTCCGGATTACAGGCAGCGCCCGGGCTATGTACTATATACGTATATACGTTTACGGTGCCATCCACCACACTCGAAAACATAATGCATCTCGTAATGGGCGCTAGAGCCCGAGCGTCTGTACACATCCATATATAGTATACTGTGAACCGCCGGCTGCGAATCTTGAGACGACGATGGCATTAAGACAGGCAAGAGGCAACGCAATCAAACTTTCGCTATCCACACTCGGTCGTCGTCTACTTGGATTACGTGTTGCAGATACTCTCATAACTCGTGCGATTGCGAAATGAAATTTGGGATTGCTTTGGGTATAAACTAATACCTATTGACTGCATTTCTGCTAAACTTCTCTACTAATACGTGCCTATCCAAACCCACATCTTAGTTAAGTGTTTAGAATTATGGATAACAATTATTAGAAAACATTTATAGTTGAAAAGATTTTACTAATTAAAAAAAAAATGGAAATATTTATTTTAGTTTGAGAATATTTCATTAAAATGGATGTATGTAAATCTTTTTTTATTCAAAATAAGAGAACATTGACTTTTTAATTATAAAATTTTAATGAATATATATGTATGAAAAATGAATAATGAATTTTTAAGTAATGAAAAGGATCTGGAAAATATTTAATATTATCCAAACGGAAGACTGTTTTTTAGGAAAAATGTCATGTGGATAGCGTGCTAAAAGGCAACGTTTGACTTTAATATGAACCGAGTATAATAAAAGACGAACGAAAGCGAAATAGATTCCAAGAATAAGGATATAAAAATTTAATCTCGTGAGAATTAGTTCAGACGGAAAATCGCTAATGGAACTATGGTAATTGGATGTAGTGGTACGCCAGCGAAAAACTGGGGAACTAATATGTTTCCATTGTCGTTAGAGTACGTGATGTCTATCATCCACCACTGAACAGACTACCCATATTTCGTAATATGGGAAAATAATATATAAGATTACTTTTAAGATACGTAACAGCCTAGGAATACCTAGTACGCGAATCATTTTACCATGAAGGATGCATAAGTGAGGCACATTTATGCTTCGTGTTCCATGCTATATAATTACATCTATTATTAAAGGCTATCCATAATTGCGTTTTAAGGAATCACAGTTTCCAGGAATATATGTTGTAACAAAAACTAAAAACTAAAATTGATTTATTCTCCATGCATTTTATATGATTACAATTATCGTTTTTTTAAATAAAATTGAACAATTATTCAGTGAAACATTAAAACATGAGTTAATTTGTATGATTTTATATCAAATTGTATTTAATTAATAATTTTACATTTCGGATAAGCGAAATATAAAACGTAAAATTTTATTTAGCTAAACCATTTTTTGTATATCTTGTGATGGAATTTAATGCTTTCTAGGATTATTAAATGCGTCGTAGCTACTTATCACGCGACCTTTTATTAAATTTATTTTCAATTCAAAATGTTCATAGTCCAAACAAGATGATGAAACAAGTTTCGCACATCTATTATTACATTTCTATGTCTGTTGGTTCGTTCGGATTTGCTGGCGATTTTAATATTTCTCACATCAAATATATCTTCCTGTGTACCATAAAGTAACGAGTTCATGTTTGCGGCTTGTGCTCTCCAGGGCACCTTATTAATATTCATAGAACGTTGCTCTTTTTGTATTTTATTCGGGTCGACGCGCATTTCTGATGCTCGGGGTTGAGATTGCAAATAAATCGTCTTATATAAGGGATTCCTTTCGACCGCGCGAGTGGGATCTCCTCGTTTCTATAATCCACCAGGATGTACTAGCTTGTTCCACCCAAACCCTACTACGAGAAGTTCTAGTTTTAGTACGTTTCATTCTCATTTTGTTGGAAATTAGCAAGAGAAACAAACCACACTAATAAAGCACAAACCTTGACATTTCCGGTCAATATATAGTTATAATGTAATATCGGTAATTGAGATATAGGAATCGTCAACCCTGGTAGATATAGATTTGAATTAACTGGTTAAAATGTAATTTCAATTTGACACATTTATTCTGTTTATCGGGTTATTGAATTGGAAAAATTGTGATTTATTTATTCTTGCGAAGTCTATTACATTCAAATAAAGACACTTTTGTTTGCTAAACAAGTGCAAACCTGATTATTCGATGTTTGACTATTTGGTGAGGTCTAAATATAGCACTAGTTCATTATGTGAGAATGGCGTTTAGTGTGAGTACATAAACTAAACCAATGAACCCACTTATTACGTTTTAAACTGTACTGCGAACATTAACGAGTAAACAATTACGGCCAAATAATCATTCGTAAGTCTGTTAAGGTTGTTGAGAAAACCAACAAAAAATATTTATGCGTACTTTAAGTCACCTCTTATCGCAATTGTAGCTGCATTACTTTCAATAGTTTGTTGACTGATGAAGGCGGTATTCTAATCTTAAATTATTAGATATATAAAGTATAGCAATATGAAAATATGTCATTTGTGGATAATTTGTTTAAAATATTTATAGAGCCGTTAATTCGTGTTATTTTTATGGTTTTTATTCTATAATGACCGAAAATTAAGACGATCAGACACTAAACAATATATACATTTTTAAATTCTATAATTTCTTTCGCAGCGAGTAAAAAAAGTAGGTTTTCCATCTGAAATTAGACCAATGTGTGACAAATATTTTCAGCTGTCATGGCGACAGTTACTTCTTATGTGCCACTTTCCGCAATTCCCCATTAGCTAACATCAAAACCACCAACCGAACATCCCTGCAAACTAAATAATGCTTCAGGATTAGCAAATGGATTAATTAACTTCATCCTAAACAAACGCTATGGGTCATTCTGGGTAAAAGTGTGATTGGTCCGGATAGTGTCGGAATGTACTTCACTCAAACGAACTTCTCTTGATGGCAGCGCTGCCACCGTCATGTATCTTAGTGTTCAGTTGGCGAAGGTTTCCCACGGTTAATAGCCAGTTAAATGGTTATTGTGGCAAAGGAGGGCGATTAGGAAAGTTCCGCGTTACAGTTATTTGAGTTTAAGATTTATACTTAAACCACCTTTAAATGGTATATACATATGTATCTATGTAAACGCAAAATCAACATAAAATATATAATATATGCAATATCTTGCAATGAAATATACGTAGTAGATAAATCTATTATGATAGGAAGGAAACTAACAAACAAATTTCTTCATGTAAGTTCTATTTGTAACGAGTAAAATGAAATGAAACAGAAAATGTTGTTAATATCACTGAAGCCAATAGCGGTAAGTTGAAGGCACGCAAGAGATGCCTTTGTAATTTTTTTTCCACGATCTCTTCGTTGGAAATCTGTTGGAGGTAAAGACAGCACTACATCTAGACGGGCAAGGCAAAAGCAAAGCAACCGTCAGAAGCAACGAAGGCATATTTAATTACAAAGTTTAGTTTTCAACGCGCTACTGGAATCTTCGCGTCACTGCGTAGGCACCAAGCAACGAGAAACTAATTTCATGAAGTAGTAGTATGGCGGTAGTAGGTTTGGGCAAACGCTATCATTGCCCTATTACGTTATGTTGCGTTGTTACGTAATAAGTCTGTAGTTGTGTGTGTGTATGTGTGTATTTTAGGTAACAATTTAGCGTCTTTGCTTGTTTGCTGCGTATAGCGTCTAGAACGCGCGCTCTGAACATAACAATTAGCAATAAGCGTGGAATGTATTAAGTAAGTAATAATGTTTCTAAGATCTTCATTTTGCTGCTTCCGCATAAATTGTTGCATTAGGCCTCTTGGTATCAACCATGTACTTCAAACACTTTTAACATCGTAGCAGAAAAAAAAAACATGAATTCCGTAATGGTGAACCACATTGAAAATATGAATTAGTTATCCGTTTTTTAAAATAAATTTATTTCATCTCATTATTATAAAGCATAGATGTAGAATCAATGCATTGAATTGCTAGTTACATTGGAATAAACCGAGATCCAAATGGGGCAAATATCCTAGATCGAAAAAGCGTTGGTACCCATCGATACGTGACTTATAAAGAAAACATGGTCCTATCGTTTTATTTATCCCGGCATCGCTAGCGGACTAGTCAAGTTTCGAATGCTGTGAGGATGTTTGGGTTTTAAAACTTGTGTAACGTTTCCATTCCAGCGAAGTGGAAAACGTCGGCGTCAGTACTGTTTAAATAATGCACAAATATAAATGAACTAATCCGTGAATATTTTACAAAGCGTTCGTTTCTTTCTGCGAAAGAAAAACCGAAAGAATCTGTGGAACTTTTAAACTTGACAGTCGACTTAAAATTTATGCAGCGGATTAAGACAATGAAGTAACGTTTATAAACTGTTTTAAATAATTCTTATGACAAAGTTTGGAAATAGTTTCCTTTTCAAACTACATTACCAATGATAAATTTGCTTAAATCTCATGAAGCAATCAACATGATTTAAATACAAAAATGCTATGAAATTATCTTGAATATTTCAAAGAAAATTGTTGCTCATGCTGAATACGAATAAATAAGGTCTAAAAAGATGTACAGTAGTACGAAAAAATATTGCTTTTTATCATTCCATTTTGATGTCAGTGAAAGATTTTAAAATCCACTTATAACTTTGTAGGTTTATCAATTTAAAACATTGAAATTTTATTGAGACTGCAATAAAAGAGCTTAATGTGATGGTTGAATTGAGAGAATGATACGAATTTTTCACTTACTGTTCAAACTCGCCGTGAGCACTGATTTTTATTCGGCGGTTATATAATCGTTAAACATAGCTCTCCGCGTACCAGCCACAGGCGGGGATATACGTAAGAATCCCATCATCTGCTGACGTCTCGTTTTCGTGATGCCGTGCGCCAGCGGACTACGCGGGATTTGTGAAATATCCTCAGGAATTAAGTCGTTACTTTATTGTAATGGAAGTCGTAACGTAATGAAAAATCGAACGTTGGGATCGGCTCCATTATGGGAACATTCAGTCGAACGTGAGTCTACATTATCGTAGTGCTATTAAGAGAATTTCTATTGGTGATTAGCAAGCGAATTTTCATTATGAAATGCGAACTATTGGCGATTGTTAACTATGTTTTTCAACCATCATTTATACATAATGCGACACATGTCTGCTTTCATTACAAACATACACTATATATCGCTGATTCTCAATAGATCTTACTAAAAAACAGTTGAATTTAACTTTGTATTATATATATGAAACAATAAAAAATCCCAATTTTTTGATAGCTTGATATATGGACCAATTTACTTCAAATGCGAAACCCTTAATGCGACTCTGAATACAAGGATGATATATAACGCGTTATTTGCCACGTTGCAGAAACTTTTCATAGTATCAACATCGTTGGAACAGTTTGAGGAAAAAGGTATCGTTCGGCAAGTAAATGGGACCACCCCACAAGTAAGATGACTAGGGATGTTCTGTGCTGTGATTAATTAACATTGATCTCCTTCTTTTGTATCATGCTTTAGATAACCCATCACGTATTTTTGCTTGTGTACGCAGAGCAAGTTTTTGCAAGAGTTATTATCTCTATCGTTATTGTGCTGTGGTTCAAGCGATTTCTTAATTTTTTTTTTTTCTTATGCGAACGTTGATTTTAAATTTAGATTCTGCACCGTTAGAGAATAAAGGATTTTTGGATATTTTAACTTACTTTGTACACTTATCCTCCAGCTAAAACGTCATTTAATTTTCTTTGTTAACAGAGGAGCATCGCTTGAACATTCTCTTTACGTGCCCATAAATTAACAATTAATTTTGTTGAACCTCAATTTTTTGTCGCTCACACTAGCATAATTAAAATGGTAGACTTTCACAAAGGAAATTTTCTCTCTTTTATAATGAACTTTTAAATAATTTTATAAAATAATATTTAGTTTAATTTTTACTAAACTTTGTGATACCCAGTTGAACGTCCATATAACGAATATTCATATAATAAAAACTTACAATTTTGCTTTCAACCGTGAGCTTCAGACGAAATTTCATGCAAAATTTACTCTGTATGACGATGATAAATTACTATTTACAGTGACACAGTTATTATTATCACTTGCATAGTATGGACATTTATTATTATATGATTTTAAAACTGTAGCTAACGCTATAAAATTTAGATATAATAAACTTTTAAAATACATTGTTTTTTTAATTTATTATACAAAATAATAAGTATTGTAATAATAAAAACAATCGATCTCAAGATTTTACTGGAAATAAATCTTTGACCTTCCCTTTATCAAGTGTGACTATTTTTTCAAAAGAGTACTAGTTGCAAGAAAAAGTGTTTCAAAGGATAAATTCTTTCTATCTAAATAATATATTGCAGATATTTATTATTTTACATTAAATATTTATTTGAATATTACGCCACAATCGTGTAGTACGTAATTAGACGCAAATGCTACAAGTATTTTGTAGTCATTTATCAAACGTTTTATATATATATATATATATATATATATATATATATATATATATATATATATATATATATATATATAATTTCGTAGATGAGGGATTGTTCTGCATTTTGTTTAGTAAGAAATTATATCGAAAACAAATGAAATAATGAAACTAAATTCAATTATATTGTCTGGTTTTGTATAAAATAGTATAGCGTATAATGCAAGCCCCGCTGAAAGTAAAGTAAAGAAAACAAAAGACAAAAGAACGTATTTTAACGAGCTTTAATTATCATTGTAAACATAAGTTAATAAAAGTTAAGCGCTTAAAACCAAAGTTATTTATTCGCTTGGCGAACGGAAATAATTTGTGTATTCCGGCCAAGTAAGTTAAGGCAAGCGCGCGAATAATTTTGTTGAGCTTTTTATGATCCAATAATTTGTACAATTGTCAAACTTAATGTAGTAGTTAAACGGCTTCTTGAATTGTTCCAAAGCGTTTAATGATACTCAACTAGATTACGAACTCCATTTGCGTAATTGCCCTTTGTTCTTGGGAAAGTCGACAGAAAAGCATCCTGCGTAGCGCGTTCAGGCTTGCCACATTGCCTATTCTACAACTACTATATATGGCTGCCTGTTCGCTTCTAGCTAGCTTTTTTTCATTCGGATACATTTGAATAACAATGCAACCTGACAAACTAGTAGTCATAATTATGCAAATTGAACGAAGAATGGAGACCATTCTTTACTCATACAGACACATTATGTAGAAAGATTTCTTTTTATACTCTAGATTATTTCATCCCACATTTGAAAATCTTTTTGCTACTGTTGTTAGTACAATTTTATTTTTTTAATCGAGACAAACAAATGTAAATTAAATTTATTAAGGCGATGTTCCAATTTTGTGGTCAAATAAATGACTATTTTTAATAATTTTTTTCTCTCTTATTTTATTAGATAGAAAATTTTACAATATTAAATAACTTATGCAGTATACAAAAAAAATTTTATTTTTTATTTTTATGCTTAATTACTTATACAGGAGGTGACAAAGTAGAGGCCGCGGAGATGAGGTGTTTTGCGGTGTGCACGATAACGCCAGTCCAGGATGCCTAAAACAAAAAAATCTAACAGGGTTTTATTAAGAACAAAATTACTTTCCCCGTAAACCAATAAAAAGTTAAAAATTAAAAAAAAAACCTAGAAATAGAGTGAGTTTACGAAAATTCCTATATTTTGTTCACAAAATTGGACCTTTGGGATTGAATAAAAATGAAACAAATGTATATTTATGTCAAAATGTCATTTTGCCTTCTGCATTACAAGTTAATTAATAAAATATAAAAAGATTTGAGTCAATAGCTCAATTATTTTATGCACACCGTTTTTAAAAATGTAGTTTCGAGAAAAACGTGTTTAAAGTTTAATTTTAGTGTATTTATTGCCCGGTGACTACTTATGGAAATGTAAATATCTTGGAAACGGTTTGGAAATTTACCTTAATTTTTTTTTACATATTTTTGAAATGTTTTTGTATAAAATTATTGAACAAAAAAAATAGATTTTTTTAATTCAAATTGGAACATCGCCTTAAAATGGTAGTTGGCACTTGATGAAATATTATTAATCTTGATGAATATGACCTAACAGTCGAAACGCGTTGAAAATAATGACAAATTATATAAAACTTTTACTCAATGTATTTCATCTAAATTATTGAGATCTGATAAATTAACAGATATTTTTTTCTGTATGAAACACAAATGAAAGTTTGAAAGTATCGCGTTTAACGTTCGCAAAAAAAAGCTAAATCTACTAAATCAAATAAACCAACACTGGCGAGGGTGAAAGTAATGCAAATAATATCGTCGCGAGATTGTATCAGAAAATATTCATTGTTAGAAGTGAACAGGCGTCTCTTTCGCTTAACGAACAGATAATAAATATTGGCGGCTGTAAACTTCGTGAAACACTATCTTCAGTGTGTATCTGTTTGTTGGCTGTGTGCCAGTGTCGGCAAACAGCGGTCGGCAAAATGGCGGCGGACCCACTCACCGAGAAAAATTACTCAGCTTAAATTTCAAATGGCCATTCTAGACTTCTTAAACTTATCATAAATATGTTTCCTCCTTCAAGCCCGTAGCGTTCGTTTTTCTGGCTTGTTATCCCATTATCCTAGACTAGGATAACAAATTTACTTCTAGTTAAATCCTATTCGTAGAAAAATTTCATCTTAATTTTTCATAGAACAACTTTTGTAGTGCTGAAACTTCTAACGATTCTTTTTTATAACTCACTACCGCTACGTGACAGTGTTGTTTTCTAAAATTCTTGTATCAAGTAGAACATAAAGGACAGAATTGTAAAATTACTTTTCAAGTGCCTAATATAATATTTTTAACTATCTTTAATAAAGTTTTCATTTATTTTTCTTTAAATAGTATTTTGCATTGTTTTTGTATATTATCATTCTGATAATTATTTAATGATTTGATCCTTTTAACTTAGCTAAAATGTTGAGTACTTTTGTGATATTCTGGATCCAAGATTATTTGAAATTGTTGGCGCCGGGTGTTGACGATGTTTCCAGTGGACTTGGCCCCAGATCTGAGATAATCGCGTTTTTCCTCTATTGTCGATGTTCGATTTGCTCGCCGAGTAGCTTTCGTATCAACTGACCTGTGATTTATGATTCATCCCATGAAAGTAACCTGTCTATCTATTTGACTGAACCAGCATTTCCATATTGATTAAACGGAAACCAGTCTCTTTTTTCTTACTTTATCGGTGATGCCGTCGAGAGCTATAAAATTGGTTGTTATAAAAGCTGTATAAAATAATATGCCAGAACTTTGTTTCTCCTTTGTCCTGCCTTCCATCGTTTGTGTAGGGAATTCCCTCTAGTTAACTGGTTTACCATAAGTTGCTCATTTTACGACAATGAGTTCATGAACGACTTTTCAACTCGCTACAGAAATGTTCTTAATTATTTTTGCTTGAAGATCTGCCTTTGAGAATTTTCTTTATACATCTTTATAGGCTTCAATCTTTGCCTAAATTACGACAGCGGTTACCAGCTCGTGCCTCCTCTACCTGCAACAACCTCGTTTCGCAAAAGCTGCGGCCAGGATAAAGGGAGAGATAATTTCTTACCGTACAATACAAACAACACAGATATTTCAAGACGGTAAAAATAATTTAAAATCGATACCTTAATTATTGGTCATGTACGTTCGTTTACTACTTCTTCTTCTTAAGTAGCTGCTTGAGGTTATCTCCGTACTTTTAACGCTGAATTAATTTTCTGTACTTTTTTGCAAGAAACTTAACGCCAAGATATAAAATAACTCTTGTGACTACAAGATTAGTAAACTCGGAATATATTTACATACGAAAAGTTTTACTGTGAGCTATTTAAAACACTTCAAAAATGAATTATGTGTTCAGTTTTGTAGGTTTAAGGTTGTGCGTTTTTTATTTTATCTTTTGTGAAATTATGATTAAGTTTTAAATTGAACAAAGAAATGAATCAGATTCAAATGCTTCATATAAAATTATGGTCCTATGTGGTAGTGGTTGTTTGCAAATTTTGATTTGCTCCTAGCAATTTTCGTAAAATTGTTATAAATTTTATTTCGAAAGTAATTATAGTACATATGGTACGTTACTTAGTATTTGGTATTTTTAATATACGTATACAGAACTTTTAAAAGAGCAACATGATTACGGATATAGATCGAAATATGAGAATTAATTTATATGCATTAATTTTTGGAGATAATTATTATAATTTATATTAAAGCCGAAGCAATAAGTGTCGAGCATAAACAATATTAAGTGCTTGCAAACATAACGTAAATTCAAAGGTAGTATCTAACACTTGCTGCTTAAAATTTGCATTATGTGTGTAATAGCGTGGTTATACATTGTTCTAAAATTCGCTGTGGGCAATCCAGAATGCAACGTTGTTGTTTATGATTGAGAATATTATCTTTTGTATATATTAATAACTAGATAGAACATGGCTTGTAAATGGAATAAATCTGCTTCATATAGAATTAATAACTCATAAATATTCTTTTAATCATATTTAATAAATATCGTATGTTCTCATTGTAAGAGTAAAAAATATTTACATAACACTTTCTTTTATTTTAGGTGTGGGTGGTTTGAAAAACGTAGCTGTGACAATTCCAGCAGCGGTAACGCCAGGTGACACGGTGACACTTCAGTGTCAATACGACCTGGAGAATGACCCTCTGTACACAGTAAAGTGGTATAAAGGACGTCAGGAGTTCTTCAGATACATACCCAAGGAGTTGCCTCACACGCGGGTGTTTCCACTTCCAGGGATTGACGTTGATGTAAGTTATGCATGAACACTATCCTCATTACATTACCCATTCAATGGCTACTTGGTTTCGTCGCAGACAATCACACCCTTGACGGCTCGATTGATTTAAATAAAAGTCACAATGCGCTTTGATGATTATCGAGATGCTATAGTCTTTTATTTATTTTACAAACCAAATTATAAATTTCTTTCACTAAGTGCATTTCTGCCATACAATAAATTAGTTGAGAAATATTAATATATTAGACTAGATTTAACGGCAATGTAATCATGAGACCGTATCATTAACATACATTTGGTATACAATTATGTATATTTTGGAAGCGCGACTTGCTTAACATTGATTGAATTGTTTTATCAATAATGTATAAATGAAAATATTAACGGTAGGTAATGGCGAGAAACTTATTCTGCTGAAATTAAAATTGAATTTTTTAAGTAATCAATTTCACTTCATCGCTTTATTATTTGCAAATTCTGAAAAATTTCATTTTAATATTCACACTGTGCCTTCAATTACGCTATTTTTGTCAACTGAATCAATCATCAAATTATTGATCAAATTACGCATTCAAATCAGTCACTCAATATACATTTGTACATACAGGCAACTCGGAATAGCTTGAACCGCGATAGGTAAACAAGAAAGAGCGGAACTTTAATAAAAAAAGACAATCATATAAAATGCATCTATATTAATGTCTATAATTATTTTTTTCCCCATTCAATTAAGCATTTATCTGATATCACAGATAATAAAATAAATTTGGTATGACAATGAATATAAATTATTAAGTGATGACAGATGAGATGCGCAGTGCTCTACTCATTTTCTTAAATTATAGGTAATTTATGTTAAAAATAATTTATAGTATTCTACAAATATATAAAGCATCTTTAATCATTTTATTCGATAATGCGCTCTTTGTTAGTTTCTTTCTCAAAGTAGACAAATAAACGATACATAATTAACGAGGAATATTATAATTAAGAAGTTTTACGTTAAAATCATATACTAGGAGTTTAACGAGACTAGCTATGCTATAGCTCTTGCTTGTAATTAATGAAGTTAATTCTTAACTCAGATATTTCCGCTTGCTTTCCTAACAACTACAACGTTAACGTTCACTAATTACACTATCTAAACGTACATATTCATAAATCTGTGTTTGTTTTCACTGCAATGCACAAATATCAAACAATTTATCTTTAATTCTATGCCTGAATTCATAGGAGATGCCTTTGAGTCGAATTATCTTGAAATTATATGTGAGCAAATGGTGATTTCTGACCATTAATCTCATAATTTTTTTGTAAATGTAACGTAAAGTATTTTAGATATTTTCGATACATATGTTACATATATGACAATATGTGGAAGAAGGAGAATCTATATATCTCTGAAAACATATGTATGTATCTATAAAATAAAGAATACGACTCAGATATGCAAATTATGTCTCAAATATGTATATGTTTAGTATTTTATGTTTGCTGCAATCTTCATACTTTGTTGTGGAAATATGTGTAAAGTTAGCCAATGCTAGTTGCAAGATTATACTTCAGATACGCAGATGATCGTTAACTCTTAACGCCACCAATATTTTCGAAAATTATTAATTAAATATTTATAATATAAAACCCTTTTTATTGAATCATATATAAATTCTAAATAATGTATTATTTTTATCATCAAGCAGCAAAAACAAATTACCGGTTTGTAATTTTACGATATTAAATTGGTTTTTCATAACAGGTATTTCTCTTTTATATTTCATCCTACTGATTAATTATTTTTCAACTTTTTATACTAAATGTACCGTTTCTGTTTATTTTTTCTTTTGTGCATTTCAATCTCAGCTATTTTCGCTGAACTTTGGCGGATACAAAAGAGTTATGGTCATCTGGGATTACGAGTTAGAGATCAATCAATGCCGCGATTTGATAGCATGTTTTCCGGCGCCCATCAATTTGTTAATTTCTTAATCACGTCCACTCTGAACAGACTTAAACAAAATCCATTGATGCAGGAATGATGCTGTTTTTATTCTATCTATAAAAAAGACACGCCAAAGATCTTCAGCCATTTCCAATCCCATTACAGTTAATGGAACACACAAAAAAGAGATTAGTTTCACAGAAGTCAATATCATGTCCTTGCAATCAAAACAATCTGGATAAGTAAAAAAAACCTTTAAAAAGTTAGTCTATCGGAGTAACTAATGATTTCAAATACGCCTGTTTCGAAAACGAGCTAAATCAAATGTTTTCTTCATCTCGTAAAACATTTCAAGAAATAGCTGCATTGATATTTTAAATAAATAAAATTATATAATGTTTAAAGTAAATGTTTAATGATTATTAGAGGAATTATTAACAAAGTTAAGGATTTAAATTTGAATGTAAATATATGTTCACAATGGAATATTATGTTGGGTTATTTGTGTGTAAGCTCGTTTAATTATTGTTTTATTTGCAGGTGAACAAATCTGGTGCGAATGAGGTTGTCCTTAGAGACGTTCAACTTCACATGGCTGGCAAATATCGATGTGAAGTCTCTGCGGATGCTCCCTCGTTCCATACCTCCATGGTTGCGAGTTATATGCATGTTGTTTGTAAGTACCTTTTATATTTACCTTATCTTTTGTCGTCGACTAAATTCAATATTAAGTATGAATTAAGGTAACAATGCCATTCATTTATTTTTAAAAATATATTGAGAAATGAGCAAAAGCTAATGAGTTTCGTAAGCAACGTTTTAATGAGAGCAATCATATTTCATAAAAATATGATGTTTTTGTGCCACATACAAAGGATGTGGACGCAAAATGTATTGGAAATTTATATACTTGTTTACAACTCGCCAGAAGTCCTGGAAAAGTAGCTGACATTTCTCTGTAATAAGGAACGACATAACAATTCTATATGAATCATCGCCCGCTTTTGATGTTATGATTATTATTTTTACTCTTCGCATCGAAACAGAGTAAGTTTATTTCTGTTATTCATTTATTCGAATAACATTGCTAGCATCTCGAAGAAGAAATTCATTGAATTTTATTCGTTTCGGTTTCTATTATCTACTATGTAATCAAACACTAATCGATTACTATCAAATATAATATCATAAAAGAGTATATATTACATGTATAGAATCAACAAATTTACGATTATCATTTTTCTTTAAATTTTGAGAATTTCTTAATGCAACTATTATTTACGTGGTTTTAGCGCACATATTTGGTTGATATCGATTTTAGTCTACCGTATTTATTTGTAGATTGTTTGAAAATCGTTATAAATTAATAAAGGTAGTTTAAAATTCTATATGGTTGATAAAATAATCAGTAATCCATTTAAAAATGCATTTGCGGGATATGGTGTATAGGATAGCCAAGTTTTATTCTTGTGCAAGTAAATAAAAACGAAAGAAAAAGCGTAAATATATAACCGTAATGTATTTTTAAAACGCAAGTTTTCAACTCATACCTACTATTTGTTGTGTGCGCACAATTAGTAAACTGGATAAAGTTTGTGATTCAATTTAATATTTGTACCGGTTGGAAACACAAGGCCTTGCCTTATAACACGGATATTCTTGCGTATGAATGTATAATAATATGTAGTAGAAGTAGCAATATTAATGAATACTAAACTTTTGTCATATGAGTTCCCATAACTATATGAATATTGTTTCCATAAGCTTTTGAAACTCGAATGTATCGAAATCATTATGTATGTTGTCAATTTATCGAACTAAATTTAATTCCCATTAAAACAACTAACAGTGTCTATTTTTTAAATAAAGTTCATTTTGCTCATTGTTATTTAACTTTAGGCGCTTTTAATATTTTATAGAATATTAAAGCGCTTAAAACAAATTTATAAATACATATTCAGTCGAATTTTTATAGAATTTTATAAATGATTGAATGAGTAGTAAAGTAGCTATATTATTCGGTATATATCTATGAGATATTTTCGTGTTTACTGAAGAGAAAATAACTTTTTAACCCCGAAACTTAGCTTTCTGGTTCTTGAACACTGAAGTACGTATGTCCTGTTAACTAAACAAGAGAATTTCTCGCTTCACTGTTCCCATTATTGTTCTTATAGCAAACCTGTGGATCTCATCTGACCTGCCAAGATTAACTCAATAATCAAACTAATGGATAGAGCGAGCCACGCTTAGCACAAAGTGTTCCTAGGCCCAACTTCACATCTTTCCTGTCGACTTTGCTCGGGGTTTTCTTTCTATTCTTCTTTATTTCATTCTTCGGGAAAGAATAGACCCCAGCAAGAACCTATTATTTCTAACTAATAATAAATCTACACTAATACAATTGTACGCTTTATGTTGTAAGTGATGCCTGTCCGCCAAATAGAAATGAACACTTTTGTTGCGGTTCACCCAAAATTAAAAAAATAATAGTAAGCATTGCAACTTTCAAACATTATGTTCTGTCCTATTTGCACAGTTAACAAAAACAATTACTAAACCAGTACTATTTTAATAAATAATTTCAATTTGTTTATAAAAGAGACATAATTTTAACTTTTTTTATTTCATTAAAATTTACACATTTACAAAAAATCGTCTTACCATACATTCGTGATTGATTTACATAGTTTTCTATTATAGATAGAAATTGCGTAATTTATATTATTTTTAATAAATTTAAATAACAAAAATTATGTTACTAAACATATTTATAGGTCATATTAATGTTTTTACAATTACGATTGCTAAAATTACAAACATCTGCAGTGTCATGCACCGAACTTTCTTATACGCATATGGGTTAAACCATATCGTAGTTTCATTATTTTTCTAATTTATAATATTTGTTCTAACCTTTAGATCGCTTTTACAGTAAATATATTTCTTAGAATAAATATAAACTTCAAATTATTTAAGTCTATTTTGTTAAACAATTGACAGGCGCAGATGATACGATTTATGTAAAAATAAATATAATATGAAGAAATTTAAAGAGCCGTTTTCTTTTTTCCGGTACCGTTTGGGAAAAAAAGTTTCAAATAAATGTTGTACAAAATGCAGATATCTATAATGTTTGTCGTAATAATTTATCTGTAACTGCAACTATTTTTGAGTAATTGCAGAAACTGTAAAAAATGACTAGAGTAAACATGCACTTCCGGTCGGAATATTATTTTCAAAAATAAGAGGTTTTCTTGCCAGGCATATACAAATCTTAAGTTTAAAATTTCATAATTTTCTCTTTAGCCGTTTAGGCACACACACAAACACACACACATACACACACACGCACACACAGACGGACGTCATTCCAAAAATAGTGGGAATCGATTCAGGGATGGTCAAAACGTATATTTCCGTTAAAATCTCAAGATCGAAATTTTTCATGATTAAAATACTTATACTGCGTATAAGAAAGTAATAAATATTATTGAAAAAAATGATAAAATAAACTCTTTTGCATTGTTTGAGGATTGAAATACTTAAATTTACGCACTTGCCCCATTTGTTCTTTACATGCTTTACATCCTTCACACCTCTACGTGATGATGAAGATGGTTCAAAAGGGGATAGAGTAATGTAGGGAACGATGCTCTTATTAACTTGCTTGTTACACAAAGATCTTGAAAACCATCCAGGAACATCTATTCAACTGGCTAATCCAGTTAAGACACATTACAAGTAAAGCAGAAGGCGAACATGCCACACTAGCTCTTGTATGTTCAACATGTTCTGTAATTTAAATCTAGTCAAATCCTCATTGCATAAAGATACTATTTAATGAATAATACAGCTACAATATTCAGTACTATATTCTATTATTTTAATCATCAATACACTTTTATTTCATTTCTTTCGTTTGCTCTAATCCTCCCAATAGTTATATTATATTTTTAACAATAAAGTGCGTTAAATGTAAATTTAGTTGAGTTTTTAAATGTATAATTGGATTAATACAATCCATTTATTTCTGTTTGTGTGTTCACAACTTTTTAATTGTTTTATTTGCAATAAATTTACATGTGACCATTTTAGCTAGCAATGCAAATATTTATATTTGTTTTAAAAGTGAAAATATTTGGCTATGTTTGTACAAAAAATAGAAATGTTAATAAATTCCTTCGCAAACAATAAACATATTTAGTTTATGTTCACTACATATTCTGTTCGGTTTTAATTTTTACCAAAACATTTACTTTAAATTAATTTTAGATTATTTTTACACATGCGGAAATACTCAAATATATGCTCAACATCTTGTCGCATACGAATGAATAACATAAGATAAAAACACACAAATAATAAAAATTGTTGCCATAATTAAGAATTTTATTTTCTTTAATACATTCTGTTGTGCTAATCTTTAGGCATTTGAATGAGTTTCGCATTTTTATAATTCAGAAAATATTATCTCAAATATTATGTTATTTGGTTATATATAAGTAAATAGATCAAGGAAAAATTACAGAAATGAATTCTACATTTTTCTGAATCTGAAAATATTATCTCAAATGTCTCAAATGAGATATGTTTGTCGTTCAACAGTAAATTCAAATTTGTGAGTCCAATACTACTTTAGAGATTTTCTGCAATTTTTAATCTAATATCGGAATTATATGGTTTGGATTGTAAAATAAATTTATGTATTTCGGTTGCATGCATATGTTTATAGATATATTTGCGTGGTTTAATAAAATATTTATAACATTTCAAAGAACAAGTTTGCAACCAGTTAAAAATAATGTTTATCACACATTGCAATATATCAGAATATATATGCAAGCGACATTGCAGAAGTCATAAACGGGTTGGTTTTGCAATAAACGTCGCTTTTATAAAGTTCTATATTGTCAAGCGACCGAGATCGACCCACACGTCGCATTCGGGAAAGTTGCATATGCACATTGAAACAAATAGTGAACATAAATATTGTGTGGTTCGCAAATGAGTATATAGCTCAAAGCTATGTGATGCTTACACTAAATTGAGATTTATACAATACCCCCTATTACTCTGCCTTACCGACTGAGATATTTACATGCTAAACATTCATATACAGATTTCTATACAACAAAATCTTCAGTAACATTTTGTTAGTTAATATTTGGATGTTTGTGTTTTTGAATATTCTTGAATATATAGACATTTGTAACTTACCGATTTGAATGAATGTAATGACATGAGTCGAAAAGACGCATTTGTAACCGCCTCAATCTTCGGGGAACGATACTATAGGGTATACCTACCTTCTTACGAGTAATTGTACGGAGACGCAAGAGGACGATACCGGGTAGACATAGACGGATCGCGCGCGAATGAAGATGGGTTTAAACGAATTGCCAGCGAACATCTTTCACACGTAGTTCTCTTTTAGTGTCCTCTATCTACAACACACGCGCGAAATAAACGAAACGTATGTGCTTCGAATGAGTAAAACGGCATGCGCCTACAACAATATTGTTTAACTTGCAATAAGAATGCGATCATGGCTTGTTTTCTACTACGTAAAAAAAAATTCGATATACGATACAAGAAAGTATCACATTTATTTTTTTTTCCTAAATTATTATTTAATAGTTTTCTAGCACTTTACCATAAATCACATTACACCTACTACAGGGTTACATATATACTAAAATAATTGTTGATCCTTCGATTTAAAACGTTCCTATTTTTTGTAATTACGTTAAAATTTCCGTTCACAGAAGAATATTATTATCATAGCTAAGAATTAGGTTGTCTTATTTTCCACCAACTAATGTCTGTTACGGTTTCTTAGTTGTTGCTACAATATTTTTGTAACTACTATTTCGAAAATAGACTTAATTAGTTAAAAATGAGATAGCAAAATAGTTATGGTAATTTTTTTTCTAAGGGTGCTTTTATTTTTGTAGGTATTTTTGTTATATGGTATATGTGTACTATATAGTTTTCAAATTCGAGGTTCGGATTAGGTCGGGTGTAAGTTGTCGTCCGTACAGTTGGGTGAACATTTAGGATTTGGGTGTATGCACACGTCATATCCGGTCCAGTTGGCCAATAATTCATTTTGTGTGTAATTTCGCATCAACACAAACGCCTTTCTAAACTTTGGACGATTCACGGAACTGCCATCGCGATTTTGTATATAAAAGTTCCACTTATACTCGTTGAGGTTGCAGCCGGCTGCGCTGGGAACATGAGACCGGCTCGCAGTGTTAATTAAAGTTAAAATAAATTCGGTCGAATGTCATCGCTTAATGAGACCCGAGAGGCACGGGGTAAAATATGGTGAGTAGTACCTACACACACACCCACACACATACATTCCCACAAACTGTGCCTGGTCGGCCATGTGCAATAAAACTAGAGACAAAAAGTTTCGAATCGAATTTCCAAATTGCCAACACAACCGATTAACTTTTATAAAAGTGTTTGTTTTCCATTTAGCTTTGTTTACTTTCATAAACCGTCGTTAAAACAAAATGCAACTATTTCGTGTTTCACTCTCATAACGTATACATATTTAAATTGATACACACTTTCCGCATTACTATTAGTTGTTCGTATAGTTACTAAACCTCACGTTTCAATAATAATTTAACTTTGAACAACTCTAAACGATATTCATCGTTCCATTAATTTATACATTCAAATAAAAATAATTACGATCATGCATGTAAACAATGTTCGATGAATTGTATATTATTCAAATATATTTTCAATTTGTTAACATTTTATGAGAGAATTCGAAATTTGCATTCCAATTATTTATTTTACTTATAATAAAATAATAATAATACACTCATATAAAATCAACAACATTTAATCTGCAGTATCTTGTCCTGCACGTTCTTATACGTAGTAGCTATATTTTATTTAGAAATGATATTAAAATACAAATTACTGAACATTTAAGAAAATATAATTATTCAATATACAAATGTATTTAAAACAAACAATTTTTTTAATAATAATAAGCCTAATTGTGACAATAGATATTAAATATAAAATCACTTATTATTTGAATAGTTGAGTTTTCTTGTTAAATAAGCATAAAGTTTGTTCCAACTAATATTAGAATCGGTGTTAAACTGTACGACGCATGCTCATTCAATATATTCATATTGCGCATGCGTCGTACAATTTCAGACCGAGTCTAACATTAGTTGGAACAAGTCTATAGTTGAAACGCTTTATGAAATATAATTTCTTATATTTACGTAATTATGGCTACTTAAACAGGAAATTTAAGGATATTAATTGAAGTTATCTATAATTTCTACAAGAGTACAATTTTTGAAAATAATTATCTGATATTTTCGCTCATACTTTATAAATCATTAGAACATTGATTAATTACGGTTCCTTTTCCAATCATAAAACAGTACTCAATAATGGTTGTTAAATATTTGAATATTTTTGAGTGGAATAAATGCGGGAGGATAAATTGTTTTTAAAATAAACGTAACGCGTTATAAAAACATTTTCTCGTTTACCTGTCTCATCACTATTTCTAGAGAGCAATTCAGGCAAGAAATTTGTCGCGCACCTTGTACAAACTCAACAGCAACGCAATCTGCAAGGATTACCGTTTGCCGTTACTTAATACGCACTGTAATTTAGCGTGGTAATCCTTTCGTCCCTGGCCGCCATTTTGCTTGTTTGCGCACCGCCAACTCATCGTATACAACTCGGCTCTACGTTCCACGCACAAACATTCGTTCCAAACTGATGCTCATCTGACAAACGAGATTTTGCATCATTCATTTTATAGAGAAATATTTGAATTCGAAATGTTTTCGAATATATATATATATATGTAGGAAAAATACTACCTTTGCTCCATCAATCAGACCATATTCAACCAGGTTCAGAAAAACATTTCTAGTTACATAATGGGCATTTTATCCTTTCATAGCCAATCCTAATTTTTACTTTACTTACGCATATAAGTATTGTAATCATGAAAAATTTCAATCTCGAGATTTTAACGGAAATATACGTTTTAACCTTCCCTGAATCGATTCCGACTAATTTTGGAATGACGTCTGGCTGTGTGTGTTTATGTTCTCTACAGCCTAAACGGTTGAAGCTAAAATTATGAAACTTTAAACTTAAGATTTGCATTTGCCAGGGGTGTGCACCTTCTATTTTTGAAAAAAATATTCATATCGGAAGTGCCTGTTTACTCTGGTCATTTTTTGCAGTTTCTGCAATTACTCAAAAATGGTTACAGTTACAGAAAAATTGTATGAACAAAAATTAAAGGTATTTATATTTAGCACAACTTTTGTTCGAAATTTTTTTCCAAAAAGGGTACTGGTTTCAAAATAAATTTCTGCTTATTATATATATTTTACATAAATCGTATCATCTGCACCTGTCAATTGTTTAACAAAATAGACTTAAATAATTTGAAGTTTGATATTTAATATTTATTCTAAAAAATATATTTAGTGTAAAAGCGATCTAAAGGTTAGAACAAATATTATAAATTAGAAAAATAATGAAACTACTATATGGTTTAACCCAAATACGTAGAAGAAAGTTCAGTGCATGACAATGCAGATGTTTTAAATTACCAAAAATACTTTTAGTTAAAGTTACATTTATTTCGAATTGGTATCCATTGGTGTTTATTTCTATTACAGAATTTTCATAAGCGTATTTTTGAATTTAATGTGCCGCAAAAATAAAATATTCACGTAAATTTAAATAAACGACGGTTATTCAAATGACAAAGTGTTTTGCCGTATTTTAAGATCAAAAAGATGTTTCGATCTAATCCAAATATGGTTACGATATGAGGAAAAGTGAGAATCAGTGTTCTAACCGAACCTGTTAAACCCTGTAAGCCGCCCCAGTCCCAGCGCGTCCTGCTCCTTGCATGACTTTTATACACCAATCTTCATAGAGGGTCCTGCGCTTCCCTGTTTTGATTCCCCGAGTGGGAATATTTTAATGACGGTTCGAAAATCCACGTGCGGTGCGCCAGTCCGTGCCACAGCATATACGGTTACCAATTTCGGAACAAAGTGGCACGAATAAAGAGTTATGATGGCGTTACTTCACTAAGGGGTGGCTCGTATTTCAAATTACACATGACTCGATGATATTGAACAAGCAAGCGCATGCTCGCACCACATACTTTCAGGTTTAATGTGTTTCAAGTATATGTTGGGTAATTCAAGATAAGTATAAATAAGATTTTTGATTGGTACGTTTGATATATGAGCAACCAGAATAAAGGTAAGTCGCTCATTAATTGCGAGTCAAGTTTTAGTTTGTGATACTCTAGCGGGTTTTTCTATTTTGCTCTCTTTGTGTGCTAATGGATGCGTGTGTCCTGGCATGGTGCCTCGCCTTTCTGTAGCGCAGGGCTTGATTAAATCACATACATCTTACTGGCGACTGGTCCAACACCACGTTTAAGATCAATTCACACCAGAGCACAGTAGAATACCGAACACCAACGGCTGCAGCGATTACTTCTCTACAAGTTCTCTCGTACAGTATACCAATTTAAAAAAACATAATTGAAAACATTTATTGCACTCTGTATACATCTCTAATATTAATAAAAATCAAAAATAGACTTCAAATATATAACGATAGTTGTTCAATCTCTATAAATTTCAATTTACGTTTAAAACGCAGTGGATATATTCCGAATGGAAATGGTATTTTATAGTACAGTGTAAATCTGGCTTTCAACGAATTCCGCTACTAGGTCACCGTAAGAGAATGCGAATGTGAGTTTGTCGTTGAGAAATGTCGCCAGTTTGGAACGTTTTCCACACTCGGTGGTCACCAGGTGGGACCAACTGGGTATTTCATTGCCGCAAAGCGAATCCAGCGTCCAGCCATCTTGGTGGTGTGTGAGATTAGACCAAGATTTGTACGCACACCATAACCGACTGTGCCACGCTGATTTATAGATGACGCCACGCGTTTGTACACTAACTCATCTCAAATGCAATATACTCTTTCTCGAAGTGAATATTTTATGATAATGTTACCGCGCTGGTTGAATTTCTAAATGTAGAAAAAAAAAACTAGACATATTTTTCAATCAGCTTTGTAATGTTTCCTCGTTTTTTGTTACTTAAAATATTGCTTTATAAGTGCTAAAGAAACCAGTAAACTAATAACTTTCATAACTGTATTCTAATTAAGGCATGCTTATACTGTACTTAAGTATACATTTATGAGTATGGCCTGTAAAATAAACGCTTCTTAAAAACGGGAAAGAGTTGCAATTATATTGAGGATGAGTACTCAACGTAATTTAACGCTGGTGCAAGATATATGTTTGAGATATACGTTTACTTTTGTACACGCGGGCGAACAATAATTCATTGATGTCAGTACTGCTTTTAGATTCATCAAAGCGATAATGCTGGACATGAAAGTAACGGAACTTCAGCGATCTACTAGTTGCGGCAACGTAGTAAATCTATTGTTTCATTTCAACGTCAATCCATACAAGAGCGGCGCTCAGACTCGACTGGGATACACGAAGATCATTCCACCGAGTGCTTTTAACTTCAAGTTAAAATATGAGTGCTACACACACACACACACACACACACACACACACACACACATCCATGCACAGGCATTTTCTATACCTTTTCAGTACTTTTGTGCGTAAAACGGTTCGGAAACTATCAAGAGTAGCTAAAATAAAAAGCGTAATGCATTTTGGTTGCAAATAAGTACTGACGTATACATGAATATTCCTGTGGAAGAGATATTCAGGATTATGATAATCCTATTCTTAATTTCACTGTTACCAAATTGATTTATATTTGTATTATATCTTTATAAATACTTAGTTTGCATAAAATGTAGCTATTGCACAATAAACAATATCAGAACAATTTTCTATAATTTTTCAAAATCGTTCATGTTTAAACCAGTGTTTGATTTCTCTACCCAATTAATAAAACAATTTTAACAAATACCAATATATCAAATATCACATAAATTTTTAATTTCAATTAATATAAGAAATATTCCCTTTAACCTTTAGAGGACCGGGATGACGCCTTGAGGCATCAAGCCCCGACCCGCCGAAGACTTGTTCTTAGTTTAGTCTTTTGTGCATAACCCAAAATATTGAATTAAGTTGAAAAAGGCAGCCATATTGGATCCGCCATTTTGAATTTTGAAAGTTTGATTGCAGAATCGTATTCAGCAACCCCAAAAACCTATACGGAAACATTTTTGAGGCTTGATCAATCTATACGTTTTTATAATTTACCATGCGAATTGGTCTTAGATTAGTCTTTTGTGCATGGCTCAAACTCCCTTTTTAATAGAAAAACTGGGCAGCTTTTGAAATTTCCCAAATCCCGGTCCTCTAAAGGTTAAAATGTGTTATATGACGTCAGTGTGTGTAGTGAAAACATTTATATGGAAGTAACAGTAATGTTTATTAAACCTGATGGGCATATTGCCAAAAATATATGAAATGTATTTTAAAATTGTACTCTCAAAGCACTCTAGTTTTCAACTTATAAACTCAAAGACATTTGTAGTCTTATATTTATAAAAATAAATTCTGACCTACGGGAATACATTATACTTTATAGACAGACACATAAATCTGAAAAGAACTATTATGGTATACAGTTACACACAGGATAAATAGCATAGTTTTGTTATATTTATAAAATTATTAAATTCAAAGCAACCACCGTAACTAATAAATAACGTACTCAGAATATTGGTAGTAGGAAACGAAGTTATCGTGATCATTAAAGTCGTTAACCCTTTAAATTGCATCGGAAACTTTTTGTAGAATTACTTAAGAATTTTATATCTGTTCGTAAAGTTGTATTTTTTTGCCAGACTAAAAGTAGGATGAAAGAAGAACGCAAAACTTCCATTTCTGTTGGCTTTAAAAATATTAAGCTCGCAAAGTATTTCGATCGTTGTCGAATAGCTGTAGCTATAATAAAATATATCCTATTCAGATGAATCTTCATAGCGAACTTAATGCGATACAAATGGCGATCGTATAAGTATAAAAATGGGTATTCGTTGGATGTTGGAAAATATGGAAATAGAATGGAGTGCCGAAATCGCATCCAAATAAATCAAAATGATGAATTAGTTATTTCATATGCGACCCAAGATTGCCGTCATGAATTTCAAATGAAATTTTGTCATAGTGAGCCAGAGAATTATTTATGAAGCGACAAAAATAAGGCGCGTGCGCATGATGCATAAACTAATGTCTTTTTGTATCGTATTATAGAATCTGCGCGTACACTATTTTTCATATCCTCTGGGCTCAGGTTTACATCACTGGTTATAACGAAGCAACAGCCTTCAAGTATCACTATATATCATTTGCATAGCGGATGGAAAAAAATATTGCAAATTTTCTCAAAATTATTGTATACCTTGTATTAAAATTTATTTATAAATTTTCAATTTTGCTAATTGCCATATTAGAAACTATTTTAAGGCAATAAACAACACACAATTGTTCAAAAGTGTTTTATAACTTTCAAATGATACAAAAACGTTTTATTAGCAGTCATTTCATTGTCCTCTTAACTATTGTGCTACGAAATCTCACTCCAATATCAATAACATTGGCTATGCACACTATTTATTGATGAAATCCATCTTGATTTCATAGAATATTTGATTGTTGTTGTTCTTTTGTTGTCCTAACTCATATCCGAATTCGTTCTGGACATATAACAAATGGATTCCGTGACTGGGAAATTCTTTCGTTGGCTACGGATCAGAACACGATGGACCTAGCGTCACTTTACATGCCGACGGCGCTTCGCAACGGATGTTACTCACTCGTGACCTCCGCTGTTTGGCTCCGGTGGCCTACCACATATTCCTCTCCCAGCACCGCCTCCAGACGTACGAAGACCACTAAATTTTCCTCGCTATTCTTGCTTTTATCTGCTATAGCAAAAATAAAGAACATTTTGTTTCTGTAACTTGATTTCATTTATCAAAGATAAATTCATTTAGAGACGTAAAAATTTTCTTATACTAGAACATGTATATTACAAAAATATACTTTCGACAAGAATTCTAAACAATAATGGCTTTATATTATCCGCTACAAAAAATGTTTTATATATAATTATTTTCATATAATATGATTGAATCATAAACTTATGGTGTTGAACGCTTATTGGAATTGAGAAAATAAATGCGTTTAATTAAAATGCTTTATTACTGCATAAATATAAAACGGACAATATACATTTTCCGAAATTAATTTCTGCTTTACAATCACCAGAAATGTCAATAATTTAATTCTCAAACAAAAAAATCAGTTACTAAACCGTTATTATTGCCTTCAAATACAAATAATTGACGTATTTATAACTGAAAATTAATTTTTAAATTCTCCAATTACGTATTATAGAAAATAAAAAATATATTATTTAGTAGTACTACTAGTATTTTGTTTTCAGTTTGATCCAGATATTATTTATGCTGGAGCTATTTAAATTTTTATTTAATTAATAAAGGAGTAAAAAAATATGACGTAAATAAACTATATATTTTGTTTTATGAAATAACACTGGATTTGTTTGTTATTCATATGCATATAACATGCAGCAAGTTAATTATACAATAATTGTTTACTTTAATAGTTCAGAAATCATAAATAATATGATCTTAACTGCTGTAGTTAGTAATTAATGTAAATATTAACAATATAAATTTAATATATTTAAATTTACTACGAAAATAATCTTTATGACCATTATATCTGTTGGTTTAACTGGTGGTCATATACTGTAAGGAACTTCGGTCAGGGTAAACTCATAACTCTAAAGCCATAATAATTACAGTGGTACCGCAGTAAAACGGTATCTTATTTACCATGAAATTTGTTGCACGTTCTCAAGATACATTCTAATTGCACATAAATTCACTGTGCGTTGCACAAGGTACAAAGTTTTTTTACCCGTAAATATTATATTTTTACGTTATGTACCTCACCTACGTAACCTTAAAAGAACATCTTTATTAATGTTAATTTTCACAAAGTATAATTTTTAAATACTGGATTATAATTATACATAAATACATCCTTGTTTATTTACTCAAAATTTCTCGTTTAACTTGTACAACATAACATAAAAACAATGAAATTATTAATTAAAACTAAATACAATATAGGTGTCATAAAAGCGACATTAAAAAGACACTTTAATAAAAACCTTTTATATTTATATTTGCTTTATTTCAGAAAACAAATTTAAAATTATATTGCACCTTCAAATACTAACTACCTTATTCATAGTCAAGGATTCATTTTAGACCAATACTATACTTGATAAAAAAAGATAAACTTATGTAATTGTACATGAATTAAAAGAGGATGTAAATTTAGTATTACTTTAGTATAGGTTATTTTCTCTATACATATGCACGTAACACTTTTTCCATGATTGTATAGATACTAAATAGTTTGTAGTTGGACAATTGTTTAAATATAAGCATTTCAATGAGGATCTGATTAGAATTTCTTAAACGAAATGTATATAAATTTTTTTATTTTTGTTTAAGCCAGGTGTTTTTTTAAATTTACCGATTTATAAAGATTACAGTACCTTTTCTGTAATCCTTCATCCGTGGTAGAACGAGTAAGCTAAAAAAGGATGCCAAATTAACCGCAAAGAAAAAATGAGTATTGTTCTTTAAATCATATCAACATTTGATGTTTACTGTAGTTAGAATGATTTTTTTGAAAGAGATATTTAATACTAAATGAAGTAGCAGATATAGGAAAAACTCTTGGTTGAAGAAAAAGGATAGAAAATGCAGGATTTCGCCCGAAAAAAATGCATTTGAATCTGAATATACGAAATAAGAGAATAATTACTTGTTGAATTTAAATGAAGCTATGTCTTGATAGAATTAAATTAAAATTGGAAGAATTCGAATCAATATGACATTTTTATTATATTATCTTTACTAAATTAGTGTAGCTGTGAGAAATGTACTTATAGAACTGATAATTATATAATAGAGTCTGATTTTTATTTCTTTTCTGATTCTGATCATATACAAATTAATGCCAATTAAATATATTGCAGTAAGCTTAGTATCAGACTGTCTATGTTATTAATTACAAATAAGTGTAGGGTTTGAAACTTTAAAACTAAGCAAGGAAAACTTCACTATTAAGAACATACGCTTCGAATCCATTTATATAGAAACAGGAACTTCGAACAGCAATAAGAGTTAATTAGCTCTGACGTCATTGTTATCAATTTATATTATCATAAAAGCGTCCTTGCACTGAATATATCAAGTAGATTGGCGAAACAAAAGTTATTTCTCTGGAGGACTACGCGAAAATTAACTCAGTTTATATAGAGTTTTTTTTCAGGACCTGACGCACACCTTTCCTTCATGATTTATATACATCGTATTTTAAAATACCTGTCCAACCACTAATTATAATAAATGTCTCTTGTATACAGTTTCCTTCTATTTCCCTATGCTTTTTTTTTTCGTCTTCTCCGAAGTAAAGACGCGCGCATGAAGAATATTCGTTTTCTTGCCACCTAATTCCCATTTGGTTAATTATAAAAAGTGAAAAATTTTGCTCGTCGAGCTCTCATGCGGCGCATTTTATATACAAAGCCAACACAACGTAGAAGTGTACTTGACTGTGAGTAATTCATTTGTCAGTCGAGAAAAGAATATTTTCAAGATGCAACAACGAGTAATAATCTTTCTTGAATGCTTTACTTTGATCAACAATTGTTTCAAATACAATCTTGAATTTAATATTGATGTTTGCAAATATAAATCCAAAAGTAATTAAAGTTTATATAGCTGAATAAACTCTCATTACTTTCAGGTACAGACAATGGCTCTTAAGTATATATGTGATTAACTAGTAGTACCGCTATCGTATAGTGAAAAATTGTGATATTATTGAATAAATAAGAGAAATTCCAAATTTATATTAACTGGTTGCTTTTGTACGCCGATGATGTTTTCCATTCCTTTACCATTCTACTACTGAAAATTTTCCACGCATTTGGTCGATATGGCATCCAAAAGCAACGGATATCGAAGTGTGCACGGTGAACGGTTCTCACTAACGTTTTTGCGTTATAATCAATCGGACATCGCATCACCATCACACGGTATTACGTATTCAGGAAACGAGCGTATACCTACGGTGCTGGTTCTCGTTTCGCGGTCTAAAAGCCGTAAGTAAATTTACAAGATGCGCAATATCCCTAATACTCTACAACCGTTTGAAACCGAGTATTGTCGCATAGGCAGACACACATTTCATGGATTTTGGTTTTGCGCTGGATACCGAAGACATCATTAAAAACATACGGCGTGTGTCTGGTATTTCAGAGTATCATATAACAAGATTGTTTAATGTTTGGCTGTTCCGTTTTTGTTCAACCAAAATAATTGAAATTTGACACAAACACACATAGACAAATACACGCACGAATGCACACCCACGTACGCACATTCGCAAACAGATATTGCACACATACGAAAGTACAGATACGCGCTCACGCATTCTAATAATAACAAGCATTGGCTAAAGTTTATCACGGCAAATATCTGTTTATATAAACAATATATGTACTGTTATTAAAATGCGCAAATCAACAATGGTATATTTATCACTCTAAAATATCTTTATTTATACCTTGGGTATTGCAATAATTATATTGTTTAATGTTTTCCATGCCGAATTTCTGTATAAATAAACAATATATGCCTTTTAATTAAAATATTTAAGGCAATAATTAAGTCAACAAAGATATAATAATGAATCTCAGATATTTTTACATACAAAAACTGCAATAAAAGTTCAATTGTTTTTTACGTTATTTTAAAAACGATCATTTCTTTATTGTTATATCAAAAAATATAATATATACATTTTTTTTTGCTATAGTCAAAATATGTTTCAATTAAATATGTGTTTTTATATAAGCCCAATATCTTCTATAGTACGCCACTGATGAAATTTATTTTACGAGTGGATTCAATTAAGCATCTACATAACATGTGTGGGAAATTTGGTTGGAAATAGTTCAGTGCCTTCAGAAGAGAAGAGGCGACAAAATTTGATCTTACGACCGAGTAACAAATATATTACCAAATATGTGACTAGTATTTATATTATCGGAATCAGGGTGAAATTAAATGAATGTCTGTGAATGATTTTTTGAATCCAAGAATGTTACTAACAAAATATGCAGATTAAATCCGGCGAGCCACAAACAAGTCACTTAAGAATAACACATTCTTGGTATTACTTTACATAATTTCACTTATCAGCAATGTGATACATACTATTTGTTTTACATATGTGTATATAGAGTTCGTTTTTGGGTCAACATACCATGCAACCCTTTTTCGAATGTGTTTTTTTCCGGTCGGTATGATGGTTTGTCAAGGTTAATAATTTTTTTAAATTCTATCCCAGGTGTTGTTTTGCTGCAAGGTTGTGGGAGTATGTATGTTTGGATTGCACGGGCAGATTAAATGAGTGTGGTAAACCAGTCATCAGTTCTGTGGTTTGGCCAACTGTCAAGGTTTATTCAAAAACAAATGCTTTTTAATTATCTCCCGCCATAGGTTTTACCGTAATTACAATCGTGCAGTCATCCTCCTTCTCTATTATTTCTCTTGCAACGCCAGAATACGCGACAGTCTTTATCTTCAATGCAATAGCACAAAGTCACATCGGGTACTAAATTACAGAGGGCTTAGAATTGCAGTCTTTACGATCAAATTGTTCTAAATAATTTCTAGGAAATTAGACGATCGCTTTTAAATTAACAAATGTATAAGTCTGTAATTTCGATTCATCAAATATCTTATCTTTGGATTTGTCGAAAGCAGATTACGAAATTGGATTTTAAGAATCCTCTTCAGTTAGAGAATTATTTAAACACAGATAATTCTCTTTGTATTCGTTAAACTGATTGAAATAGATTATTATTATCACTTTATGATATATATTTATAATGATTTAACAGTCTGGTTAATGTGGTCATAATTTAAATCTATTTTTAGTATTAAAGATTATACCGTTCTTGTGAATACGCGTGTATTGTTAATTATTACTGACAGGTAATTGTTCACCAGTTTAATGAAACTGCGAGTTTGTTTCAACAATAAATTGCACATGTTTTGTTTAATTCAGTCATAGAGACAAATTCGATAGCGCACGGTACCATTGTACGCAGACGCGTAGAAACGGTGACACAGTTAGACAAAAACAACCCTTACAACATCAGTGCTTTTGTGTCAAACGTCGTTGATTAATTATTTCCGGAGCAAGGTGCAAATTAAACTCGACGACGCGTTTTACTTTCAGACACAAAATAAATTGTTGTGCACAGTCCGACGCGCATTCTTTCGCCTAACAATTTCATACTGTTTTGGCGTGCACATTTCATTCCGTTGCACTTCTGTTATAATAGAGTAGTTCTGTGAACGGTTGCAGCAAAAGGAGTGGCGCCACCGCTGCAACCAGCCCTGTGGTATGAGCTTCACCCACTGCTCATTAATTACGAAATAAAAGAATTCCTACGCAAGGAGCGGCCAATTCGTTTTCTCTCTCTCACCATAGTTTGAATACACACCTTTGCCTCTTTGTATGGTTGTAAAAAGCACGATACGTTTCTTAATTTTTGCACTTGTATCAAAGACGTCTTTTTAACTAGATTCAAATGATGTCATTACGACGTCTTTTCTATATTCCAAAACGAGAGACTAAATTATAATGATACATTAAGAATTATACGTAAAATATACGTAGCCGTTCCATGAAATTGTATTAGAATTCCTTACATACTACCAAAACTACATTATCCATTAAATGCACTGTAATATCTCCATCGCATTATCATTGCGATTACCGCAATAGCCATTCATATATTATCTAGCACATAGACGATACAATACAATTTATGAAATGTGTTAGTAGCTCAATTCAAACCTAAATGTGTTAATTTCCTTCCAGTGCTTACGTTGTATGAGATTTTTATACACTTTATCCTCTATATTCTTTAGAAACTCAATTCTTTACTGTTCATTGTAACAGTGGTATATATTACAATTTCTATTCTATAAGCCTTGGACGTTCTTTTAGCCAATCTCAGACTAGCGACGTGCTCACTCTAGCTGTTGAAAACCAAAGCCATGGCGTCGTATCTTCGCAGTAAAACACATATGAGCTAGTAGTACACTGGTTGAAACTTTGCCTGAGCTCATCAACTACGTCGGTCTGATGGATTGGCCATGGAATTACACGAGACGTGACGCTTTGCTGTTGGCGTCTACGGTAGCTTTTGGAACTATAAACCAACACTGTTCTAACCCAGACCAACGCTAACATAACAGTATTTTGTTATTGACAAATCACTATAAGTATTGATTTTCTCATCATCTCTAAAGCTGTTTGTTTTGCTGATAATCCAAAGCAGTTTTTATAGGTGGACAATAGATGAATATAAGAGCTTTGTTTATAAAAAAAAAATAGATTTATCTGGGGCTAATAATGGCATGAAAACTCTAAAACAGCATTTTTTGGCAACAGTTTCTAAATGTCGTGCTTGAGTGATTGCGCGCATGCGTTGAGACTTGGAGATATAGGTAAACTGTCTAAAAGCATCAGGCTGTCAAGTTGGATACAGCACTATTTGTTACATCTAGAGAATAGAATAGGGAAATGCGTAGCGGAACGGGAAGCTGGTGGAAGTGGCTTCGTTCGTTCAGAGAACTGCGAAATGTTCTACCTCAGAGGCATTGATGCCACCACTCAGAACTACCGCAATGTCGCTGAACAGAACTTCAACACTGTCGACCGCAAGCAAATGTTTCGTACCCTTCATTCAACCAACTGCCTCTAGCGCGTTGTTTCTCTTACGGTGTTCGTAACACAAATATCAGAATTACCTTGTCAACTATGACCGAAGCAGTCACTAAACCATGCTAATTGCGAATTTCTGCACTATTATCCTACCACTGCATTATTCATAATGCATTTTTCTTTCAATTCTGTTATATTTGGCTTAGGGTGTTTCCTTTAAAATAAAATAATTAAATCATCGATTAGTAATGCATTATTCAATACTGTTATCAAACTTCCTTGATTTTTTATGTGTAAGCAATTATAGACGCGCTTAGAAAACATTTTTACTCACGAGTTTTTTGGAATTCGCAATACGCATGTTTGAGCTGTCCCGTTACCAATCTACATGCTGCCACTCACTTGTATTTTTTTCCTGCTTATATATATTAATCTAGGAATGATTAGTGTATATAAATATATATTATATTTACTTATATACATGAAATTCTACATACATTGCAAACGGTAATTATTATAGGATTACATTTCATTTTCACTTTGAGTCTGTGACTGTTGAATTAGAATAATAAAATAATCCCTTCAGCATAATGTATTTAAAACAGCAAAAAAAGAATTTCGGCAGTCAAATTGTTGTCATCATTAGTAGTAAACATCTGCAGTGCCATGCACCGAACTTTCTTATGCGCATATGGGTTAAACCACATCGTATTTACATTATTTTTCTAATTTATAATATTTGTTCTAACCTTTAGATCGCTCTTACACTAAATATATTTCTTAGAATAATTATTAAATGTCAAACTGCAAATTATTTAAGTCTATTTTGTTAAACAAGTGACAGGCGCAGATTATACGATTTATGTAACAATATATATAATAAGCAGAAATTTATTTTGAAACCACTACTTTTTTTGGAAAAAAGAATCAAACAAAAGTTGTGCTAAATATAAATATCATTAATTTTTGTTCACAAAAATTTTCTGTAACTGTAACCATTTTGGAGTAATTGCAGAAACTGCAAAAAATGACTAGAGTAAACATGCACTTCCGGTCGGAATATGGCTTTCAAAAATAGAAGGTTTTCGTGCCAGGCCTTCCCTGAAACGATTCTGACTATTTTTGAAATGACGTCCGTCTGTGTTGTGTGTCTGTATGGGTATGTGTGTGTGTGTGTCAGCGCTCTACAGCCTAGAAGGTAGAAAAAACCTCCTATTTTTATACTAGATATGAAAATGAGAAAAAAAGGGAAATATATCATATATTTAAACTTAATTAAACAATAATTATACAATACGCATATATTAACTATCAATATCTGTGCGTTGGGGATAAGCATATTTGTTTCCATAAATAAAATAAGGCTCTTAAAGTGATTGAAAATTTATTTATTTCCAGATTTACCGGAAGGTGATCCAAAGATGATGATGGAGAAGCAACGTTACGCAGTTGGAGACATATTGCGAGGAAATTGTTCATCGCCACCTTCAAATCCGCCGACAAATTTAACGTGGATCGTCAACGGAAAAAAGGTATAATTTATTAATAATTCAATATCTTAAATGGTTAGTTAAAATTAACTGAGTCTACAACGAATATCTTCCGCAGTAGAGATTTCCTACCTACATGCAACCCATAAATTGTGGAACTAAGCCTAGTTCTAAGCCATGTGCTTATTATTGAGGCACGTAATAACAAAGCCTGTTCTATTTTTGAAAACGAAACTTATTTGTCTCTCATCTGCGAAAATATTTACGCAAGATTATTTCGCTGTCAGCTAGACACATGTTTCATTTGTGTTGCAACGTTATGGAATGTTGCATCATTATTTTCTCTATTTTTTTTACTCTGCTTCTTTTTCCATTCTTAATCCTGCGTTGTTGGTTGTTGCTTGAAGGGCTGCTCGCATTTTGATGATGTGCCTATCAACGTTTCAGTCATACAAGAAGCTTAAATTCTTGAGGCTCCTCGTAAGTAATAGGATTGTGGAAACATTTATAATATGTCATCAAAATCTGAAGCGTTTCTACGAACCTATTTACGAACAGCTTAGGAGGAAAACAGATAAAATATTTGTTGACCGATAAAAATACCATCAAATTCTAGATCGTTGTTCATAAAACAATCCTACTTGATTTGATATATTTTTTTTGAACTAGTAATCTATTGTTTTTTTCTTTTTCGTCATTAATGTGGACAGGAAAAACAAATTCCTCATTAATTGTTATTCACTATAAAAATTACTTTTAGTATCATTTTTATTTACTTAATTAAATTACACCTACTACTCCAGAATAGTTTTACAAATTTTTCTCTTTACTTCTACATTATATAGCTTTATAAAAAACTTAAAATGATTTTACTTCCCATAAATAATTTTTACATTTTGGGATAAAAGCAAAATACTATAAATTCATAGATTTACGAAGCAAGTTTACAATTTTATATTTAGAGAGTTTTATTGATAATATTAGGATTCCATTTAGTTTGAACTTATCTGCCTTCTAAATCTTAATTTTATTTTATGGTGTAATAATATGTCTTTGCGTGTTCTTAAGTTATTATTAAAAATTGGAGATATTTTAATGGAAATCAGTGATTTGATGCAAGGGTCTTATTGGTAATGTACGTGATTGTAATGACCCAGTTTCATTACCACAGTTGGTTGGTACTTATAATAAATGTATCACGTCACACATCAGTGACGTAGTTAAACGCTCCCAGACATCCAATCCCCATTACCGCAGACGATACACGGCGCTGCAGGAGCAGAGAGTATGTTACATACGCATTAATTCAATTTGCTAATTAATCACGGCTGCTCCCGACTTTGACAGTGAGTGTGTAACAACTAGACTACGACAAACAATTGCCTCCATAAATCTAAATTTAATAACACTGGAATAAACAAACACGAGAATGAAATATTGTATGTTATGTACTTGCAAATTCACGTCACATCGGTGCGACTGTACTTATAACTAATGAAATACGTAAAATTTGTTCCATATACATATCAACCATCACCAGTACCCGTGCTTGAATCTGTTTCCATATCCCTTGTTGTGATGGTTCATATTGCAGTGCGAAATTATGGCACATATTCTATGTCTACTTCAACGGTTTCAACATTTATCTCTACTGTTTAGTATGAATTATAATATATCATAAGCCATTTGTTATCGTTTAATATAGTATGTGCTATTTGATTTTAGCTTGCGTTGTTTATATTTACTGGTGGCAAATTACATAATCACTATTAAAGATTATTGCTGGCATTATGATATTATCTCTGTATCTATATTATTATTCGCTTCTCTGCTCTTGAATCTACAAATATTAATCGCATGCTATATGGTACTAAATGTTACAAATAGTCAAAGCTTCTCAAAAATTATAAATTCACTATAGTAATTGTGAAATAACTATGTATCTTCGACCTTTATTAAATTTATTAAAACCACTACAATACTTTACAAACCGTCATTTATTTTCCTATATTTATTGAATAATTAAGTTACACAATTTGTTTTTTTAATATTTATTTATTTTGCAATTGATACATATAAAATTACAATATCCGCAATGATTTGCAATGAACGTATTTTATTTAGATAAGAAAGATATTCAATTACAAATATTAAACTAAAGACCTTCCTATAATTTATTTTCACTAAATTATACTTATAATAGATATATACGCCAATATACTGTTCAGAAGTATATTAAAAAAAAGAAAAAATTATAACAAAAATGTTGAAAACATAATAAACAATATTCAAAAATTCTAATATTTAATCATTGATTTTTCAATAAAACTTTAATAAACTGACTGTTTTTATCGCTAATTTAAATTATTTAACACGTTGACTGGTCCAAACGCACTGGTGCGTTAATAGGCAATCGTGCATATGCATCGAAGCTCCTAAACTGTCAAGATTAATATTATTAGCTGTATTGCAGCAATTTCAATTTGGCTTTGTCGAAAATAAATTAACAATTACGTAGCGTGTGTGTTAGCGTGACACATAAACATATTATAATTAAATTGTATATTAAGTAAATAAAATTTTTACAGTTGTTTTATTCGACAAAAATGAAATAAGTTTGCTTTATGTGGCAAGTTTTTAAATGAAAAACATGCGAGTGTGAAATTTTATTACCGTGCGTTAAAAACTTTTTGTACCTAAGTAATATATTTTGACACAATTTAACTAAAATAAGTTTTTATGAAGTTTATATTAAATTATTTTAATAGAGTCAGGTATATGAATTACCTCTAATATTCTTGAAGCTTATAATAATTTACTAGATTTCAAATTCAAAGAAAATCGTGTGAAACCGCGTTGGAATATGAGATATGAACAATAATTTCCTGTATTGTCTTGAGTACAGTAACAAGCTAGGAGTGGCGTACTTTTTTTTTACCAAGTGTTATAAAACTTGCTGTACGACGTAACAAGTATAACCGCACAGAATAAGAATTAGAGTAGTTTGGTCAGGTTACACAGAGAGCGAGGCATAAAAATAAAAGTCATGCGCGCAACAAACCAGTGAAGCCAGACAACAGAAGATCATAGAAAACTTGTGGAAACTTTTGGCGTACTCGCGCACAAAGAAAAAGACATATACCCAAAGGTGATGCTAGAAAGAGAGTCCGTTCTAAAGATGGCGGACGAAGAGTGTTTACTGAATCATGATCAGCAACTGAAATGGAACCCAAGTTTGTAAAAACGTGCATGCCAGCAACTGTGTAGGATCGTCAACACGGCCTTACGCGCCAAAGTGACGCGGTGACGTGAGTGGGGCCAAGGCAGACTGAAAGCACGCCTTGGGTCACAAATTCAAATAGTTTCCGCTCGGGCTCGCCCAGGAACTCCTGTAAACAACTGTCTGAGAGAAACTGAATTCCTTGATACACGCACAAAGACTCTTGGAAATTCTAGCATCTTGAAAAGCATTACTTTCTCTAAAGCCCGCCATGTATAAGCAAACATCTAATAAAATTTCAGTTGGATTCATTACTTACTAGATAAAATACAATTAGTTTTTATTCACATTCACGTTATTATTTGCTGCGATAAACTGAGTTAAGGTGATATAATATACACGCTGTTAAATATATTTGAAATATATTGCGTGTAATTCAGCGGGTCCCCATTTCCGATGGGAACAGGTTAGTTCATTATTGCGGCCGCATGTGCCGTCATCTATTCCCTTCATTCGTCGCTCGTTTTCATCACCGAATTCTATTGTCTCCGTCGTTTGGTTGTCGTGCCTCGTGCCGCGCTGCGCCACACCGGCCTGTCCCAAATCACGCCTGTTTATCATTTTAATTACGGATATTCCCCCCCAGCCCTTTTCCAACTTACAACCATGGTACACATCCTGTAGGAAAGTTGAAAACCTGCGCATGCTTATAATGCGAAAATTGAGAGACAAGGATTTAAATACGATATTGAATAAATCGACTGGTGCTGTATTAGTTTGAGATACGTGCAGAATTGTGATGCTGCGTACTTATTCAGTAGGCGGCAGTGCCGTGTCATCCTGTACGATGGTTCGCACGTCACGTCCGGTTTTCGTAGAAAACAGAACCACCCCGGACACACTCGTGGCGCCAGTTAAATAATCTCGCCTGTGACTTTCTCGGCTTTCCCTTACTTCTACTTACTTCAGCTACTCACCGTTTTTTATTCTTTATTTCTTTCCTTTCTTCTTTCAAACACACCGTTTCGTTTTTACTGTCTCTCTTTATTTCCCGTGATAGTTTTCATTGTTTCGTACTCTATGGAGTTTAATTTCGTTTTCACATTCTTCATTTTCCTACCGGTTTCTTTCGGGAAAAATTTTCTACACATTTTTTCCAATCTCTTTGAGTTTTATTCCACCGACAAGTTTAAGTGTCAAAGTTCAGGACGTGTATGAAGAATACGAAATGTGACAAGCCATTTTTCATGCGCGCACGGACATACAGAATAGCGAATGAATAGTCGAATTGAAAAAGATGGTGGTATAGAATAGTTTATATTCCATTCATCGACATAAAATGACGATGTCACTAGAGAAAATAGTTGCAAAAATTATTATTTTTAAAATAAGAATTTGTTGGGTAAGCACATATGCGAGAGTTATTCGTGCAATGTCCCCTAAATAAATATTTATATTTGCCCTTTTAATGCTGTCCGACACCGAATGACAAATTTGCGCATTATGAATAAATCAAAAGTACGACACGTTTGAGAGTGCGTACACAGAACATAATTTCACATTTTTATTTTACCTCATCTCTTTGACATATTGCGAGAGATATGATTTCACTAGTAATAATTATTATTATTTAACCACTAGAATTTTTATTTAATAAAACCCTTCCATATACAATTTTACAGTGATCAATGCCATTCAGGATAATACAAACAATAGTTTCATTTGAATGAGTAAATAGTAATATTGGTCATTTATATTGGTTTAATACACTAAATTTGTATGAAAATACATCAAAACAATTTAAAAAATAAAATTTTTATTTTATATCTTGTTTGTAGCGGCAATAAAATATTACAGTTAGCACGTAATCGATAAAGTGTACCATGTAGCATTGTATTTAAATAATATGTTTTATAAAGAAATGAGAATTATCATATATGAACTAATAAAAGCATTTAGGTACTTAAATAATGTTGCTTTCTTTTTTTTCAGATGAACGAAAGCTATTTAGTGCGTTTACCTGTAGATGGTGAGATAGTAACTCCAACGGATGTTGTCAGTGTTGATGGAGTCAGCACCAGCAGTCATCAAAGGCAGATAACGGTGGTCGGTCTGGAACTGGACATCGAGAGTAGTACGTTCCAAAATAACAAGTTGCGCATCGAATGTGAAGCAACCATGTTCCAGTTATATAAGGCGAAAGTTCCACTTGTATTGGAAGAAGAACGACCTCGACTTGCTTCCGTTCTTGGTACGAGAGAATCTTCGTTAGGTAAACTAATCTTATTTTTGATTTTGTTCAGAATTTTGAACTGTTCAAAAATAAAAAAATTTAACGGATACAAAACAAGATATTTTAGTTCAAAAGTAATTATATTCATTCGATGTCTTTTTGAGGAATAAATATTGATGTACTTAAGTGTTTGATATTAAGGTCGTCACTTATGATGAAACGAATTTGTAAAGAATGTGTAGAGAATTGATATTTGCGAGCTTTCACAAGCATGTTGAAACACGTCAGCAGCGGTTAAAATAGAGGATAGTATAAAGTATGTAGATTCCTCACAACAACCTGCTCTTGGTTAGAAGAATGCTGAAAACGCTTGAGCGAAAGGAAATCTTGTTGGAGTAAAACATTCCTAGTGAACTATAGCCACGTGCTTTAGATATTAAACACATTACAGACACAGTTGCATATTTCTGCATATTTCTTCTCTCTCACTGTCTTTGAGCATTTCAGTGCTACTATAGCGTAGAGAAATTAGTTTACTCCCAGTTTTAGTATACAATTGTTTTTATTCTTTTGTAGCTGTTTAATAAAATTCTTCATTCTACTATTAACAACTAACGTACAGATAATATTAGATTAAATTACTTTAAAGAACTATTTAGATTTACATTATTTACGTAGTAAACAATAAAAGCCTACACATAGCTTAAGTCAAAAAATAATTCATAGCGAATTTGAACAAATCTCCAAATTAAGCGGCATTAATATTATATTTTAAATATTACTAATTATAACCAGAAAAAGTAAATCTTCACGTAATTTAATGGGCATTTAATAAAATATTGAAATAAGGCACTAAATGTATATGAATTCGGTTATTTTGAAAATATTATTTTACAAATGAACAATTTTATTTATGAATTACATTAAAAATGAAATGATTTTAAAGCAATGTGTTTTATAAGTGTAATACAAATGCATTTTACTACTTGGTTACATTAAACTGTATGCTCGTTTTATTTAGAAAAGTTTTGAAACAAATTTGTTGAAATCAGTTACAAAAACATTCGTGTAATATTTGCGTAAGTTTTTACACCTTCGAAAACATGTTTTTAC
Source organism: Nebria brevicollis (assembly GCA_944738965.1). Taxonomy (NCBI): domain Eukaryota; kingdom Metazoa; phylum Arthropoda; class Insecta; order Coleoptera; family Carabidae; genus Nebria; species Nebria brevicollis. The sequence goes on from OX122897.1 coordinate 16,777,709, forward strand.
AATGTGGTAATGTGCATGTCGCAGCGACCGGTAACTAGAGTTGTTCTTCGGGCTTTTATTATTTGCCGAGAAATATTATAATGCGAGCGTGGTGGTCTGCAATTCCAACAGATAGTTAAGCCGTTGTCGCGTAGTGAAATTATTTATTGCCCATCGGCGGCAGAGAGTGTGGCGATGCCGGCCTACTTTTTGCTAGTCGTTCGCAGCATTGTTTAGTTAGTAATGAGTTTTGAAACTGTCATTTGTGGGTACACACATAGTATTACGTTAGAGTTTTTTTTTGTTGGTCTATCTATACGAGTGTTTGCTCATGTGCATGTATGTGTATGTGAAGCTTTGTGTGCACGTGTCCATAATACCACCCTCTCTACTAACCGGAAACTGGTAGTAACGTCGCGCTGTGGGAGATATTGGTTTCCATCTCGCGGGAAATCAACAATGTTTTTTTCCGCACTTATGTTGTTATTTTGCACGACCATTTGCTGATAAGATAATAGAATTCTTGTTGGTGAAGTGTGTAGAAGTTAAATGCAAAACTACCCCTTTTATTTCCATACTGAAATTGGAAACATTATAGAAATTGTTTTACAAGAACAGTGTCATCTTGTTATTTGATAATCATTTATTTAAAAGTTTACCAATGCCAACTTCAGACGAAACAGTCGTATATTTTAAATTTTGAAACACAATTTAAGAACTTATACACGATAAAGTGTAAACTTTGTTTCCCGACTCTCATCTTCTTGAACGAAATCTTTATGAAGTAAATTGTGCTATACTTTTGTTAAAAAAAAAACGTTTTAATTCACACATAATGCACTGGTATTTGTTTATTTTAAAATCTATTACAATGAATTTTCAAAAATTTACTGATTAGTGTGTTTGTTAAATTACCTTACGATATTTCTGCCACGAATATTAGTGAAAAATTATTTTAATTTTGCAGCAAAGTGTCATGTTGCATGTTATAAGAAAATTTCGCAATCAATTTTAAAATTCAGCGCATAATTACAACGCTTCTCATTCTTATGTAATTAATGAACTTTCTTCAGTAAACAAAAAATATGTACCCGGTAAAGGGATTGAAATGAGTAATAAAAATTGTAGGAAATTAAATTACAAATAGACTAATCGCTACCGGAAATTTACGCTGAAAGAAAAACATTAATTCAAAAAAAAAAAGTTATAAAAAAACGAGAGTAGGTTGGAAAAGTTTGGAGAGAATTTAGTTGGGGTGACCGACGAAGTTCGAAGATTAACTTGGTCGGTAACATTGCAAAGATGTGTTGGCTAGCGCCTTGTGTATGGATGACTTTTGGAAGAGAATAAAAGTATGTTACCAAAGAAAGAGTTTCGCACAAAAGGGCATCGCAATCAGAAGGTAGTATAAGTTTGTTCGACAGAGTTTAAAGTTACGAACAAGTCTCTTTGCTGTCACTGGCCCGTATCTACATTTTACTTGAGTTCTTTTCCAAGCGACCGAAAGAACCTATAACAGTAACCGTTCACTGTTTGGGCCACCAAATAACTTGGACTCAGATATTTACGGCTCCTCTTCAACAGAAAAACACTGTAGCCGACGCATTAACAAAATGGATCTAAATCTCCTTGTGAATTTATAGCTGAACCAACAGATTTTACTATCTTACTAAAAAGAAAATGGTCGTATATTTTTGTCGAAATGAGTCTTTTATAAAATATTTCTATTATTATATATATTCCAGATTTGGAATATATATGATTAAAAGTTAATAACTCATACACAAGATATAAGTTTAATAATATATATATTGCCAAAAAGTATAAGGGGTAAGATAGATTTGCGACTGAAATGAAATATTATTTATTGATCAGAAGATGGTAGATATTGAGATAATATCGAGAATGATAATCTATTCAATATTTAAATGAAATATCTATAAACCAAGCCACCGTATGTTTGCCGATGAAAACTTCCGGAAAATCTCTACCAAATAATCGAGTTCAAAACCAAACACACAAACCCATCGTGTTAATTTCGTTTTAATTCTATTTATTTTAATTTTCTCTGTTGTTTGGAATTGTTTAATCAGGTCGTATTTCTTTTCTCTCCTTGTAAATACGTTACTGAGACGTTTCGAAAATGGTGATAATGGAATCAACGAAATTGTCGCTAAAGAACAAACCGTGAAATGTTTTCGTTTCGTTTGTGTGCGCCCGGTAATGATTATAAAGTGCGGTAGTTCGTATCTTTCTTCGTTACACATGTCCGTTCCGGGGCCGGGAACTCGTATGGCCAGTTTGCCATTCCTGCGCCAAGTTCGGTAGCTGTCGCCTGACGCATTAGCACGACTAGGACACCATCTGCCACCCTCCCCTGATATAGAGAATGACCTCACACCGCCTGCTTTTTTATTTTCAGTTTCCATTTTGAATATATAATCAACGGAACGTGCTCCGGCAAAATTATTTTCATGCATAATTTCTACACAATATTTTTAGAACAAAAAATCACGTCAATTGACACCGCACTTTTGATATCTTTACTTGTTCTCATACAGATTAAATTGTTTTCTATATATTTTAAATTTCTTTTCAATACTTTTAATTACGGTTTTCGCAATAAATCATAAGATTGATTAAATTAATTGCAATAACATTGCCATTATTAATGATTCTTGGCAGTAATTACTTTTTCAATAGTTTTTACTTTCTTATACGCAGTATAAGTAAGTATTGTAATCATGAAAAATTTCGATCTCGAGATTTTAACGGAAATATACGTTTTGACCTTCCCTGAAACGATTCAGACTATTTTTGGAATGACGTCCGTCTGTTTGTGTGTGTGCAAGTGTCTGTCTGCGTGTGTGTGTGTGTGTGTGTGTGTGTGTGTGTGAGTGTGTGTGTGTGTGTGTGTGTGTGTGTGTGTGTGTGTTTGTGTGTGTGTGAAACATATTCTAACTGGAAGTGCCTGTTTACTCTAGTCATTTTTTGCGGTTGCTGCAATTACTCAAAAATGGTTACAGTTACAGAAAAATTGCATGACCAAAAATTAAAGGTATTTATATTTAGCACAACTTTTGTTTAAATTATTTTTTCAAAAAGAGTACTGGTTTCTAAATAAATGTCTGCTTATCATATATATTTGTGTGTGTGTGTTCTCTACAGCCTAAATGGTTGAAGCTAAAATTATGAAACTTTAAACTTGAGATTTGCATATGCCTGAGGTGTGCACCTTTTATTTTTGAAAAACATATTCAAAGCGGAAGTGCCTGTTTACTCTAGTCATTTTTTGCAGTTTCTGCAATTTTAAGCCAAATACGTATAAGAAAGTTCGGTGCATGACACTGCAGATGTTTTAAATTTGAAGGATATTATTACACAAATGTGCAGTTATTTTCTGAATAGCAAAAAAAAATTCTATTTTAAATATTCTTTTTTATAAACTATTTTGGAACAGTTTTGGAGCTAAATCGTTCCCCCCCTATAAACAGAATTACCAACAGTACTAAAATCTCGATTTAGAAATATATTAAAATCTCAAAATGCCTGATTATTTTAATAATTCTACCATAGAAACAAATCGCATTTATCTTCCAATTTAACATGTAGAGAAATTTAGAACAGTTTTTAATGAAATTATAATGTAAGGTTTATTTTTAGCTATTTTTATAGTTGCAACTTTTTTAAGCTGCCTGTATTAAAGCGACTAATGAATGTGTTTTTGTTTGTGTGTTAGGTTCTTCTTCACAATGGAGTGGCCAATGCTTGTGGATCCTGGCATTGTGTTTAGCGGCATCAGTTGCATCGAGGTAGCATGTTTACCATGCATTATGTAGCGCACCGTAAAACCATACATGAAAAACATGACGTTGGATACTCGGTTGGTACATCCGTACACCCGAGGCGCCCGGAACGGGGAACACGAAAGATACGAACGTATGCACGTGACAATTTGGAAGTAAGTTAATTGTTAACAATCAATTGTGTTTTGCGTATTGGAACGATTTAAAGAACCCTCGATTAGTGAATAATAAAACATATTAAAATAAGATCCATAGTTTATATATAAATAATTGTTGTTCATAAAAAAAAAAAATCTAAAAATATATATATGAAATAAATGTTAATTCGAAGTGGAAGAAAATTTGTTAATTTATCTATATGTTTTTTGTGATCAGTAAATCAAAAATTTTTAAATTCAATTCTAATACAATTAATATTATAATCAAAGACCGAAAGCACCAAATTTAATATTTACGAAAAACGCGTTTATTTAGTTTTATTTGTCTAATACAACTCAAAAATATGAAATTATTACAAAGTAATTAATTTTGCCATTATACAGAATATCAAATATTTTCTAAAGCAAATATAATTAAACCTAAATCATTATTATGTGAATATACTGTTTGGAATCCCGTGCTGCTGTGCAGGTACTTTGTGGTGTACACTTCCATTATAATGTGTTCCAATTCTCAAACAATTATCAATATTTTCCGTGTTTTTTGCCATTTATAAATGTAAATAATAATATATTCGCCATTTGCTGTTGATCCTTTTGCTGTGTATATGTTTCACTGTTTTGCAAAATATAATAACGATTCATCTATAACAGTTGCGCAATGGTGAAATCAACAATGTATATTTATAATTTTTGTTTACGGTAAATAATAAAATGCTTTTTGACGTTATGTTTCAACAATATGAAAAAAAAAAACACTAGCATCTAACAATAAAATGATAGAGAGGAGACTGTAAAGTAGTGAATAAATATAACTGTACAGTATTGTCAAATGTGATCTAATATGAGTGTGAATGATGAAGAAATAGACTTTATTTAAAACGTGAAATACGTGGCGATACGATAGGTTACATTTCCATGAACAATTCAATTTCAAACGGTATGTACTGAAGTCATCTTGTAAAGCTGATATTTAACTCAACACTGATACTAAAAAAAAATTTAACCATATATATATAACAGGGTGACGATATATTTATTTATATTTTCAACGAAATATTTTATTAATACAGCCAAACTGACGTGTATATAAATTTGCAATTGAGCGTCCGCAAAAACTAAAGTTGTATATATATAAAAGAGTGATTACATGTACTTATGAAGATGACTGATAGCACATGATTTTAAGTGTTGTGTTACTAATTCTAAGTGTAACGTTATCCGACATTGATGTTACATAAACAAGTTCATATTTATTGAAAAAATTCTCGCGACAAAACAAGTATGTTATAACTGTATTTGCAGATAGCAACAGTTACTATACGTATAATTATGGTAAACATACTAAATGGTAGCACGAAGCTAGCGGCAAAGAACGCTCCTGACGTGTTTAACTCATACAGTGCATATTGTTAATGTTTAAGTCAACTTATATAATTTATAAGTTTCTAGCAACATCAAATTTAATTTTTCTTCTGTATTTGGAGTGTTAAACTACTGTTAATATAAATTGTTCTTACTAGAAGCCATTTTGTTTTTTCTCAAATATTCAATATAATTTTATGTCTCAGTGTGAAATTTACGATGTTTCTTATAATTTCAACTTCAGAGCGTAATGTTAAAACATGCTGTTAACAAAAGCAGCATTAAATATTCTATTGCTGTTTTTTTTTTAACTTGGGCTACTTGGATTTATTGGAAATAAAATCTGGTTGTGTCACAACAAAAAATTTATAATTTTACAGTTTCAAATTGTAAATGTATATTGAACCCACACTATGAAAAAAATGTATAAATGTGACATGTAAATTAAATATATTTACTGCAGATATACATATAGTTAGTGTTAGTATTCAAATATTTGTGGTAAACATATTTCGATCTTTGTCACTTGACTATATTTTCTAGCGTAAATATATTTAATTAATCAAAATATGTTTAATTCAATTATACATATAGATATATAATTGTAACAAACATATTTATTTCTTATTTGACATATTTTTCTCAGTGTATAAATGTTTCTGTTTCTAATCTAAATTAAGTTAAGATAATTTAGCGAATACATGTATATAAAAATTGTAATCAAAATGGTTCTAGATTAATTTTCGTTGGAGTATTTTCTAAGTGAATGTTTTGTAAAAAAAAAGCTGAACTTTAGTTATTGTGGACACGGAAGATGGTCAATATAATTGTTTCCTACGTGCGTTTTATATGAACATTTCTATTAAGTTCGTCTCTTAAAAGCTGTAAATATAGCTGACTAATAATTTATACTGTAAGTAATACATAAATTAAATAATATTGATTTGAGTATAGGAAAAAATGTATATACATTAAGTATGTTATAGTTAAATTTATGTAAGATTCTATATAATTATGCTTTAGTTTCAAATTATAAGAAATTGTAAAATGTGACAACTTATAATAAAATACCTGAAAATTATATCCATGTTTGAATATTTATTAAAACAAAACAACGTTTTTAGAAACTCATGGTGATTCTTGTAAAGTGTAAACATTTACAAGATTTTTTGTGCGAATGGAAAAGCGCCATTTGAATTATTTGTACTTTTATAGGTGATAACATTTGTAAATGTAAGTGAGTATATTTACTTTGTGTGGTAAAATTAACTTCATCGTTGGTGAAGTAGTTCGAGGAGCTACAAGCAACATAGCGAAGATACCAACTACGAAAGGTAAGTAATAACTTTTTGACAACCTTACCACTAATATAAATCATTATAAACAACTACATATCACAAGGTTTAGTTTAAAACAACATCTGCTTTTCACAAGATTAATTTAATAATACGTACACTCCCTAGTACTAGTACCGAAACTATGCAACCAACATTTTTTTCGATCGCTACAAGACCTACGTTTTTAAACCGATGTAGCAAAAGATTGTTATCATTTGCTACATCGGTCGAGCCACGTAATTCTTGTAATATTCAAGAAAAAGGAGAGGGTTGCAGCACTTAGGTGCTAGTACTAGGGTGTGGCTTTATAGACGAACATCATTGTACACTATAGATAGATAATAATATAAAATTGTACTATGTACAAGAGATCATATAAATATATGTTATTTATTAATTTATCAAAGTTAAAATATGTCATAGATGCACAAGAGCAGAATTCTGAAAGTACATTTTATCAACAAAATTTAATTAGGGCAAAAAGGTCTTAAAACAACTGCTTATATATGCCAGTGATGCTACTGATGACAATATGTTACAAGGCCTTTAATGACTTCATTAAATATTACAAAAGCTCCTTGTTCTCGCAGCTGGATGCTAAAGTGCTCATATAGATATTTTTCTCGTTAATAGGAAGAGAATGTTTTTACTATCATGTACAATATAAGTTATAGCAAACAAAAACAAAAAAATGTTAATTGAAAATATTGCAACAGCTATAACGTAGTTGTATTTTGCATTTAAACTTTATATTATGCTTTTATTAGTTTGTTTCTCATATCAGTCTGTAGTGGCTCTTTAGCTTTATTAGCTAAAGGAACAATTAAATTCAGAAATATAATTTTGTTCCTTTTACTTTTGTTATTATGTTCAACACTGAAGTTTGGATCAAAAATAAAATAAATTAACTAATTGTAATTCAAGTGTTTTAATTGTTTTGTGTGCAGTTTAGCTTTTAGTGCCTCATACGTGAAATAAAATCTATTAATATGAAAGTAAATTAACACCTGAATTTTGTTTTTGTTTAGAACACAAATAAAGCAGATAATAATTACAAACGCAAATTAAATTGAGGTAAAAAGGACATATTGAATATATAGAATTATTTTGTTATATTTACATATTTCAAAATTATTTGATACAATGATTCAAAATTGTTTAAAACAAATAAACTTCAATTAAAATAAGTGTTAATTAAAATCATTTCAAATTAAATTATTAATATATAAATAAATATACGTAATTTGAAGCACTTATGTTTTGTAATGAAATAAAAAATAGATTTTATGAATAATATCAATTGAAAGTAACTTAAATTGTGTTGGAACACTAACATAAAATTATTTGTTGACGTATTATTTTTAAAAAAAATCTTTTTCCTGAAGGAAATTAAAATTTTTATGGTAATCATTTTGTGAGAAATATATTTAGTTATGGTATTTGAGTATCATTTTGAAAATTATTCTGATACAACAAAATATTTATTTGAATGTCCCATGCATCGAAAGAATAAAATTTTCATTTCACCCAAGTAATTCTTGTTCTCATTACATGAATTCTTGTTATCTGCAAATTTTAGATGAAGTTTTTATTGGTTGACGTAATTCCTCACTGACACTGTTACATATGATCTTCTTCCCGGTTGCATATTTTAACTGTCATGTTGCTGGGCTATGAAGTGGGACAGCTCCTAGAGAGTACAATTGGTACGTGTTTTAGTAACGTAGTGCTAAAGTTGAACATCAGTTAGTCGGTTAATTACACTAGAGATAAGATACATAACTTTAGACACGTCTACGCCGGATGCAACATTAAGAACCGCTTTACAACAGTCTCGGTGTGCTGTCGTTGAAGCATGGGTCTTCTTCGCATTGCGTTGTTACTATAAATCTATAGGCGGAACATGGTCATGTACAGATGTCGTTTGTTTTGGCTCTACCATCTTATTATGACACGTAACTTGCCACTAACAGCCAACAGCTATTCTCTTTACACCATTCACAAGTAGTACTCACAGTCGTGGTTACATATATAAGTGGGCTAGTGGAGTAACAGTATAATTTAACACCACTAAAAAGACGAAAATTATTGATATACTGAGCCCCTCTACAGACTTTTCAAATATCCATTTTAAGCTGAACGTATTTCTGAATGACCTTTATTTTTAAACAAAAAAATTAAACCTTAGAAGTATCTGTTCAATATTAAATAAATTATAATTTTGAATTCTGGTATTATCTAAATGACTCGATATAGATTTTAAGTTCTTAGGTCGCAATAATTCATGGTGAAGCATTATAGTTAAATGGACAATAATATATTGGTCATCGCACAAAACATACGATGTCGTATGTAATGTGTGTATGTTTGATCTCATTTGGGTAGGCGAATACCCTAGTCGGGATATAAGAGCTTATTCAAATTGTTAACGGATTAGCCTGCCAGGCATGGCTTGGTTACTGATGAAGAAACCAACAAACGTACAGACATCTGACCGGTCAGACATTGGAAATAGGCTAAAGGACATCTGGCTATTTCAAACTGCACTGTGATAGAAGACGTTCCGTTCAGTCTAGTCGGAAACCCTGCAACGCGTATACTGTTTGGTGAGTATGCAAAACAGCCTTAGCATGTTATTTTAGTCCCGTCAAACCCTTATCAGTAGTTTCAGTAGCCCCTGATTCAGTTCGTCCCCCGGCCCGCAGTGAAGGATGAACAAGTTTTGCGCACGATTAACTTTTCAATATGCTTCATGTGACTGCATAAACATTTACACTATATTTCAGTTATTAACTAAACGATGCCATGAATAATCAAAAACTAAACTTCTAACTAATACAACATATCTAATGTTGTAGATGAAATATTGACATGCATAGCTCTAAGCTTAGAAACGCAGAATAATAAATTTCTATACAAAAAAAACGCAACTATTTGTAAATCAATTCAAATATATTGACACATTTATTGTATTACATAAAATAATAATTATATTTACAAATAAAATTTCGAAATAACTTGTGTGTTAAATTTTAAATCATTTTTAATTTGGCAGAAGAGTTTTGGAGAAAATTCGGACTTAACAGTTTTTATTGTAATAAAACACTGAGGCAAATTTAATTTAATTCAAATATAATATCAAATACATGTTATGCCAACTTAAACATATACAAAAAGTGGTTTCAAAGTTTGAAACAAAAAATTCAAGCGTAAATAAAAAAACGTAACTCTAAAAACACATTTATACGTTATATACACAGATGCACGACATAAAAGTGCTTATTGTAACAGTAGAATGAATTCTTTTTGCTGTGCACACGCACGGATTATAATTTCATTTAAAAATATTTTCATTTAGTAAAAAACTACATTTATTTGTTCGTTTTTCAAACAAATTTCTAAAACACTCACAACAACTCTGGTATTTAAATAGTGCATGTTATCCATTTCGGGACGAACATTGAGATTTTAATTGAAAACTAAAATTAGTGTTGGTCAGTCATTGGGAATCCGTTCGCTGGTTGTCGTCGAAAACGCATACAGTTTTCCCCTGCCCGGCTCGTTTATAAATGAGTACAAATTACCAAAGTAATTAAAAGTCAGTTCACTGGTTTGGAAAATATTATTTGCATGGATGGTGGACCATAAACTGAGTTAACAACATATACAAAAACTGTACACAATGTCGGACATTTAGTATGATCCTCGCTGACGATTTCATCGTTGAACGACTTAGTCGAGTAGCACTTACAAAAAATAGCTTACGAGTTTTCTTTGTACTAGTTCTCTTTTCGAAAATTCATCAAAGGTTATTATATATGATAAAATGCTACTTAACTGTTCATAACTTTGATTAATACCATTTTCACGTTGACCGATTGACTGATTGATTGATTACGCAATCTTTCATCATAAAACAACTAAAGTAATCAAATTGACTTGTAAGCACTCTAATGCTTAGATATTAGAAGCACATCGTTTCACAGAGAAAACTAGTAAAGCTCATAATTAAAAAAATTGTTGCATTGCAAGGAATAAGTTGAGTAAATAAGGGTGAACTTAAAAATGATATCTATTCTGGTTTGGTATTTACAAGCATTTAAAATTCGATAAATTTTGGAATTATCTTATTAAGCACAAAGATATTCATAATAAAATCTAGCATATGAGCTATGGATATCCCTGGAGTCTTTTCCACTGGCGGGATACTGGGCACACATAAAAGAGCATGCTTGCCTCAAATGTAATCCCTTTGTTGAAATCCCACTCTTTCTAGCACATTCGTTATTAACCTGTGTCACCTATTCTCTCTTGCTTTTACGTCGCTACGTCGGCGTTTCCCTCGCCGTACATTTATCGTTCGGAATTATGGCCTTGCGTTATGTGACACTTTTGTAATGCATATAGGTGAAATTAAAAATGACTAAAAATGATAGGAGTATAAAATATGCTAGAATATACGTAGAATAGCAGAATTGTACTTTGTTCTTTTCATTAGATTAATGTTTTCGTTGCTATTTAAAATTATTGTTAGGTACATTTTTATATATACAATTTATTTAATAAACTTTCCTAGAGTAGTGGCTTAGTCGTTAAACTTTAAAAATATGTTTTTTCGTTCTACAAAATAAATATAAACTTAACTATGATGAAAATTGTCAGTAATATATCCAAAGATATAAATAAAATATATTAAAAAATGTTCATATTTTTGATATTCTTCTTTTAATTTAGCACGATACGATTTAGGTATATAAATTTTAAGAAAATGTTTTATCTTTAACTTTAACTTTAATTTTTTATGATGATATTATCTAATTATAAAGAAAACATCTGCAGTGTCATGCACTGAACTTTCTTATATGCATTTGGGTTAAACCACATCGTAGTTTCATTATTATTCTAATTTATAATATTTGTTCTAACCTTTAGATTTCTTTTACAATAAATATATTTCTTAGAATAAATATTAAAAGTCAAACTTCTAATTATTTAAGTCTATTTTGTTAAACAATTGACAGGCGCAGATGATACGATTTATGTAAAAATATATATAATAAGCAGAATTTTATTTTGAAACCAGTACTCTTTTTGTGAAAATAATTCAAACAAAAGTTGTGCTAAATATAAATACCTTTATTTTTTGTTCATGCAATTTTTCTGTAACTGTAACCATTTTTGAAAAATTGCAGAAACAGCAAAAAATGACTAGAGTAAACAGCCACTTCCGCTTTGAATATGTTTTTCAAAAATAAAAGGTGAACACCTCAGGCATATGCAAATCTCAAGTTTAAAGTTTCATAATTTTAGCTTCAACCATTTAGGCTGTAGAGAACACACACACACACACACACAGACAGACAGACGTCATTCCAAAAATAGTTGGAATCGATTCAGGTAAGATCAAAACGTATATTTCCGTTAAAATCTCGAGATCGAAATTCTTCATGATTACAATACTTACTTATACTGCGTATAAGAAAGTAAAAATAGGATATAGTTTTTAAAGCCTTATTGATTTTTCTAAATGGCAAATTCTAGCGATGATAAAATATTTCGTTGATTTACCGCGTAAGCATCCGTATAGGAAGTAAGAACAGGATTGTCAAGTCATTCAAAGCAAGATCACGAGTATGGAGAAGTAGCGAACTAAAGGTACAAGGAGGACAACAATGACACAATGGAGAAAGTAGAGGTTTGGAAGAATGACAGATAGTTGAAATGAGTGGTGTGGTTCGTAGCGAAATTTCGCAGCAAACGCGGCGCACACAATATACTATTGTTGAAACAGTACAAGAGTGGATACAAAACGAACAAAGAAAGTACACATTGCTGCATCCGCGATTCAAAGACTTACACACAGCGCGCGTCACTGAGAAATGAATCTGTACCCTATAAGTTATTCTCAGCTTGGAATTCAATTAAAACATCAAACCACCACGCCGTTGCACTGACGTCGGATGTTGCCTTGCCGAGTTTCTGAATAATTCTACGTATAACTTTCCGAATCGAATTCCGATACCGTATTCTCTATATATTCTGGCGGGGTTTGTTTCTATGTTCTCGTTTCCCAAGCTTCTCTAGTCATCCTGTTGTGAGGTCAGACGACTGGGTGTTGGTCGAATCGTGTCGACGACGGCCGACCTATATATTAACTGAACTAATATAAGTGCTTTGACAATAAAATAAACAAAACTGTCTTTTACAATGATTTAAGAGCGCAATGTGTGTTGCAGTTATTTTTCTAAATTGTCCATAACAGTGAATTTCATCTTATTCTCTATAATTTACAGTTCATTTCAGTAATTTATTATATTTCACATTAACATTATAAGTTTACAAAGATAAATCGATATTTTATTTATATAACGCAACTGCTAAAATAATTAAAACTGTTAAAAAACACCATGTAGTACATATTTTACATATCCGCAAAGCTATAATCCAAAACACCTCGCTATAGACTATATCAAAATTCATACATTTGTTACTATAAGAATCTTTATTAACACTAAAAATGTTTTGATCAACTACCAAAGTACTTATCTTTTGAATAAGTATAGAATTAGTATAATTGAATAGTATAAATTCGTTTAAAACCAAATAAATTCCAGACTTTGAAGTGAAAGGTGTCCAATTTTGGCATTATACGTTTCATGTTGTTTTTATTTATATTGTTAAAAAAAATGCCGTAAAGTTGGTAGTGGGTTGTTTTACAAGAAAGAGATTTTGAATGTCAGAGGGAAAGAGTGTAAGAGCAAACAATCTATAAAGTAATTAAATATGTGGAAGATATCAAACTTAAAAAATACTAATCAGTTACAAATTAAAGGACAAACTCAAGTTCGTTTCGAGGACACTTCTGTTAATCTTGACTTGAGTCGATATCTCTTCCTACTTTTCACTTTAGTGAAATCGAAAAAGTTTGGCTTTCCAATTTATCAAGAATTGATCGGTCGCGTATAGAGGGTCTCCTATTTTTCTTTACCTACCACTCGTTTTTTTTTTTATATCAGAGTCTGGAATCCAGACAAATTATATGTAATGGAAGAATCAGTAATAAAATACACATTAGTCTACAACAACAAACAAAATTGAACACTTATACATGAATACTATCAATTAAAAACTTTTCCGAAAGGAAACCAACATGAAATTATTTTATGAAAACCAAATAATATATAAATATAATTATAAATTTTCTGTATTACGAAATTTATTTCGACTATCACATAGATGTTAACAAATTAATTTAAAGTATGGAATTTTTGACGTAAAATATTGATATTAAAATATTTTGCCACAACCACTTCTTTGTGTAACCACAGTATATTTAACATCTAAATTTATTAAATCTTAATGTTTTCCTGTCAATCAACTCAACTAGAGACATAATAAAATATAAGTTTATTTTTTGTTGATTTATTTGGATAAAATTCTATAACTGGTTTTCAATATTTATATAGAAAATGTGGAATATGACATGTAATTCACTTCTCACATTTATAAACAGAATCAGATGTTTTTCTTTCAACTTCATACTTTTAGTTCACAAGTATTATCATTTGATCTTGAATCGCAAATATACAACGACAATTTCAAGTCACATCGTATTATTACACAATTTAATTTAAATGGTAACTTTCTTAACAACGTCAACGAATTTCATTGTTTTCCAAAATATGTAACGTTGTCGTGACGTTGACATGTATAACATTTGTGATGACAAAGATATTTAAATTGAAAGAATTTAACATTTAATTGCAACGAAAATAATCTTATATTTATAATATAAATTAAATGCAGGAATATGTTGAACTTTCGTTTAATTATTTAAACAGTAGGAACACACAAAAAGTTATGCGGCTACGTTGCTAAATGCAGATAACGCACATTAACAGCTACTAAAAATAAGGAACTTTACACTCTTAATAGGATGATTACAAAGTACCATCTATTAAAAGAATATTTCCCTAAATTGTAATAGCACCAATCCAGCTGCAAGATAAATAACTGGAATATCTTATCAAGTCAGGTTTCGCTCATTTGAACATTATATGAGCAATTATAAACAATTATTTCAAAGTATTGTACACCTAGTTTCAATTGTAAAATAACTTTAAAGAAATATCTGATTAAAATTGTTTTTAAATTAACTTTATCGAAAACGGTATGTGACAAATGGAATCTTTGCAAGTAAAATAATTTAGGCCAGTTAAATAATTTGACAAATAAGTATTCAATAATTAAAGAATGCGTAAAATTTTCCGAGGCATTTTTAAATTGGCATGGTAAATAAAAAAACAGTCAAAAAGTTGAATAAAAGAAATACTCATTACGTTCACAAGAGTTTAATAAAGTGAATTGAAACAGAACGTTGATAAAAAGATAATTATAAGTTGGAATAATATTTTTGTTAAAATAAATAAGAGGAACAAATTGAAAAATTCACCAAGTTGAACGACGAAACTTATTAAAATAACAAGTCAGTATGAGAAGACAGATGCAGGTCTCCGGAATCAATATAGTAGGAAGATAAAGTAACCGAGCGCGTAGAAATGGGTGCAAGCACTAGTGCTTGAAGCGCATACATTGGACGGCAATATTGAATGTAGGAGACTGCACGGAACGTAACGCGTGCTGCTGCATTTTGATATGCATGTATATGGTATGCAATGCAAGTAAAGTCTGTGGTATTGGTGATGGTGAAGTGCCTCGGTTTGAGAAGTATGATCCTATAAAAGTATGTCATATCAAAGAGCATAATAGAACAACGATTTTGATCTTCAACTTTTATCAATTGGTATGCGATTTCGAGAATGTGTTACGTAAATATCAACAAATATCAATTTGAAGAAAATACAGCCACAAATCTAAATGACAATTACAAATTAAGCTTAGATTACAATCAACGTCAACGGAAACCTTTAAATAATTCTAGCTTTATTAACTGCTGTTATTTATCTATAAGTAATAATTGTAATATGTATATTATTTTTGCAAATACTTCTCGTATAAAAAAGCAAAAATTTGTATATTAGGGAATGAATTACGTATGATGCAAGTACCGGCAAGTGATACAATAAATTCCACCGCGGATTTTGCCACAAACGAAGCGCTCGGTAGCCCGCCTCAACATTCGACCGGAACCTGATTATAAGCTCGATCACAAGCTTCGCATACCACATCATCCTGTACAACACGCCCCAATGCCGCTCCAATGCCACCCCCTCCACCGACTTGTCGTATTCATTTAACATTGTGCGGTGCTTGTGCCTTCGCTCCCATGTATCCGTGAGCTTATGTGTTGCACGTATCTGCTGTGAACCATCCACTTTAGGCTCCATTCAAAAATTTCAGTTTCTACTTTTTTCTTTTATGCGACGAACTGACGAGGCACTTTATATTATTGTAGGTGGATTTGTATGAGATTATGTGTGTCGTTAAATAAATACTAATGGGAGTATTCCTATAGAGAAAGATACAGTGACCATTGATCTGAAACCATGTATCCTATCAGCTACCGTAAACACTGTATGCTTGGACTTCAATAGTCGTTTGCACGAAAAACATTTTTATCAAAATATAAAGGAGAGAAATTAAAATAAAATTATTTAAATAGAGAGTTGAATTGAATCAATAGGAGTATTGGTAGCACTTAATGTTGTAATATTTTCTCTAATGTGTGATGAACTATGATCGCTAAAACTATTAAATTAAAGAAACTGATATTCTTCGCGATATTAATACTCGTATACAGTAGTTTATATATATTAAGAAAAACTGACTCTCTTAGCAGTTAATAATAGCAGATATTTTTTATAATAATAACTATTTATGTGTACCATAACAAATTAAAATGTTTTGACTTTAGAAATAAAAAACACTGAATATTTTTTCGCAAAAATAATATTACTATGATTTGGATTTTCAGTCACGCATCAATAATAAAAATAAATTTCTTAATTTTATCACCAGATATCTTTAAATACTCACTTAAAAACAAATAAATATTGCATAAAAGATATAAATGCGTAAATTCAAATACATATTTCTTGAAAAGAAAATTTCTTTTCAAATCATAGATAAATTATCAATTATTTTTCATATTGTGCAATTTGAATTGAATGCAATTTTTTAAAACTTTTTTTACCTATAAAATCATAATTTAATTCTACGCGATCGCAAAAATTGCAATTAAAAATATTGAAAAACACTGTGATGCTACATCAATAAATGTTTAAAAGTAGAATGTGATACTGATACCGGAAAATATTTTACTAATACGTGGTATTTGTATTTATTTTGAAAATTACTTTTATGAAAGTGTTTTAATATTATATAGAAATATGTAATATCTCAAATGTTAACTATTTTTTTATATCTTGCGTTACATTATTAAACTTTGTACTTTTGTAAGGTAGTGTACAAAAATCGTGTTTCATGTGCTTCTTGCCAGTTCATGGATGGTTAATATCTGGATGAAGTGCAGTATGACTAGATGATACGTAGGTAGATTGCAATTACAAGGAGACTCGTCGGATGATTGGATAATAATTTGATCGCTAGTGAATATCCGGAACTACGTACGTATGGATGTAGTACGCACATACATACATACATATATAGATGAAAAGCTTTGAGAATTTAGTGCAGTGAATTGTGTTGGCTGGGTGGTTGGAGACGGATGATCGGGGAACAAGTGTTATATGGCCACTCGAACTAAATTGAATTTCGCGCACGCGCAAACTAACACGAATACTAGCAATGATTGCTTTTCAAGTGGCGACCCGGGTCGGAAAGCACCCCGTGTACGCTCCGATACTCGCAAATATTCCCACCAACCAGCCGTTCCAGATTACAAGGTATCGCGCGATCGGTTTAGCCTCGATTGCTGACAATTTGTTTAGAGGATTTTAATTGGTTTTTACTGAGGTACTACTCACTTGATATTGAACGCTTAAGCTACGTTGTATACGGTCACATCTTGTGTATTCCACGCAAAACAAATGCAAAGAATGCTCTTCCTGTTTGCTTTCACTCTCCTGGTCCTTCTGCAATTTATTGCCGATTCAAGATTCTCCGTTTCGATTCAATCTGTTTACAAGATTTTAATTGCGTTTGCTTCGAATTCTTTCCGGTGTATATCTTATTGATTTACTTATTTATTGTATCAAAGAATTCGATCAATAAAGTTTTAAATTTATTTGAGATTTCCTCAACATCACTCACTCTACGATTTCGAGGTACGTGCTCCTTACTAAAATTAATTTAAACTATTTGGTTTACTCCGCGAATCATCCATATTTATATAATATTGTTTAATTATCAAAATTAAAACTACAGTTGTTTTAAATTGGTTTTCGAAAATGAAAATATTTTTAAGGCATTTTGTATTTTTTATGTATATTTAATAGTGTATAATTATTTATTTAATTCGTACTATATCGTTTCATGAATCGGTTCGATGTAAAAGAAAAAAGTTTAAACTCAAAGTGAAAATTTAATGATATATTATTTTAAAATGAGTAATGCTTATTATTTTAATAAAGTAATCAAACAACAATAATGCTAAGACGTCAAATACATGTACATTTCTAAATTATATTATTAATATAATTCATCTTGTCACTTTTATAATATTTTACCTAGTGTTATAAACTTGCATAAAATTGAACTAAAAGAATTTTAGAATTTTAACTCACCTTCTCCTTCCCTTCTTACTGATAAGATTGATCAAGAAAAAAAGGTGTGCAATTGTTTCTTGTGCGAAACATTTGCATATACATAGCAAACATAGCGAACTGATTAGCCCGTCATTGCGGGGTGTGGTGGCTTACTATCGCTGTTATACCGTGCAGCTTCTTAGATTCTCATTACCTACCCCACGCCCTAAATACAGTATCTAGCTGTAACTTAATTAATTCTATGTCTCACGCCTTTTCACTTCGGTTGCTCTACTGTTTGCCGGCCAAGGCCGGGGCTGGAAACACCGGGCCCCTTCTTTCCCTTAATAATGCTAAAAACGTAAGCACTCTTCTCTTGTACACTTGTGATCCGGCATGGTACTCACCGTTCATCGCTTTCGTCTCCGAATGACTCGTTTCGTTAACAGATTCGAAACAATTTGAAATACAAAATAATTATACGTTTATTTCTAAATACTTTTCGTATTGTTAAGATTTGCTTTGCCAAGCCAAGTTATTTTGCATTTAATTTGGTTTCAATATTAAAATAATAGTTTAAATATTTCGCGATTCTTCATTTTTTATTTGATTATTGACTAATAATCTAAAACTAATAGATGTTATATCTATTTTTTTTTTGTCCATATGAATTCGCTTGCGTCAGTGAACTATAACTACTGGTTTCCCATTACTTATTTTTGCTGAAACTTACAGTTTTTTGTATTAATTCCAAGTGTTACTATAGTATCTTTTCCGCAATGTATAAGATTGTTAAGATTAATAAAAATAGGCCAATACAGATTTATCGCTATAGTAATCAAATTCATTACAATAACAATTGAATAAGCTGGTTTCTCGTAGCGAAACGGAATATACCGTAGAAGTTAAGGGATGTCGAGGGAGGATGTAGGAGAAAAATGGGGGTATAGTGCTCGTCTCGCGGGAACGATGCGCTGTCCTGATCCTTGGAGCGTCGTCAGCGGCACGTAGCACTGGATAATACCTTTCATTGCTGTTACTAACTTAATAATAATCCGCGGACTTTTATTCTCTGTAATCTAACAGGAATTAAACTCGCACCAGCTTCGGCTTCATTGCCGTAAAACGTTTCGCCCCACCCAATTCTCTTTTGGGCTATATACTCAATGTCTATAAGATGTGGAATATTGCCGATGACAGCACTGAAGAACGTAACGACGCAATAAAATTTCTGTTTTAAATTGGCATTAAAATGTGCACTGAACTTGGGATAATGGCCGCGTGGGTATGCGAAACGGGATTTACTTTTCATACACTACTTTATACCTATTATATATAGTTATAGGCAATTCAACAACCAATAGTCACCTGAGAGTTCCATTTGACATATATGCATTCTAATAAAACTTTATTTATCAGTGCTTCGTTCAGTTTGGTTTTATGCAGTTCCACATCTCGTTTTAAGTAATAATTTTAATAACTAGCAAATAATTCTGGTACTTATGCAACGATTAATTAAAATCTAATAGTGCATTTATCTTCCAAATAATCACTTATCATTGCAATAAAATTTGTACCAGAAAATAGACCTTTTGTCATTAAAATTCTATAATCCTCTTGAAAACAACTTAACTAAGTGAATTTTTTTATATCCAGTGTAAATGTTATATCTGTAACCGAATACCAAATTAAATATCTGCAGTGCACTGGAATTTCTTATACGTAGTAGATAAACATACACACACACACACACACACACACACACACTCAGATGTCATTCTACAAATAGTCCAACTCTAATCAAGGCCCAAAAGTAAATTTCCATTAAATTCATGATAACAATACTTAATTATTACTCCGTATAAGAAAGAAAAAATGTAATACAAAATTTTAATAGATATGATTGCCTGTTTTCTACCCTGTTAATAAATAAATAAATGTTTAATTATAATTTATGAACTTGTAAGCATATAAGAAAAAATTCTTAAGAAAGCTCAAATATTTCGTTTATGTAAAACCATAAGAGGCTTGATAATCACCTATATACGAAGAATTAAATGATGACATGTAGAATTTTCTTGAAGGCTACTTAATCATTCTATACTTAATCCATGGTAAAGATGGGACACAGATAACATATTAGGCAACATATCGTAGATATATTTTGTTATGTGATTGAGTTACTATGGTACGTAAGATAGATTTAGTTTAAGTCAGCAGGAATCGCTTAAGGATCAATTAGGTGAGCGTTTGTACTGCATAACTATAGTAATCCAAGTAGCACCATAGCTATTAAGTGGTTGCCATTAATAACAACAACATATACATAATCAACGATTATGCGATAGATACTGCCATTACATTATCTACTTGGACAATACGAGCTTATATGATAATCTGAATCACCCTTCTAAGGCATAGCTGCACATATATTGATAGTTTAACTATAGATATTGATAATATGCCTTCAGTTGCTAGATATTAATATTAGAGAAATGTCGAAAATGAATCAAATGAAAATGTTTGTTAATTCTAATGAAGTATTTAAAGAAAATTATTTCAACAACAAGCGACAAGTCTAACACGCGTATTCATAGAGAAAATAAACATATACTAAAGAAATACTAAATTCCCATCCTTTTAATGTACGCGCAACTACATTTGATTATTTTCTTATCCAAAATTGTAATTTACAGTTTCGAAAAAGTAGTATTCTGTGCGATTCGCACTTATTAAAAATTTTCTTCAGAAATGTTTATTTTCGGTATGGAATTATCCTTATTTAAAATGTACTAAAATGTGCAGTAAATAATACGTCCAAACCAAAATAGTTGAAAAATATGAATACACATAAAAGATATGCCGTTCCATCTATTTACTTTCGGAATATATGTCGTGACTGTTTATTTTACAGTCCAACAGATTTCAACTGTATGTTTGGTCGTGTGTCCTACAATGAAACCAATGGAGCGAAACACTCACACTCAATACCTCCCATCAATCGTCTCTTTTCCTCCAATTTTCATGATTCATATATTCTAAAACATAAACATTCGCTTTGAAGTTTACAGAGATTGTCTACGTCGACTTCACATATCTCACGAATATCTTTTCAACAACAAAAAAGAAAAAGACATTTTATATCCAGCACGACACGCACTTAACACGACAATAAAGCAACCAGAACGGTGTATACTGACAATGACAGTAATAAAAATGTATAAATGTTTGTTGCAAAAAAATATATTTTATCAAAAGCAGCTGGATTACGCTTTGGCAAATTTGACACATGTGATACTGGAAATAGTAATCCTTCAAGTTCACCACTGTACGAGTAAACAATAGACGTATGTATGTATCCGTGTCATACAAATTGTGTTATGGTAAAGTATATCAAAGAGTTTGTGTGTTGGTTATTTCTATAACGGTTTGAAATGTAACGTTTGTTATTTTTAATAAAAAATTTGTATTGGTATTTGAATAAATCCATTGTATTTATATGTAATGGTAATGACAATCTATAATCACGATAAAATAAGAATTTAATATGAACAACAATCTGTTAATAAAAAAAATATTACATTTTTAACATGCACAAGAGAAAACCTGCAAAAAATATTAAAAAATGAATAATAAAAGTTTTGGAATGAAATAAAATTTATTAAGTTCTGATTGTTTTTTAAATTTATGTTATTTTGAGTGCTGGCATAAAATATTCTACTAAAGCATTACATATTACATATTCTTAGAAAAAAAATCTTATACTATGCACAATTTTATCTACATTTGTGTTTTATTGGAATCTTTCAGTAAATGCAATAAATTTTGGATTGTGTTACCTTTTTCTTATAGGCTAGATATTTATACGTCACAAGGGTGCCTTTTTTAGCAAAATGTCATAAACCAGGACGTAAAAGTCGTTTAGGTTCGTTAGTGGGCTACGCGTTTCCCTTCAGGTGGAATGGAAGACTTCGTTGTTAAAGATTCAATGGAGCATACAGAAACTGGTCTGAGGCCACACAACAGAGGTCGCTTAATTCAGATAGAGCTGACGTGGCGAACGAAACGAAAGAACTTTTGTATCACTCACCCAACAACCTACTCCCCTTTCACATACACACACAAATAATAATAAAATTTGATTTTTGATCCATTCACTTTATATTCAGAATTTTCATATATTTTATATGATCGGAAATTTTATTAGCATATGTTTGAATTTATCTAAATTATTTTATGCGTTATAGTACCACACAATTGCTAAAAATTTTTTTTTTATTTGTGTGTGAAATGAAAACTGTTTCACAACTTCTTAGTTTCTCTAGTAAGAAAAATTTACGACGATATTTTATTTTCGAGTGACAAATTTTTCGCTAAAAGGACCAATGAAAATATTTCACGTAACAGTGAAAAACTATAAAAGAGTTTAAAACTGCAATTTTCACATCATTTGGAGAATTAGAGGAACATTATTTGTTAACAAATGGCCACATTGTCAGGCTTGCCAAACGAATAAAATAAAATAGAGGGAAGTTTCTTCTTTACTTAATTTATCAACAGTAATATCTTATAGGTTGATAATGTTTACTAAATAGCATGAGATTGTTTTAATCCTAAAAATTAATAATTATGAACAGAACATAATAAATACGTTATTACGATGGATATTATTAGGTGTTTTCAATTATTGCGCAGAATTAATCGAATGCAATTTTGTACAATTTACCTATAATTGCTTTTAAACGAATATTTGATGTTGATCAAAAGCAAAATGAGTTTTATTATAGCGTCTTTTAACATAAATATTCAGTCACAGTTAATTTCCCGGTGTGGTCAAAATCTGACTCGCCTCTGATTGGTCGCTCCTGTGAAACAACACAGAGTGCACTGGACACGGGCACTTCCGTTGCCGTTGGCACCCGAATGGAAATGAGTGCTGACCGGTGTATTGAAATGCCAGCAGGCTGTTGGTTGCACATAATGGAAACACCCGTATTACATGTTGCAGGATTTGAATTTCCATAGATATTGACAGTTGTCGTGGCACACACTGCAATCCAACATGCATATATACGCGATACAAAATTCTAATTGCGATTTTTTAGATTGCGCGTTTCTTTTTTCATTTGATAAGCGAACATGTATCATATTTCTACCGGATTGTATACTAATCTGTTTACCAGTCATAAATATGTTTGCGAGTTATCGCAATTTCCGCGCATCGTTTGCGATTGTTTGGGTGTATACGTGCATATGTATGTAGTGGAATAAATAGTTTTAAAATGAATTTTTTATAGTGTGATCCTAGATTACAGTGACAACTAACGCGGCTGATCGATGGGCCAATGGTTACGTGATCAATTTAAATAAAATTGGAATATTTTTTTTGGAAATTTGTATTTATTTTGACTACATTATTTTAACCAAAATTATATAGGAGTTACAATATAAATAACAATTATATTGAAATTAATTGGAGCCAGATTATTTGATAACAGTAAGCTGCATCAAAATTTAAAAATGAGTTGATTGAAATGATGCTCAAAGTCGCCAGTTTTGTGTATGATGTATTCTGCGATTAAAAATTGCCGTTTACTCACAATTTAATTCTAGCTGATGCTTGACTGCAATTTTGCACCGTAAACTTAATTAAATGTATGTAAGCATGTATGTATGTGTGCCAGAGAGTTTTTTGTATGTATGTATATATGTTTAAAAAATATTGATTGCACGTTTTGTAACTCTCACTATCGATATTGTGACGTAAAGTCGAATAATCAATTATTGCAGGGGTTGCGGGGAATTATATTTTCAATCATTATATATTATGAAAAGTATAATGTAGACTAAATTGATTTTTCTTTATTACCATTAGTAATGACTTATGAAAATAGCTAGTGTCATATTTAATTTTACATTCTTTCTAATATCAAATAGTGTAAAATATGGTAACAAAAAAGTAATAGTTCTCACACAATACTCACTTGATATAAAGCTGACTTTTCATTAAAATGTTGTAATGTCTCATTGTGAAAGAACAATGGCACAATGTGTTCAAAAAAGCCCGATTTCATTAAATCTCTCGTGGTGTTCTTGAAAAAGTTCAGGCGCTCGGTATTCAATAATATTCTCGCGCTTCTGGATTTCCGCTGGCGTTCATTTATCACGATTTTTGCCGCTGTCCTCCAGACACCGTGAAGAAGCATAGATAATGCAATAATGATTGCGTATAAATAAATGAAAGTCGTGTAGGATACTGGCATGTCTATTTTTTATCGAGATTTAAGTTCGCAAAATGTCGACCAGCGAAAAATCAACGTTCAACCGACGGATCACAGTAGGCTTGTCTGTCTTTTCTTTCGAGTTGTGCCCCTTGTTTTTGCTTTACACTGATGTCATCTTCAAGCTTTTTTTCAAATATATTTCGTATTTCATGCATCATTGAGACTACTGACCAATATCATAACTATGATTGACTATGGAGCAAATATATTTCCACTTTTTCACCAAATATATTTCTTACAATTACTATTAAATGTCAAATTCCAAATTATTTGAGTCTACTTTATTTAATTAAGCAATTGACATACATAGTTAATGCGATTTATTTGATAAAGTTTACAAGACACGTTATTAAACATAAGAAAATTTCGTAGATATTGTAGAAACTGCAAAAAATGACTAGAATAAACACGCACTTCTAGTTTCAATATATTTTCAAAAATTGGTGACTTTCTTGTCAGACAAATCTAAAGATTCAAGTTTCATATTTTTCCTTCAACAGTTAAGACTGTAGTGCGCCCACATTCACGCAAATATACAAACTGCACCTTCAAACTACACACCCACCCATTCACACACCCACGCATCCACTCACATATTTACACATTTTGCGAATTTTTTTTGCTGATTTTATTGGTTTTAACACCTACTTTTGAAATATTTAACCTATTTTCTCTTGTTAGAATCATACATTCGTTATATGCCATAGCATATAGATAATAATTAGATCAACGACGAACCAAAAAAATTTATCGTGCATTGAATCGTTTTGAAGCCGATTCGACACACGTTTCAATCATATAATAATCAAATTAAATCAACGATTGTCACAATCAAATGACTGTTAATCTAATAACAAAAAAAAACTGTCGATTTTAAATTTTATTTTTTGCTGTGTTTCAATAAATGTAGCAATAAATAATTTATAAACCCAATTACAAGTATCATCTACTATCTAATTATAATTTTGCTGCTTGTAACATAATAGTTTAATATTTATTTTTAATAATTGTTTACTCCAAAGCAAATTTATTTTATTCTGAGTAACAACTCTAGATAGGGTGGTTTTTTTTGTGTATGCCTAAACTTTAACGTTAATATCTCGCATATCTTTTATAAAAAAATAAGACCAAAGTATACAATTTTCCGCTCGGATTCCTCAAGAAATTTGCTTAACCCACTTAAATTTAATATAAGAATTTTTAGTAAACCCAGGTTTGCGTTTGGGGCTATTTTTCTTTAGGTAGGAATGCATGACTGAATGTGGGGTGAGATACAAATACTTACTATAGTGTATTCCAAAATATATTTGCACATTGGTGAAAGCTTCCAAGCATAGAATATATTTTTTATATTCAAAATATTAACTAATAGTATAATTACATTTTTATAACAGTTTTTCGACTAGTGTTGGTAATTAAAAATAAAATTTTGCAGGAATGCCTTATTTTATAAATACTTTTCTACAGTAAGTAAAATTGTATGTTAAGAACTTATAGTGTTAAGTTCTAGAATGCATCTAAAATGAAGTATATTTTTTTTACGTTCATTTACGCTATGATTAAAAAGAATGGCATAAGACAACATATAACTTTTTTTTTATTCCTACTGTTTCTAAAATTGTATTTAACAACTAATATTAAAATGCAAATATTCGTTAAAAATAATTAAATATGGTTGAATATTTTCATTTCTGTTTTGTGTTTAGAACATATGGTTTCCAGTAATTGATGATGTTGAAATTGTGGAAATATGTGCAATTCACTATGCTAATCAGAAAATTTGATTACTATGATTTACAGAATTCAGTTAGTCTTATTATATGCTATCTGAATGATTCGATTGCTGTAGTTACGTTATTTTGACTCTAATCAGTTATTACATCAATAAATTCATTTTAGTATTGACTAGAAGAGACAATTTGTGTATAAATGCTTATATACTTGCTAAGACTTGATATAATATAGGGAAATAAATTGTATACAAAGCAATAAGGGTAATTGGTTCTGTTGGTAGGGAAAGAAGTAACGTCCGCGTTTTACCGCGATGTATGTACTTGACAGGCTATAACAACATACCTTGGTTACGTCAATGCACAGATTTACCTAAGATGCTGTTTAATTATTTAGTCAATTTACCACAAAGATTATCCGTATACGTTTTGCGTCAGGGTTTCCTTGCTAACGTCAGCTACTTGGCTACTCGGCAAGCAAGCGAAAGCTTAGAGAAACTTGAAATGTTCGAAAACCAGCTTATGTGTTCATATTGAAATGAACATACATATAACGCGTACACCGCAAACGAAACTTCTGATGATTCAGCACCACAAACAAAGCTACACGGTTAATTGCTTCAATGATTTTTTATTACGTTCGGCCTGCGGTAAATACCGACATATCGCATGAAGCGAACTGAGCACACAAAGGAATCTATATTATAATTCCAATTTGTTTGTTCGTTCAGTGAATACAATCGTCAAATATCTCATGGAAAACAGATTACACCGCCAGCGATTTTAGTTCATGTACATATTTAAGGGAACGTCTACTTTGTTTACTGAAAATCTATAATCTCCACAAATAAAACGTAATCAATTGTTATTGCGGTCGCGCAAAATATTGATATGCCGTCGTAAAAATAAGATAATACATCTTTGTCATAATTCTCTCAATAAATGCTCATCCAAATTTTCTGGATATTATGAAGAAAATTTAGAATATTATAGTTCTTATTAATGTATTAATTGTTAAGAGATGCAAAACTGGTAATATTTTTATTTCAATGATTAGTTAGTTCAAATACAAATTGTTATTCCAAATATTATAATATTAAAACATTATCATGCTACCGTAACTTAGAATAATAATTGTTAGTGTCTAATATTTTGTGTTTCGAATGTTGCAATTCGACCAATAATGTTGATAACAATTTATGTCGTAATTTGTTTCGTTTTATTTAATCCGGGAACAGCTGCTATGGCGACAGTTGGCATTCAAGTGTAAGAATGCGATAAAAGGAACATTCCTCCACCAGTAATGAGAGTGAGACCCGGAGAGCACTGCTGTAGATTTCATTACGCAAGCGATCCAACAGGGTAGGTACCTGCCACTTACAGAGTCGGCTCTATCACTATTTTAAATCCACCCACATTAATTCTGTAGAATTATTTTTTTTTTCATTACTATTTCAACTACTCTAAATTTACTTCCACTTGCGGTTGAAATATATTTGATGGATATTTAAGATGTTTTAGTTTTACACGAAAGAAATATCTTATATACATTTTTAAACTTAAAATAGTATTTGGAAAATAAGTTGTAATATTGGTAGTAAATCTAAAAAACTAATGCTGATACTGTACTGCTTTTATTCCGTATTCATTGTTGATCTCTGTATTTCATTCTATTCTACATGAGGCAATTAGAAGATGCAATTTCGAAACGTTGCGAAATATAATGCCGCAATATTTTTTATTCTTTTTAATATATCAGCACTGTCATATATTAAACGTCGTCGATCTCCACGGTATTCTTGTTTCGCAGAACCACGTCGACCTGGTTAATAAAGGAAAACAGAATGATGCCGGTATATCACAGAAAGGAGAGTATTGCTCGAGCTGTTATATTTCAAGAGAGGTCTCTTCAATCGTACAACGATTATACGCCGTTGTTCTATTGTTGTGTATTATTACTCGCTGAAATCGACATTTATTGTATGATTATTTCCTTATTTTTTATTAAACCGTTCTCTTTACTTTCTTATAAGAAGTAGGAAGTAAGTATTGTAATCGAGGAGAAATTCTATCTCGAGATTTTAACGGAAATATAGTCAGCCTCGATTCAGGGAAGGTCAAAATGTATATTTCCGTTAAAATCTTGAGATCGAATTTTTTCATGATTACAATATTTACTTATTACTTTGTATTTGAAAGTAAAAACCATGGACGCACCAACATATTCAGGTCATCGCTATAAATAGTATAGAATAAACAAACTTAGCGTATAATAATTTCAGAAAAATATTTCGAATCTCAAGTATTTTATAGGGAAATTCATTTTAATATATATTACTACCGCACTATTTGAAGTATTTTTATATTTAATGTGTTTGTTTATATAAAATATAATAGATCTTACTAAAATATACATTTGATTAGTAAGCAGTGTAAACAGGGTGTGATATGTTTTATGTTTATCATTCTATTGGTAGTCTGTGTATGTGTGCATATAATCGGCTTCGTTGGTGTACACACGCTCTCGCAACGACTGACCCGACCGCGGCCAGGCCGCGCGAGATGATCACTGGCGCGCATTGTCTGGATGTGTGGATAATATGACCCCATACGAGCACCCTTATCGTTCTGTCTGTTGATCTACCCACTGTGTTATTGAGGCTGTGTCTCGCTCTCGCACTCGTGCAACTGTATGTTCGTTGTGTGCTTTTCCAAAGAAGTCTCGCTTCTCTAGCTTTAATTTGTTCTTTGTTTTTCAGCAGCAGCAATTGTGTGTGTGAGTAAACGTATATGTATCTACGTACGTATCTATATACATATATATATATATATATATATATATATATATATATATATATATATAAAAATTAAATTTATTAAATTTAAAATAACGAAAGTTATTGTTATTTCAAAGTAACTCAAAGCACTTTTAACAATTTGTTTCAATACGGTTATAAGTACTTTCGTGCACTTTACTTTACAACTATCAATTCTAGAAAAGCTCCGTAGTTCGTCATGACATTAGTATTAAATTGATACAATAACAAATTTAAGTTATTTCCATTTTTATCGAATACTTTCATATATTTCGAAAATCAAGACGACCTTTTTATTTATTTGTATGCGTATATCTACCGCATATATGTATGTATACATATAGAAAAACCGATCCATTAGCTGTAAGACGAATAACGAACGTTGAAGGAAATAAAGTTATCATGTCGCTGTTATGTCTGCATACATTTTCCATAAAAGGTTTCGCGTCACACATGCGCTATAGCATGAATAAAATTACGACAAAGATAACATCTAATATAGAGAATAAAATAAGACTCAACAAAATGTAAAATATGCCCGTAAACAACTAGAACACGTCGGTTACGTATACCAATGAAGAAAGATACATCTTATAATTATTAGCAAACTATCGAATGATGATGACCAATATATGAGAAAATTTATTATCCACGATTGGTATTTTACAGAAATAAATATTTACACATTGAAAATAATAGAGTTCAATGAATCTAACCCCAAGCCAATTATATTATAGTAATCACTTAATAGACATGAAACGATCGCGGTTCTCGTTATCCTAGGAGAGAAGTTCTGTGAAGAGGTCGCAAAATGAACTTCGAGCTCCGTAAGAGGTGGAGAATTCAACGCGAGAATGGGAGTTAGTGTTTGCGAGGGTGTACTACCCACCCACTCTTCTGAAGATATTGATTTCAGTGTCACGTGACCGACCAAACACTGCCGTAGCATTTCGACTGTCTCACCATGGACTCAACTACGGGCAGTTACCTCTTCAGGCGCTCATTCCTAGTCCAGATATACCAATAACATCTAACGGGATTTTGATACGAGGGAATCTGTGTTTGTTTTATTTTCTGTTGCTATCACATTCCACATTTACACTCAAATACTAACGTTGTCGCAAATACACGCACAAATATACTCGACACACGCTTAGAGTCTCACATAAACAAACCCAGAGTGCTTCCACGCATTTCTACTGTGAGAATAGATTGAGTGACATTGGCGCCGACTGATATTCAGCACTGAAACTTCTTGATGACATTGAAAACTAGTCAAAGCATCTTATCTACCAAGATTTCATGAATTACACCTTGCAGCATTGTTACATACAATTGATTTTTGATCACATTCAATTAGAGTGAATTCTTTGGATAGAATTTTTTTTCTAAACAATTTTGTTGAGTAACAAATTCGCCAAGTTGATTTTATTTTTTAATGTATTTATAAGCTCAAAAATTAAAATTTTAGAAGACACTTATTAATATTAATGTATCTTTTTTAAAGACTTTCATTTTGTATTTAATTCCTATTGAAAATGAACTTTTTCTAGGTTCTAAATTAAATTATCTTTTAATGTAATAATTTTTAAAAATATTATGATTTAATTTTTTGTTTTACGAGTTTCAATGGTTTTTCTCTTTCGCATGGTTACTTAATTAGTGTAACAGTTTGCAATATCAATTATCCATCCATGTGATAGTCATAATGTCGAAATCTATCATACATACAAAACAAAGCAATGATGAGCGCTAGGGCTCCGCAACAAAACACAGACGGTCATTGAGCGCTTAAGTGCTGTGACAGCTGCCAAAACATTGTGGTAAGCAATTTATTCGTAATGAGTCGTTGGACACTCTGGAAACAAATCCAGTTCGCCACGTCAATCCATTTAATTCTTAATACCATTAAACCGGGACGGGTGAAAATGGTTGGGCGCCATGGCATGCCAGTTCCGAACCGACGGCTCCGGGATTACTTCGCAATGATACAAAGACGGATATATCACAATCAAAACGCAATGCGCGTCGAACTCTTTTCCACCAGATCTAGTAGCTTAGCGGCTTCTACCCACAAACCGACGCAGTGCCGTATTTTAGCGATTTCTATTTACAATTCTAGTTCAATAAAATAAGCAGTAAAAAATATACCCAATTTACTTGGGTTTAGTATGAAAAAGAAAAACTAATATCACACTTTTTTTTAAAAAATCAACACTTCAACAGATGTTTTTCAACACAGGTCAGAATCAAATAACAAAATATCAACTTAGCAACTATTAATGATGTTCAGGAGATGTGCACAGCTATAAAATGCAAGACAATCAAATTGCTATGTTTTTATTTGCAACAAATAACATTTAAACGTGCCATAATAAATGTTAAACGTATTTAAGTTATTTATTGTTACAGAATATTTATTATTATTACATAGTTAAACGTTAATTTTAATTCACTGTACGTTTTACAATATATTTGCAATATCTATAAAATAATACATTTTATGGGATTAGGCGTGATGATGTATGTGTGTATATAAATTTCAAGAAAGGACCAAAAGACGAGCCATTCATTTAAATTTACGTGTTTAGTATTTCAAATAATACAATACATCTGTGAACTGTTTTCACCTCAAAGCAGAAATGGATGAGCTTCGGCGATATTTACGTTTACGCAGTTCTAAGCTTATGAATACTCTTATTATATATTTTTAACTTCACAGTAGTTCATGAATTATATAGGTATTGAATTAATGTAAGAAAACCTTGAGGAAATTCATTTTCTCAAAAATTATACTCAAGTAACTCAAATTATATTATTAATGAATCTAAGCAATGATATTTTATAAATTTATATGGAATGAGAAAGTAAAAAATTAAGAAAAAATAAAACATCCTCATAAAACGATATGTAAATTTTGAATAATTCTGCCCTAAATAACGATGATCCGTGGGCTCGTTAAATTTGTTAATACTGAGCTGTACCAACGACAAATGAACCGACGTATAACATGCTCTACCCGTCACCCGGCCACCCCTTTATCATTGTACTCTGTAGTGAACAGACCATTCTACTTTGTGGATGTTTGATTAGCCGATTATCTTTTATGCCAGTGGCGTGCTTCGATGACTACGACGACCCCGTTTCTGTAGTTGTATCGATGCTGGTCCTTGATTAAGCGCACTGTACCATTTTCTTTACTCCATCTATTCCAAGTTCTTTCGCCATCTAATTAGATAATGCTTACGCAATTCATTAGTTTCTTATATTTTTGATTATATCCTTTTGTGACGTTATGGCAGCTCTACAAATATGTTGGCCATTTTAGAAAATATACCAAATACATTATTCTAATATAGTAAAACTGTCCGATATGTAATTTTGAAGTCGACTTTGGAAAAACAATGTATGTAAAATATAAAATAAAAACTTTGGCTTTGAGAATTGAAAAAAAAATGAGATAAAAATTAAATTAAAAATTTATAATTCAAGGACCGACTAGAAGCAATTTCAACACAGTGTGCACAGAGCCAGAAACAATGTATGAGCATGCGCACAACTGGTCTGGTTGATATAAATAAAAAGGAGAAAAACAGGCATAAAATAAGAATGCATGCAGTAACTCCTTTGTTTGAGCATATTCGTGCTTTGAGAGTAGTTTTAGACAAATCGAAACTTTAATTTAAGTAGAAATAACATTTTAAATGGAGGACGTCCGGAAACGATGCTGTTGATTCAGTTTGTATTTCGCTCGAGGGCAGATTGCATGTTTACCGACGGGACCTGCAATAATAACATTGTCTAAACGAGATTAGGGAATGCCTCGACCGCCATTCAGTCCTCTTTTTTTGCTTTTCGACGCGTGGCAGTGGCACACAGACGGACGGTTTTGCTGGCCCGTGCACGCCGTGTGTTCGGATGATGATGGTTGTATGTCGGTTGTTGCAACTCTGTAATTACTCAGCTGTTGTCTACGTGTTCATTAAGTGTGATTCAGTTACTTGCCTGGCCGGCGAATATCATCATTAATTTTATTTATTTACTTGGTCTGGTAAAATTTTTAAATGAAAACCACACCGCGTATTCCGTTTTCAAAGAGAACATTCGCTTGGCTTTAATTAAGTCTTTATTTATATACGCAGTGTTATTAGATTTCAAGAATAATTTATACCTGAGGTTCTTTTGTTCAAATTATTTTAGAAATTACAACCCAAGTTTCACATATCTATTTTTAATTCAAACGTCTGCTAATTAACTTTATGTTTCATATCATATTCCATAAAATTGAGACAAAACTTGTTTATACATAATCAACTATGCTATCTCTTAATTCGCATTTTTATTTAAATAATTTTTAATTTAATTATAAATTTGTCAATATATGGAATAGGATATTCACATAAAAAAATGTTTAAAATATAAGAGTTGTTGCATCTATTAATGATGGTCAATTCTAAATTTAAAAACTGATGTTTTTTATCTGAGTAATTTTCATTAAAATGTCAAATATATACAAATTTTATTTCGTAGAAAATTTCAAATCCAAAACCGCTTATTACGATGTAATTGAAAATAGTTTAACTAAAGTATTTATAATTATAGGCAAACAAATTAAAAATACATTATTAATTTTTTATAAACTTCTGCAGTTAGGATACTTTAGTTATTAGCGATTATTATATTAAATGTAAGATATATATTTCTAAAATTTAAATTGTTGATTTTTTATTATATGATTCTGATATTGGAAATAAAACACAAATTTGTTTATAAGATTTTTTTAAATAATTAAATGTAATTCTATTATAATTTTATATTCGTGAGGAATCTAATTAACAATAGTCTTTGCAAAAATTATAACTAGAAGTTTTTTTACCCGACCAATAGCAAATATTCGATCCAAGAAATTTTATGACCAATGTATTACACGTTATGGTAAACTTCAAAAAAAGAAATACCATTTCAAAATAAAATAAACATTCAAAACTCACATTAATTATGTTGATATGATAAAGAATCTAGGACAATAATTTGTAGATTATAATCTGACAAGTATTACATTTGGGCTACTGATTATAAGATATCGATGTTCGACAGGGGCCAAAGTACCATAATTAACCACAGTATCATTATTGAGTACGTGCGTGTTTGGGTGCAGTCCTCTCAAATCGAAACGCTGCTCTAGTGGCAGGCCTATGTATCTGCTGATTATCCAAACTATTGCCCGGTATACAAACGCCGGTTTGCGATGATTGGATAACAACCCAGCTACATACCTATGAACTATGAAGATAACATCATAATCATTAACCGATGTACGCTTATTAACTAACTGGGACAAGCAAAAACTGTTTTGTTTACCATATAAACAGCGAAGATTTCAATGATTACATTGATGAAAGCTTTACATAGAAACTTAACTAAATTTATTTGATAAAATATAAAATGTTTTGCAAACATCTGAGAGAATGAGAAGTTTGATAAATAAATGAAATTGCATCCATACACGGTGGGCGTACGAACAATTTCGTTAATGGATTCATGAGTTATTCATTTGATTTTACAAGCAACTTCTTCGTTCATATATTCTGCATACATAAAACATTTTCAAATGCGCTGTTCATATCAACGTGAATTCATTCGCAAAATCGACCTTATGGATTTATTGGCAATCAGCGCTGTATCACTGCCAAGCTCTTATCGTCCAACGAACATCAAACGATTTTAATTGATTTTCTAGAATAAAAATATACTTGCCGTCCATAAACATGGACCACTTCCAAACTAAAACCTCTTCTGTGAACGATATACATGATAAAACTTTAACGTAAATATACTCGACGAGTATTCTTCAATTGCTGAATAAATGAAATTCACTTTTATGGCAATAGCAACTTATATTGTTATTCAATAATTTATTACTCAACACGAATACTCAGATATAAAAACGATATTTTTGGTTATGACAAATAATAAATTGCATACTAAAATTTACGATAATAAAACCTCACTCGAAGAAATGAAACCATAAATGTCATGCATGCATTTATTATGATTATTATTTCGTATCGAATATATTTTATTATAATTCTGAATTATCAATTACTTAAATTTTAAAAATACTCCCACTAGTTATCAGTGTATAAATGTATAGTATTGAATCCTATACAGGCTTTAATCAATTCATACAATCATATGTCTATTGCAACCAAACGCATATGCATTATCCTACACTGGTAGGATAGTTAAATGTTCAATCGTTGCTGGATTGATTACTACTCACGTGGTCGTCGTGTTCACATTTACATTCAAATGAGAATTGAATAGTATCAAGTATTACCCATTGATGTGTTACCAATGGTAATTACGTCACTGCTATTAAACAGCTGACCACAGACTATTACTGAGTCATCTTAGAGTTTCCAAGTGTATATTTCTAAATTTCGAAAATATATTTATAAACATTTATAAGAATTAATACAATTTGTGTCGTTCTAATTACTAAATTACCGTAATCCCTATATTTGTGGAGGTAAATGCGTGATTTAATAATTGTATATACCGCATAAGTTCGTAAATTAAATTTGAAAAATGAACATGTCCACCAAAAGATAAAAATAACAGTCGATAAATCGTTCAAATATTAGGTATATTTATAAATTTCGGGTAACTATGCAATCATCACACTGAATTTTATATAATTATATTAATGTATATAACTGGAACACGTTTAATTACCATAAAGTTTTAACAAACATAAAAGATTCTTAATATATTTTAAAAGTTTAGCACTTGTATTTCAGATATAAATCGGAAAGCAATAATAGTGTTTTAATCAAATTCTATTAGTTTCAATATATTATTTGGTAAATATTTGGTTCAATTATTGAATAATATAAATTGGATTCTACAATTATTTGCCAGAATAGTTAAATAATAATTTTGGTGCAAAATTGAATAATTTAGAAATTGTTCATTTGTAATTTTTTTAAATATACTTGTTTTGATTGTAATATATCAAGTTCGGTACGGATAGGCCGCGAGTATTGGTAGAGCGAATACTTATTTATTCTTTATGATGATTTATATGGAAGCAACGAAAATTTATGTACGTTCAATTTTTTTTTTTGATAAATAAATATATCATCAAAACCTGTATAAACAAATGATGAAACCGAATTGAAAAAAAAGCAGATTTTTTTCCTATTTGGAAAAGCAGAGGCAATGAAATTTGTATGTTTTGTTTTCCTGCAAACAAATAAAAAAATACGATTTCCCCCTATTGTGATTACTTATCGATTCTGATAGAAAAGATTAATATTTTTGCGGACGGAACCGATATGAAAAAAGAATTACAAAACTTGTCAAATGTCATAGAAATAACAGTTGTTCCTTATTTATTTTTATATGAAAAGAACATCGTTATATCTTTCGTTCGCCGGCAGACTGAACGAAATCGAATGCATTATATTTTCCGCACAAGAACGTTGAATCGAAATAAAGTGAATGTATATATCGTCATAAATCAATAAAAATGTAACCACACTTAGATGTGTTTCAAGCAACAGTGGTATAAACGAACAGAGAAAACGATACAAGGGTGCACAACAGTTCAGTTAGACGGCCAGATGAAGCACCATAAATAAAATGAAGATTTGTACCGGCCCACTATCAAAACATCAGAAAGTTTTTATAGCTGTTCGGGCTTCCGGCAGCAGGATATCCAGTAAATGTGCTATTGTTAACTGTTAGTTATGGCATCTTTGCCAATACCCTTATCGCTTCATTTTTCTTCACATAGTGTCATGGATATTAAAATACTTGCTCCTTAATCAAGTCTATGGAAATGTAATGAAAATTAATTAAATAAGCAGCCGAATGGTATAGATTATTCATAAAATATAAATTAAAGTTCATTTTATATCAGAAGAGTTGAAGTAAATTATAGTTAAAGTACAAAAAATAAATAACATTTTGACTTGATTGTGTAACATGGCGGACAAACAAACAACTTTGTTTCAGATCAAATAGAATAGCAACAAAAAGGAAACAGATTAACGAAAACGAACAAGTGAATAAAATGAGTCTTTGTTCCCGATGCGGTGCTACCGAATGACATCCAGGACAGGCAGAGAAGAGAAAAAGACGAACAGCCTGTGTTTGTATCCATCAATTCGTTGTTCGTCCGATGGTACGCCGAGGCTAACGAGCCTGCACTGTCTCGTACGACGAGAAAAAGGAGATTCAAAGCCCCCCAAGACTGAACCTTCATTAAGTTTGCTCTAAGCTGGCCGCAACGTAAAAACCCAATCAATGAAGATGATCCGCAAGTAGCTATATCAACCAGACCGTCGAACAGACGAACGAATGAACGAACCACAAAATGCATACGCTGCACTCGGATATTGCTGCGAACAAAAGAACGACAAGGTTTTCAAATATCAGCGCACCAACCATTTATTCTTCAACTGGGGAAAAGCCTTTCAACTTTGAGTAGAAACATTTATATGCAAATAGAATCGTTCAAGCAGTGAAATGGTTACCTACAATAATCTATAATGGTCTGGATCAATGTATGACTAATATAAACAGATATTTAACCGTTGTAGGAGAAAATTTATTAGTTCGTGATAATATTTTAAAAACACAAACTTCCTTGTTGTAACAAATGCCAATTAAAACAATAAGTATTATAATTAATGTAATCATCACACAATCAAGTAGCAGTTATTCAAATGCGGGTCCTATTGCTAAAAGGAGCTTGGGTACACATGTATGCCGGAAACCGTGCCTGTTAAGGGTCCGGTCGACCATTCAACGTCAGTGAAGAATGCTACGGCTTTGTGTTGAATACATACACTTCGCATTAAATTCGGTCTACCCTCTTTACCCCACCGCATTACATCGCTCGTACACACACGAACAACGTTCACAACAGTGCGCCAAGCCGCTGGTGTGAACAGAATTACCAAAAGATTTATCCAACGTATCATTCAAACGATCCTACTAGAACTCAAAAGAGGTACGTTGTGTGAACGTTTCTTTAGTGTTTACGCGTGACCTATAATGGTCTTTTTCCTTTTACTCTACGAAATGTTGCCCTGAATTTATATTTACTATAATTCTATACACATATCACGTGAAAGAAACATCGTAATTCTCAATTATTAAATGAAATGGTTGCTTGTTTCTATTAAGATACAAAAATACACAAACTACAATATGAGAATAGTAACCGTTGGTTTTATCAGACGCAGTAAAATATCGTTCTGCAAATATTTTTCATTTCTGGCTGGCACAAGTTTTTTGCTTAAGGGATATTAAAATTGCATGCAGGTGTTATGAATGAAGAAAAAGTCACTGAAAAGTTTTAACTGTATGTTAGTTGGTAAAAAAACGGGAGCGAAAAACTGGGGGGTAGTTGAACCGTGTTTGTGTTAAATCGGCTGTATTTAAAAGCGGTGTCGAGGCGGCCACACCATAGTCGTTAATGGTGACACTCAAGTTTTACGGCTGTAGTAGCAAAAAGTTCCCAATAAACTAGATTAAAGCGATAAATTAGCGGAGCGAATAATTAGCGTAAGTACGCATAAGTTGCAGCTAATATAAACATACCACCTTATGCTAGAGTAATCAGCGGATGGTTGCCAGTTAGCTGCTTGACGGCTTGGTGCGTCTCCGGCGACCGGGAAGAGTTACAGAGTTTAATGTGATGATTAGATAACAAGCGGGCGATGCTTGAACGCCATACATAATACATCCGCTTCAGAACGTTTTACACTTTAGCACGTCAGCCCCTTTGTCCCACTACATATATACTCTGTTTCTGATATACTTGCGGTTGTTTCTATGACAAACATTGCTTGCGTTGTTCCAGCACTCGAACGGTAAATCCCTTCAGGATTTTGGAAATTAATTAATTGTCATCTATACAGTTAGCTAGCTACCTATTTACCAAACCAATACAAATACCAAATGTATAAATGCACACTGTCTTACACTATTTACAAATCTGTACTTGACACCGGCAATAATGGCACTTTGTTTGCAATGATGCAAAATTGACCTCATTTTCTCAGGAACGACTCAACTAGATGAAAATTCAATTAATATATTTATATATATATATATATATATATATATATATATATATATATATATAAATTGACGTTGAGAAAAAACATCAGATGCCGCTGGGAATCTAACCCAGAACTTTCATATCTGCGCTCTGATTCTCTTCCGCTACAGTCACAGCAAGCAAGCCGTTGAATTTTTCTAATGCACCATATTAAACACACGGTGCCAATAATCTTTTGTATATTCATATATTGTGTTTTTCACAACCAGTTTATTTTATTTTTTTGTTTAGAGATTTTCTAGGAGTAAAATATGAAAATAAATTTATAAAATGCGAAAATTCTGTTCCTGTAACAGAACAAAATGAAACTGAAGTAACGGCTGTTGCATAAATAGAAATTGAAAACAAACGGCAATGTCCATGAGGAAGTTTGTGCGCCTGTAGCCGCAAGCTTCGCGCTACGATCTGCGTTATCGTTTTAACATTCGTGCGCTCTTGACGAACAGCGTGACTATACGCTTCGAGAATGAGAATAAGATAATAAGAAGAAAACAAGAAGAATATCAGCAATTGAATGTTCAAGACCGGGATTCAACTCATAAAGAAATTGAAAATTGTATTTATTCAGTTTAGCAAGTTATGCAATGTACTCATGGTTAATAAAAACGATTTTAGTTAGTATTTCATAATTTTATTATATTATCTTTGAGAATCTATTTTATTTTTATTACCGCTTAAATACAACTTCGCTTTAAATGAATGAGAATTATTTTTGTAATGTATATTGAGCAACTTTATTTGAAATAAATTATCATAGTTAAAAACCTCACACACACATATACATACAAACAAACGCAAACACAGACAGACGTCATTCCAAAAATAGTCAGAATCGAATCAGGAAGGTCTTAATTTATATTTCCGTTAAAATCTCGAGCTCGATTTTTTTCATGAGTACAATACTTATTTATTACTTCG
Source organism: Nebria brevicollis (assembly GCA_944738965.1). Taxonomy (NCBI): domain Eukaryota; kingdom Metazoa; phylum Arthropoda; class Insecta; order Coleoptera; family Carabidae; genus Nebria; species Nebria brevicollis. Next base: position 16,817,906 of record OX122897.1, read on the forward strand.
TATAAGAACATAAAATCATAATTTGCAAGAAAATAAATCTGCAGTGTAGATTCACTCTATTTTGCTATCGTTGTAGGTGTATTTTGTTTAGAAGGAAAAATGAAATAAAATGAAGATTGCCTTATGCAACGATTAGATGAAATAAGGAATATACGCGGCTAAAATATGTAATTTAAAGTTTTGGAGAAATGTAATTACTACAGGTGACATTGAGTAAAAACAGTCGTGATGTATATTTGCATACATATATACATACATTATGCAGTTGGGCAAATACATACGGGCGATATTAGACTATTCTTCGTGTGACTGATGACTTTCAACTCGCACCACCGTAATCCTGCACGTTAAAGAGATGAAAGCGCATGAACCCGTTACGGCAGTGCATAATTGAATCACGGTGTGCACTATCCATGGTTCATGACTTGCTCTCGCCATCGCCCCGTCGTTCCATCGTTGTCAAGCACCGTTTTCACTCAGTCAAATGCAAATTTCTTTGTCGCCTGAAGCTAATAGAAAACCATGCGATCGGATTTTCACACAAAAAAAAAGAAAATCAATTTTTTATTGTATTTACCTACCTAACCTTAAACTTGCTTATGTTTATATGAAAATAATTCCTCTATATAGTCTGCTGCTGTTCAGTCTCCACATCGCATTCTAATGGATTATCCAATAAAATAAGTCAAGTAATTCTTAAATGACGTCAAGATTATTTGTTGATTTGTACGCCTGTGCAATTAAAAATATATTTACCTTTTGGCCAGAGGCAAAAAATATTAATTGAAAGTCGAATTATTTTAGATTTGTGAGAAAGATTGGCTTAGTGTCGCCGGGATTCGAACCCAGAACGCACTGTTCAAGGCCCGGCGACACTATGGAAGCGTAATCTGAATAGCGATCACTAAACAGAATTAAAATATGATTTTCTTATATATAATTACAAATTTTACTATTTCATTACATATACAGGCACCTCCACCAAATAACTAAAATATATTTTTATTACATCCTTTTATATTTTACGAAAAATTGTTATTCGTTCATCTATCTAGATGTTATATTATTAATAGATTTTCTATCTATTGTTTCTACAGTAAACGTAGTAATCAATTTTATAAGTAAGGAATTCACTTTTTAGACTAGTAATTTTATTAAACTGAGAATGACATAAACACAACTGTCAGTATCATACATTTATTATTAAGTTTTACCTGAGCTATAAAGAATGATTGACATTGAGTATTAAAATATTTGCTGGGCAATATACAAAGGAGAAACTGCATCCTTTATTTGAAAGATAACCGTACAGTTAACTGTACCCTGAGGTAAACTTGTAATAAACACGGGAACATTTAAAAGAATAACGACATTGCATTAGAGGCACACCATCGTTCGCGTATATAGTAGTAATGGCCGGCTTTACGATCAAAGTACATAGTTCAATGGCGAGGCACACATATTTGTTTTTCATTCGCTGTCCTCGTCTATTCATTAGATTCCAGAATAGGTATTTGTCGCTGGAAGGTACAGAGCTACTCTAAATATCATGCAAAATGCATACGGTAGCAACCCTAGCAAAACATTTTCTCCCGTAATGTTTTTATTACAAAAATTATTTATTTTGAAAATGCTAAAGCATCAGGGATATTTATGTAAATCTTACTTCGAGGAGAAAAATGATGTGAGTATGCGAGTCTGTCTTCAGAAAAAATTGATAAATATTATTGAGAATGAATTGTGTGAAAGAAAAGTGGTGATCAAACAGAATACAATGAAGAATTTGATGAATTGAATGAAGCGAAATGGTGAATGATTGGCAATAAGTGAAAAATGATACAGGGTCTTCTGCCAGCCGATTAAAGGGAATAGGCATGTTCGAAAATGTTTGAATGTCATTTTTTTCGCCGGGAGGTTGAAACTGATTCCAGAGGCATAAACTGGTTAAATTATTCAAAGCTCAAACAAAAGCAAATGAAACTGATATTTGCCGTCCTAAATAGAATTTGAAAGCTGAATAACCGTCGTGTCAATATGACAAGTGCTATAGTGTTTATTTTCTGAGAGATGTCGCGTACCAGTTCACCGAACTTAAAATCTTGGTTAGAGAAATACGGAAATTGCGAGGCTGTTAGTCGAGCAACCGCAGAACAAATTGGCCTAGAGCGTTGACGTTACACGGACGAAACGTCAACGTCGTCGACACCAGCGTCATCTTCATGCCACCCCACTTGTTGAAACAACATCGTATGTTTCATTCGCAAATATATTTCAAATAAACATATAAATATGTGTAAATATTAAATATTTAAAGTGGTGCGCGGTTTCTTGAACCGACATAAAACTTCTTACACATTCATTTTTACAAAATTTCAAATCTAAAACGCGTGTGGTATATGGGATTCGTTTTATTATATTCCTTATTGATAATTTTATTTAAATATTTGATTGAAGAATATTATAATTTTAAAACACTGTCGGTCCCGTTTCCACATTTCCCACTGCCGATTGTCAGGAAGCGATAGCGGATGAAGTCGTTCTGAAGCCAACGTAAATTAAATTATAAAATTGGTGCCACAATGACGCACTGTGATTTTAGCATCCCTCGATGTACATTAATAATATAAGTAAGACTTTGACTTGTCACACGATCAACGTTGTGCGAAATATAATTCGGCTCTTATATGCCGGGTCTCGTAGCGCGATGGTCGACACACCAAACCTTATCAGTTTCTAACATGATTTAATTAGCAGTGTTTGCAGTAAAAGTATATCCGTCTTGCCGGTATGTCAACACATTGTTTACCTAACGAAGCGCGAATATATATTCAACGAGCTCACTGCCATTTACATTCGCCATCGTTATTTGTTCAAGCAATTATTTACGGATACAACCAGCATAGTTACAATCACAGATATAATAAGTGCGATCGTTACTTCTATTAATAATTCAAGTGGTGATAATAATTTATTTCTGCAAAGTTTCGTAAGAACAAAAGGTGGACGCTTTGCCAAGTTAGTGGTACTATGTGTTAGACATATAACCAAATCACTGTCTGCTGCCAATTGCCACTGCAACTAAACCGAATGTAGCTTGATACCACCATCAATGAGTAATTAATGCGGAAACTATCGATTTCCCGTGTGAGCCACTGATGTACCATATTACCAGAGATAGACGACCGTTCGGTTGGTAATTCGGTATACACAGTTACCACCTATGTATGTACGAGTACATCGAACTGCATCGTATAGCCGCATGCATGTATGTAGGTATGTGTGTGGATAGTATTGCGTAGTGGTACGTGTCTCAGGTACCTACGTGTGAAATGTTTAACACAATACGGAGCATGCAAAGGTATTTTAGTGGATTGATTGCATGAAACACTGTTGTGTATTGTCTTCGCGAACAATTGGAGCTAGTTTTACAGTATTGTATAGAATGATTTATTCTGGTCTGTAGGTTTTAGCATTTCGTTTCTATTTGAAACGCTTAAACTTAAAACTGATACAGCTGCATAAAGCTCATTTTAGTTTACATAAAAATTGCTGCAAATCAGTTTCAAGAATTGCATAATGTAAGATAGAAAACGCAGCATGTTTTGTTGTTATCTTTACTTTCTTATACGAAGTAATAAGTAGACTATCTTTGGAATCTCTCTCTGTGTGTGTGTGTGTGTGTGTGTGTGTGTGTGTGTGTGTGTGTGTGTGTGTGTGTGTGAGTATGTGTGTGTGTATGTGTATGGGTGTGTGTTTGTGTGTGTAAATGTGTGGGGGTGTGTGGGGGTGTGCGCTCACAGCCTGAACGGTTGCAGATAAAATTAAGAAATTTGGTAAATATCTGGCAAGAAACCCGAATTTGCATGTTTACTCTATATTTTTTATTTGCGGAATGGTCTATTTTATAAATTAAATTTTTCATGACTTTTTGGAAAATTATAATAATTTAAGCAACCTACATGATATTGGTGACTTTCAAAAATATATAATATCTTGTAAGAAATATTCGAATAATTTGTGATGGTAATATATTATTGCAAAATAATTAGTTTTCATGCATTTTTTAGTGCTTTAGTGAACCGCCGACAAATTGTCGGTCTTTACGTAGTGATGAAGCAACATGGAGCCAACCGAACAATCCAAGGAACGACAATAGACGGGCGCCGAAAGAATAAATAGAAGAAAGTACTAATCCAAGGATTATCCGAATTGACTCTCTTCCGAACGAATTTGAATAATGAAATGGAGGTGATAATGTTTTGTTCTGTTCGCATATAAATCTCGTAAACAAAAGATTGCTTTACTATTTTGTTTGTAACTTCTACGAACCAAGAAAAAACAACAGACGATAAGAGCGAAAGGGGCTGCTGTGCTGGTGAAAACAAACGCGCTTAATGCTTCCAGAGATCTGGAAACGAAACGAAAACCACTGTTTAATTCGCGTTACGACTGCACATCACCCTAGATAGAATTCCCAGCAAGTCTTATTTGGCCAGTCTTATCTTAACATTTTATAACTATTATCAAACATCTCAATTATTTCAACGGTCATACGAAATATAAAAATTTGTATATTTTTGCCCTATGTTCTTTTTGCACTCATTACGCTTTCTAACACGTAGAATGCCACGGAAGTGCATACAACTTTAGATTTAGTAAGCCGATGCTGGTTTTTTGTCAATAACGAAAGATAGTTAATGTATGAAGGAAAAATAGTTGTGTATCTGCTATCTATTTCAAAATAGCCTGAAGTTTTAATTTAGCGGTGAAATATCCTGAGATTTCGATGCCGTGTCATTTTTTTCGTTTTTGGTTCTGCCGTTGTCAGTAGGATTGCTTCTCATCCTCGTCACTGCACACTGATGTCATCATATTCTTAAGTTTTACTTTGTGCTTTTCATTCAATTATGTTAAAATTTTTACGAAAGTTTAATATTTTTAGAATATTTCGTAATCCGCTTAATCATTGTCTTTAGAGAAACTTACCGCGATCGTCGACGACACAGCACTGCCAAACAATAAAGCTTTTGTTGGCCAATTATCGCTATAAATTTAGTCAATTGCATATTTATCTTTCCTCTTGATAGAATCAGGCGGAATTAAATACACAATTGTTAAGTTTCTACAAAATTTTCATTCTATTGAAAACTTTTTTGTTAATTTTATAGAAGTATATATAAGAAAATAAACTATGAAATTGAAATATATTTTATGTATTTGAAAAGAAATAATTTTGTTCAAATATTAAATTTTACTTTCCGGCATTTTATTAATAAATATCGACCGAAGAATTTTAGATATTCGATAGCTCACTTAATATTTATGGTGTAAACGAATCCACTTACGTGCCTGGAACAAACGGGAGGTGTTTTTAACATTAGCATGACAAAGTAAATCGGTTAAATGGCGCGTAAATAATTAATGTCCCCGCGTGCCAACTCCTCCATTAGCTGGCGCGACATTCTTTACTCTGTGATGCTTGCGAAGGCTGGCCCTCGGAGGCGGCAGTACCGGTGCGTACACGGCCTTCAGCACCCACGGTGTGCAGTGCCCCTTAATTACGCTTCCTCTGAGTTTTAGAAGCATTATGATACATGTTTCATGCAGCAGTGTAGCCACCTGTTATATTTTCATACCCACATTAGCTTTAGAGTGATCTGTATTTTCATGCGTCATATCACTTAGCAAATATATTTGAATAAAACATACAGCTACGTGATATTTCCAATTCTATGATAATCATAAAATGATGATAGCAAATTCATACAAATATTAGTAGAATACACATATCACAATACGCGTGAAATGTATAATATTTATTTATCAGTTATTTTAATTCTTTTTATATGCGACTCCATATAATTAAGTTCACAGAAATAAATTCCTTGCCCATTAAAAATAATATGTTTCATTAAAATTATGAAATTTTGATAATAAAAAATGCTTGATTTTTTCTTCTGAAATAACATGCAATCGTATTTATTTTAATTAAAACATTTTATTCACTGTACGTGTATTACAGAATATGAAATAGGCAAAATAGCTCTAATTATAGTTAGGGACGAGTTATAAACATAAATATAATCAAATCAATTGCCAATCAAATTTTTCCGAAATAATGTCATTAAAATAAATCAATCTGCGTTGTTCGAAATTGGTCGACAATTTAACCATGCGAAGATTGCAAGTTGTAAAGTTAGTGCCGTCTTTGAATCGTTGCAGAAATTGAATAGATTGCTAGGAATTAGTTCTATGGGAAATGTTTGTATGCGAATTGAATCGCTCGTGTACTCACGAATGAACGACATGCGTTCAACATATATATTCTATACCCTAGTCCTGTTATATCCCTTGTCCTCTTCGTATATTAGTGACGTCAGTTAACTTGATTACTAGGAAAACCCAACACAAACCCAGACGGCCAAGTCCCGAATCGACACGATGGTTGCGGGCGCGGACTGGGTTTAGTTTTGACCGCTGTTACAACTCCAAAGTTGTGACGTGACCGGCAGTGCGCCAATGTCCAAGTCCCCTCGTCTTCGTTCACCATCCTTCGAGCCACTGGTCAGGCCACGTCTCAACCCAACTGCCGGAGTGTCAGTTTCAGTAGGCATGTCGTGAGCCTTTGGCGATTATATTCTCGCACAGTTTTGTCAATTTCTTTTCCAAGAAGTTTCACGACTCACGCCAAACACGTTATTGAAATTCAAGATATTCATGCTCTTCTGTTTTTGTTTTTCTATCACATGAAGCACACAACGAAAACAAACAGAAAAATAATAGAAAGAAAACATCAAGCTGTAAATATTGAACCGACGAATTGGTATAAGAGCATATACATCAAGTAAAACATAAAAGAATAAATTACCAGATAGATAAAATATGTATAAAATCCACGACACCAAAAATATAACTAATTAATAGTTGTTGTGTATCATAATTAGTTTAAATAAATTCATCTAAATTTGCTTATAATATTTGGAAAATGTAATAGAATGATTATTTTATAATTAATTAAGGGTATTTAAGCATATTTGTGTTTTAATAAATATATTTTTTAACAAATATAAATAAATGAACATACAGGTATTTCAGTTATGTAAAGAAAATTGTTGGGGATTTATTTGTATTGATGTCTTTTATATTTAGCCATTTACATGTAAATGTACAATTGAAACTGTGCAATGAATCTAATGTATATATAGCTATTAACAGGAATAAAACTTAAGTTTGTGCTTTTGTATATTGTTATAAGTAGAGCAACTTTATAACGACGGTCAAGCCCGATCAGTACAATGAAGCGTGTTTGTTGAGAAGGGATGTCCGTCGTGTGTTTGAACCGCAACATGTTCAAGCCTGGGGCGACGTATCACCCCCGAGGAACGTAGAGGCGTTGAGCCGCACGTTGACAACGTTATGATTTATGATGTGCATTTATGAACCCATATTAAATGTATTTGTATAATAGCCATAAATAACCTTCACTGCGATTCTTGATATTGATATATTGCTTGCGTGGAAGGAAGTTGCTTGTTCCTGTTTTCGTTCTTTTGTGGTCCGCCGGGTTATTGTCTGCTACCAGTGAAGATTCCTTTAAAAATTTTACACGTTTCCTCGAGCAACTGTATAAATTTACTTTTTTTCCTACGTTAAGATTTATGGATACATATTCCTTTTCTTGTTCCGTATTTGTTGCTCAATTCTCTCGATATAAATGTAATGAGAGACAATTATACATATGTATTCATTGTTATGATTTATTTTGGAAGTTTCCTTTAAAATCATTTCCTTAAATATATAAGCTACAATTACGTAAGTTCTGAGTTACGTGAAAATAATTAATTATAATAATCAGAAAAACACCTTTCTTTCCCAAATTTATTTAGATAATAATATAGATGTACATTTCGACTACTAAGTCAGTATACATTTATTATTTATTATCCATATTGTTCATTAAAGAAATCTCATATTTAATTTAAACTCAAGCTACTTGTATTGGTACGATTGGTTCTACTATGTGCTGCGTTGCAGTGTGGTATAAAATCAAAATCAATATATATTTTGTTGCAATATCAAAAAAAAAGCCTGTCTGTCAATCGTAAAATATTTAATAATAACACACCAGCGCTTATATAACTGTAATAATTCTCGGTTGATGTGGCAAACAAACCTCTAAGTTGCTAGGAATGAACAATAAACCCGATGTGAACACATTGCAGATTTCCGGGCGCCATCTGTCACCCGAACATTGACAGGGGAATTCGATGGTTTGTAATTTATGGTGCTGCGGTTTTCAGCAATTATTAAACTACAGAAAACGTGTAATTTACAAGCAAATATAATTGAAAATGAGCCCGTTGGAGGGATAGTACATAAATATTATGCCAATTAAAACCATCACGTTCGAATTACTCTGCACAAAGGGATCATTTTGTCATTTAATTGCAGTGATACGCATTTCTTTGTTTGATGGATATATATTGATGATATACAATTGAAATAAAAAAAAAAAAAAATATATATATATATACACAAGAATCAATGTTATATTGTAAGATTGTTAAGAAATAAAATATTTTCAAACATATTGATAGTAAAATTTTAAAATAAAAGTGCCACTTAAGTAGGTTTATTTATGTCAGTGTAGACACGCAGTAGGAGGGTCGATGTTTACTTTAAGGCTCATGCCATGAAAGCTTTATCATAAAATAGACACTAGAGAATATCAGAAACAAATCTGAGAGAGGCTGTGCACCGATGGCTTCACCGCCATCATCTGAGCAGCCGTGAGGCAGCCAGATATGTTTTCATTTCCTTTTCTATTAGCGAACGGGAATGCTACTGTCACAACGAGCCATAAACCTTGTCAGTCTGGGACGAACGTCGGGGTTGAAAAGGCAGGGAAAGGAAATAAATATATATATTCACAATACCCATAATAGTGGCCTCTTTGTCTTGCATCCGTGTTTCGTTCACCGGCGGATATCATCGCAGCATGCAAAAACATTCCCTTGCCAATAACATTTTGTTTCAATTATTCGCAAATGGGGTCAGACGCATATATATCGAAGCCAGCTTTCCGAATGAATATACCGTGTGCAAGTTGGCTGACAGTGCTCAGGTCAAATATTAGTTTGCCGTTTTAGCGATGTTATTGAAGTTCGGCACACACAAACACAGTTTGTGCTATGACATTTTATTTTAGTTGAAATAATTGATCTCTCTGTTATATGCTATATAAGAGGCACAGATGATTCAGTGCACTTTCATTACAGTGATTTATTTATTAAATTGTCAGTTTGCATTGCGCTGCTGCTATTTCAATATTGACTTTTTTGGCTGTTTATATTAATCTTTTTTGTGAACGATATTTAATTTACATTTAATGAAGATTTATTCCATATTATACACATATATATCAACAAAACATAGTCTTATTAAATTACTTTTATAATTATTTGGCGTTCTAGAAAATCTCCATAATGTAGAGAATTTTATGTCGTACAATTAGTAAATAACTGTTTGCTTCCATTTCTTTAGCAAGTTAATAAGATGTTTTAAAACAAATGAAAATTCGGATAAAGTTTTGCTTAGCTAGAAAATCTAGAAATAGATAAAATTGTATAACCTTATATAAACGTTATTTATATTTGAGCATAAAATTTTTTTTACTGTGGGGCAATGTTATTAAGTTTAAACGTGCGTTGTCAATTTAAATACTCGATAAAATATTTTAATATCAATAAAGGTAGTCCATTCTCACTGAAAAGCAATTTCTTTTGAGCGCACCAACAGCTCGCGAAGCCATTCTTTTTATTTTTAGTACGAGTTAAAAAAATGTCCGGCATACATCAAGGCCCGCGGAATTCATATCCGTTAGTCGGCGGCCGATATTATACCTGCGAGCGCATGGACATTGTGACTGCTGGCTGTGACATCTGCTGACGCAGTTCGGAGATATCCAATATCGGTTTTTTGCATTATAACCTTTTATGAGAAAATTGGTATAATATTTGAAGAGATTATTATTGAATAAATCACACACAAATACAACTCAACAATGATTTTTATATATTTGATTTTTTTTTATATATATTCTGAATTTCTACGAATTATGTATAATCTTTGATGAAAATATAATTCATAAACGAAATTTATAATTAACTTACACGTGGACATGAATGCATCCCATCGCAACTTAATGAAATATTTTGTATATTTAAACAACAATTCTTTTATAATCATATTTTAAAATTAAATAAAAATGCAGAATATTAAATTTTTTATGGAACAGAATTCTATTTAAAAATGTAATTGCTTTGCAAAAGATTGCTATGTTTCTTTAAATATACCTTTTAATTTTAAATTTATAGACTAGTCAAAAACGCTAGAATATATAGACTCATATATTTTAAAGAAGTCAACGAATCTCGTAATTTATTAATCCTAAGAAATGTGTTACAAATATTTTGATTAAAAAATGCATAAAATACTTTGAATTTATTAATTATAATATAAAAAAAAGAATAAAAAAATATTTAAATATATAAAAACATAAGAAAATTTTATTTGTAAATGATATTTTTAAATTATCTGGTTTTATTGTATATTAGATATGAACTATATTTTTAATTAATATTTAATTCCGACAACAACGAAATATTATTAAAACTTGCAAATTTTAGTATGACATTTATTACATTTCTTTATTGCCGGAAAACCTATCGATATATGTATTTATGTCTATAAATTCCGTTATATAAAAGTAAACTAAACGACCATTATAGCCCGGTTATAGTTTCGATAACATGGTACGCGTAAATATTCCCTTTTTTCTTCGTTTCCTATCTAAATATTTGAGTTGGCAACAGCTTATAAATGTGGTTATATTACGTGTGAAAATCGAGTGCAACTATTGCAATCTATAACCGACTGAAATGACCAAAGTTCGGGTCGGCATTAAGAAGATAGTATCAGGAGGTGTTTCTCACACACATCCACACACATTCCCACATTAACTGTATGTACACATGAATGTATTGGAATGTTGCACAGTTGCATTTGTGTGTGGCAATGTACGTTTCGATGTGGTTACTGAAAGGAAGTCGTTAGCAGCTGCGCGCTCTCCGGGTGGCTGGCCATAGTCCCTCGGCGGTGTGGGTCACTCCGGCACCTGGGCCCGGAAACCAAAGTCCTACTGGAATGGTTCACCGAGATAACACTAACCTATGGGGCCAGCCCTGCCACCGCACACCAAATACGTGAATTTATTACATACACTATTGCATGTCGTGCAGACCACGGATATATACCTACGATTGGATTTATAAATTTTAATTGTTATTAGTCTACCCAGTCCCATTATCTAAAGACTTTGTTTATACAACTAGTGATATTACAATTGTTTACAAGTATTTTCTGAAACTATATAATAATTTATAAACTATAACATGATATTTAAAATGTATATTTAGGTACGGAATTAAAATAACATTTTCGAAAACAATTTATTTATTTAAAGCTTTTAATTTAATCTAATAATAACTTCTGTGTATAATGTTATTTTATTTTTAGTTCAACTAGATTTTAAGTATTCAATTTCGGCATAGAACCAATTGTAAATAAATGTCTGTAGAATAATTTTCAATAAACACATAAATAATATCTGGCAATTTTGATTATTTAAAATAAATAGTTGCGAATTTCAAAAACAAATAATTGAAAAACACATAATTAGACCGTTATGTTCAATATCGAAAAATAATATATCTTCGACGGTCAATATAAAAAACATTAATTAGCTGAAACATATTTAAATAAATTGATACACTTGGAGCCATCTTGCAAAATTTACGAGCAACATGTAAATTCGCAACTGAAAGATCCCGACAGTTTTCAGTCGTTGAATCTTCAGTAATACTTCGGTGCTGTAGCCCACAGATGGCAGTTTATGTTGCGTTTCAGTTCTAGACTGCTCAAAATAATGATCTTTATATTTTTAGCTTTCTAACTGCAAGCGAGTTCTATAGATGACACTAGTTAGACTTAAATTACTAAGAGCTGCACATTTAATTAAATAGTACTACATTTCAAATTTTTTTCTAATTTAATTTTACTGTACCTATTATATTTTAATAAATAAAACGTATTTAATGTATAAACAATTGTAAATTTTAACCTTCTTATACGCAATATAAATAAGTATTGTAATTCGAGATATTAACGGAAATATACGTTTTGACCTTCCCTGAATCAATTCCGACTATTTTTGGAATGACGTCCAGCTGTGTTTATGCGCGCGCGCGCGTGTGTGTGTCTGTGTGCATGTGTGTGTGTGGTGCGCGGGTGTATGTATGTATGTATGTGTGTGTGTGTGTGTGTGTGTGCGTGTGTGAGTATGTGTGTTTCAAACAGAAATAATGACAAATAGGAACCGACAAACTGATATGCTTAAGAATCTAATTTTTATGTTAATTAATACGGAACATATTGAATTGATTTATTTATATTCTATACTGCTAGCGGTTAATAATTAAAAAAGTAACCAATTTATCTCTGATGTTTGGGGTAAACAACCAAGAACAAAAGTCAAATTATACTATAAATTTTCACAATCCGTGTTATGGTGAAGCCGTATTATATAACATGCAATCCAATTAGATGAAAGGGTGTGGGCGAAATGGGCACAGCAATTAGTTCACAAGTATATAGCAAGTTATTTCAGTGAATTTATGGCGAACATAGGCGACACTTTTTATTACTGCGTTTCAAATAGCCGACGCCATCGTTTGGTGGAGTTGCATTATCAACATCGTTCGAACATTCGCAAATAAACAAATTCAATGACGCTGGTGTATATGATCAAATTCCCTTCTACCAGATAGAAACTTTTGAAAGACAAACACACGTGTTAGTTCGTTTACACACCAGGCTGGATTGATTGATATTATTTGTTGCAAACAAATAATGAATTTAGAGTTGGCATACATATACGGTATCACTGTACGACTAACAGAATATTTTTCAAATTATCAAACACCAATGCGGAACAAAATAAGTGGATTAATATGATTGAGAATGAATTTTCAAACACACAAATAATGAAAGTTGCATTCTTGATGCATATCTTTACTTACTAGTGAAAATTGCAATTAAATATATGTATAAAAAAATAGCGGTTTTTTCCACAATTTTAATATAATTTATACAAATTACTAAATAAATCAGTTCTAGTTGATAGCTAGTCAAATTCATATATTTGTTACAATGATAAATTATTATTAATCGTGTATTATAATTACAATTGAAGCTATCGCTGTTTGTTTACAAATTAATTGATGTGAATTAATAATTTGTCTCATTAATTAATCTGTATGAAAAATTATATCATTTGTAGAAAATTATTTTATATATGATAAATTGGTCTGAATTATATATAATATGAAAAAAAAAAAAACATCTACACATATTGAAATATAATAAAATATTTGAAGCTTGGTAAACGTTAAAATTCGTTATTATTGTTTAAAGATAATGGAATTGTATCATATAAGATTTTATTATATTAATCAAAAAAGAAATGGAAGCGCATTCTTCGATCTTGAAAATTAAATTATCATACTACACTGACCATTGTCTCTATGTGAGATTATAATAAAATGAGAAAGCATGTAGCTGAATCTTAACGCAATTCAAAGTAGCATTATCGCAAGTTTGTAGAATGTTTTTGAGTGTGCGGATCGCGCCCCATTGCCATTAAAATAAATGCACTAGTGATGGGCATCTAGAGATCGATGCAGATGCGAATTGCCACGGTGGTTGTTACCTGGTTATGGATGTTTTATGGCCCGAGATGCTCGCGCATGTCGTAAAATTATTTATATATCAGTCTTGGTTACAGAAGCTTTTTATGGATCATCAGCTATTCTTTCTACAGTATAAGATTTGGAATCTATCTTTCTTAGAATATTTAAACAAATGTTGCCTTCCGCAGCGAAGGAAAATATTTTGCTTATGGTCGAATGCTTTTAAAATAGTTTATGTCTCTTTACTTGATTTATCGATTAGTCTCTACATTTTGTAAAATTATTGAAATACAATTTATTTTAATTCTGCTAGAAGTTAACTTTCAACAACTATCTGCTATTTATGTTCCAACATTTATCTATTGACAAAATTCGCTTAGTATTTATCAAAAAGCAAACTTTGAAGTACAAATAAATATAAATTTATTTTTTTGGATAGTGCGCAATACAGCACATGTGTACTTATTTTTCATTGGTCGCAGACGCCAATGGCGAAAATTGTTAATACAGTCCAGCAGCAGTATACCTAAAGTACAATCTATTCATTCGGTTTGAGTTGGCACCTGCAGCAAATAAAGCTATTCCGACCGGATAACCAGGCTATAAAAAGAATACATTACGCTGACGGAAACGGTAGAAAAGTTTCCGCCGAGTCGCACTCGTATACAATGGTAAACAACGGCGGGTTAAGGAACCAAATCGCACCGTTCGCTAGTATAGCTGCAGTGCAGTTCACTTTTTGAGTCATCATTCACGCGAAGATCTGCTCATGAATATGTAATTTCAATCACCGTCTTCGTATGTAAATATGTTGCGCTGATCTTACACTACTGGCCGCCACTTATGATGACACCAACATGGTTAAAGGTGCTATGCGATACGTCGCGAGTAACTTGCAAAAGTGTTCATCAACTTGGATGTTTCAGTATTCATGAAACTCCTTGAACTTGAACAATTTTGGTACAATTTTCTTTACAAGTATTTTAATTAAAGTTATTCCAACAAAAACTTATTTCATTTAGCAATTGGATTAGTTATTTTAACAAATATTTGCCAATAATACTTGTTTGAGCAATATTTTTGGATTCAAAGATATATATTTTTTGTTTATTTAACAAAAATAAATAATGAGAAACTTCCGAAAATTGAGGTTTGTTTAAGAAACGGCATAATTCTTACTGTTTGATTATAAGTTGATGAAAATGGATTTTGGTTTAATGTAAAACCTCAATTACTTTACATTTTGAAAATTGTGAAACGTTGAGGAAACTAATGTAGAATATATTGTCACACTAAGTGAAAAACAAATAAGTTGATGAACTGTTATTATATATAATTATGTTCTATGTTCCTTTCATTAATTTGTTATTAACATATTTTATCAGTGCAATAATAAAGAAAATGTAAGCAAGATTTTAGTCATATTTTTTTATTTATAAGAAATAAAAATTTTCTTAAAAAATACAGTCAAGTAATGCATAACTGGCAACGGATTTTTCCACTTACAAATAAGTTCTGGATTTAAGAAATAATAAGTAATGGTTTTCGAAATTTTATTTTAAACAAACGCAATATTCGCAAATCCTCTTACAAATCTCATATTCGAAATATCGATTAAACATTGTATACATTTCAAAATGCCATTTCCGTGTCAGTTGTTAGTATCACAAACAGACGTTATTCGAGCTTAAAAAAAATGGAATACTCACGAATTTTATAATGCTAGAAAATCTATTTCTGTAATTTAGGATTAATTTTGAAATTTTACTATTAAATTTATGCTGGATATTAGAGTACAATTTGTAATAGTTATTGAATTACTAGATAGATCATATTCATATTTCGTGTATGTAAATTGTTAAAAGTAATATGAAACACGAGAGAACAAAAATGTAATCATTGCTGCAAAAGTAACACGATATCGTATCAGCATTCGGTTATGAATTTTATTAAATCGTTGGCAATAAAGAAAATAATAATGTTTATCCATTATTTGAAATTCTAATGCTGCTTTTCGAACCCGGTAAAGATTTATTAATAATTCAGTGAAACTTGATCCTCGCCGCATAGCTTTTAGATAGAAAACTAGTTACATCGCCGGGGCATAAGATCGCAACCTCCCTTTTACAGAATTTAAATTTGCAAACGTGCAGCGATAGCTTAAAACATTTATTCTTTGTTTGGCTAGAATTTAATACCGTCTGGGTATTACTGCTTGCTCCACCTACTGTATTACAGTAAAATACTTCAAGAGAACCGCGATAATATTCAGCTCATATATAGTATGTATACTTATACGTAACCAGCGCATGTGCAATAGCAATATTAAACGCAATGTAATTAAATACGGCGATTAAAAGGAACCAAGCTAATGATAAAATATTAAACGTTTTGTTGCGGTAATACCTCGCGTAATTCTTGCCTGAATTAACGCATAACTTTGAGAATTTAAATTTTATTAGCACACAGCCTTGTACATACCAAGTTCTCTATTTGGTTGCGTGTATACTCTTGTATTAAATAAATAAAACTCTTTAGGGAATTGTTTCATTAATTTCAATATTATAATTAAAATTAATACGATTAAAAATAATGAAAATTTGCAGTCATGTATATAGCCTATATAAAATTGTGTAGAGAGAGAGAGAGAGCGATATTTCTCACTATACTATTGCTTGAAACATATAAAATCTAATACAGTCACAATAATGGACATAAAATAGAAGCGTCCCAAGAGTATATCGGGTGTTTTCCGTTGTCCAAGCTATCTAGATTGAAAAACAATATTTCATTTCAATTGTTTGCAATTTTGTTACTGAAAACTACCCATAACCGATTTGTATTCAAACCGTTTCACGTTTTATCTATTTGCAGATCTTAAGATAGAGATACTACGTTATTCGCCTTAAATTGAAATTCTTCGGAATGGCTTGAAAATATTGTTTGAGACATTTTACATGAAAATATTGCTGTTTGCATTTTCAAACTTGTATACATGATCAAAAAATAATAATTTGATAGTTCAGTAAAATAAAAAAAATTACATTGCTGTTGTATGATTTTTATATATCTGTATCATAATTTTTAATATAGTTAATCTAAAAGTGAAATTAAGACATTTAAGTGTAATGTATATTTTCGGTCAATTCGTATAACGAAAGCTAATCTATAGTTTTAATGAATTTATTTGACTGGTATAGTTGCATTATATTGATAATGTACCAATTAATCAATCAGTGACAGAAATGGAATGTGATTTTTATTATTTTGTGATAAGACACTTAGATGTTTCAGTTGTATTGTTGTTTGAAAGTTTTGGGCCAAAATAATACTTGTGTATTATATTTTGGCAAGGTTGGTATAGCTACACATAAATGATAATTATTTCCCTCAGAAAGTTTTAAATATAAACAGAGATGTTTATTTAAAGGAAATGCAAATGAAACACTCCTACGTCTTTCGAGCATCTCTTTTGTTATTATAATTAAAACTAAAAGTTCTCTAAGCAACGCTGATGATGGAAACTTTCTGATGAGAAACATATTTTCTGTTCGGTATACGTATTTGTTGACAGCATGCCGCCACGCCGCGCCGTGAAGTTTACCGGTTTCTATGGATAAATAGTACAGTGTTGAGCTTAATCTGAATTTCACGCTGTCCCGTATAAATCTATCTCGCTCTCTTATTGGTGTGATGGAATCACAGATTTATTATTTATGAAACGCAGACTTTGTTATGACAGCCGGAAGAGTTTGAACATATGTCGAGGCGTGGTTTATATCGAACGACGAAAACGACACCAGCGAAAACTTTACCGGTTCGAATATACGTTTTGTTTTCAGCGTTTGTTTATTTGTCTGTCCATCCGTCGTTATTTTGATTGTCACAATTCGTAATGCTACACTACACTATGCCTGTTCTTCCTTCACTGGAATATATTCCTGTTTCCAAATACAATGTGTAAACAACATTATACCTCTTATAATCAAACATTAAATTGTTTTATAACTGTTTCCCTGTGGTATAACTTTCAAGCGTTCATTTGTCTCAATCCTCTAGACAATTTTAAACAAAATCGAATAAAAATGTTATATCAATTAGATTTCTATGCAATGTGCTTCCGCATTTGAATCAAGGTAGAAAATGAATAAATGGAAACCTAATTGCAAAATTTCTCTTATTGTATTTTTGTAAATAAAAATTCAAATGAACATATAAAATAAGTATGATTGCCTGATGTCCAGAGATTCCGGAAGTATTTCTATACATAATAATACACATTAGGCGAAGTATCTCATAAGCTAAATATTGACAATAATCATTCAGCTAGGATATATGTTTTTTTTATATTAGACAAGTATATCTCGTGAGAATAGTTACGTGTGTTTGTTTGGGAAAGTCAGTCGTTAAGTTAATATTGATAGAGTATATTCAGAGGAAGAAATCAAAACAAAAATAAAAGAGACAAAGTGATTGACAAAATAAATAAAAGTCAGAAATATCGCGAAACCAAAGCAGTTGAAGTAAACGGAAACTGTGCAACATTTACATGCACTAGAAAAATATTTATATTATTTTGTTTCAAAGATGTTGAACGTTGAAAATCTTGCATACAGCATCCATTTGTATACATGTATATATATGTTGTATGCATATACAAGTTATGTTATGTTATGTACCTTACTCGGAAAACTTTCTATGACAACGTTGTTTATTGAACCCAAAGTCAAAGTAGCAGTTTATGAAAACGCAGCGTGTTAATTTCTGGCATTTAACACAGTTTCGGTGAATAAATTTTCATCACAAACATCATTTATCTTACTTTTTTGTCTCATTTTTTATGTGCAGGGGCTGCGCGTGCTAGGGATGGGAATAATTTTTCATTCAATTTAATTAAAAAACTCATATAAACGTCAAAATATATCTCTCGGCTGCCGGAGGCAAGATGTTTGAAAAGTTGAGAAGTTCGAAAAAGAAAAAGTTAAGTATTGAACTGGGAGTTTTGTAACGGCATAGGCGGCAACCGCACCACTGAAACCCGTTAGCGATCACACGAACCGATCGCCTTCACGCCATGTGTTCCTTCATACACTTGACATCAAATCAGTTGGCAATTGAATTCACCTAATCGATGATCGAATTTAGATTGGAAAGCCCAAGATAAAATCATTACACTTCTTTTTTTCTTCTCTCGATAATGCTTTACAAAAACTAAATTACATTCAAAGAAAATAATTCGATACCAAAAAGTCATTATCGTTTCAAAGTATTATATATATGTACGTATACATTCATATACTTTAATCGCTCATATAATTAGCTTCCTTTTAATGTTGAATTCATAATTGTTTACTTTCTTATACGCAGTATAAGTAAGTATTGTAATCATGAAAAATTTAAACCTCGAGATTTTAACGGAAATATACGTTTTAACCTTCCCTGAATCGATTCCGACAATTTTTGGAATGACGTTTGTGTGTGTGTGTGTGTGTGTGTGTGTGTGTGTGTGTGTGTGTGTGTGTGTGTGTCTGTGTGTGTATGCTTTCTACAGCCTAAACGGTTGAAGCTAAAATTATGAAACTTTAAACTTAAGATTTGCATATGCCTGAGGTGTGCACATTCTATTTCTGAAAAACATATTCAAAGCGGAAGTGCCTGTTTACTCTAGTCATTTTTGCAGTTTCTACAATTACTCAAAAATGGTTACAGTTACAGAAAAATTGCATGAAGAAAATTAAAGGTATTTTTATTTAGCACAACTTTTGTTTGAATTATTTTTCTAAAAAGAGTACTGGTTTCAAAATAAAATTCTGCTTATTATATATATTTTTACATAAATCGTATTATCTGCGCCTGTCAATTGTTTAACAAAATAGACTTAAATAATTTGAAGTTTGACATTTAATATTTATTCTAAGAAATATATTTAGTGTAAAATTAATCTAAAGGTTAGAACAAATATTATAAATTGGAAAAATAATGAAACTACGATGTGGTTTAACCCAAATGCGTATAAGAAAGTTCGGTGCATGACACCGCAGATGTTTTCTTTCTGCCATATATGTATGTTACCAATGAAACCATTTTCTATACTTAATATCTACTTTCATATATAAACAAATCAACAGATCAATACGGAATTGTTACAAAACCTATAACTTCGCACTCATAAAACTCTTATTCGAAATGAATTTATAAATAAATGAGTTTAGTTTGGTAGAGATATCACTGCGCGATTGATATCATATAGTAGCATGTCATTTAATTTGGAAAAATAGGGATTTCTGTTAAGGTAATATAGTATATAAATTTTAGTTTAAGTTTGTTTTTAATGTGTTATTATAAGAGATGAAGATATTTATGAGAAATTCTATTGTGTTGCTAAGTGAATCACGTGTTTTATACCGAGTGTACGTGTGGGGATGTGAGATGAAAACAAAAGAGTCATATATGAAACGCGTGCAAGAATCAACAGACCCAATCTGCGGAAATAGCTAGTCGATATGAGGACAAAACTGTGGCGTGTATGAGTCCGCGTGAGCCCCCCCAAACAATTTTGCACGATACACGCGGTTTTCAGGGTACGTGGGGTGTCGACGCTATGACCGCCGGGGAAATCGCAGAGCTGTGAAAGTTACTTGTGCTACTGGTTTTCCCTTCGCTCGCTGCCAGTGGAAATATACTAGCTGTCCGTCTTTCATCTTATTTTTGAAACCTTATATTGGTTGGATGTTCTCTTTTTACCGACATGTTCCAATTTGAACCTTCTTGTGTTTCGCTATACGTGGCCAGAATGTAAGGCAAACAATCAAAGGGCCAAGCCGCCTCGTATCAACTTCTCTTCAAGCTGAGCGAACCCGTTCCAACCCGTTCGCCACATTCGACGCGAGGAAACCTCGTTCCAAGAGGCGAACTACATACACAGTTTCTTCCCACACCAACTTGAACGTGCAACGTGCGGGTCGCGGATATGGCGAATCTAAACCGATATATTCCATTCTGTTTGCCCAGTCCGGTGTACACACCTACACAGAATGATGATATTAAGTTTCCCAAGGCAAGGCGAAGGTTATATTCTCTCCACCGCACAAACCAGTCGCCGATGTATAAAAGCAACGTTCGGCAGGTTTCTCCTGGACGGACTTCACTTCGTTCACAAGCAAGATTGATTGCTGCCTGCTAAACACAACACCTAAACTCATTTATTACACTCGACCAACTTTCAGGATATTAATTGCCGGTGGTTTCAAATGAAGTGTCGTGTACAACCAGTCCAACATAAGAGAAAGATCCACTAGCCCAATATAGTGGCTGTTGTTCATCCATACTTCCAGCATTTGCTATCGCTTTGCATCCCTACTGATTGCACGCTACATTGACGCATTGTTGCTCAACCAACGGCAATGTGAAGTCTTCCGAGAACCAGCGACGACTCTCCGTTGGTGCGGTGTTTTCATGTGTGCGGAAACTGTTATAGCATAACTTTTAGAATGCTGTTTTCATTTGTCAAATGCGCAGATACACAATATCACGGAAATGCTATTTAGATATGCGCTCTGTTCGTTTGTTCACTCGAATGCGAAAATGCAGTTCTGCAACAATAACAAATTGCTATTCAAACATATTTAGTTGTGGCATTGAATTATATTTGAGAAAATAACATCAACATTGTTGAATTTAATAAAGGCATTTTGGTATTTTAATTTGATATTGCATGGAAATGCGTTCCTTTATAAGTGTATATGGTAGGGTATCGATGGAGAATATTGCCAAGTTGAGTCGATCGATCTGCAGTAAATCATTGCAAAGTTATTCGGCCCCAACGTTTCCTGAACGCCGCACCATGTCCGTAGGTTGTTTACTGTATTTGCTACTGAGAAAGTTTATACGTTCGAGATACATGCATTGGTACACGGGTGCCAATTATAATAAACTTGTTTCCCATAAAGTTTAAAAACCAATCAAATCATTTGAGCACTCTTGCGAAAATTATAAACAATTTTTTTATACTCGATCGCATATAACATATTTTAGATACTAATCATTTTGCAGTGATTCGTAACTAAAAATATATTGTAACCGAACACATACATATATTCACCATAAATTGCACCGTTGTCCCTTATCGTATTTTCAAGTTTGTGTTTCGCGTCTCTGTTTGAAGATTTCCAATAATTGTAACCGCACCACACTCAGTTGAAATTTGTAGACGTGCATTTATTTTCGGTGGCAAACGCTAAAAATGCGGTGTACACTATTGTGTGACGTTGAAAGGAAGGTTTCCTAACGCACTCATTATTTCATGAAAAGACAATGAATAAAGGAAATGGTTTCCATGCATCATTGTTTTTGGTTGTTTACCACGGTGCAGCTAGGAATGCGGGAGTATTAACTTGCGACATTTAACATATGAGTTCGCTTAAAATAAATTTACGGCTTCGCTTCAACGATTTCTTCACGCCAGATTACTTAAAGGGCACGCCATCAACTCACTAGCGCACCGGCATGCCACCACCGCAGTTAAACCTTTCTTTCCTTCTTTCTTTCTTCTCACTGCATTTTATAAACTGTAATCGCAATCCCACAAATACGAGAAACCCAAATGGAGCATATTTACATTTCCAAACTAATAGTAACTTATTGAACATTTTTTGTAAAATTATTATTGGTTTCAAGCTTAATTTGCGACAGACGATTTGTTAATTTTAGAAAATATAAATTTATTTAATTTAATATGGTTCATAATTTTGTACATATTCAAACAGTTCCGTCTCTCTTAAGCATTATTCTAAATTTTATAATATAATAATATTTGGTATTTTAACACTGTAACATTACAATGCTTATTGCAAAGCTTTATGTTTTTAATGGACCAACCAAGATGCTGGCTAAAATTGTTGCCCTATCATCTAGAATCTAGAATAATTTTTATTTTTAATGAATGAAATATGCAACACGATTCCGTCTATAAATTATTTGAATTAATGTGTTTTATGGTCAGAGACTGAATTTTGCAAATTTATATCTCATTAAACTCTGAAAATATCGAGAAATTAATAAATATCGCCGTAGTTTTCTTGACCTTAATCATTAATTTAATAATAGATGTATTGAACCAAATAATAACCAAGAAATGTTTTTCGTAATCATAGAATGACGGTACCTATTCACTATATGTATCTTCTAGTTCGGTGGTTTCGCATTACCTGTACAGCAAAGCTTTGGTGGTCGTGTTTTGTTTGTACATCGGTTCTATCTTCTCCGGTCGCTCTATATTTCTATATTTCTGCGATTCTCCTACGTTGTTTCCCGAGTCATATACGTGATTAATACTGCCTGCTTACAACTTCTACGTGTACAACTCTGAATTACACTAACGTTTCCAGTATTCAGGTTCGTCCATTCAAAACATAATGTTGGGATATGTTCGGGACACAATTGCTTTGATGATGGTTCATATTTCCTTGTTATTATAGCAAAATATCCACTGATTTTAACAACTCTGTGAAACTTAATCGTATAAAAAGGTTTAGTCTGACATTTAAATGAACTGTGTGGCTTATACATTTTATCTTCACTGAATTCTACATACATTGCCTGATATAATAGTTTTGTTTTGCTCGGCTTATTCTCTTTTTATGATTATATTTTTAATTTTTGTACTAAAAATGTACTCATGCATATCTCGCATTCAATTTTATTCATTTTATCATAAAATAAAATTGTTCTATCCTAATTTTAAATTCATAACTGATTGCTATCTGTGTTTACTTGTAATAACTCTGAAATGATGTTTTCTCGTGTGATACACTATATGGAAATTGTTTTAGTTGTCGAGCTGCATATGGTAAATATATTAATCCAAATTAAACACTGATTAAAATACTAATAAATATGTTATTGATAAAAAAATGTTGATTGATACTTTTATGTTTTTACTAATTGGATAAAACTGTTAAAAATACAAGAATAAATAAAATATTAAATTCGCTGATTACATTTAGCAGAAAATTTAAACTAATGCCAATTTGTATCTGGGTAGTAACTCTAAAGAAATTCTTCAATATGTTATACCACAATTTATGAATGAACTTGAATGGCAAAGCAAGTTTTATCTTTATTTGTGGTATCGTTTGAGAACGGCAATATATTCCGAATAAAAATTTATACGAGAAACATACAACAAAAAAGCTAATTCCACTTTTCCAATGCAAATTCTATCAGTTTACCGAAAATTTCCATCTTGTCAAAAAAAAAATATCCACTTTATCAAAGTCGGCAGGCTCTAAATCCCCGAGCGTTTCTTCACGCCGCTATCGCTTCAAAAACCAGTAGATAAAAAGCGATATGAATAGCTTATAAAAGAACCGGCATAGAACCAACCTGAGCTGTCTGAGCTTAGAGTCCATTTCTTTGTATTCTAGATGTATTCATAAGCCAGTTCACAGTCAAAATATATAGTTATATCGTCTACTATATCCAAAATTGCATTCAAACAATATATGTCTTCTGCTTATTTCATTTATGTATTTTTCATTATAAACACATACACAAAACGTATCTCCAGATTGAATATTTTCATGATTCTAAAATTTACCTATACTTACTTCATATAAGAAAATAATATGGTACATGATAGTTGTATGGTACGTGTGGAACAAAGTATAGGCAACAAATTCGTCACCGTCAAAGAAGAAATAAACATCATCTAATATTTGCTCGTCAGATCATTATTTTCCTGGTCATTGTTCACATAGAGAGCGTGCATGCGCATACACACACACACACACACATACACACACACACACACACACACACACACACACACACACACACACACACACACACACACACACACACACACACACACACAATTACGCATTATGGTTCACGCAAAGTTCTTGTATGAAGGAAAGATGGTATAAGTGGTACGTGATGGCGTGAGGCAAGAAGCCCATTGTCTCTACGGGCTTTTGATGTCGCCGGTTTCAGTAATGACGGTGGGGCTTACCGTGTCGTACTCGAAAAACCTGATCAGATCGTTTCTCGTAATTTTCTCGTTCATTGAATCTCCTCATTCCAAGCCGGCCCTTTTTTATTTTCACTACCACCACCAGCAGCGCCGGACTCCAACTTGCACCAAATGACGCACCTGAACTATAAGGTTCGCCGATCAAGCCCTCGGCTATACCTAAACTACATATTAATAATTACATATTAACATATTTCATGATTAAACAATATCTCTTAAAATAGAGTGAAATATTCCATTAAACCATATTAAATGGTAAATTTCAAAATTTTAATTTCCCGTGTATACATAAGTATAATCAATTTGTTGTTAATTTTTGTTATTATTTCCTATTTTTTTGCAAAATGTAATTATGTAAAAAGTAGATAGCAAACTACATTAATTCAGCTCTTATTCAAATCTTCAATTAAAACTAAATACTTGGTACATATTTTTTTTTTATAAAATGGTTGTTAGAACGACAGAAAATGAAATGCAATTAAAAAGAATACAATACAAAAATGTCCGATGAAAACGCTACAGGTCCGCGTAAGTCAACCGCGTTCTGTCATTGCTTTCTTTTTTCATACGACATGATTTATCTACTATTTTATTTTTTTTTGCTTACGATGGAACGCGTACATTTATTTTTTCGTTTTCGATGGCTAAGGGTGAGAAGCGCTTGCGCGTGTACGTTCTTTTTTGATCGAGCAATTTTTCTTGTTCTCCGAACGAGTTGCACAGTAGTAAATGGGGGAACAATCCCGCCGGAGTGAAAGTTCCCCCTGGCGTCAAAAGAGAAAGTATGATTTCAATAAATGACGTCACTATGGAATTTCCCAATTTAATTGGAGGTCGTTTTTAGAAAGTATAGGGTGAAGGTCTGTTCGAAAGAATGTATGATTCATGACGTCACTATATTATTTTCCGAATTAAATAAATATTGTAACTTAAGTAATGTTCATCTATTTATTTATGACAATATTTATATTGTATGAAAAGACTGCAAAAATACAAATCGAATATAATTATAGAAACAGGTATATTACCTGTATACAAAATGTATATATATTCTGTATTGAAGTTAAAAAGGATTAAAGGTGATTATAATTAGCTAATCTCAGATACAGTAGCAATGCACTTGTATACTTGTATTTATTTCCTATATTATTATTATTTCGGATCAACTTGTATTAGGTTGTAAAATTGGTTCCAATATTTAAAACTTTGCATATATTTAATGTAAATAAATATCTATATTTCCATGACGTCAGAACTTACTGATATTGGGGGGAAGTTCTATATAAAAGACGTTATTTATATAAAATATATCAGAGTGACAATATCATTATACTGCAGCTATATCCATCAATACACAACAAAGTAAGTAAATATTATTATTATTATTTAAATATATAAATAAGTATCACTGAACATAACTTCGATCTTACAAGTGTGCCACAACTAATGTTATTATTATTATTATTATTTAATAACATATTTTAAACTACGAGTTTCAATTTACAACCTGTTGATTTTATTGTGTTTGTCTATTATAAATGGCAATTAAAAAAAAATATGGAATACATGCATCTAAATCAATTGTTTACTTATTTTAGAAATGGAAAATGCCAATCTAGCTGGAAGCCTAGAAGATTTTAAACCAATTAAAAAAATCACTGAATTAGGTTTAAATATTAAACATGAGATATACAACGTTAAAGCCGTATCTACAAAGTTCGGAAGGAAAATTGTGGTGGAGACGGATGATGCAGTCGTTTTCTTACCACGCCGCTATTCAAAACTTACAGATGAGGAGATAGAACAGTGGGATATTCGAATAAAAAGTGACAAAATGGCTATTATTCATACTGGAACAAAACCATGTGGTAGCGCGAAGGACGCTTTACTAATAGAATTTGTAAATTTATGAAATAAAGCAATTTCGTGCTTAAATTAAATTACTATATTTGTTATTAATAAAACCCACTATCCTATACATGTTTATGGTTCCTTATTTAGTTATAATAAGCAATATGTCTAAATTATTCAAGAATTTTATTTTATTATATTAAACAAACGTACCTCTGGCAAATGACTTTATAATGGTAACCTGTACTTGGAACGTCTATTATTGTAATATTGAAGATCGGCTCAAATTAGAAAGTTCACCCTAAACTAAACTGCTAATGTACTTTTGCAAAATAGCTTAAGAACAGATTTCTCTTTATTATCGTA
The DNA here is from genome assembly GCA_944738965.1 of Nebria brevicollis. NCBI lineage: Eukaryota > Metazoa > Arthropoda > Insecta > Coleoptera > Carabidae > Nebria > Nebria brevicollis. Next base: position 16,844,963 of record OX122897.1, read on the forward strand.
TTTAAAATCACCATATAGGTCCTTTAAATACTAAAATTTTTATTCAAAATGGTTAGTTTGTTTCGTGTATTCACTACGCTCTCAACACTTTACCAAAATGAATTGCAACAGTGAGATCGACAATTTGAAATCTATTTTAAGTTTGTGTGCAAATATTGACAATAATAGTAATGAGGATGAAGACCAAAGTGAGGCAAATGAAAATTTAAATGGTTTTTTCAAAATTTGCGAGGAAATATTATCAACTATTGATATTCCTAAGTTACCCGTTGAACCTGTAATTGCGTCAAATAGTGTTCAACCTGAAATGGTATCCAGCATCGAAAACGCCGCATTAAACCAGGTAACACCTAGAGTTTTACACAATATTCAACACGGGAATGGTCAACCGCGTTTTAATATTATTTCTGATATTGAAAAATTTGTAAAACGAATCAATATTGACGGGCGTCTTATCACGTTCCAAATGGTCGATCCTCCCGGAGATATCAACCCTGTTTCATGGTTCAAAACTAGTATGGGATCCCTAGTGGAGTACATAATTGACTCCATCCCAGCACCCGATTTTGTAGGGTTGACTCTGCATACACCATGCCTAACAGGCGGACCAGGATGGATAAGTTTCAGACGTGTCGATCAGCTACACATTGATGTAGTATGGGACATGATTAGCCGTATATTGCAAAGTAATGCGAACATTTTTGCAGACGGTGTATTTAGTATAGAAATGACACGCGTTTCCATGCCTGTAGGCCTTGGAGGTCTAAAGGGTCATGGGTTTACATACGCCGAACTATGCCGTCGTAAACACGGTATTGTGCAGATAAACAATATCGATAATAACTGTTTAGCACGAGCTTTGATTGTAGCAGAAGCCTGGGTTAATAAAGTGACAAATTTTAAAGAAATCGCAACAGACATTAACGGAATACAGGGCATGAAAGCCCGTGACTTAATTATAAAAGCTAGTGTGAACATTCCGGAAACGGGTGCCGGTATTTTTGAAATTGAACAATTTCAACGTTATTTCACCGGCTATAACATAGTAGTGTATGCATTTGGTGGTCGCGGTACAGTCATGTTTGAAGGTAAACGAGAGAGTAATTTACCCCGTTTGAACATCCTTCACAGTGACACGCATTTTTCAACGGTAAAAAGTTTGACGTCAACTTTCTCGTCAAGTTATTTTTGTGAGCCATGTCACAAACCATACAACCAAATAGGTAACCATCGTTGTAGTAATACATGTCCTCACTGTCACCGTGTTCCATCATGTAGTGTTAATGCGCCGAAAATACACTGTGATCAGTGTAATAGAAAATTTGCAGGTCAAACTTGTTATGATCGTCATAAAAGTTCAGCCTGCAAAAAGTTTCATTCTTGTAAAAAGTGTCTGAAAACATACATGAATGCCGATAAGAGGATACACACGTGTGGTGAAGTATATTGTGGTTTATGTCAATCGTATAAAGTCGCGGGGCACAAGTGTTATATTAAAAAAGACAATACAACATTAGACAATAAACAAAAACTTTTTATTTATTATGACTTTGAAACTCGTCAAGAGAAAATAATCGGTAAAGACGTTGAACATGAGGTGAACTTGTGTGTGGTTCAACAAACGTGCAATGCCTGTGCTGATTCAAGTGACTTAAGTGTATTGTGTAATATGTGTGGTATTAGGCAACATATTTTCAAAATGAACGCTTTATCGTCATTTGTAGATTACGTCCTTCTTCCACGCAAATCATTTTCATCCATCACATGTATCGCTCACAACGCAAAAAGCTTCGATGCGCAATTTATATTAAAATATCTGACGGATACGTTGAATATGTCTCCCAATTTGATTTTAAACGGCAGTAAAATTCTACTCATGGAATTGAATAATAGTAAGATACGTTTTATAGATTCAATCAACTTTCTGCCTATGTCATTATCGTCATTACCCAAAGCTCTTGATTTACCATCTTCGACCAAAAAAGGTTACTTTCCACATTTTTTTAATACCATAGATAACCAAGCTTATGTAGGTCCTTTACCGGCGGTTAGTTTTTACGGAGCAGATGCAATGAGCAAGGATGCTCGTGAATTATTTTTAACTTGGCATTCAAAGCAAACTTCTTCAAAGTATGTCTTTAGAATGGAAAAGGAAATAGTTGAGTACTGCATTTCCGATGTAAACATTCTTCGCCAAGCTTGCGACAAATTTAGAAAAATATTTATCGCAGATTGTAAAGTTTGTCCATTCTCCGAAGCTGTGACAATTGCCTCAGCATGTAATCGGGTATTTCGGCGCATTTATCTTAGACCCAACACAATAGGTATAATTCCACGCAGGGGGTACAGGCTCGCGGATAATCAGTCCAAAATAGCAATGCAGTGGTTAATCAGTGAGGAAATGAGGAGGGGCATTAGAATAGATCATGCGGGGCATGGTCGTGAAATAATTTTATTAGCTAATTTAAAAGTTGATGGATATTATGCCCAAGAAAAATTAGTTTTTGAATTTATGGGGTGTTTCTGGCACGGTTGCGTCATGTGTTACAGAACAAACCGACATAAAAGCTTGTATAATAACACAAAAGAAAGTTTAGATTCGCGTTTTCAGAGATCAACAGAAAAGGTAGCTAAGCTGCGTAGCCTGGGTTACACTGTTGTTGTGATTTGGGAATGCGAATTTAAACGACAGTTAAAGATCGATAAAGACCATGCAAAAGCTTTAGAAAATCACTATTTGTTAAATTATTTACCCCTGAGTCCCCGTGATGCATTTTTTGGAGGACGTACGGGGAATGTGTCGTTGTACAACCAGGCGGTCAATAATGAAACAATCAAATATGTTGATGTTTGTTCATTATATCCATTTGTGTGTAAATATGGCAAATATCCTGTGGGTCATCCAAAAGTGCTTGTAGGTGAGGAATGCCGAGAAGTGTTGGGTCGAAATAACGATATTGATAAAGTGGAAGGCCTTATCAAATGTAAAGTCTTACCACCCAGTAATCTATTCCACCCTGTTTTGCCTCGTAGGGTACATGGAAAGCTTATGTTTGCGTTGTGTCGAACATGTTGCGATGAACTGGAGCAAAATGAATGTACACATAGTAGTGCGGAAAGACAGTTTGTTGGAACATGGGTGGCTGACGAGGTACGTCGCGCTGTTCTGCTGGGGTACAAAGTGATCGAGGTACTCGAGATCTGGCAGTATGAAGTAACACAATTCGATAAACAGAATAATTCTGGCGGATTATTTGTCGAGTTTATTGATTACTTTCTGAAAATGAAGCAGGAGGCCTCGGGATATCCGGTAGAGTGCATCGATGATGCCTCAAAAGATGCGTATATTTCAGAGTATCATCGCGAAGAAGGTATTTTGCTGAATCGCGATAGCATTGAAAAAAATGCCGGAAAAAGATCTCAAGCGAAACTGATGCTCAACTCATTCTGGGGTAAGAAATACTGATAATATGAATGTCATATTATTATTTATAGTTAAGGCTAAACATTTCTAATCTATTTATTGTTTCTCAGGTAAATTTGCACAGGCTGAGAACAAGGTCCAGACTTCAATCATCGGAAGCAGTGAAGAACTATATGAGTTACTGGCTAATCCCTCATTGACGGTGAACCAGATTATCCCCGCTGGTGAAAAGATGTTGTATGTTAGCTGGGAACATCAGGTAGAGGCAGCAGATCAGTTACGTACTGTAAACGTGGTAATTGCAGCCTATACCACAGCACAAGCTCGTCTTTGTCTACACGAATATTTATATAAGCTGGACCGAAGAGTTCTGTATTATGATACAGACTCTATTATATATAAACACCTACCTGGGCAGTACGAGCCTCGTGTAGGAAATTTTCTGGGAAACCTCACTGACGAGCTCTCATGCTACGGTCCAGGGAGCTACATAAAAGAATTCGTGTGTGGAGGGCCGAAGAATTACGCGTACAATGTGTTTAGCACAAATACAAACACTATAGTGCAAATTTGTAAAGTCAAAGGATTTACCTTAAATTACAAAAATTCTAAGGTAGTGAATTTTGAGTGCTTAAAACGCATGATATTGAACAATGACCGTGATACCACCGTTCCCCTGCCCGTGTTATACTCGAAAGAGATTCGAACAACCGAAAACCATACAGTAGTTACCCGCGAAACTAAGAAAACATTTAATGTGAAATTCATGAAACGACGAATAGTGGAGAATTATGATTCGGTGCCGTACGGTTTTAAGAGACAGAGAATAGAATAAGTTAGATTATTTTTACAAGCCATTGTTAACTATTATTATTGTTTCTTATTATTATTAATTTATTATCTTATTTGATTATGTTATTAGTTAGATAAATATATGTGTGTATGTGTCAGCGTGTCAGCGTGTATGCGTGTGTGCGTGTGTGCGTGTGTGCGTGTGTGCGTGTGTGCGTGTGTGCGTGTGTGCGTGTGTGCGTGTGTGCGTGTGTGCGTGTGTGCGTGTGTGCGTGTGTGCGTGTGTGCGTGATTGCATGATTGCATGATTGCCTGAATGCATGATTGCATGATTGCATTATTGCATTATTGCATTATTGCATTATTGCATTATTGCATTATTGCATAATCTATGGGTGCGTGTTTACTTAACTACTCATTTTTAATTTTTAATATATATATATATATATATAAATATATATATATATGAATATTAAAGAGAGAGAGAGAGAGAGAGAGAGAGAGAGAGAGCAATAATGAGAGCTATATAAAGAGCTCCAATAAATATATATCTTATTGTTCAATTGCTGTTGTTATTGTTCTGTTATTATGTTTCCTAAATTTCAACATCCTTTTTCAACAATTGTCGCAGGACCCTCCGGATGCGGAAAGTCTTATTTTGTTGTGAAATTTCTTGAAGAGATGCAAGAAATGTGTGATACTGTTTTTCTCGAGTAACGTGGTTCTACGGTACGTGGCAAACGCTATATGACCGTATTCCAGATGTAAATTTTCAGCAGGGTTTACCTGATATGGAAACGTTTGATGGAAAAAATCCTGAGCTAATTATCATCGATGATTTAATGAGAGAAAGTAATGGTCAAGTAGTGGATATATTCACAAAGGGTAGTCATCATAAAAATTTATCGGTTTTTTCCTTACACAAAATCTATTTCACCAAGGAAAAGGGCAGAGAGATATTTCACTCAATGCTAACTATATTGTTTATTTTAAAAATCCACGTGACAAGGCTCAAATTCAACATTTAGCACGGCAAGTATGTCCGGAAAACAGCTCATTATTGCTCTCTCTCTCTCTCTCTCTCTCTCTCTCTCTTTAATATTCATATATATATATATATATATATATATATATATATATATATATATTTATATATATATATATATATATTAAAAATTAAAAATGAGTAGTTAAGTAAACACGCACCCATAGATTATGCAATAATGCAATAATGCAATAATGCAATAATGCAATAATGCAATAATGCAATCATGCAATCATGCATTCAGGCAATCATGCAATCATGCAATCACGCACACACGCACACACGCACACACGCACACACGCACACACGCACACACGCACACACGCACACACGCACACACGCACACACGCACACACGCACACACGCACACACGCACACACGCATACACGCTGACACGCTGACACATACACACATATATTTATCTAACTAATAACATAATCAAATAAGATAATAAATTAATAATAATAAGAAACAATAATAATAGTTAACAATGGCTTGTAAAAATAATCTAACTTATTCTATTCTCTGTCTCTTAAAACCGTACGGCACCGAATCATAATTCTCCACTATTCGTCGTTTCATGAATTTCACATTAAATGTTTTCTTAGTTTCGCGGGTAACTACTGTATGGTTTTCGGTTGTTCGAATCTCTTTCGAGTATAACACGGGCAGGGGAACGGTGGTATCACGGTCATTGTTCAATATCATGCGTTTTAAGCACTCAAAATTCACTACCTTAGAATTTTTGTAATTTAAGGTAAATCCTTTGACTTTACAAATTTGCACTATAGTGTTTGTATTTGTGCTAAACACATTGTACGCGTAATTCTTCGGCCCTCCACACACGAATTCTTTTATGTAGCTCCCTGGACCGTAGCATGAGAGCTCGTCAGTGAGGTTTCCCAGAAAATTTCCTACACGAGGCTCGTACTGCCCAGGTAGGTGTTTATATATAATAGAGTCTGTATCATAATACAGAACTCTTCGGTCCAGCTTATATAAATATTCGTGTAGACAAAGACGAGCTTGTGCTGGGGTATAGGCTGCAATTACCACGTTTACAGTACGTAACTGATCTGCTGCCTCTACCTGATGTTCCCAGCTAACATACAACATCTTTTCACCAGCGGGGATAATCTGGTTCACCGTCAATGAGGGATTAGCCAGTAACTCATATAGTTCTTCACTGCTTCCGATGATTGAAGTCTGGACCTTGTTCTCAGCCTGTGCAAATTTACCTGAGAAACAATAAATAGATTAGAAATGTTTAGCCTTAACTATAAATAATAATATGACATTCATATTATCAGTATTTCTTACCCCAGAATGAGTTGAGCATCAGTTTCGCTTGAGATCTTTTTCCGGCATTTTTTTCAATGCTATCGCGATTCAGCAAAATACCTTCTTCGCGATGATACTCTGAAATATACGCATCTTTTGAGGCATCATCGATGCACTCTACCGGATATCCCGAGGCCTCCTGCTTCATTTTCAGAAAGTAATCAATAAACTCGACAAATAATCCGCCAGAATTATTCTGTTTATCGAATTGTGTTACTTCATACTGCCAGATCTCGAGTACCTCGATCACTTTGTACCCCAGCAGAACAGCGCGACGTACCTCGTCAGCCACCCATGTTCCAACAAACTGTCTTTCCGCACTACTATGTGTACATTCATTTTGCTCCAGTTCATCGCAACATGTTCGACACAACGCAAACATAAGCTTTCCATGTACCCTACGAGGCAAAACAGGGTGGAATAGATTACTGGGTGGTAAGACTTTACATTTGATAAGGCCTTCCACTTTATCAATATCGTTATTTCGACCCAACACTTCTCGGCATTCCTCACCTACAAGCACTTTTGGATGACCCACAGGATATTTGCCATATTTACACACAAATGGATATAATGAACAAACATCAACATATTTGATTGTTTCATTATTGACCGCCTGGTTGTACAACGACACATTCCCCGTACGTCCTCCAAAAAATGCATCACGGGGACTCAGGGGTAAATAATTTAACAAATAGTGATTTTCTAAAGCTTTTGCATGGTCTTTATCGATCTTTAACTGTCGTTTAAATTCGCATTCCCAAATCACAACAACAGTGTAACCCAGGCTACGCAGCTTAGCTACCTTTTCTGTTGATCTCTGAAAACGCGAATCTAAACTTTCTTTTGTGTTATTATACAAGCTTTTATGTCGGTTTGTTCTGTAACACATGACGCAACCGTGCCAGAAACACCCCATAAATTCAAAAACTAATTTTTCTTGGGCATAATATCCATCAACTTTTAAATTAGCTAATAAAATTATTTCACGACCATGCCCCGCATGATCTATTCTAATGCCCCTCCTCATTTCCTCACTGATTAACCACTGCATTGCTATTTTGGACTGATTATCCGCGAGCCTGTACCCCCTGCGTGGAATTATACCTATTGTGTTGGGTCTAAGATAAATGCGCCGAAATACCCGATTACATGCTGAGGCAATTGTCACAGCTTCGGAGAATGGACAAACTTTACAATCTGCGATAAATATTTTTCTAAATTTGTCGCAAGCTTGGCGAAGAATGTTTACATCGGAAATGCAGTACTCAACTATTTCCTTTTCCATTCTAAAGACATACTTTGAAGAAGTTTGCTTTGAATGCCAAGTTAAAAATAATTCACGAGCATCCTTGCTCATTGCATCTGCTCCGTAAAAACTAACCGCCGGTAAAGGACCTACATAAGCTTGGTTATCTATGGTATTAAAAAAATGTGGAAAGTAACCTTTTTTGGTCGAAGATGGTAAATCAAGAGCTTTGGGTAATGACGATAATGACATAGGCAGAAAGTTGATTGAATCTATAAAACGTATCTTACTATTATTCAATTCCATGAGTAGAATTTTACTGCCGTTTAAAATCAAATTGGGAGACATATTCAACGTATCCGTCAGATATTTTAATATAAATTGCGCATCGAAGCTTTTTGCGTTGTGAGCGATACATGTGATGGATGAAAATGATTTGCGTGGAAGAAGGACGTAATCTACAAATGACGATAAAGCGTTCATTTTGAAAATATGTTGCCTAATACCACACATATTACACAATACACTTAAGTCACTTGAATCAGCACAGGCATTGCACGTTTGTTGAACCACACACAAGTTCACCTCATGTTCAACGTCTTTACCGATTATTTTCTCTTGACGAGTTTCAAAGTCATAATAAATAAAAAGTTTTTGTTTATTGTCTAATGTTGTATTGTCTTTTTTAATATAACACTTGTGCCCCGCGACTTTATACGATTGACATAAACCACAATATACTTCACCACACGTGTGTATCCTCTTATCGGCATTCATGTATGTTTTCAGACACTTTTTACAAGAATGAAACTTTTTGCAGGCTGAACTTTTATGACGATCATAACAAGTTTGACCTGCAAATTTTCTATTACACTGATCACAGTGTATTTTCGGCGCATTAACACTACATGATGGAACACGGTGACAGTGAGGACATGTATTACTACAACGATGGTTACCTATTTGGTTGTATGGTTTGTGACATGGCTCACAAAAATAACTTGACGAGAAAGTTGACGTCAAACTTTTTACCGTTGAAAAATGCGTGTCACTGTGAAGGATGTTCAAACGGGGTAAATTACTCTCTCGTTTACCTTCAAACATGACTGTACCGCGACCACCAAATGCATACACTACTATGTTATAGCCGGTGAAATAACGTTGAAATTGTTCAATTTCAAAAATACCGGCACCCGTTTCCGGAATGTTCACACTAGCTTTTATAATTAAGTCACGGGCTTTCATGCCCTGTATTCCGTTAATGTCTGTTGCGATTTCTTTAAAATTTGTCACTTTATTAACCCAGGCTTCTGCTACAATCAAAGCTCGTGCTAAACAGTTATTATCGATATTGTTTATCTGCACAATACCGTGTTTACGACGGCATAGTTCGGCGTATGTAAACCCATGACCCTTTAGACCTCCAAGGCCTACAGGCATGGAAACGCGTGTCATTTCTATACTAAATACACCGTCTGCAAAAATGTTCGCATTACTTTGCAATATACGGCTAATCATGTCCCATACTACATCAATGTGTAGCTGATCGACACGTCTGAAACTTATCCATCCTGGTCCGCCTGTTAGGCATGGTGTATGCAGAGTCAACCCTACAAAATCGGGTGCTGGGATGGAGTCAATTATGTACTCCACTAGGGATCCCATACTAGTTTTGAACCATGAAACAGGGTTGATATCTCCGGGAGGATCGACCATTTGGAACGTGATAAGACGCCCGTCAATATTGATTCGTTTTACAAATTTTTCAATATCAGAAATAATATTAAAACGCGGTTGACCATTCCCGTGTTGAATATTGTGTAAAACTCTAGGTGTTACCTGGTTTAATGCGGCGTTTTCGATGCTGGATACCATTTCAGGTTGAACACTATTTGACGCAATTACAGGTTCAACGGGTAACTTAGGAATATCAATAGTTGATAATATTTCCTCGCAAATTTTGAAAAAACCATTTAAATTTTCATTTGCCTCACTTTGGTCTTCATCCTCATTACTATTATTGTCAATATTTGCACACAAACTTAAAATAGATTTCAAATTGTCGATCTCACTGTTGCAATTCATTTTGGTAAAGTGTTGAGAGCGTAGTGAATACACGAAACAAACTAACCATTTTGAATAAAAATTTTAGTATTTAAAGGACCTATATGGTGATTTTAAATACGATAATAAAGAGAAATCTGTTCTTAAGCTATTTTGCAAAAGTACATTAGCAGTTTAGTTTAGGGTGAACTTTCTAATTTGAGCCGATCTTCAATATTACAATAATAGACGTTCCAAGTACAGGTTACCATTATAAAGTCATTTGCCAGAGGTACGTTTGTTTAATATAATAAAATAAAATTCTTGAATAATTTAGACATATTGCTTATTATAACTAAATAAGGAACCATAAACATGTATAGGATAGTGGGTTTTATTAATAACAAATATAGTAATTTAATTTAAGCACGAAATTGCTTTATTTCATAAATTTACAAATTCTATTAGTAAAGCGTCCTTCGCGCTACCACATGGTTTTGTTCCAGTATGAATAATAGCCATTTTGTCACTTTTTATTCGAATATCCCACTGTTCTATCTCCTCATCTGTAAGTTTTGAATAGCGGCGTGGTAAGAAAACGACTGCATCATCCGTCTCCACCACAATTTTCCTTCCGAACTTTGTAGATACGGCTTTAACGTTGTATATCTCATGTTTAATATTTAAACCTAATTCAGTGATTTTTTTAATTGGTTTAAAATCTTCTAGGCTTCCAGCTAGATTGGCATTTTCCATTTCTAAAATAAGTAAACAATTGATTTAGATGCATGTATTCCATATTTTTTTTTAATTGCCATTTATAATAGACAAACACAATAAAATCAACAGGTTGTAAATTGAAACTCGTAGTTTAAAATATGTTATTAAATAATAATAATAATAATAACATTAGTTGTGGCACACTTGTAAGATCGAAGTTATGTTCAGTGATACTTATTTATATATTTAAATAATAATAATAATATTTACTTACTTTGTTGTGTATTGATGGATATAGCTGCAGTATAATGATATTGTCACTCTGATATATTTTATATAAATAACGTCTTTTATATAGAACTTCCCCCCAATATCAGTAAGTTCTGACGTCATGGAAATATAGATATTTATTTACATTAAATATATGCAAAGTTTTAAATATTGGAACCAATTTTACAACCTAATACAAGTTGATCCGAAATAATAATAATATAGGAAATAAATACAAGTATACAAGTGCATTGCTACTGTATCTGAGATTAGCTAATTATAATCACCTTTAATCCTTTTTAACTTCAATACAGAATATATATACATTTTGTATACAGGTAATATACCTGTTTCTATAATTATATTCGATTTGTATTTTTGCAGTCTTTTCATACAATATAAATATTGTCATAAATAAATAGATGAACATTACTTAAGTTACAATATTTATTTAATTCGGAAAATAATATAGTGACGTCATGAATCATACATTCTTTCGAACAGACCTTCACCCTATACTTTCTAAAAACGACCTCCAATTAAATTGGGAAATTCCATAGTGACGTCATTTATTGAAATCATACTTTCTCTTTTGACGCCAGGGGGAACTTTCACTCCGGCGGGATTGTTCCCCCATTTACTACTTTGCACATCCAATTTAAACGTGGGCTCATTCGCTAACGGCACCAGCTTATATTCAACACACTGTAACCAGCTTTATGGCTTTTTCGTCTACAATAGTAATCGATTGTGTTTTGAAGATAATTGTTTTATTTTGTGACGAACTTAAGAAGGAAGTGGATGTCACAATTGTTCAAATTTAGACGTGAAATGAAACTAAATCAAATTATATTGATATCATTCTTTTACATTTTGGTACATTAAAGGACGTTTTATTTCGATGTGACAGAATGAATAATGCTATAGTAAATAGTATATAATAAAATATGTCATTGTCATGATATACGAATCCGGTGGCTGAAAATACAATCTTTTTATGCAGTCATTCAGTGACGTAATAGTGGCGTTGAATAATGTCATTTAAATTTTCTTAAGAATGCAGCAGTTTTTCATGATTACAATATTTACATATTGCTTCGTATAAGAAAGTATAAAATCAATCTCTAGATTTGAACGGAAATCTGTCGACCTTCTCTGAGTCGCACCTGTTTTTAAAATAACATAGTTGTATGCGAAAGCTTTACAGCCAAAATAAACGTGAATCATAAAGTTAAAATTTATATATGGCCCGCAAGAAAACGCAGTATAAGTATTGTAATCACGAAAAATTTCGATCTCGAGATTTTAACGGAAATAAATGTTATGGCCTTCCCTTAATCGATTCCGACTATTTTTGGAATGACGTTCGTCTGTGTGTGTTTACGGCTGAAGGTAAAATTATGAAATTTTAAACTTAATATTTACATATTCCTGGGGTGTGCACCTCTTATTTTTGAAGAAAATATTTAAACCGGAAATGCATGTTTACTCTAGTCATTTTTTGCGGTTTCTGCAATTACCCGAAAGAAAGTTTAGTGTCAAACAAGACAGATATTTTTGCTAATATAATGCATTGCATTCTTTTATTGTAGTCGCTATTGAATATATGTGTTTGAGGCAATAGTAAACTTTCCATCATAGTCTGATGCATATTTTATAAGCCCGGGTTTATTGCTCGAAAATTACAAAACACACAATTTGTATCACTAAGGTGTGTAATGGTAAATGTCGCGTATTTAACAACTTTAGAATTATATTCGCACAATTTAAGTGCGACGTAGTAATCTCACAGACACACAGCGACATTTCAAACAAAATACGGTTGATTCCACTTTAAGGTTTTCGTAACTGCCTGGCAAACTCATTTTCACTTTAATTATAATCGTTTTTAATTACAGCTAACAATTTTAATGAGATTAATGACACAAACTTGATTATTTCAGGTTACCCTAGCATTAAATGTCGAGTAAATGTTTGCGCAAATAAGTCACGTTGTTTGACATTACTAAATATATAATTTCATGAAATACGATTCAAAATCACCAACACCATAGCCAAAAGCGGAAAATAGTAATTTTGTAAAATGTCCAACTATGATTAATATTAATTCGATATCAAAATGGCAAATAGCATGCATGTATATATAGATAAAATGAAATGAAAAAATTATACCCAGTTGTTTCAAAACAATTTGTTTTGTTTGCCATTGGTATAATGGAACGGTATAATAGCTGAGGCTTGTCACGAAACACCTACTACGGTGTGACGCGACAATTTTGTAGCGTATATTGAAGAATTTGTTTTAGTGAGAATCAGATACTTGCTTTAAATTTTTTGAACATTAAGGTGGATACAATTTTAAGGGTCACACAGTGGCGTAGCTGAATTATATTTCATTATGTGTTTCATTATACAATATCCCTTTGAGTGGAGTTATTTACAGATTCTAACCATTTAGAATTAGGTCAGTGTATACTTACGTATTTGTAAGTAAGAAAAAAAACGTAAGTAATTGGCTAGAGAAATGATTGCTTTTAGAGTTATTTTAGTTGGCACTCTGCTGTTCTTTGTTGGCCATCCAATTATTTTTCTTACAGGCACATTCTGTCAATTCTTTACTGGGAGACCTATTTTCTTTTCCTTCTTCAATACAAGGAAACATCTCAATAAATCGAGCCCTCTTCTAACAAGATTCAAATATATGTTCGCTATTCTAACGTTAATCTTTATGATACAAAGTTTCGTTACTTTTAACATTATATCAAATTGTATTTTACATTTTAATAAATAATAATCTATCCATATATTTACTGTATCTGCAAGAGAGGCAATGAACATAATATAAATAAATAATATAGTTGTATGATGTGTCTAATAAATATAAGTGAAGTGAATGTAAGAACTAGAATTGTGAAATAAAGTAAAAGGTGTACTCTTGAAAGGATTTATTTATTTATATAATGTTGATACTATTAATATTTAATGATAGGGCATGGTGCTACCAGAAATATAGAGACTTTTTTGTGGTAATCATACAGCAATGCATCTTCGCTAGGTTCGAAGTGTGACGATAAATGTACAATGGCATTGAGGAAAACTATAAAAAATATCGAGAGCCGCGTGTTGCCTTATCAGCTAATCAATCTTGCGTCGCAACTGGGAAACCAAGGGACCCAAAAACTCGTCGATATTTCAATGGCGGTGTACGCGACGGGGTCTACGACGGCGAAAGCAGCGAGTGAACGCTGTGCGAGAGTCGGCACTGCGGCATGCCCGAAAGGCCGGAACCATTAGCGAAACGGAGGAACGAAAACCAACCGACCTGACTATACCGTTAATGCATTCATATTCACGAACGCACACAACCACTCATTTCTTTGCACCAGTGACGTAACTTTAGGGAGCGATAGGAGTTGTTTACTTTTAGCCACAAAATTACGTAAAGTAAAACAGAAAAATAATTAGGTTACTTAACTATCTGTTTCACAAACTAATCAGGGATATTTTGTAATACTATCACTAAATTTACCAATGACATACATTCGAAACCACAAAATAATTAGCAGTTACCATAGATAAACGACAGTTTCCGTTTTCTTGTGCAACTATTGTTGTCATTATCGACCAGATCTTAAAATTGTTATACTTAGTGGAACCATATAATGGACTGGATGGTATACAAGAGGCACTTGGGATAGAATCCCAACTTTTACACTTTTATAAAATTTATGCTTTCTACAGTTATGGTTTTATTCATTCCATGCAAAAACTCTGGACACAATTAATGAATAGACTAGCTATTTTAATATGCCAACGCATTTTAATTGCATCAATATTGACTTTTCATTAAAAGAAAACGTGACAGTTTTACTTTAAAAAGAATAAAATTTTGTGTAGTTTAAAAGAAAAAAACTGTCCTGTAGTTGCAATCTAAAATGCAACGAGTCAAGCAAGGTTGGTCATTGAATTTATTGGTGGACAAAGCAATCCCAAAATAAACAGACGAATATCACAAAAAGCTAAATTAAAATTGATTCATTTCAAATATAACTTTCCTTTGTTCTCCTTACAAAAACTGAGTATATTATAAACCTATTCTCGTTAGTAATAGAAGCAACATACATAATTAAGAGCATGATTAATTCTGATATAATCTCAAGCCAATTTAATTAAAACAAAACTATCGATTAATTGAAAAGTTTATTTTCATATAGATTTATTGCAGACTGAACATTTTAGATATTATCAAGCAAATTAAAAAGCATGTTGAGAATCTACATAAACGTATTTAATTTATTAAATATTGTTAAATAGATCATTACTACACAGAATGGATGAAAACGTATATTTATGAATTTAAGGTGGCCGATTACGGACTAGAATATATTGCTACAGAAGCAATTTGTATAATTTTGAAAGGTGTAAGGAAGATGCAAGATAATTAATGAAGATTCTTTACAACTTCTGAAGAGTTATATATGTGTTGGTTGATACGTTTGTAGGCGAATGCATATTATAAACTTATTATTAGCGGTATTATTACACGCACGTGCCATGTTTTCAAAATTCGAAAAAATAAGTAAAATTTTCCGCAGCATTTAAATATTTGGCGAAAAAGAAAATATAAATAACGAGTGGCAGTGTAACATGAATGCCAGGCTGCTGGCAAAATAAATTTTTCACAGATGCCCACAGAATTTTAATGTCTCATTACGCCACGTTTTCACTTACTAAAACCAACATTCGAAAAACACCTACAGGGTGTTTCAATATTTTTAGAAGCAAACTTGTTTGCTAGAGCTTTAATCAATTTATTCACATTGAAACAAAAATAATAAATCACCACTAATATTCCATACTTATTTTTGTATCGTACAATCGTTTCTATTTGATTCAAAGTTTTTTTTTTAATTGGGAGTGTTAACTTTGCGTAAGAAATTCATAATTTCATTGGTACTTCATGAATATTTTTAATTGCAATTATCGCTATCGAACAAATGAGTAATTAAAACGATGTTACGTCCATTATTTCCGAATTTATTTAGGATTTGCACAATATATTTCTTCTTTCTTAACAGATACAGATTTTAAATTGGTCATTAAAACTTCCAAATACATGTTATATTTTAAACAAATTGTAATTTTTAGATTATTATTTAGTTGACCTGTTTATCTATCACCAAACAATAACAATAACTTGTTCGTTATTTCGAAGCATCCAGTGTATCTAAACTTAGTTATACATTTAAAGCTACAAGTTGAATTTAATTCTAGCGTCCCATTTATTAAAAGCAGATTAATTATTTATTAATATTTTATTCGAAACAATTTTCATATTTTACAGGAAAACGTGCATAAAATTTAATGCGATTTATATGTTGCTAGATCAAACTTTCAGAACAAAAGTTAACGTATTCCATTGTCCTCTTCAATATAACGCTATTTTGTTTAGAATTACTACTCTGACTTACACAGAATGTAAATTGTGAAAGCGAGTTTAGCGAACCGATATATAGTTTCTTTCCTGCCACAGGAATATCGCTTTTTGTTGACAATTTCGTCAAATTTATTTTTAAATAATTATGTAACTTCTACGTACATTAGAAATTTCGTTTTCAATAAATGTACAAAGAAAATATATTTGTTTATTTTTCTATAATTAGCAACTAAATATCTTCAATTTACTTACTTCAATTTATTAAAACTCACATATAATGAAACACATTGAACTACTGCTAAAGTGATATAACGCTATACCATACCGACATTTAGAGGAACTTAAATTTAACAGAACCAAGTTAAAATATGCAGCTGCAGCAATCGAATTGGATGCTACAACTAGTTGGTTAACTCGAACTATTTCTGAAATGTATCCCGGAAGTTAACCGGTCAACAAGGTGTCAAACAGTAACAAATGTAAAAAGATCTATGTGTAACGGTGTAGCATGTTAAGCGAGTTTTAGGAAGTTTTGCCTCGTTGCATTTTCCAGTAGGCGACAACATGTATCCTTGTATACACGCAGCGACTTGTTTCAACAACTTCTCCGTAACTCAACAGCTAATTTTCAATGTAATAGCAGCTTTATATACCATATATTAAGCTCGACGGTACGAAAAGTTTTTACACTTGGTTTCATTCATTGGCCATCCGGATTTTAACGGTAGGTTAGGTGAACACGATTAAAACAAGTTACAAACTGCGAAACGTTGATAATTTTAGTGGAGTCAGCAGTGTTCTTATACATGCCACCGACGAAACAAATTACGGCTTAACAAATACCTTCGTTCGAGCGACTGATAACAGTTAATTTATTAGGTGGGTTTATACAGATTTTGAAAACATGTTAACTTTACCACCAAATGTTGGTGATAGTATTTCTATATATTAATAAATTAATAAATGAGCAACAATTACTCTAATAATTTTTCGAAATGCAACGTTCACCTACTACAAAAAATAATTCTACAAATATATATAAATTTTATTTTATACTCTGTATAAAAATTGTGTAATTTTAAATCACTATCAATAAAAATCTACACTAAGAACTCGTTTCATTCGAAGTATTTTAAAAAAAATATAATTCACGTTAAATAATATGTGAATACATTGCGATTATTCTGGATGTTGGTAGAACACGTGCAATTAATTTTAAAAATTTCATAAAATAATTTTAGTTTAATTAAATTAATGTCAAGTAAAATTTAACAATGCATAATGTCAAACGCCAATCTAAAGTTTTTGTTATGGAATGGATAAATATAGTTTTAGAGCGTAAGCAGACAAATTAGCATTTGTTTGATGCAGGTTTTTCAAATTAAAACGTCGAAGTAATAATCTTTGCCTAAATAAAAATGCTACATTTTTTTATAGTTCCACTTATAATCAATATTTGTAAATTAGTATTAATCTTGAAGGTACTCTTAAATCAAATCAATTTTGCAATGCTCTGTTACAATGAAGTGTGTGTCTAAATAAGCATTTCTAGATATGTCTGTAGACGAAATTTATGTCTTTTATCTACGGTGTATTTATAGTAACATTTATTGAATTTATAACATAATTATGAAATATAATTTAGGATAACAAGAAACATTGTTTAGTAATTTCCATAAATCAAAAATAACATTTACGCAATTGATTTCAATACTGACTATAAACTAGCTAAAACTATTTGTATTGGATGTTTGTATATACTAAACATCAAATGATACGGTACGCTTGAATACATCCACATATATGTAACTTTATATATACATACATAGGCACTATGAGCTATACATATTGCAAATTACTGTATACATGGTCAGAATTAACGTATCAAATAGACATGTAGTATATATGTATGTACTCACTGATTCTAATCTCGCTGCAAATCTATCAATATTATTTTATTAACATGTTAATACTTTAGTATTTGTATTATACAATTTTGGTTAAACTTGAGACAATTATGCCGTACCAGCGACTTCTATATTGAAACAAATTTTACTTTACCTGCAAATAGGAAAATTATTATTTAAAAACATATAACAAAAACATCCCTTGTATATTTAATAAATGTTGTATATAAATATGCTATTAGAAAGGTAATCGTTTAGTTCATAACAATGGAAAATTTAAATAACACGAATTTAAAAATACAAAAATAAATAACATTGTATGTACTCTAATTGAAACAACAAAATTAGATAAAGTCAAGAAACCTCTCGTCTGCTGTCGGTTGTGTTGTACACATCTAGTGTTTCGTGGTGGTACGGCGAAAGTTTAGCACGTAAAAACATAATGAGCACCAGATAGGCAGCATCTCTTTCGTTCTTTGTGTTCTGGTTATTTTGTTAAAACATAAACATACATACAAGTTCACCCATCGCATATTAAATATGCTATATACGTATTTAATATTCATCCGAAGAACATGGCACACAAAATGGTCCTTAAATAATTATGAGGTAGAACCGGAGTTGCCTTAAATTTCTCTTATCATATTCTTGAAGAAATATCATTAATTTAAAGCTAATTTGTATTGACTTGACAGTTTTTTTTATTACAAAGTTTATTAGGACAAATTATTTGTAGCTGATCAAAATGTTATGAATTAATCAACGTGATATATTTCAGAGTACAGAGTCTGTTGTCTAGAAACATAAATTTTTACTTTTGCAGAAAATAAAAGTAGAAAATAAATATGACATGGTCATCTATTACGCCGTCAAGTTGTCAGAATATGCCAGTCGACTGGGCCAGTACGACAGGTATATAAAACACTGGAGTCCGCATAACACAAGATTAAAAACATGCACCGGTGCCGCGTACTCGGGGATATGGAACGGTCCGACGTGTGATTAATATCTCGTACCACTCACAACCACTTCGATCTGGTATAATTATCCACCCTTACAAACAAAAAACAAAGAAAAATATTTTCCTGGATAAAAACCAACACACAGTCTATCATAATACATTTTCATTAACGAATGTGTTCAACAAACAACTATCAAACTTGTATTAAAATTGTTTTATTTTCAATAACTCTTATCATACATTCAAAACGTTGATATTCAAATGACAATGTATGAGAATTCAGTAACATTTCGACCCCTTATTACTAGTGGTTGCATTCTAATTAGGTAGTACTGCTTTAATTGCAATGTTAATATAAATTTAAATAGCTTAGGTAAAGGAGGTAAAAATACATCCGACGCCGAATAAAAACCTAAGCCCAAGAATTCCAGGACATTGCTAATTACTTTCGTAATTAAGAAGTAAGTTATAAAGCAGTTTATACTTACAAAGATAATTGTAACCCAATAATATGATGCATTAACGTAACATTACAAAAGACTATATGATTCTACATCTTTTTTAAACTTTATATTCGTAATGTATTAATGGTGGAACTGTATATTAAAATTATTAAATAATTTAAGGAAGCAAAATAGTTTTATTTTGTTGTTTCGCAAATTACTTTCGGCCCAAGAATAATTAATAAAACAGGATAGAATGCAAATCTATTAATTTAAATTTGTGTATTTCAAAAATCTCTAATTCACAATAATTTTCTGTTTCATTTAACTGAATATTTACTTATTCTTTACATACGTATAAAAAGTATTGATAGCTCAGATTAAAGTGGGAATACCTATTATTTAAAAATCTAAATCATTTATACGTATATACACAACGTTTTGTCAATTCCTATCAAATTGGGTGGCAGAAAACTTTTTGGATTCATTTGCAAAAAACAAATTATGTAAAACTGCTTACATTTTATTTTTTATTTAATAATAATTTAGGGATTATGAAATAAAATGATTCCTAAACAACGTAATATTGTAAAAAAAGAAAAATTAAAACTACTTTAAAGACGTGCATAATATTGTACCAAAACAATACAATTTAAATGCAAATATTAAAATGGTTATTTATAGAACAATATTATAATCTCTGGGCTAGACTATAAGATACTATCAATAGATACAAAGGTACAAAGACACACAGACAGTATCTTCAGCAATTACTTATATCTCTCTAATTGCAATTAAAAATTGTTCGTTGGCTTTTGTGAAATACAGAACCGATCTGAGAATGCTTTGATGAAACTAATTTGAGTTTGGAGACACGGGACATCTAAAGAGAGACTCGGTCTATAGAATTTCGGTCGTACGTGCACTAACTTGTTTAAAATGGTTTTAGGACCAAGAACTAGTTGCTGTACCAAACAAAATCAATGCATAGATTAGTTTGCAACTTGGTTTTAACTGATACACATTTTATTTTATATACTACTAAATACTAAAATGTTTTTTAAGCGCGTTTCTAATCGTAATTAAATCCCCGATATTTCATTAATTTCGAAAGCAATACTTCAAACGACTTTTTTTATTTATAAGCCATGAAAAAGCCACCGGGATTTTATTTTGAGGTGAGATATTGGTTCGTGATAGTTTTAAAAGGTGTTTTTGTAAAAAAACCTACGAGACAGAAGAGAGAAGCTAGTAAAGGTGGACAAAGACAAGTTAGTGGTGTATCGAACGGTCTTATCCCTGATTTATTTCAGGTTGCTTGCGGACAAGACGAGTGAGAACGGGTGAACCCATTACCGCTACATAACTTTAACATACACTAGCCGAGTAGATGGGCTTGGATACTTCACTAACTTTGTCCTTTTTTGGAATTGCGTTGATAAGTTCTGTTATTTTGTTGTAAATTTAATTTCTTTAAAATCTGAGACATCTTGTAAGGAACAATTAATAAATTTGCTGTACATTTACAAATATAGAGCATTCAAGATAAACCGAAATACTAAGTTCGCGTGAACTGAAAATTATTGATCAGTATATATCTACTCGAAGCAACAACGTAACCATAGTAGAGTGAACAAGCCAATTGACTTTTGTATGACCAGATCACTTGACTGGCCGTAGGGTACTCGAGTTGAATGTCAATTTTTTTTTTAACCTGTCCAATACAAATACGATGTGTCATGGTTTCCGTAGCAATATATCATTGTCTGTCATAGTTTTCAATCGTTTTGTCAGAAATCAATTGATTGTGAACAGGTCGATGTGATAGCAAAAAGAAATACTAGTTTTGACGTATTGCTATTTCCATGAATATAACAGTAAATTGCAGATGAATTTTTGTCATTTCGTATCTCACTTACATCCATAAAAAACCATTGTAATTTACGCGTATTTTTTTTTTAATTTTTGCCTAATATTTAATGAAATAAATTAACTTTTATCGATTTTATTAATTTTTGTCTTGCTATTAAACATGTTTATTGATTATTTTGTATAAAGACAAATGAATTAACAATTTATGTATAAACAATGAACACATTAAGTACTAAGGATGGTTTTCGTTTGCATAATTTACGACATAGGAATGCGTTCGTAAAAGTGAACAGCCGGTATAACATTCCTTCAGAATGAATGTAATAACTATGACACAGTGTCCACGGTTGGATTAACACCTCGGGCAGGGCGGGACGAAATTGATGTCTATATTATGTGACAAACTGCAAACTACCATAGTTCGAAACGTGACACTGAGTTATGGTACCATGAACGATTGCATTGCGCACACACATCCAGGCAATTACATCGTAAGCAGACAGCAATAACCAAACCTAATATTAGACCATATTAACCAAATATATATATATATATCCCGTGATTATATACGAACAACGTGCGCGCCAAACTTGTAAATCTGTTCTTGTGATTTCCGAACTAATTAATTAGCCATTTAGTGAGATGATTTTACTAACACATGCCATCCACGTTCATCCTATTGGCCATTCTCAAATGAGATTAATTCCGAAATAGATATGTAATCAGAATCCAAATTTGCCATTGTTCAACAATATCAACAGTATTTGATATCACTTTAATTATCCATAGAAAATTGCTGAAACGGCCATTGATTATATCGCTAGTTATATGTATGTGGATTTAATCAAATTCATTCACGTAGATGTTCTCATCGAGGGAACTAGAGTTTATAGACTATATTTATAATGTTGTTTATAGTTGTGTAAACAAGTCGTTAATTTTTTTTTCAATATTCCGTCTCTGTGTGTGTGTTTGTGTGTGTGTGTGTGTGTGTGTGTGTATGTATGCAAAAAGAGTGTTTCGTAGAACAGTAGAAACACGAGGTATATATGACAATACGAAAGATATAAATAATGCAAAAATCTTTGAAGATATTACGGATATAAGAGTTTTAAAAAAATAAAACCTTAATAATTACGTCAATAATGTATTCCGCGGCAGGCAACCAAAGCGCTTGAGTCCATTTGAGTTTTAGCGAGGCACCGAATTGATCACGGCGTATAATAAATCACTGACACCAAAGAAAAATAGCAGAACTTGTTTACATTTAAAAGCACTATGTTGCCGGCCAACCATTTTAAAATTCGCAATTAAAAATAACATCCCCCGTTTCACAACGTTTTAAAAACGACCACGATTAGCTGGCCGACATGAAAAAAATATCAACGGGGACGGACCTGCTCTTTGGACCGTTTCTGATGGCGTGTTTTCACCCTCTACCGTAATAGCAGTATCAATTTTGTTTAGTGTTGTAATGAATGCGGTGATAATGTTTATAAAAAGTATGTTTCATGTATTCGGTTAATTTTAACCAAAGCTCAATAAAATAATCCAAACTTTACTGAGGTATTTTAATATAAGTGAGCACTTAGACAAAATCATGTTTTATGATAAAGACGACGGGTTGTGGCTGTGTGTCCGTGCACATATATGACCGGATAAACGTTCATGGTCAGGACATGTGACGCCGAATGGGTGGTCCTGTTTCGGAACTATTGGGAACAGACCAGCAGCGAAACCAGTACCTATCAGAACTAATAGTGGGTTTATACAGAAAAAATTAACGCTACATTTAACATTAGCGCTACATTTAAGGCTAAGAAAAAGATAAACACCATGTTAACCAATGTTGTCGTTTATACAGAATTTAAGACTACATTTCTTTTTAACGCTAAGCTAACAAGTTGGCCAACTTTTATCTTTCTTACTAAGAGAGATGAACAAAACGTCGTTCTTTCTTTGCCTAAGATCAGTTCAGTTTGAAAAAGGCATCTGCGCAAGCGTGACCGGGTGCACATGTGTTGACAAGCACAACATGTCAGAACAGTTTCGTGCTCTTTTTGCATTGACTTTTGTTTACCTGCTATATTGTTGTATATTATTGTTATTTTAACATAAAGGACGGTGAATTGATTGATAGTGTCGAAAAATACGCTATATTGTATGATAAACGAAGTGTAGGCTTCCGCAATAAAACTAGTAAAGAAAATACATGGAGAAGTGTTTCCGAAGTCATGGGGCTAATAGGTATGTGATATGCAACTATATTTTAAAATTGGACGATGTTGTAATTTTAAATATATTCTAGTTCCAGAGTGTGAATCCCGGTGGGTGACTTTGCGGTCTCACTATGCGACTGAGAGGAATAAACTGTCCGAGTCATCTGCAGATGCAAGCATCGAAGGTGCATGTCTATCGTTGGCAGAATACTATAGTGCCAAACGGACCGAAGAGGACCCCGATATATTTGAGAAAAACGTTGGCGTATTAATGAAAAATGTGTCACCAACCGCGAAGAAACGTAGACAAAACAAGAATATGGATATAGTTTTTGGGTTGGACAGCGAGTAAATTATATAAATATATTAGTTAAATAATTTTTATTATATTGTTTTATTTAAAAATACTTCCAGTTTCTTTTCCTATTTTCCGCAAACACAATTCACATTTGTTATATACGATTTTGGTAGGTACCGAGGTTAACATAAGTTGAAATAACTTGTAAATCAACTATAATAGTGTATTGAACCGAAATAATATAACTAAAATACAAAATCATTTCAATTTAATAGTCTTTCGGCATAGAACCTTTTTCGATAAGAGATTTTTGCCATGGTACTCAACCAAAATAATTAGCCAAATGTTCTCTGTAATCATGTTCCGAATCCATTTTTATTTAAAAGAAATGAAAACCACTATATGTATCGCAAAAGGAAAAATGTTTTCGCAAATCATAAAAATATAGCCTCAAAAAACAAGTTGACACTTGCAAATGTCAAACACGGAAACCAGTATGCGCATGCGTTAATTTTGTTAGCTTAGCTGTATAAACGCCAGTTTTTCTTGTTAGTAAAATGCAGCGTTAAATGTAGCGCTAATGTTAAATGTAGCGTTAATTTTTTCTGTATAAACCCACTATAAGTATTTCTTTATCGTATAGTATTGGTTTCTAGTGCCTCTGTGTAAGACGGCTATAATCGTAGTTTTTGTTAAACGTTCTAACAGAGCACAATATCAATTTAGAGATCACAAAGTATTTTTGTCAGTAAAGTAATTCCGACTGGGTTTTTAGTTGATTGACCAGAATATGTCTTTCTCATACGATTTTGTTTTAGACTTCTAATATTTACTCATTTTATAGTACCCTTTTAATATTATTTACTAGTGTCATTTCTATAACGCAATGTTCGATAAAAATGTGGAAATGTTAGAATGTTGAAAATATATGAATACTACTAGTTAAACCTGCTTAAATAATCAATCTCACAAAAGCTTTAGATAAGATAAGATTCAGGGAAGGTCAAGAGTAAAATTTAATAAAAATCTGTATGACGTTTCATAGCTTATCCATTTTGAAGTTACAGTAAAGCTAAACAAACACACTGCCACCATCCATCATGATGAATATGGATATATGTATGTTCAAAAATCACCTTACCATTGTTATTTAATTACATGCCAAATTTTTGAGAATAAAATACTATAGAGTAATTTAGAAACCTCCAGATATTTACGAGAAAAAAATTGAATTTTTAGTAATTACTTTCATTCAATATTCCCACGGGTAAAGAAAGAACCTCAGGGACTGGAGACAGCTGAAAATAACAGAAAACGGTAACCCGCTTAAACGTTTTCCTGGTTATACTTTGAAAGTAATTTTCTCTGTGTATCCCCACTCTGCCATCGTCGATTCTATTTTACCCTGGGACTATATTTTTCGGGATATCCATTTGCCATTGATTTTCCCCGGCAAAAGAACTTAAAAATAAATTGTAATCTATTCAACAAATAAGAGTTTTAGCTATGTAAGACAATCGAAAATAACAGTTTTAAATATATAAAATCACATTTCGGCAATAATAATAAAGCATATTAATGAATTCATAGATACACCTATAGTATATCAACGAGAGAAAGAAAGTGGATTGCGACATAGAATTACCAATGATTTTTTTATGAATATGAATTTGTTTGCATATCGTATTATATCTTTTAATTAAATTATAAAATAATGCATGTTATGCATTACGTAGGAACGAAGTTTTATAACAAAACAACTGAATTTAATATGTTTTTCAATAAACATTGATTAATAACACCAAAAATGCAAATATGAATTATTATTATATTACAAATTCACTGAACCAATGTTTTTATCCTTTATATAGAATCCTTGTGTGTTACACAATTTAATTTGATATAAGAGTCGATATTAAATGTTAATTAAATTGTTAATACCAAATGTATATGTATGTATGAGAACATACATTATTAATCCTCATTCAATTCAATTTATAATATCTATACTAATACTACGTATAATAGAATAACCTATATACGAATTATACTATTAATGTGACAGGTGCCAATCGTTTTTAAGCTATCTAGTATTTAGTTGTAGATTTTCTATACGTTTAATAACTGCCACTGATTACTTAAACCATAGTTCTTCAGTTACTGGTCTAACTGCGACTTACTAATAATGCATTAGGGACATACGTAAGGCTACGTAGTCTCAATTCTAAGAGTTGATTCAAATAGCTTCATACAAAGTAATTTTGTTTTTCTATAATATATAAAAAATTAAATATTTGATATTGAGAAAAATGTATTAGTATTAGTGACGTATTAAAAAATTATAAGCTCTCCACCCAATTTTTCACTATATATTTCTTACAATAGATATTAAATATGCAATGCCTAATTATTTGAATATATTTAGATTTGGTTATAGTGTACCATTTTGTTTGTGCTGAACTTAATCTTTAGTTTACAAAGTATTTACTTTTTTGGCGCAGTAAGGTATGACCATATTTTACAAATTATAAAATTTTCATTTGTATTATATTTGAAAATAAATCAAATCGCAGATAAAATTTCTGATCTCATAAATTTGAATCAGTAAAATACATTTCTTATTACGTTCTAAATTCAGTCTAAATTGAAAACAACTTTATACTGAGTTAAAAGCAGTTCTATGTAGTTTGTCATAAGTTTCGGATTTTTAATAAACTTATACGCAAACTCGTCGCATAGATCAATCGCTAGCTCGGTGAAACTATTTCAAAGTAAAAATGATATAAAATTGCGTCGCTTATGAAATGGACGACAGAAAGCAGAAGACTTTATGTACAACTAAGCAAATAACGGAATAGGACTGAGTGATTTTTATATTCGTAACAAAAGTACATTTGCACGGTTACAAAGTAACAAACTAGAAACCGGATAGGAAACCAAAAGTTCGTGGTAAAAACACGCGCGCAAATCCGGTACAGTACAAAAAAAAATACGTGAAACAAAATTCGTTGTTTCTGAAGATTTTCTACATTAGCCACTTTTCATACGGCGTCAGCAAACTATTGTATTTTTAGAGCATTATACCGAAGTTATGAGAACAACTTACTCGCCGCGAGGATGTTGTTTTTCTTTATTATTAAATCAACAAAACTCTACAGACATGCTTGCACCAAACACACATACACTGCGAGTCGAATAGTCGCAAAATATAACAAAGTAGTTCATTTCCTGTTCGTCATTTTCCGTGCCCGGTGTCGATGCCGTTTCGATGACGTTAGTAAATTACACCGGATGTAGACGATGCCATGTTTAGATGCTACCCAAACAGGCAAACAGCAAGTTCAAACGATAAATGTGAATTTAAGTAAATACATTTTAGGGTAATTTTAGAAAAAGATTTTTAATAATCTTTTTTATAAAATAAGTAATTATACCATCAAATGTCTAATCCAATCCTTGATCTATAGTTGTATGTAAAGCACAATTCCCAAAATTATTCAATGTTTGAGAAAAAGTAATTTTTTATCAGGATTAGTTGTGATTATTAGATTATTGTGGAAATGTATTAAAGGAGAAAATAAAATATATATACGAAGAATACAAAAAAACTTCCATCCGTATCTCAGCAAACTAATGGACCTATTCGTCGTGATGAATCGTCGCGGTTGTTATTTCGAACGCCGTGAGCAGAATTCACATGATCAAACTAGTTCATGTCTGAAAACATCAATTGCTTACGAAACCTACATATATAGCTCGAATTATTAAAATGATTATCAATTCAAATAATTAGCATCGCTCCTCATATAGATTAAATTTCTTTAATACTTGCAATACTCTAAATAATTATTTAAAAAATTACTCTATAATATTGTGCTGCTCTGTATATAAAGTTAACTTTATGTTAATTAGAGCAACTATTTTCAAGATTACGTCCAGACACTAAACTTCTCGTGCAGTGATCAAAAAACGCTTATGTAAAATTGTGTTTGACCTATATACAATGATACGTTCATAAATTGTCGAGTATTTCTTGTATTAGTATCGATTACTAACGTACCATTTGCGTAGCTTTAAGATATTCCATAATTGTCTAAATGTATGTAGGTACCTATTGTAAGTGTTTAATATACTTAAGCTAAACAGCAAGAATTCATGCACCCTTAGAATTAAATTAAATTGTTTTATTTCAAAATTTTCAAATTAGATTGTGAAGTAAAGTAATTCAATAATAAACACTGCCGTAAGTAATGGAAGGAAAATTATGGACGTTTAGTCACGTTACTGAACTACAGTAGCTACGTATTGCCTGCGGTACTGGACCCATGTTATAAGTGCATTCAGTGTAAATTGATTACGATGGAAAAGTGGTTGCACTGGTCAATTATGTCATTAAACATTTCAATGTGTGCACAGTAGTTTGATAATTTTGTTTCTAAAAACGGTTCATCGTAAATTGGTCTAAATAAGCACAAATGTCGCCAAACCACAAACTTATACTTAAGTAGAGGATTTAAATTTCATAAGATAATTCTGTAAATGGAGTTGGTTTTCAGTTCTTGATGATTAGAGTATGGTTATAATTAATAAAAGTGAGTAGAAATTAGCTCGACAGTTTGTTAAGCGGATCAGTTCTTTAATCATGAATTGAAATTTTGCATTCTAGTCCTAAAATAAAATAAAAACTTTGATACTAGGAAGTATAATAAATTGAAATTCAGAAAAGAAATGTATTGTTACAAAAGTCACATTTTTGTTTCGTTTTCCAACATTTGGATTTGCAATATGCACAATATGCCAAATATGCACAGAAATGATTAAACATTTCATAACTCATAAATGAAAATAAAACATCTATGTTTAATAAATATTACAGTTATTTTATTTATTTAAAACAGTTTTTAACATATTTTGGTGCATGTTTTACAAATATGAATATTAATGATAGAATCTTTTGAAAATTAATATTATAAGCACAGTCCACATACATATTTTTATATGCCATGCTAATTCTAACCAAAAAGGCTTTTATGGAATTTTGAATAACTCGCAAATAGCATTATCAGTTTGATGAAACAGACCTAATTGTGCGTGCTAACGAAACAACTTCGTGAAACGAATATCGCTTACGCGTGCAGAATTTTAACAATGCTAAAAATCAATTTGGAATATTTAAAATGAATTGAGGCTACAAATATCTGTGTAACAATTCGAGATTTGATTTGGAAATTTAATAACTGGAATGTATTAAAACGAAATTCCATATTTGAATATGTGATGTCTAACAATGAAAGTGCGATAATTTTAAAACAGTATTTGTTTTTGCTATATCTATATTTTACGACCGTAATGTTGTCTTTAAGCATACAAATTTAAAAAGTAAATAAATTGAATAAAATAGGAAAATTCGTATGTGTGGATGAAGAATTCGTAAAAATTACGTTAAGATCCTACATCGAGGAGAGAACAAATCTAGTTAGTTATTATTCTTTGTTATAAGGAGCAACCGCGTGCGTTCGTTGTATTCTTAGTTGGACAGAGAACGTCACTCAATCTATTTATCAAAGCGCAAGAGTAAATTATAAATCTCTTGTACACAGGACTCGACGCTTTTATGATTAATAGCGAGCTGTCGTATGCAGCCATTGTTTTACAATTCTTTTCGACTCATTTATTTAGTTAGAGATATCCACGCCACAAGAATACGAACAAAATAAATTAAAACACTGTTTAGTTTTTTTAGTTATTAGTATTTATTATCCTCGAATCAATTTTATCTTTAAGATATATAAATTAAGATTGAGGTCGTGACGGTAATCAAAATTTTACAACCATTACGGTTACAGAAGTATGTATATTACTCCGATATATTATTTTTCGATTTACCTACCACGATTTTTTTAGTTTTGGACTACAGTATTAAACCATGTACGGTAACTATTCATTTAAAGGCAAAATATTTGTTTACGCTCAAAAAAAACCATTTTTATTAGAAAATAAATATAATAAGCAAATTTATATTGTGCTTATTTTTTTTGGAAGCTACACAATGAACATATACCCAGTAGCAATTTAGATTCTATAGGACTTACGTATATCATGTGTACAAAAAAAAAACTTGAGTGTACTAGAATTATGAAAATCCAATACTGTGCATGACAGTTATTGTTTTTCAGATGTTTATTTACGGGACTTATACGATTCTCCAATGCAACATTGTAATCAATAACAGTACCTCGTATTTTTTCGATACAGAATCTATATGGATGAGCATTTATAGCTTGAACCATTTGTTATTTACAAATTTGTAACATTTTACGTGGTAAACAACATTAGATATTTATATGTTCTATCAAATTTCATTATCTCAATTGAAAGTAATATAATTTGGCCACAATATTAATTTTTTAAATTTATATAAAACAAGATACAATTTATTTCCTATAAAAGTCAATTTCTTAGGATACTATCTAGAGAATGTTTAATTATATATAGAATTACATTTTATGACATATCTCAGAAAATTCAGTGTTAGTTGCAACAGTTCTAATTCTTTTGATTTCAAATTTATTGTTTAGGCAGTAATTACAACTAAACGAAATAGACTAAGGATATAATTTTTGCTTGTGTGATCCATGATTTTGTAATTAAAACTTTTATTTATCATCTGGTATAAAAGCACGCTCATTGTGAAAAAGACAATAAACTACGCTGGTAAACCAAGAAATACAATCGAGACACAACCAAAAGTAAACAATTGCTCGCGGACAATAGCACAGCGGTAACGGGGAGATCTTTAATTGCATCCGAAGAAGATTGGAAAAACCTTCCGGCCAGTGACAAGATGCCTGACTGACAACTGCGCGTAGAGTTAATCTTTTTTTTTTTTGGATGTCAAGCTCATTAAAGCCACAGCACCACTTAGCACAAAAGACTCTATCTACTATTACGTACAATCGCTTTTGGTAGATAATCAATACTGACACATGTAATTATCAAATAGCTCACAAAGTGTTCGCACACTAAGAGAAATATTTAGTATCATTAATAAACTAAGATTTGTTTGCTAGTTTGGTCTGAACTAAAATCAACCTATCGACCAGTTGGGGCAGCAGTTCTTCGGGTGTAGGTATGCGGTCTCACTAACACTCCAAGCGGACGTTCTGATAACGTCGCTATGCCTTACGTAGACCATTTAATGGAAAGCATGTTTTTATCCCGACGCGATGACTACCGAGATAACGCTTTGGAAATTCAGACACAAGTTAAAAACGGGTTTGCTTAATGAGCTATGCATAATGGCCGCCCATTAAACGTCTCAATAATAAAGTTATGATTAAACAACAACTTCCTCCCGATCTGATAACGAAAGGACCCAGTTAAATTAAGTTATTATTGTTTGTTTTTCATTTACGACGGATACCCGTTAATGTTCACGTCATTTTTCACATCTACATTGTCCCAAATACATTATTGCAATGTCGAATCTATTTGTTCACCGGTTTCTAATGAAATACTTGTGCATTGCTGCAGCTGAATCAGACGAAGTTGGACAACGAGACTCGTTTGTCGTGATGACCACGTTGAAGCCTTAGAATTCCTTTGATCTATTTGACGGGGATTAACTTTTCCGTGCGCGCTCTACTCATACTGCACCCCCATTAGCTTCACTTGTCACCGTGCCTGGTTACCGCAAACGGGAGACAGGGAATGCGAATGAAACGGATGTGATAGTGTTGTATAGAACGCAGTTTCGCTAATATTACACCTCAAACATTACGTATTCAGTTATTTACCACCCTTTCATCACAGTTACGTGCTATGAGCCGGTGGAGTGAACCCGTGCAAAGGAATAGAATTGTGGGTTTATCATGCGATAATGGAAACGAGAGACAACGACGGAGACGATGAAAGTAGCAAGTGGTCCTCTATCACTCTTCTTGTTTTAGTACCATTCTTTCTGTCTGGCCATATTCAAGTATCGTCTTCAGTACTATATGTTTGATATCCCTTTTAGCAGTTTCCATACCTGTATATTAACAAAATAATTGTACTACTAAATACAGCCAATAATTTTCTTTATATATATTTTAAAGCATTTTTAATTATCTGTATTATTGTTTAATGGAGCTACAAGAATTCGTTTTGAATTAAGATTGAATTTATATTTATGTAATCAAGTCCAATTTAGTTTTGCATTTTAATGAAAATTCTTTTAGTTAAAATCATTTCCCTAATTCGTTTAAAGATGAACAAAATAAAGAAAAAGTACGAAAAATCTTTGCCCAACACTAGCGTTGTATATAAAGGAACGGTTAACCTGCTATTGCACGCCTAATGCGATCTGTAATCGTTCTTCTGGAACAACCATTTGCCGGCTAAGCTCGCGTTTGTACGTTCATTTCGCGGAGAAAGAGAGTGCGTGGTTCCCGCTACTTGCTTGCTGGTATACGTACAAGTTTTTGTTAGTGGGCGCCTCGACAGTGAAGGCATCCAGGCAGAGCCGGAACGAGCCAAGTTTGTTTCACACTCAAGTGACTGCTCACCTTGGTCGCCTGTCGTCGAATGCAATTACGCCCCGGCGTCTCCAGAACATTGCACTAATTGTTGTAATGGCTGAACTGTCCTGCTGTTTTAATTACGTGCTAACAACTGACTGTCATAAATCGCTTCTCTGCCGCAATTACCAGGTCGCGCTCACTGGTTTTCTTCTTTTACGCCATTTTGGTAAATCTATGAAGAAAGTCATAATCCGTACATTCCTCTTATTCGATAGCAATTCTGTTCGCGGTGTTTAATAGTTCAAGTGTGTTTTCCCGATGCCGCACCTACTAATAAAAACATCCGTCGCTCGTAACCAATCATCTGGGGCGAAACGTGCAAACTTTCGACAAACATTATCACGGTAAACGACTTGGGGGACGTGATTCAGTCGAACGTGGATTTTGAATTTGCAGTGCGTACGGAAAAGATTACTTTTAAGTTACGATCTTTCTATACAACCTGCTATCACCATACTATGATGTCTTTGTCTTAGTTATGATATTTTAGCAGTTATGGAATCACGAAAGTTTTATAAACTTCAATAAATGCAGTTATAAATCCACTACTATCTCGACACTTAAATTTAAATATTACCAAGTACTCTGCCATAAATATCGTACTATTTACTCTATAATAAAAGAAATATGTATCTCCATGTTGATTTTCAAATTTATCAAAACTTTGTTAGACTTCAGGAGTATACTTTCATATTTACATAAACACCATAATATCATGTTATAGGATATACAAAAATGTTATATTTATATCATGCATTAATTAAAATTGCTTTATTCATAAAGTGAACAAAAAATATTTTTTTTAAAATGCCTTTATAATATCAATGAAATGAACTTTTTGTTTACATTGAAATGAAATTCCCTTTTATATAAATAGGTTTTACAAACGTATGTAAACATCATTAGCTAGCTAAATTGTTGTTAACTATATAATACGTTGAAATATTACACTTCAACGTCATTGTTGCTTTATGTCTAAGCGTCATCCTTGAAAAAGAATATAAAACAATTCGTCCAGCTTTACAACGAAGTTCTAGTATTTGCTGATTATTTAATGAAAATTTAACCATGTCGTTGGATCTATTGTTTGTATAGTGCTAATTGATACTAAATAGAATTGCTACGAGCGAATGCACGTTTTCACTATATCAAATATTTGTCTAACGGCCAGGCTGCGTGAATATGGTGGTTGGCAATGCGTGCGTCAGCAACACAAGCCTAATTTTCTTGGGCTTCCTTACTTCGTCGAAGGAATACTGCAAAACTACGTGGTGTATCGGAAATAAGTTGGTCATATATCCATTAATCGATAAAGCACCGCAAATGTTTCACTCGCATATAGTTTAGTGAAGTAATTTCATTCGATCTGTTCGTCAACACTTTTCCGACATGAAAAACAAAAAATATATTAGATGTTCGATTGAGGTAAAAGATAATCTGGTTTTTTTAGATTTTGATTTATTAGTTTTATTTGATATTTAAAATATTTAACTAATTTATAAATAAACTTATTGAATAAGCAAAGATATACATATACCTAATTCATACAATTAAATAGAATAGTATTTCAATGTGTATCTTTATTATATATAAAAGATATGCATATTTATATTTTATTATATTATTGCTTACTTTAGAACGTTTACATTAAATATTTATTCATGTTTAAAATTAATAATTACACTTTAGAATTATATAGTATGAATGCTCCTTTATACAATTATTTTATACAAATTTATCGAGTAAAATATAATAACTTTATAATTGCGTCGTTACCAATATATTATAGGTACTTTTGTATAAGATGGATGTAATGCTGTGTTAATAGTATGAAATATAAATATTCTTTTTGTTATCCTTTATCTATCATCTTTTACGAGTGCATGAAGGCAAATTGGTTATGTTTTGTGTTAAATGCCCGTTCCATGATGTAATGTAAATATTTGCTTGTCGTATCTGCAATAACACCAATATATTATAGAGTTCTGCATGACGATTTCCTTTTCCCGTTTTATAGTGGTATCGCTGTGGCAGACGTGTATGATAAAGCCAGCGACACATAGTCCGCGCCCATCAGCCCAAGATAGATGTTGTGTTTTGTGCTGCGACTGGCACAGAATGGCCGAGTTATCTTCAGATATAGCTCACTACTTTGCTGTGGTTCCACAACCAGTTACTACTGCTGCCCTACTTCTTATTCTTCTTTATCTGTCTGTCTATTCTCTCGCTGCTCGCTTAAATATATTTCTTCTCATACGAAGTTACCCTGTTTTTCACATGCTCCCATCAAAACCTTTAGACGTGATTCGTTGCCTACGTATTATGATGAATCCGGAAACTTGTATCATTTATATTTATGATTCAATTGCCAAATATTTATATTTGGTTATCATTGTTAGCTCATATAATATTTAATAAATCTTAAATAAGATGCGCGGCATGTATAGCATAACAAGCAATACATTCACATTCTATCACCAACAGGTTTCAACTTTTAAGCTTTCTGAACAAATTGTAAGAAAAGCTTAAGGTTTGCAACAGCGTTCTGTACTTCTTCCAATATGTGGAATTACAATTGTTCCATTCTAACTAATTGTAAGCTATCCTCCATAATACAAGAATTTGTGCACAAATGCTAAATGTCGTACAAAATAAATTAAAAATTTTTGGTAAATGTAATTATGATTTTAGAAATTAAAAGTGGTTTATTTGTACATTTTTTATTCGAAGAGATGTGTTAGAATATGTAATTTTACTGACCAATTTATGAGCATATTAAAATAATAGAAATTATATTTAAGCCTCTTTGTGTAAGCTTTGCACTTGCGGGACGAAAATTGATTTAATTTCAATTTATTTTTCCTAAGCAAGAATCATCGTTCAAAGCTACCACACAATATAGATTCGCAATGTACACATCATTTGGTGTTGTTACGTGTGACGACCGAACGTGTACACACAGTTTTGAGATCATAATTGGTACGCGGCTCGATGGATCTGATGAATGGGAATCATCAATATCAGCGCTGGTCTCTGCGACACACAATTTATTAAGTGTCATACGTTAAGACAAATCGAGAGTAATTTCCGTAATACAAAAAGCACTAGGATTCAATTTTTTCCTGACTAGTGATCAATAATACTGTATTTAATTACGTTACCCGTTCTTTATGATAGCTGTTTTGCTATGAACATTAAAGATTGCATCTCTAAATATTATCGCACTTAGCTTCAGCTTATGAATGCAATAAATTAACTTTCAGTAACTCCTATATAACTCACAATAACATACGCCGTTTCAAATAGAGTATGTTCGTGAGTATAACGGTTCTTTAGTGTTTCTAATTATTCTTGAATATGATAGACAAAACATAAAATAAAGATGGCAAATATAGCGAGAATTTACAGCCACCGAAGATAAGGATCAATTTCTTTAAAGGTAAGACAAACCGTGAGAGAGTGACCAGATATAAAAAATATATATCTATAAAAGAAATGCATAATGTATGTACTGCATGTTTAAAGAGAGTTGTCTACTACTTTAAATAAAGATGGTATGTGTGCTATTTTATGATACTGAATACACGTAAATCTGGATGGGAGTAACTACTCAGGTTTATGATTATCTCACATTTGGTAAACATAAATCCAGATTGCCCTATCCCAAAAGTTTCAACCAATTTCGTGAATATTAAACTGGTGAAACCATTGCACTTGCATTTCTACTAGTTACTGCATTAATTTCGAAAATGAAGTTGATAAAACTTTCGCATTGCCATGAAAATGGTTTATTGTTGATTCAGGTCAAGATCTATCTAATTGATATACTTGATTGAAATAAAACAATTTGGTTGAATATCGAATTGAGCGTAAGCAGAGAAAGCGAGCACGAGTAGTCAGTAGTATAACAGAGTCATCAAGGTCGCGACGTAGTTGACATTAATTGGTAGAGTTTTCAAGTTGCAGTCATAGAGCAGGGCGTCGCGTTGCGTCGTGTCGAGTGAATGCTGGCATAAAGGCTATTCCGTCTCTATTATTTGTGAGCAAACCCATATAATTAATGTTTCGCGAGCGAGCATTGCGCATTTCTCACAACGACAGTTGTTCGATTTACTGCTGAACGAGATTGATGAGCGAATACTTAATGCCGCGCATAGAAGCTCCGCGACACGTTTATGTGATGGGAAACAAAGAATAAAAACGCTGAGAAAAAATAAAATATATAAAGTGTACTTTTGTTCGGTGCATTGTGCATTCATTGTTCAGAAAACATTGTTTCCGTTTGCATACTGCACTCGCGTTATGAATGTGAAGGAAACCTTTGGCAGTTGAACAAATTCACTTAATATTTTGTATCGCTAACGACTTTTATACACATTAAAAGTCACTGGCAACTTTTGTGCAAACTTGGTAATATGTGTACCGACCATTTGCCACTATTCTCTTAGTTGGAACATACGGCTGACCCACATACTACAACTTCTGAATTAGTAAAACTTACGCATGGCATATACTGAAATATATGGGCTTTCCTGTTAAACGTTTGAACATTTTTTGTCTTTCTCTTTTAATACGTATGATTTTATTTGTTGATTTTTACAACCATACATATTCCTGTTGAATTACATAAAAATAAGGCAAATATTTGAAAGTTATGATTAAAGAAATGAATTTTACACAGGAATAACATAATAGCACCTATGACAAGAATAATGTGTTGTTGTAAAGTTGTGGGTGTATATGTTTTACAAAGGTGTAGAAAAATAATCTAAAAGAAAATTATAATTTCTAAAATTGCAAACGTTTAAGAGTTTTCTCGGTATACGACAGTAATTCGAAAAACTTGTTACAAAGCAGACACAAAGTAGAAAAGTGTCAGGTGTGATATAATCAGCGTGCACAGCACCAGAGAATAAAAGAGGGTTAGAAAAGAGAACGATGAACGTGACATCCGTAATTATTAATGATACGTATAATTACTTTCCTCTTTCCTTCCGGTCTCCTTCACACGCTGATAAGTTAGTTCAGTCACAGTTCCGTTCGCCGTCCACACCACCAACATTGGCTTTGGCTCTTTCGTACGTTCTTGCATTCCATTTAATTTGCAAAGAAAGCGACCGAACTTCATTACAGACAAAAAACTTCAGTTCATTGACATAGAAAATATAGCTCTTATCTTCCTGGACCAACTTGTCTGCAAAATCATCCAGCGGAATAAGGTTCTTTTTTTTTTCACTGAACTCACAAAGAAAATCAAAGCGACCATAGTTAATTCATAAATACATTGATTCTTATAGAAACATACAAAATCTCTGAAAATATGTCAGCGTTTAATTTAATATTACATGAATACTACATTCTTAACTCTGATTAATTAAGATTTAATAAAATCACAATTAATTTTAAATAGATATTTAGAATACCAAAACAATCTTAATTTGAATTTGTTTTGTTGATTTGAGTACAATATCGATCGGCATCATTAAAATTGGCTCCTACACAATCTAAATATAATTGGATGAATATCAATGCAAGTTTATAAACAAAATATATTGAAGCAAAGCCGCTAGGCATCGAGTAAATTATTTTGAATAATATTTACAGAATGTAAATAAAATAAATTTCTCGTATTTAAATCAATTTTTTTATGAAATCCGTGTCCGTTTTGTCGTAAGCGCATAATTTTGTTGGTATTCTGTTTTTGATTTCTATTAAATTATGGAGTGCCATATGTAGGATACACATATATGAGAGCATGTGTATGTGTGTGTGCTCAATCGAAAAGCTATGTCAATTCTTGTTAAGCGGCTGTGTGTGTAAAGGGGAATGGAAAAACTGGATGTTGGATCCCGAGACGATATAGTGATCGAATCGCAAACTGTACCGTTAGGCCCGATTCTCGTAATCCGTTTCTCGTTGGTGCAATTCTCACGCGATCTAATTTCCATCGATCCGTAGATGTAATCCACTTGCATTCATGCTTGTTTGCTGTTTCCTCTCCCGTTCTATCGTGCTTCCGACCGGCCGACACACCAGTTACTGTACC
The DNA here is from genome assembly GCA_944738965.1 of Nebria brevicollis. Classification (NCBI taxonomy): domain Eukaryota; kingdom Metazoa; phylum Arthropoda; class Insecta; order Coleoptera; family Carabidae; genus Nebria; species Nebria brevicollis. The sequence continues at coordinate 16,883,591 of OX122897.1, forward strand.
AACAAATAAGAATTATTGGTTTTGTTCCCGTAACAATAACAATAAAACTTACAATTGATAATTATTTGATTAAGCTTGACAGAATAAGGTTGATCTATATATGTACATTGTTATTTATCATGAATTAGCTTTTGTTTCTCTTTAATGTACATATAAATCTTATCTTTGCTTTGAGTTTGTTTGATCTTTTTATTTTCTTTTATTGGTTGTTATATCGGACATAAAAGAATTAAAGTGAATGTCTATTTATTTATAGCTATTGAGAATCGAATGTTGTGTATCCTTACCAGGGGGTCAATGTGGGTTTTTGTGTATTTATGTACAACATCCAATGTCGAAGCGACTCGGTTAAGATAAAAGTCGACGGTTCGAATTTTATAGGCTGATAAAACATTCTAAATGCACAGATTGCCAACGACGACTGTCGACAACACGTACCGACTAGCAAAATATATGTGTGACTGTCCAATACGACGACCAGAGGGCACACGTTTACAACACCGTTATTCGCTCTTAGTAACGATGGCATAACACACCAACTGGCGTTATGGCAGTATTGTCTCGTTGATGCTATCGCTCATAGAAACAACACATGCTCAACTACCATGCGAAGATGTCATATCCGTTTTGATGCACGCGTTACACCTTGAAGAGTCTTCAAATAAATCGCTTCAACACCCGGTTACACAAAAAACGTGTTCTGTGTTTTCGAACAGCAACCAAAAATATTTCTCAAAAAGAAACATTTATTATTATTAACATTTATTATTATTTTCACATTTTTGGTAAATCTCCTCATCAGCATCAAATATGCAATAAAATGAGTAATTTTATTACTATATTTGTGTGTAGTTAGAAAATAAATAAAATTTCGAATCATAAAATTATTATGTGTATTTCGGGCGACGAAAAATTGGTTTATATCTATGAGTCCATTATTTAATGCAACACGATTCTCTAGGCGTCGATACCATTCTTTTCGCTAAGCTAGGAATCCGTATTATTCATTGTGTGTATTGAGTCGTCGAGAAGCTCCGGGTCGTATAGAAAAACTCCTAGGGTATGGGCAAATGATTTCACGACCTCTGCGATAGAATTCTTCGGCTATGATGACGACAGCCGGACACTACAAAACTCATAAGTGGATAAAAGATATAAAAAAGCCATTTTCATTTCTGGTCCAACGAAGTTTTCGTACATAATACATAGGCACAGCAGACGAGCGTATATAGCTCGCATTTTTTGATAAATTACAAAATGCTTCCATTATCCGAAAAAAATTACTATTTGAAAATTATTATAACGCATTAATTATTTTCTTAAATTATATATTGTATGTATAAATAAATGGTACATAAACTGTTTGATGAAGTATCTGATTAGAATTCCAAAGTATTTTGAGAAGCAAGGCGTAATTGTAATGCAATTTGAAGTAGAAAGTTTTAAATTACGAATCAACAAGCAAGCTGACAGTGCCAACAATAAGATTGCGGTAAGATGAAGGAAGTATCGGTTAGATAGTTTGCAAGACGATGTTGGAACTTTGCAATGGCCAAACAAGCAAGTTATCGAAGAAAATGAGCCGCAGAGAATACACCGCCTGCATCGACATCACTGCTTTGGCAGTAAACCGCAGTTAACTGCGGTTCTATGGATAAATCAAATGGATGATATGCATAAGTTACATAAGCCACATTTCTCCATCATGTTGGGAATTTACAGACTAGTTCATGGCGCGAATGATCTAACAGCGTCACCAATCTGAATGCATACGTTAATCCCCAAAGTGTTAAGTGAATAACGACAACGAATATACCAGTTAATTGACACTTTTAAGTTGACTATAATCTATAATTTAGTTATAGTTTACTTACTTACATTATTTACATTTTGAATAAATATTTCACCAACTCGGGAAGCTCATTATTGATTAAATATATAAGATAATTCAACAAAGTAGCTGAAGTATGCTGGAGTATAAAAAAAACATCATAATGAAAATAAGATGAGTTTGTTTTCGTTGTACCGCAGAGTATATTATTGATTCATAATCATCATAATGGTAAGTGAACGCCAGAACAGAATAATACTTTGCTAGAGGATAAATGTCACACGGGACATGGCGACGTGTTTAATTTAATTTTTGCATTTCTCTTTTCCTTTCCTGACACTCCACTGTGCCAGTATGATTACTAAGTTATTGCGTGGAACGAATAATGATGAGATTATGGCTGTGTCGCCTTGTGCTCTTTCAGTCTGTCTGCCTGTCTATCTGTAGGACGGACGTGGCTTCTATCCTTTCAATTTTACACGTTTAGAATTTTCTTACGTAAAACACTTGCTTTTTCAGGTCCGTTTGATATTATTATTTCATAAATCATAATAATTTTAATATTACTTAGCATGCGAAATGCATTTTAGTGTAACAAAACAACAGACAAAACATAATAGGAAAGGTAATTTTGAAGAATTGTGAAATATTAATTAAAAACGAAAAAGAGTTATACTTTGAAAGATATTTTTCATGTGGTCAAAATCAAATAGTTTCAGAAAAAATAAACCTGAATTCATTAAAATATATTGTATCTATTTCTAATTTACCATAAATAAGATTAAATTACTGTGAAGTAGTAATAGATTGCAAAAGTTTCAAATGTATAATTTATAATTATAGTAAGTTGTTAGTAATTTGAATATGGTCGCTTTTTTGTTCTTTTGTATGTGTTCATTTGTTGGTGCTCCTCAATGACCGCCTCGTTTGAATATGCCAATTAGGCGTCTAATCGTACCGCCGGGTATCGTCTCTCCGGCAACATGTACAGTCCTCTGGGAACACCGGGTTGTTGTCCGCATCGTCAGTCCTTTCAAACAGAAAATTTTAGGGGACATTTAAAATGATACACGAACTGGTTCATATCTTCCTGAATTTAGATATGTGAATTAATGACTCATTTTAGCAAACCACACCCTTGCGTACAATGCATGTACACGCGATATAAACTAGTTACGGAGTGTGTCAGTTAGTTTTCAAAACTTGTATCGTAGTTTATATTTTCAACTATATAATAGTGTTTTGTTTACACGTAAACAATCATTGTTTAAATATTGTCGTAGAAGATGTAGAACACGTACAACATAATCTACGTAGACAATAACATCTCAGAAAAGTTTTACATGACGATGCTTCTGGATACACAAATACTGATCTAACATTATAATCTATTATTACACATTACTATTATACTCTAAAATAAATATTAAGGTACTTGTCGTTCAATTATTTTAAAATATAATTTTAAAATTTACTGTTAAAGTATATATATATTTTTAACTATTCGTAAATAAAGATAAATATGGTCGAAAATGAGAGCATTAATTTGTCTGCACTGTCTACTCGAAAAAGTAAATGCGTTCACGTGGAGCTTCACGTAGAGTATTCGTGTAATATTCATTTTATAGTCAGCATAACAATGTTCTAAAATATACGGTTGCCTTATTCCATAAGTGATATAAAGACGAGCCGTCGTGCCTCCATTCTATTTGGTTGCATGGTGTCCCTTGTCTGACAACGCATGACACTGACGATGAGTTGTCAGGACTTTCATGTGCTTTGAGCACGTATATTTTATATTATTATTACTGTATCACTTCGCGTAATTAGGGTGTGTTTACTGGGGACACTCCCTGGAAGCATAATACAATATACCACTGTATAAAAATGTAATTATACTAGTGTTCGTTTTTGCATAATTAAAGCAGATAAAAAAAGGGATTGTGAGTGGTCAACGTAATATACTCTAATGCAAACAGTGCTTTATTTTCTTTATCATAAAATCCAAGCTTTTAAAATTCTTCTTGAATTTTTAATAAATTTTATGATTTATTCGTATTTTATATAGTTAAAAAATGTTTGATGAATCTTACTGAATCAATCAATCTTATTTAGGGAATATTTTAATATTTAATTGGAAAAAATTTCTGGGTACTTTTTATGCAGTAAATTGATTTTTTCTATAATTCATTTATAACAATTCGAAGCTATGCAATTGCTTCATTAAACAATTTTTAATTAAAAATGTGTACACAACAGTATCATTGCTAGCTAGCAAACAAATAAAATTTATTTTCGTTTAATTAAACGTGGAATCGTACCTGTCGCTCATTTTTATCATGGTAAAAATTTTTGCAGGTTTACAAATTTAATGAAATTCAGCAATGAAGAATTAAATTTATTAAAAATAAAACAGTAAAATATTTAAAAATATCTGCAGTGTCATGCAACGAACTTTCTTATCCGCATATGGGTTAAACCATATCGTAGTTACATTATTTTTCTAATTTATAATATTCGTTCTAACATTTAGTTCGCTTTTACAGTAGATATATTTCTTAGAAACAATATAAAATGTCAAACTTCAAATTATTTAAGTCTATTTTGTTAAACAATTGACAGGCGCAGATGATACGATTTATATAAAAATATATATAATAAGCAGAAATTTATTTTGAAGCCATTACTCTTTTTGGAAAAATAATTCAAACAAAAGTTGTGCTAAATATAAATACCTTTAATTTTTGTTCATGAAAATTTTCTGTAACTGTAACCATTTTTGAGTAATTGCAGAAAATGCAAAAATTGACTAGAGTAAACAGGCACTTCCGCTTTGAATATTTTTTTCAAAAATAGAAGGTGCACACCTCAGGCATATGCAAATCTTAAGTTTAAAGTTTCATAATTTTAGCTTCAACCGTTTAGGCTGTAGAGAACATACACACACACACACACACACACACACACACACACACACACAGACGGACGTCATTCCGAAAATAGTTGGAATCGATTCAGGGAAGGTCAAAACGTATATTTCCGTTAAAATCTCGAGATCGAAATTTTTCATGATTACAATACTTACTTATACTGCGTATAAGAAAGTAAAAACATCTGCAGTGTCATGCACCGAACTTTCTTATACGCTTTTGGGTTAGATTATATCATATTTACACTATTTTTCTAATTTATAATATTCTACTAACATTTGGAACCTCTCTTAATTATTTCTTGGAATGAATATTAAATGTAAAACACCAAATTATTTAACTTTTTTGTTTTTCTATTAAACAATTGACAGGCACAGTTGATACGATTTATGTGAAAATAAAAATAATGAGAACAAATTTCAATTGGAATTTACTTATTTTCGGTACCTATTCGGAATCGTTTCGGGGAAGATCAAAACGTATATTTCCGTTAAAATCTCGAGAACAACATTTTTCATGATTACAATATTTACTTATACTGCTTAAAAGAAAGGAATAACGTTATTGTATGAGGGCTATTATTATACAAATTTAATTGTGAATTCAATATAATTTTCTAAATGTCGCAAGCGCTTTATTCAGCTTTCCAAAATTGTCTCATTAACTTTTATCGTCTTTCTTATTTTCTTGTCATTATGTTAACGCAGATATTGCTTCGGTGTCCATACCCATCATTGATGCTGAATTTTTCTAATCGTTGTCGAATAAGAAATATTTGTTTTTTTTAATTGAAGTAATAACCAAGTGTTTAACACGTTTTAACCATAAATCGATATTCTAAAATATGTTTGGTATACAGAATTCCATGCGTTATTTTATACGGAAAAAGTGTATCAACTTCTGTCACCCATTGAATGGTTTAAAAATGAATAAATATTACGGTAAACCAACAAGGGTACATTTTGCATTTCATTATCGTGTCGTTATGCATATTTTTGATTTGTTCCTCTCGACAATATTGTCAGTTCATTAGCATGAAATTGACAATTTAGCACCAATATTTGGTTAACATCTCCCGATAAACTCATATTTGGGATATGTATGATTCATGACAAATAATTGGAAACGAAGTCAAGCAAAGATAAGATAAACCCAGAAAGCGTCGATACAATTTTATAGAAAATAGACCGGCTTTGCGTTGTGTTATTTTCTCTGCGCTATTAGGCGGGCAATTACAATTGAACCTTCGACGTTATTACCTCAGATAGCGTATCGGAAACGGACCGGTTAGAGTCGGGTGAAGTACTAACAATTTGGCTTGCATCCTTCGCAAAGGCATTCAACGATCGGGCGATGGGCGGCAAGATGACCCCTCATGGATGCGACAACACGACACGAGTCTTCATTACGTTACGTTCACTTACGTGATTGCATCGGGAAGTGCATGCAACGTTCCGACTCCCGGATCATCTAAGCATCACCTGGGGCTGTTTCCATATGAATTGTTGCCCCGACCCGAGTTAACTGAATAGATATCATAATCAGATTCTATCCGTTAGTGTATATTACCTCTCCTAAGATGATAACGAGGAAGGTACTTTTTCTATGTGTTTTAATAGATATTCTTAAAATCAATTTTTGTCTATTTAAACAAAATACTCAAATTAAATTATTTAAATAATATAAAATGGCCTCTGATAATAATAAACAAATTTAGAAATTTTATATTTGCCTAATATCTTACAAGAACACTTTTTTATACATTTTGAAAAAGTTTTGTAGTGTCATAATATTTTTGTCACACAAACCCGTACCCTTTTTGATATAGATCGCTAATCTACGTATATCAAAAAGGGTACGGGTTACAAGGAAATGGCTATTGAATTTTGTTATTTTATTTATTTTTACATAAACCGGATCAACTCAAAATTTTTAATAAAATATTCCTCTTTTCTAAACAAAATATATATATATGAAAGTTCAGTACAAGCCATTGCGGATATTTTATATTTAGAATAAAGAAACCACCATTATAGTTCCACCATAAGAAGGGTCGCAAACGCCTAAAATGTTTCAGCTTTTTGAATATATTTCACATAACAAAAAATAACGATTAATAGTTCATGTGTAACGAATTGTAAAACGAAAAACTGTCAAGACGTCAGAAATGATGCGGATAAAATAAAGTGGCAGTCAAGCGTCACTTGGTGTTTCAATTTATTATATTCAGTAGCGAAATATTCACTTGAAATAATAATTGTGCACAGAATGAACCGATTATCGGCCACATATCTCTTGGACGGTGATGCGAACATGGTTAACACACATTTCCTTTTACGTGTTACGAGAACATCCTCACTTTGACCCCGACGGCGAGGCGCACTCAAAATATCCACCGGTCTCAATTCAGATTTACGGTAACAAAATTCATACAGACGCCACCGCTATATGTTCGTTCTAGCCTGGTGTGTTTAGCATTTACTCACCAAGCGTAATTGTTTCATATTTTTTGTGTGTAAATATATTATTTTTGTTTTTTTGTTCGTGTCTTTGTTTTATGCTCTCATAAATATTTTTAATTGCTTGAAACGCACGTTCGCATCTGACGGTAGTTCATGTTTTTGTTCTCTGATGCATTGAGTTTTTGTGACCAACTGTGCCATGTTTTAGTAATAGGGAAACAAATTTTCATGGTTGTTATTAAAAAGTTTATTATTTACTTTGCTTTTTATATTCGATAGATGCTGATGCAAATTTTGGTTTGTGAAATAAGTATTTAAGTGCAATTTGCCAAGCAAATAACTGTGAAGTTACCCAGAAATTCCATGATTGGTGAGTAATGTATTTACCAGGTAATAAAATGACGATAGCAGAGTGGATCGTGTCGCACAAACCGTAATAATACCTTGCGACTCAAACAATGTGTGTATGTGTATCTACCTTTTCTTTGTGTAATTAAGTTGGTTCGCGCCTCGTTGGGCGGATCTCTTCAGGGTTCGTGCTGGAGGAGAAAGCTCGCGCGGTAACAATATACTCCAAGTTCTTGTGTGTCTAAGATTTACATAAGGGCACCGCACCACAAGCAGAGCCGCTAATGTATGTGTGTGCATGTTTCGTCTGTTGGTTCTCGTTCTCACCCAAATCTTGCGTGCTCGTTTACCGATGGTTTTGAAGTTTACCGAAGTGAGATAAGATGTACAAAGTATGAATGCTGCATTTCATTTTTCAAAAAAACTGTATATAATAAATTATTTTATGGAATAGCAACAGTTTAATATTTAGTAGATGTAATTGATAAATAACTGAAATGTGTTCTATTATATGTCTAATAAATGATAAGAATAAATAATGTTCAGGTTTAGATTATATATAGAAGTGTAATTAGCATCATTTCTTGGTCTTTCCTCGTTACATAAACTTTCTGTTGTATAACACGTGACAGTGGCCTTAGTGTTGGAGTAGAGGTACGTTATAAATTAGAGGTTGTCGTATTGTACACGCCGTTTCTTGATTAATGAGCGGCAATTTGTGGATTCCGGGATAACAATGCGAACGAATGTATTATAAATCCCGGCGAGCTTATGAACAGCGTGCTTCATTTAGGAAACGGCAATCGCCGGCCGACTGATTAAGGTCAACAAATAAATTAAGCGCGCCAACGAAGAAACGGACGCTTCTCCTCAGCTACAAACATTAAATTTAATTAGAGCGCGTTATTTGAAGTTATTTTGTCTACGATACGAAACACAACCGGCAGCGTTGTATTTTATCCACTATACGTACTGTGGTTCCACAATTTGCAACCGCCGGTAAATTAATATGAAGAAAAACTCCAGTTGCGAATTATCTATTTTATACACTCAAAGCATATACATATGTAACTACGTGTATATTCCCATTTCTTTTTACAACACTAGCAATCATTAAAACTAAATAATGTTCTCTGTAAATAAAGATTGTATTTTCAAACGCTAACAGTTTTTTCTTTATATATGACAAATCATTTCAATAGTCCAATAACATATTTACAAAATATTTCAATATGATATAAATAAATGTAGATAAAACGTTTTTTCTCCACAAAGTTCCAATGTATTTCAGAAATTTGAATGTTATTTCTTATTTACCTTTAAACCTACCACAACTGGGTTGTGCTATTGCGGAAACATGTTAAGAACTGCTTTTTTTTGTATGGAACATTAGTGTAGAACAAAATTTAGAAATATATTATAAATTTGACGTATAAGTGTCAAATATTTGAATTAAAATTTGATTATCCATTATTTAATAAAATTGCAAAAAGACGAGCATGAATTGTCTATCAAATATCACTCATATATTGATCTATTCAGAGAAGAAGTAGCAAATTTAATCTCAAGGAAAGACGTGCAACAGATAGTCAAGAACATTTTACATATATGCGGCTAAATATTAAATAAAATTTACAAGATTACAAAATGTTAAATTCTAATATAGAATGAAGAAACATTAGTTGAATTTCATTAAACTGTTCTTTATTATGCAATAATACATGATGTATATTTATTCCGACTTTCCACAGTGTATCCAAAATGTTAATAAAGTGGCAAAGTTTACACTAACATACTTATACGCCAACTCTCTCTCTCTCTCATGTATTTACTAACTTAATAATATACGACGGTACTAATAGACCTAACTCAGTTATCTATATGTTAGAAGATGAGACAAGACAGTGGCGGTGTCCGTGTCCTCATTGCCAATGGGAAACTTTCCGGTTCTTGGTAACTTGAAACACCACACTGCAATTCAGTTCAGCCCCCAAAATAACAAGCTTCAGGCTACGGCTACTACGATCAAGTTGGAAAACACCGGTGTCGCCGCTCACCCTAATACAAATATCAATTCGTATAGAGTACAACCTCCAGATCCATTATATTGATAATACGACCGACTCCGATTTATTACTATTATTAATTTACTATTTGATAACATTACAATAGAGAATGTAAAGATATATTTTGTACAGAATTGTTTATAGAAACAATAAATGGGTGCAGTGGTATTCAAGAAGCAAAACTGCCTTGGACTGTAGCAGAACTGCTTAAATATTGTACGGTAAGCATGTCATTATTTTCAAAGGTAAGTGTTAACCGTTTCTAAGTAGAAGCATATTATAATTGTGTTCCACCGTTAAGTTTGTTAAGCACCATACATTTTTCATTAGTTACGTGAAATATTTGTTACCTCTTCAACTGAGGTTCATTAGCACTAAACATTTATGCATTGCCATTAATTGTCTTTCGTTTGAAATTTTTTCACCTGTTCAAGTGTTTGCACAATTCACGATAAGTCAATAAAACATAAAAAAATAACGTTCATTAATACATATGTTGCTTTTAAATAATTAAATACTTGAGTTTAACTTTCGGAAAAACTGCCAGAAAAATATTAAAATTGTATTTTGAATTTACTTAACAAGTAACACAGCTATGGAGGTTTTAAATAAATAGTGAAAACCGCTGAACACATAAATATAAGTACATTCGTTAATCCATAAAAAAAAATTCTGTTAACGCGATGTCATAAGCTCGAAGCTTTCGCGATGTGTATTAAATATCTCATTCACTTTCTGAACTAACTGTTTATATTTTAACTGAATTACAATTTTGAGTATGTCAAATTTATTTAATAAATCTACGTTTAATTAAAAATATGTGCGCTTCAAATAGCAATTTTTCCACGAATTCCCATAAAAGTTTAATTAATTTTGGTGAAAATTACGTTATTATAATGAAGAATACATTTAATTAGCATAGTTGAAACCAAAAATGAAAGACAAATGAATTGAAACTTTCAAACCAAACAAAACTTTGACAAAGGAAGTGAAAAATAAAATATCAAGTATCAATGTGTTTAATTGTTTCGAAATAAATTGAATGAAAAACAATAGTTAGAGCACTGCAAACACAATATGATTACACCGATCAAATTTCAATGTTTCCGCTAAGTGCGGCATTCGGGGGCATTTAATTGCAATTAACGAATTAGCAGAAATGCTATCGCGGTAACAGTATCGTAATAAATATTAACAGCTCACCCTTATTGGTATAACAACGTAATGCAATACGTACGACACAACGGAACTGAAATGTAGAGTCCAGTAACGCATGCGTATTAGCGCCGGTTATTCGTTCGAAACTGTATATATAGTCGGCTTTCGTAGAAATGAGTTAAAACGTTATCGTTTTAAACACACTAAATGAATTAAAATTTGATTGTGTTAACGGTCCTGATCCCATATCACATAAACGAACAATTACGAAATGGATTGTAAATTTGCAGAACAGAAATTAAAAGTTTTGATGCAGCGTGTGGCGACGTTATTAAGTAGAGTGTTATGGAGATGGTCGCCAATTGTATTATTGGAGAAATCAGCACCGTAACTCGCATTTGGTAACCAAGTGCGCAACAGAAAATCTCGCTTGCACCAAATACATATTAGATTAAAAAAAAGTTTACTGTTGAATATTTCCCACTTTCCGCAATAGTTACAGAACTATTTCCATACCGAGTTATTAAAGTACATGACTAAAAATGTATATGTTATGTTTTTCATAAAATATAACGACCTAAACCAGGAGAGCTGATAAATTTCTTTTAAATTTTTTGTACTACAACATTACTTAAGCCTAAAACTATAGCCGTGCCCGTAAAGAATTAATGTAGATTTATCCCTTTCTGCAATAGGGCGACTTAAGCCGACGTGGAGATCTGGGGATAAATTAATGTTTTGGAAATATTTCTCGAACGCAATTTAATCTCAATCAGTACAAGAATAAAAACAATTTTATTTTACAATATAATATATTTTTCGATTCATATTTAGTTTATTTAAAATTAATTGGTTCTAAAATAGACTTATTAACCGTCTTAATATATTAGGGGCACTTTTTAACATGATTATATATTTTATCCAAAAGCAACTCCCTACAGCCCGTACTGATTATAATTGATGTAAACTCTATTTCATCCGTGTACAGTAATTATTTTTAATGAAATTGTCATACACTTGTCAACATTTCAACCACAAATGAACTGCTGTCACACTGTAAAATGTTTGAAATGCTTCTGGGAACCGTATCAAATCTAGTGGAATTTGAGTCACGTGAAGATTTGAAAATAACCATCGGTTTCCATTTCGAAAAAGAAATTTTAAATTATTTATAATATCACTTAAACGGGCAGAAATCTTAAAATATATAACATTTAATCAGAACGCATTAGCAACATTTTCCAATCTATCAAAAATGTTGAATATATGATTGTATATTCACTACTGTATTGTATATTTGAAAAGAATGATATTGTGTATTATGAAAAATGAAATATACTTTGTAGTTTGGTTGTGTTTCAGTTCAATGGCCACGGTCCGAAAATTGATATCGCCAGAAGCTTGCAACGTGTCCTACTCCCATCAACAATATACACAAGTCTCACCAACAAAATATGATCGTGTTACGCAAGCGAGAACGGGAACAAGTGGCGGAGAAACTCGGTAAGTTTTAAAATAAAGTATTGTAAAGCATTCGCGCCATTTCATTTCGCGTCGAGTAGCTGCCACATATGTCACAGGTTTGTATTAAAAATGACTTGTTTTTGCGACACATACGTTCCTTTCGCGGTCCTTTACGCCCAGTTCAGCACCGAAGAATTCTGATTTACACACGCATTCAGAATCCAACTGAACGAACATGCACACACACTCACACATGAACACTCACACATACAAAACATTTATACATTATGTTTGGATGTTTACCGCCATGTGTGTATGTTCGTCCAAAAACTTGTACAGTAAATCATATTCTGTTTAACAAATTTCACATTACGTTGTTACGTTATACGATTTTCCTTCCACCGGTTGATTTACGTTATCCGATATTTTATGATTTATTCTCTTTGTTGGTTTGCGGTTTGGTTGCATATTTTTACCGATGCATTTAATGTTTATATGGTTTATATTACCAATTAAAACTGCTTTTATTGTTTTGTATTCACAATAAAAATTCGTTATTTCATTTACATTCTATTACTTGATATGTTCTTGCACGAGTTGGTACTTTATGAATTCCGGGAATTTTTACAGCAATTACACACTTTACAAGCATGAGTTGATTGTAATACATGCCAATATTTGCAGACTTTTTAGTATTAAGGGTTTGTGTCAATAGCTAGTATAAGCTTCTTGTAGCTTTGCAAGAGATCGAAAAATAATAGGTTTATACCTGGTTATTGAATCCCTGGGAAAGATTAATTCATGTTTTTGTATTATTTGTAAACATGGATTAATATTCTCGGCCATAAGATTTTGTGTATAAGTTGGGAAGCTAACTCCAGCAGCCGTGGCATGTGTCTGGTACCTAATAAATCCACGCATGGCGTATCCACGTCGTAAGATCGATCGTGATGTCGGACCATCGTATCTCTTTTGGCGCGTACTTCGTCTTCCCATTGCATACCAACGCGTACACATAAAGAAACTTCCGCTGGAGGCGCTTCTCTCGTTGCTTGTTAACGTTTTGCCCGCACTTGCCTCGTCTGTTTCTTACCATCAACTATCAAACCACAAACTAACTAGTTAGAAAAGTTCACATTTTGAAATTTAATATCATAAATTGAGTTTGATATAGCGCATCATTACAACAACAACTATGCAACTATTTGAATAATAATATTATGTTTTTATGGCCCAAAAGTTTTTTCGTATGAAATTGCTTTCATAATTCAACTGATCTTTATTAACCTGAAAATGGTTGGATCTGGAATAATCTGCTGGCGTTCCCTTTGGAGGCGTACCCTCGGGTGTTAAGTTATTATTTTTTTTATGCTGTTGTAAGGTGTAGTTACATGCGAGGCCGTCACGCAAAATTATCATGTTTACGAAAATCATAACGTTGCTCGGATGCTGCGAACGAGCGAGCGAACGAGCGAACGTGCGCTGTCATACATCACTGTCATCGGCGGCCGCTCTACACACTCGTCTCCATGTCAAACGGGTCAATTGAGAATTTTTCAGGGCAAATATGTTTGAAAATGTAATGTGATGGGTGAAACGAACGTAGCGTTGCTTCATACACTCATGGCGGTCATCCGTCTTCGTGTTATGAAAATCAACTTTTTTCATTTTTACGTTTGTGATTTCTTGCCAAAAAGAACATATTAATACCATGATATTAAAATATATACAACAAACTCTGGTTTTACTTTGTCTTCCTCTGCCGTCAGATCTTAATGACGAAAAATTGTAATAAAATAATTATCAATTTGTTTACTACCACTAAAATAAATTTAGAAATAATAAGTGATATAGACTAATTTTTTTAAAGGTTGAATTTGTTAAAAGCACTAAAATAATTGTATTATTGCTATTATCAGTGTTGCATTCCATTGTATGAATAATTGTTAGGCATGAATTTTTTTTTATAGAAATACAATTTTAGTGAGATAAATATAACAAACGACGTCAGTTAAATAAAATTAACTATTCATAAACTGCTATATAGTATAGCACGCAAAGTAAATTCATAAATGTAGTAAAGTTTGGTAGTTGAAATGCAAACATATTCGCATATGAGCTGAAGCATAATGTTTCATGAGTGATAATCAAACTTTGAAAACTTTCAGCATCATTTCTACCGCAATAGATAAACTGTAATCTCACATACTAATGCACTTTTGTTTGAACAATTTCCGTTAGCTTCTTATCATTCAATTTTTACAAGCTTATAAATTCACCCTTAACCTTTATTTACCCTAGTATTATACAGATACTTTATATAACTTTGTTTTTATCTGGCAACGAATTTAAGATTAGAACAAAACATTTTTAAAAGAAACATTCAAAAAGAACAAGAGTACAAATCTAATTAAAAGTGTAAATGAAAGTCCTTATCTTTTGCCAGGGTCGACAATGCAGTTTAAGTGCAACAGTGGGCGAGAGAAACGCCATAAAATTAACATTCATTCGCGAGTCATTCTTCTTTTTCTTTCGTCCGGCAGATAGAAAAACAAGTTTTACACGATTTGTGCAGATAACGAACGCTTCCTTTAGAAACAAGTACGACTTTGTTTCAAAACTTTACTGAAACTATTTTACACTTAACAAAAACTAATCATATTTACATATATACGTGTAACATTACAAGATTTAACAGTTTTCAAGATAAATACATTAAATATTTATAAAATAGCTTTTAAAAAATCTTAAAATATAAGATTATAATCAAAATCAATGCGTTTGTCATTTATTTCAAAACAATAATGTAAAACTAACCAAATGATACTTTAATTAAATAATATTGTTATATTTTTAAAAATGTAATCTTTTCAGTAGTAATTTGCATGAATAAACTATCATCGCAAGAAAATCTACATTAAAAGAATGTTTTTTAATGTATTAATATTACTTTGGTATGCATTGAAATACTTTGCAAATGTTTCAATTCGAAATAAGTGAATTTCTCCTCAGTTGCACCATATAACGAGCTGTATAGACAATTCTCACGAGGCTTATGCATGAATTTACGCTAATAGACCCTTAGGATACAAGCGCATACAGTTCCAATTGCAGTGTTTTTCCCGGAGCTATGTATAGTGTAGAGAAGTGTAATGTGAAAGGTAGTATATTTGGTTGGTAAGCAATGCGGTTAGATGTTGAACCCGCTGAGTGAAACTGAATTGCTAGTAAAACAGTGCACTGCAAGTTTATATATATACATGCTTGCTGCGGGATTTGTACGACAGCTGACGGGGTACAGGTGCATGTAGCACATTAGTACGTGGCAATGTTTTGTACTGATGAATTACTCTGTTTGTTTGGACGCTGACGTCAACATACACGGTGCATTATTAACAGTAAAGGCTCTGACAGGTAACCGAGGTCTTGAGAATTTACCGATGGGAACTTGTATTCCATCACCTATTACGATTCTTGAATATAGCGCATAATAACGATGAACTATTTAATATTAGTATATAATGTAAAGGTTTTTTAAAAGTAAATAAAAGATTAAATATAGGATTACTATATGAATTCTAATAGCATATTATTAAGGAACTCATTGTAAAACAGTATTTATTAAGTAAGCAATAAATTAGAGTCGTTAGATGAGCGTGTGTAAGCAGCTGCACATGGAATTGTAACAATGCGCTGATGTGCATAGCTAGCGAGTGTAGTAGCGTATATAATTTGTGAATCCTCCAGACAGCAACAATAAAGCAGTCCCCATATCTTTTCATTTAATCGCACAAGTGCTTGCTGTAATATATCATCAAGAAACTGAGCTCTCCGCCATCATGACACCAAGCAGGTAAATGGCCAGGCCATATAGCGACTCTACACTCTCGCAATACGTGTGTGAATTCATGTGTGTTTGTGTTTATGTGTGTGACTCTATGTTCCGTGAAACCCCCAACGACGGCACAGGGTTAGCGTGAGCGTCCACCACGTCGCACGAAGCTTCGTAATACCCCAGTGTGAGATTAACAAGTTTCTGGTAGGTTAAGCACACCGTATATTGCAAATAGAATATTCGGGCGATTCGCCGGGATTTCAAAAATAACACAAAAACATAACAATTAAGTGTTTGTCTGGGTTTACACTTTAACAACAATAATCTGTTGAAATCTGTTCAATTCGTTGGTACACTTTAGCGGACTTTCCCTCAAAACAAAAACAATCGGTATTTTTAAGAAAATACTTTTTGCATGCTTTGGAGTTTTTTTTGCAATTGTAATATATTTCTTTAGAAATATTTTCATCAAAATGTAAGTTAATGTTAAATGATAAGAGAATATTGAAAATTGAGAAGTAAACTAAAAATAATATTTTAAATAATTATACTTTGTAATAATATTCAGCATTGTATCGAGTTCCAGGTTTATTCGCAACAGTAACAACGAATAAGTTTATTTTAGCATGTAATTTGTATTTTCCGTAATTAAAGGTTGGTAGAAGCAACGCTGCTTACACTGAGCTGTGTTTGCAACGATGCTGTTGTGTGCATAATCCTATTTGTGTGGATATATGTCTCATATTATTTTATATTTTCCAGCGAACGTTTAAGATTTACAATCCAGTATTACACCATATACAAAAACACTTTTGCATTTACATTTTAGTCGAAATTTCCACGAGCATGGCGGCTGCGTTGGTGTACTAATTTGGTAATTAATTAGATTTAGTGTGAACAAGTAACCGCTAGTTCATTAGAATGATTAGTTTCGACAATGACCCTTCACTGTCGAGATGGTCAAGATAAAAGTTTTTGTCATCAATCATTCTGAGTTAATTACATTACATGAGGGCGGAATAGCCATATTTAGTAATTTTTGTAAGGATGCATACTACATGAGAATCACAGTTCTTGTTGGAGTTGCAAAAAAAAAACTTACGATAAATATTAAATGTCAAATTACAAATTAATTCAGTCTGTTTTATTGATACGATTTATGTAAAAATAAATAAAATAACAACAAATTTTAGCAGCCATTTATTTATAACAGGTATCTTTTTCAGAAAAAAAATTTAAACAAAATTTGTAAAACATATTAATAATTCTCATTTTTTTTCTAACTACACGCACGGACATATATACACAGTCACAAACAGACATGATTCGAGATTGATTTGTTTCAGGATTACACTACTAACTTATTATTTCGTATAAGAAAGTAATTAATTGCTGCATATTTTATCAGAGCATAATGAGACAATCAAATATTTAGTTATGCTAAGATTGTTTTCCCGCTATTTGACAGATATGCATAAAAGTGAATATCGAAATATTTTCATCGGAAAAAATGTTCGCGTTTGCGCTTTTACAGAGACAATAACATTGAAAGAGGCAAAGAAAACTTTATTGTAGCAGGACATGTATGTTATATATGTATATGGAAGACATAGTAGCACGATTCAGCTATCAGGGAAATCTTCGGAGGCCTTGTGTATTTTGTGACGCCCTCGCAAGTAGAACCGAACCGAGCATTTCTGGGCTGCAATGTACGTACGTCCAGAATATATATAGATATAGATATACTTTATGAAAACACATAAAAACTATGGTTCATGTTTCATAACGTCGCCAAGGGGGCATTTGGCCGTTGTGCAAACAATCATCTAGCGACTCGTTCGTTTCCTAGTCGCGTTCTTTACAATCGAGTACGTAAAGACGGTGAGGTAACTCGAGCACTCTTCAACTAGAAACCTATGTGGGTTTGTATGTTATGCTACTTCTGTTTCTGGCAACCAATCAGGTACATGAGATAACATAGTTTTACTCATGGGTGACGATGCCGGAAAATTCTTTCACATAAAAGTCAAGTTAACAATAAAATCATACCCTGTCATATTTATTTCAAGCTTCATATTTTATTATATCAAATTTTTATAACATTCCACTTAACAGAAAAAAATTATGATATTTCATATTACACAAAAAAACATTGCTTAACTATCGAATATAAATACAGTCATTCAAAAAGAATGATTGTGGGACGGTATGTAATATGGTGGTAATTGGACAAGTTAAACAGTTTGTTTATTTGGGTTGCTTATTGTCTAGCGATGGAAAGTATGATTGCAATATTGTAAAATAGCTGGTTATAAAATTTTAGGAGCCTTAGGAATGTTTGCGGAAGGATGCAAGATGTGTGTACCAGTAGGAATTTGTGCCATTGGTGATGTGTAGATCTAGCTATGGAAATGAAAATATTTGGAGGTATTTGTGGTGTATCTAGAAGAGACTGAAAGCAAATACGTTGGTGTATAAGAAATGAGATATATAAATAAATTCATATGTAGAATTGAAGAGATAGATGAGACGGTAGGGTCATGTTGAGAAAATCTAAAAAATTTACGTGGGCGAGAGAATGGTATGAGAATGCAAGGTCGTCCTCGGAAAAAGCGGATAAATATTATTGAGAATGAATTGTGTAAAAGAAAAGCGTCTATGAAGAATTTGCTGAATTTAAATGAAGCGAATAAAGTATGTAAGGATAGAAAGTTGAATACTGAATGAATATAAAAGGTTTCCTACCACCTTATTTCATGGTGTTATGCGAAAAAAATATATGAAAGTCTGCATCTTCAATACCCAACATTTACTTCAATATCGTATATATGTATACATTTTCTTATATGCTCGTTATTTAAATTACTGATTTCGCTATTCATACGTCGGCCATAAAATATACGAGAAACATTTGAAGGAGGTTTCATAATTAACGTACAATGGGAAATTTGATATCGCTATTCGTTCGGTAAGGATGCGAGATTGAATAACAAAGAACAAACACACTCAAGTGAATTTCCTGCTAGAATCGTGTATTTCATTTGACAGCCGACGTCATAAACACTTCCCTTCTACCCCCCTTTTAGCACCATTCTTCGGGAACTAGATTCAATACTACGTGCAAAATGGGTGCCGTTCGCTCACTCGCTGGATAGGTGTGAGCAGACACGAGCAAATAAGTGCAACGTCGGCAGTGAACGTCAAACGTGAAGTGGCTTACGTCAACAATAAGCAATCATATTTTATTGGCCTGAAATCCTAAGATAATATGCAAATCCCATTTCAGGTTTGATTGCATTCGCGATCAACTTTTATACATTCATCATAGTTAAATATGATTGAAAATTATAAAATTAATTTAAAACCTGAGTTAGCTACGATTTTGTGAAATTAAAAAAATTAAACGCTGTGTAGAGAATGATGACGTCACTAGAATTTGGTGTACAAATATTTATTTTTGAACGGAACACTTTATGAATGAAGACTTGTTTGCTTAGTGAAATTCATTTATTTTTGTGTTGAATTAAATTCTTAATAAATTATAACCTGTAGCTTTATCCGAATTTATAAAATATTCAGTTACTTTTAAATATTAATTGAAAATGTTACTAAGTAATTTTAAACTTTACAAAGCATTTTCTCTTTGTTAAAATATCTGTATTGTGCAAAATTATTTTCTTTTTTGATGGATAACCAAGCCAAATATTTATTTATTTAAAATTATTTTACTTACAATATTTGCAAACGTGCACTTATATACACATATATACACTATAACAATAAAATATAATTTAATGATAATACTTCAAGCATTCTTAAGAAAATTATGACATAAATACATATATTTTGTAGCACTATTTATAGAGTTACAGTTTTAATTTTTAGCGTTAATATTAGTAAAATATTTAATGTGTTATGTATGAAATTAATTTAGCCAAAAAGGATATACTGCTAAATCTCTAATAAATAATGTAAATAATACTATTTGAAATTAATTTTGACGAGCTTCGACAAATAAACTAGCAATAACGTTCCTCGGTCCAGAAAATATAGGTCAGACAAAGTTAAACACAATTACTCCGTTGTGGAGGAAAGGGTGGAAGTCGAAGCAAAGCTATCAAGTTAACTCTTACCTATACAAGATTACAGAACGTGATCTAGCTACTGAAATTGTGCGAATATTATTTCATAATATATGTGTGTAAACGCAAAACCTGACTTTGGTTAAACGGCCAATTTATATTGATTTATGCAATCATTGGAATACGTGAATATTTTCATGGATATTATATTTAGCATCATTCGAAATCATCATACTATTTATACAGAGAAAGTTATATTCGACTGGTCATGGAGATATTTTATATAATAGGATGGCTGCAATATTTACTAAAAACTAACGAGATAAAATAATTATGTTTTTAAAAAAATTTTCAATAGCGCTTGTCTAATTCTTAAACGAAATATATTTCAAATTAAATTAATAATTACTAACGTAATCTAGCAATGGTTGCGACTTACACACACAGATTTATTTTTAAATTTAATATACAGAATAAACCAAAAATTCATTTCTGTTGCCGGAAATTCAAGTACCATTATCTGAAATAGCCACACATACGTTAAAAAGTTAAACAATGCAGGAAATTCGCTTTGAATTGTTTCCAAAAAAAATACAGCTAAATCGTTGATAATTTGTCACAATTACTTGAAAACAATTCGAGCAATATCGAAGTTTAAACGTATGTAGTGAGGTGCTTTCATTCAAATTGCATATAGCTGCCTACTGCATCTAATTGCAGTAGTATGAGTGCATGCATGTATGTTGCGCAGTTGTCACTTGATGACGGCTCGGCGCTGAATTACCACAGGTGATTAACTGCAAATGGTTCCCACTGGATCCAATTTAGAGGTTGATTAAGTTTGTTTCTAACTTGTTATGAACAGCAGCATTGGAATTTCCAATCAGGTAAGCTTTTACTGCATCATAATATATTGCAACGGTCACCCCCGTCTACTCTAATCTTCAGTAACGCAAGAAATTTTGTAATTTATAAATATAATAAGCATAACCGTGAGTTTCAAGTTATAAAAAATGTTAAAAAGGTTGAAATTTGAGTGGAAATAAAATTTTTATGAAAGCATTTTTTTCCATGTTTCAAAAGAATAATCAGTGGTTTACAAAGAATAACAAGGAAATGATGTAGAATATAACAGCTTTAAATCACACGTATATGTCACAAATGAATGAAAAGCACTAAGCGTAGTATTTTTTAAGTTTTTGGTTGGTCCCGGAACAGTTGTACAGGTGAAATTAACTGGTTCCGTGAAAAAGTTTCTGTACGACTTTGGACAGCTAAAACAGCTCTTCCGAAATTAATTAACACAAAAAGAAAGTAAAGAAACAAAAGGCGTCCGGGAATTTTTATATTCCAGTAAAAATACGGACAAAACGCGTCGAGATTTATATGCGAAGTTCGCAAAACGTATACAACATAAGCACGAAATTGGGCTATTATGCGTGAATTAGTGTACTTGTTTCCGTCCGCGGGGAACTCGCTGTACCAAAGAGAGCCGCTAACTGTGTGCTCGAATCTCCCAGGAGGTACCGCTTGCTCGGCCCGAAAGATCGTCCGGGGTCTCAGCTTCCGGGATCCCCACCCACGCCTTGTCTGCTTGCTCGGGTCGTACGCGCCGACACTGCCGCGAGACCGCTGAATACGGCATGATCAACCGGTGAAAAGGACCAAATGAACCAACTGAAAGTAACCGCGTTCACGCTGTCAAAACACAAAAAAAAACAATCAAATTACTTAGTTGCGAGGCATTCTTCTGCACTGTCAGAATTCCCAAACCTACAGTCACACAAACATAGAAACACTCACAGACACAAAAACATATTGCCGAGTCAGTGAAAGGAATGGAGGATTATCATACGAAGAGAGACTGTTCGTTCGTTTGGAGCTCATTATTCGGTCGGCGTTTTCCGGAAGGAAATGTGATCGAGTCCCTAGCCATATGAATTTCCTAGCCAACACCGCCGGCGCCAGCAAAGTTTATCCAAAACTGCTGCTGCGCCCGTTTTTACGAACCGGACGAAACATCTCAAACGGAAGTCTCGGACGGAATTCACATTTGCAGCGACAATACGGAAGTGTAAGGAACTGTCCGAAGAACAGATCAAATTGAGGCCGGTTCAAAGATTACATATACTTAAATCTAAGTAAACAGGAACTCTGAGTGATACAGATTATAATGAATTCATAAAAGCTATAGCCTGCTAAAATTGCAATTATTATTTATTCAGTGATATTTTTTTACTTTTTTCATCTATAAAATATATAGAATAAGATCAATTTTATTTTGTTATAGACGCAGGCATATATATGTTTAAAGTATGAAGTGATGGTTTTTATACTCAAATTTAGCTTTATAAAGAAATAGAGAATGAATAAAAGAAAGGAAGTGACGCTGAAGAAAAAGTAGAGAGAGCACGTATGTCCGGTTCACGTCGACGTCGAGTTATTCTTTAGAAGTGAGGAGAGCACCGACTAGAAAAGCAAAGAAAGGATTTGAAGTCGCGTCTCTTGGTAACCATTGTCTGCGTTAGACTATTGCCTAACAATGGTCGACAACTGTTCTAGAGTCAACCACACGGAACACAAAATACAGCACACACACACATACACACGTGCGAATATATGCACGCGTGAGATTCGCATCCTTTACAGATCATAATCACCGAGCCCAACTGCGAATCGAACAGCGACAAACATCGCTAACGCGCTGACGACGCACTGGCCACGTTGCGAGCAAAAAGACGAAATGATGACGTTATATAGTGTAGCCGTATATAACATCATTATTTAGCTATGCCACCTCCGAGACTTCCATCATGTCTCTACCCTGCCGTTCGCTGGAATCGACGACTTCCTGCCACTGGAGTCACTTCGTCGCGAAACTTTATCTTCTGGAAGAGCTATACCCTAGTTACTGCTTCCCGAAATGACTGTTCATTTTTCAGTTTGACAACTCTGACTTGGATGCATGTTTAACCTGCCAACACAACCTTTTCCCAGCGGGTATATTTCTCACTAGATCTTACCGCAGCGCGACAAGACGCGGTTTTACAGTGCGGATATTTAAAAAGATACCTTCTTAATATATACTTATAAATATATATTTACATATTTTTTTAATATATATATATATTTAAAAAAAAAGTCTTTTCGTCTTAAAAAAATGTAATAATTATCTTATTATTTAACTTTAAGATTTCCTAATAAAGAATTCTATTTGATGTCTACACCAAAAGACCAATATTGTAATTCTGTAATATAATTTGTTTATATCGAGAGACGGAAAGAACATTTTGCGAATATGTAAAAGGAAGAACCGACATGAACTTTAAATCTTCACGTGCTAGATGTCAATTCATTGTTCGCGATTGGTTCACGTCGCGCGAGCTTCGAATCGCAACGGAAGAAAAATTCTGCGCCGCGCCGCCTACCGCACCGCACCGTACTACATCGGTCCTGGGATTGATGAAGTAATCAAATTCCGTATACAAACATGTTTTGCTTTAACAGCATGCTCCACATTTATGAGCCTCGTTTGAATAGATTCGGTTGCCACGTGCTGAAAATTACTTGCGAGTTGCGTTAACGCAATATAAACAACTTTAGAACTCGGAGTGCCAGCGAATGAGAGATAGGAAGCGCGAGCACGACGCGGCGGCAATAACTTTGGGTGCATGTTGGCGGTGACGCGCCGCGACGCCGACGGTGGCATCAAGCAACCAGAGGAAGCGAAATTATGTGACACTCATTACTGTCAAATGGATAGAAATAGAATTGCACAGTAAATAAGTAAACATTGATAATTTGTACGAACTATATTTGCCTTTCCTTCTCAATTGAGGTTGTCTGAGATAACTTAAATATTCTATTATGCTTGTACAAATAAATCTTTTGGGGGACCGAAAATGTGCTCACTAATTTTTGCAATACCAATTTATTGTACATTGTTATTATTTTTTAGAAAATAAAAATAATTGCATATATATGAAAGCTTTTAATTTTTTTTTTAATCTAATGATAATAATTGCGTTTAATTTTACGAAAATTTTACAATTGTTATTTGTTAAAAATCCATGTTTTTGGTTTATATTAAAAATATAGAATATGTATTAGTAAAATTACAATGGGAAAAACGTTTTATTGAATTTCATTTCATATGTTGAGGCATATAGCTGTCAATGGGTGTACCATATTAGTATGTTATACGAAATATATACGCCTGAGAAAAGCAAATGCCTGTTGAAAATCTCTTTCGGATAAATGCGAGTGGTGTATTCGTTGAGCACGTATTACTGTGAATCCATGTTATGATTAATGCTTTTCGACTAGTACGCTACATCGCCTGATTCGACGACGCCGACGTCTTGGTTTCGTAATAAGGTTGTCACAAACTCAGTACCTATTCGTCGCTAATCGATTTCACATTACTAGTATAATTAGTGATAGCACAGTGAATATCTTTGGTTTGTGCTTGGTACCAGCAAATGTGCGCTGAATTAGCAAGTCACCCCCTTCGGCCACCAGCAATCGTGAAACTTGGTAAGGAAACGGAACGCAAGCAAGTATCAGTTTGTTTGCCAAGTGCTTCACTTGAAACGTGAAGCTTATCTCTCTGCTAACTTCGACTAGCTCGTTGTCGGCACAATGTTTCAGTTGCTAGTTTTATACGGTTTCTATGAAATTTTATTGAAACAAGACGATTTACAAACAGTGCCAACTTTAACTCTGTCTTCATCAAATCGCTATTACGCTCCATACGGGTAAATCTGGCGGTTCTATTTCGAACTACGTGAAACTCTACTACACTCATTACGAAACATTTTTTATCACTTCGCCGTTTAGTTCTCTCTATTCGTAGCTTAAATAATCAATCATGTGTACGAAAAATACTTAGAATCAAAATGCTTTATCGACGAAATCCATTTCTAAGTGTCTTAAATTATATAAAAGTCATACTAGGGTGCATGGTGGATGCGCAAGTACGATTATATTGGTTTTTCCTTTCAAAATACTTTAGAAGTAATTGGGAACCAAAAAATATATATATATATATATATTATGACTATTTAAACATAAATATTCAAGCAATTTAAAAAGATTCTTGTGTATGTAAATATCTTTCATAATAAAAGATAAAGCTTAAAATGATTGAAAATTGTTTTTTTGGTTTAGAAAAAAACAGACACAAAACAATTAGATATATAAATGAAGCCTTGATTTGGTTAAAAATACGTCTTAAACCGTAACTTTTTTGTATATATATATATATATATATATATATATATATATATATATATATATATATATATATATTTTTAATTTAATTAAATTGCCACCTCAAGTAACTGGAAGATACTACAAGCACATGTTTTTATATATTTTACTTTAAACTATAAAATCAAATCATTCAATTATACTATTATAAATACGCTCCGCAAAAACCAAAAGTTCGAAACACATGAAGTTGTATAATTAGTATTTTATTTTTGATTAAGGCTGTTGACAGTCTACTGTAAAAACAATATTTTTATTTATAATTGCTACAATATTATATTATTTTGAAGACTAAAGACTAAAATAATATTAAATTTATCTCAACCGAAACATAATAGTGCAATAAGTATAAAATAATATTTTTTATTCCAAACAAGATTATGAAAATTACCATTTTAAATAATGCAATTTTGCAATATATGAGTGATTATTGATTACTAGAATATTATATAAACCGACGCAAAAAATTAGGATATTTGTTAATATAAACCTTTTCGCTAAAAAAATACATAATTGGTATTTTTGATTAAATATTGGATGGAAATTTTCATGCATAGGTACTTTCATATGCAAAAGATAAAATATAGGTAAACAAACAAGAAAATTTAAATGAAAATATTTCAATTCACTGAAATGTACCATTCGATATTTTATCAGATATTTTTTTGTTATGGAAAATATCTGTTTGAAAAATAATTTTCACTTTTTGATTTTTCTGCAAATACATTTCATCTGATTTACATTTCATACGATGATGTACATAAAAAGAAGCTAGTTTATTCTGGCATGTGTAGATCGCATAAAAATGATTGTGCATGTGTTCGTTGTCGAATTTCTTTTCTGTTTTATGTTAAAGTATGCGTGTGTGGGTATTTACGCATGTGAATGTGTTAGATATCCTGGAGCCCTGTTAATCAGTCCCCGTCTGAACGATGCGAAGGTAGGATGAGAAACAATATCCTCGAAACGTGTGTTTGATGCTAAATGAAAAATCTACAGCTGAACAAAAGTGGCGGAGCGATCGGTGGCGCCAGCTGTCGAAGCCGTGACTGGCCGCCGGCATACACCAAGATCAAAACTGTTATTTCTTAAAACGTTATCAAATTTCTTTTAAACTGTCTACTACGGGCGTCGTTGTCGATTCAAGAACGGAATTAAATTTACCGGCACACAATCTTTCTTCTTCCCTATCTTTGTCATACGTTCATTTCATCTTGCACGCGTTATGATTGTGTTTCGGTTGTTTTGTTGTCTCCCAAGAGAAGATATAATATAACTTTGAATCGCTTTTATAAACGGAAAGCTTATTCCATCATTCTCTTCATACACTTATTGCAGTTTGGTACTATATAATTATTTTATCGCATTAAAAACAGTTTCTTAAAAGTAAAAATATTTGCAATGCCTTACACTAAAGTTTCTTTATATAAGAGATATTCAAATATAAATTTTAAATAATTCAAAAAAATATAATTTTTAAAATTATCTAAATTATATAGGTATAGGTATATTGTAGATAGGTTTTTAGTTTATTTAAAAAATTATATTTTCTTATTTTCTTCTAAATAAAATAAAGACAGTTAATCTTGATCAAAAATGTTTTTATTTATTGAGTATATTTAAAAACTTATATATGTATATATATTTTTTACAATAGATATGTGAAATTCCAAATTATTTTGTTTTTTGTTAAACAATTGTCAGGCATAGTTGAAACAATTTATGTAAAAATAAATAAAATAAGAACCAATTTAAAAGCTATTTTCTTATTTGTTTTTATACTATTTTACTGTAAGTGCAGCACTTCGGCGATAATGTAGAAACTGGAAAAATAAATAAGCTCTACCGGTTTGAATTTTTATTTCAAGAATAGGAATGGAAGCCATTGCGGATATTTTGAAATGTAATCATTTTACGAATTTTATGCCTCTATGGTTGGTTTGTGGTACTCAAATCACATAAAATAACATGACAAAGAAAATTGCAATGCTGAACAATATAGAAAACGAAGATGGACAGAGTGTTAGGGTAGAATTTAGTTGGTGAGGGTCGAACGAACACGGGCGATGCGTCGCGACGTAACGATGACGATGGTAGAATAGAAAGCCTTAAGTCTGCGAGCTCTATGCACGTCCGCCGTTCTGTTCATTACATGTAATTCTATTAGTAAACAGACTCCAATAAGTGTACCAACATAGAGTTCAGAAATTGAATACACACGGCGAATTCAATTAAAAGCTGTTTCTCTTGTTTGTGCCAAAACCAATCTATAGAAAGTGACATTACCGGTCCGCTCTCAATAACAGCTTTGACGTTTGTTCGAACACCAATCGCATTCGCATTCGCAACCACATCGTCATCATTCAACTGGAAATTACTAGTTATATCGGACTAGTTTTGTATTACTTACTAAGCATGTCATTATTATAATTATTAACCATTCTATGTGTACTATTCTCAATATTCCACCAAATCATGGCACAAAAATATCGTCATTATTTTTACTTTCTTATACGCAGTATAAGCAAGTATTGTAATCATGAAATATTTTGCTCTCGAGATTTTAATGGAAATATACGTTTTGACCTTCCCTGAATCAATTCCGACTATTTTTGGAATGACGTCCGTCTCTCTCTGTGTGTGTGTGTGTGTGTGTGTGTGTGTGTGTGTGTGTGTGTGTGTGTGTGTGTGTGTGTGTGTGTGTGTGTGTGTGTGTGTGTGTGTGTGTGTGTGTGTGTGTGTGTGTGTGTGTGTTTTGTACAGCCTAAGCTGTTGAAGCTGAAATTATGAAACTTTAAACATAAGATTTGCATATGCTTGGGTGTGCACATCTTATGTTCGAAAAAAATATTCAAACCGGAAGTGCCTGTTTACTCTAGTCATTTTTTGCAGTTTCTGCAATTACTCAAAAATGGTTACAGTTACAGAAAATTTTTATGAACAAAAATTGTAGGTATTCATATTTAGCACATCTTTTTTTTCAATTTTTTTTCCAAAAAGAGTACTGGTTTCAAAATAAATTTCTGTTATTAAATATATTTTTACAGAAATCGTATCATCTGCGCCTGTCAATTGTTTAACAAAATAGACTTAAATAATTTGATGTTTGACATTTTATATTTATTCTAAGAATTATATTTAGTGCAAAAGCAATCTAAAGGTTAGAACAAATATTATATATTAGAAAAATAATGAAACTACGATAAGTTTTAACCCAAATACGTATAAGAAAGTTCGGTGCATGACACTACAGATGTTTTATTTAAATTATTACAATTCAACAATTTTACATAATCTTTTAATCTGATAAATTAAATTAAAATTTTATCAAAATGTATCATAGCGTGTGACAAAATTATAGATCTGATTGTGAGTGTCCGGTGATAAAAGCAAACTAAAACTCATAATTCAAGTGTATAAGGCTAACATGGTAGCTACTATAAAATTATAATTACCAACGAGCTTCGCCTAAAAGAGTCGCTCACATTTGCAGGGATCTGTAATAAAGTTTTTATTAAGCCAACGCGCGTATCTCGTTGAGCAGCGAGTGTGCGATACCCAGTATATATATATTTTATGTAACATTCCTAACAAATACACACTCACGTCTTGTCCATTCAGCGTTTTTATTTATTAGTTAGGATTTTTTACGATGACGACAAACGCTGGTACAGAATGCGAGAACTGATAAGAACGGTACACGAATAGGGGAGAACCGAGCACATTTTACACCTTCAGGGGATTATAAAATTCTCAAACGATTTATTCTCAATTTTTCTAGCTGATACACACTAAATAAAAATATTACTATTTTAAATATTTATTATATAAATAAAGGAAGATGGTACACTTGTCCTACATCCCCCTATACGTGAAACAGATCTGTAACATAACATATGTTATTGTAGCGTGAAGTTGTCGTGACAGACAGGATACACAAGGGCACGTTCGCTCATACGCACAAATGTGCGCGTGCATGTCCCATGGGTGTAAACTGTGTCCTTCGCGTGCTCAGGGACTATCCGGTGTTCATATGGCGGGTGGCCCTTAAGCGATCTGTTGCCTTTCCGTAAATATCAATTCGACAACGCCAACCCCCGTTGCAACTCAGCCACCCACTCTTTTTTTTTTCTTCGTGCGTTTGCTCTGTATGGAACGTGTGACGCAATGTGATTTGTGAAACACGTTTCGTATAAATGGTTGAAAAGAAATATATTGCGTTTGATATAGGCGTCGATTGTTGACATGAATTCCACATCAAATTCGAACGGTTTTCAATTGGTGAAATGATGTAACACCCTGAAGATTATTGCGCCGTAGTTGATATTGCCTACGCTGACACACATCGCATTTTATATTTGAAAACTGATAATATTGCGTATCTTTTCGCAGTTTCAAGGTTCTTATGACCCAACTACGATACAAATCGATTTTCACTATACAGCATCATAAAATACATCTATTGTAATATTACATGTACTGCATAATTTTCATTAAAGTAAATAAAGTATAACGAGTATTGACGTTAAGTTATTTCGTAATTGTTGTGCAACTACAAGTGTATGTTTTCTACACTGCACAAAGCCACAACGTGGTTAATTTGCAAATGCTGTTATATATTAACTTTAGTTTGCGTTAAACATAAATTATGCACAAAGGGTTTATAGTTTGTTTATATGGTTACTCTTCAAAGAATGCAGCATTAAAGATACAGCTAATTAAGTAAATCTGGAAAGTTTTGCACGTCATACCATATGAATATATTCATACGAATTATGCTAAACTTTTAACCAAGTATTGTACATTCTATTGCAAAAAAATTCTTTATTGCAAAATTCATTATTTTGGTAAATAAATAAAAATTGTCTTGTTTTACATAAATAAAAATATATTTGATCTCTGAATCAAAACGTCGTTAGCATACACAGAAATATAACTAATATATTTGAGAGTAAGTTTGTTGTTTGTTCTGTAATAAGATCAAACGTATTTTTATTTTCCTCATTAATTTAATTTTGTATACGAATGTAAAATTTCTGCTACCTTTAACATAAATACTACTTTAGTAATTAATTTTAATAATTTAATTAATAGTTGTAAAGTAGTAAATATAAATAAAAAGTGCTACTATTCATTAATGAAATTTATTAATTTACTAATTACAAATTTCGTTTTGTATAATTACTACCCATGAATTACGAGATCCTCCATAGGCCAATATTTGTTTTTACTATGTACTTGAAAAATATAAGATGGATTAATAAATAATAAATAAATGTCAACATTCAAACTGATTTTATTGACTCAGTGAAATAGCAATAGGATCAATGTGCAATTTAAAAATGTCATAGCCAATGATTCTACGATGTGTGAAATAAAATCGCGCGTATATATTAGGTTATTCGATTTGACGACTTGCGGATTTTATTTGCACAGTAAACGTTAACAGGTAATTGCTGACAGTTCGATCGCGTTTAAAAGGACGTAAATTTTATTGAAGAGGCTGAAATAACTTTTGTGAACGAACGTGGAAGATTAAACTAAATGTATCCTTTCGAATAACGTGCCGCCACTGTTCTCTTTGCGGGTTTACGTATTTTGTTCTGCATTCGTTCCATGAAATTAGACCAAGAGCGGCTTGATCTAATTCCGCTAATGGACATACAATTATCCCTGATTTCCTATTATTTTCGAAGTCTTAATTTAAGATGAACTCGACTCTTTTACTAATAAAACATTATATGTGTACCAGAGGGGATAAACGTTCCTCGAGTTAAGAGAATTTATGCGCACAATTTTCTAGCTTGAGTTTCAACTTTTACATTTTCTTCTTTTTCTTGTCTTCATTAAATACAACTAGCTGTGAAGTTTGCTTTAAGTATATATAATCGCTCAACGGCTTGTCGCATATAATGAATAATAAAGAAGAAATGAGGCGCTTGTTGTTCTAAGGGTACATCTTCGTTTAGCTTATTTACCATTCACTAATGCCGTGAATTTCCATTTCGGGCATTTAGCAACACTTTCTGTAATCATTTGCTCGATTATGCTTTATATTTCTGTAATTTACTTAAGGTTTTGCAAGAAGGTCGCTATTTTGTTTTGACTTTTACATTTGTTTTAATTGCGATATTTACTTTCAAACAAAAGCATTACTAAAATAAAAATATCCTAATTGAATTAATTTCAATTAACTATAACAGAAATAGGATTATTTTTGTTTAAATTCGGAAATATATTTACTGAAATACATGGCAATAATCCCAAAATAAACATTTATATTAATAGAAGTGGTAATTTTGAAATATAACAGTTGTGATTTATAATTTAATATTCACATCGTCTTAAAGATAACATGTTTACTACTTGTTAAATAATTTATTATTAACAAATTAGAATTTGGAACCAGTAAGAAATCTGGTACAAAATATGTACATAGAATTCAAAATTTCGTTTATTGATTCAAAGAAAATTCGTAAACAATATTCTGAGTTTTACGATCTCAGTACGCTTTGTTTCCTTTCGTTTTACACCTGCGGAAGAGTAAGAACACGATCGATTTACGCACACGTGGTGCGGTAAAGAATGGCGGTAATCTGTGCCGGCGGTGTGACGTTCGAAGGAATCAGCATAAAGAATGCGACAGATGGAAAACGTATCTGAATGTTTGGCATAATCGAAGTAACGGATGTTGCTATTGCCACGGCCTCAACATATTCAATGGTTGGCCATAAAACAGAACGGCACTAACACTCCCATCGTAATACCAGCCTACTCACTCTCACCCTGCTATCATCAGAAAGCAATGGCATGAAAAGAAACTCAATAAACTGAACAAACTCTGTTTTACCATAAATTAAAACAGAACAAAGAAGGAAACAAATATCGCAAAACAACATTCACATTTCAGCAATGTATCGAATTCTGTTCCACTTTCAAAGATATGGGATTAGATTCTTATGGCGGCGATTTATTTTTGTTTCTCTTATCTAAATTCTAATTTTTTTGATCTCATGCTTACCATAAAACCAAAACGGTATTGATAACTTTTTAACATCATTAACTTTAATGAAAATAATTTAATTTCATGAAGATGTTTGGATAATGTTTATAAAAAATGTAGCTTTGCATATATGGTTGAATAGTATAAACTTTTAGAGTTTCGTAGAGAATTATAAAACCCTGCAAGTCAACGAGATAAGATATTTCCTCTGCATAGATGTTATTTTCATTTGAGACTCAAGACACCAGCAAAATCCTCCCAAATGTAAAATTTCTGTGGCCAACTCAAGTAGTGACGATTGCAGTTGGTATACATATCGCCTCCGTTCTTCCTTTGTTTTAAATAAGTAGTGTCACAAGTGTCTTGTCCTAGTACCGCGTGACTGTAGGGATTTGGCGGACAGTAATGATGCACCATCCACTACTCCGGCGCCAAGGACCCTGACGTCTCATCTGAGGGTTCGAGTGGGATCCACACGCTGTGTTCTGGCGGCTCGAGGGTTTGCTTTCTCCTGCTGAATGTCACCGTCATTAAACAACGAGTACGAGCGAGCGGTCTTGCGATAGTGTTACCACCAAGACACTGACTTGCGACGGCACATCAAGTGAGTATTGCTAGCTTTTCGAAGAGACGGTTTTTCGTCTCTGGGAAATGATCAGATTTGAATGTCGCAAGGAACGAAACCAAATTGAAATTTTCGGTTGATTTATCCCGAAATGAAAATGTGAGAAGTATATTAAGGGTATTTTTAACGTATGCTTCAACATCCATGAAAAAATTCTTATATTCGGAAGATGACATATTTTGAAAATTTATTAAATTTTCTCTCATTTGATTTCTTACACATACATTGAAAAAACTAATATCGTTCTTTATGATAAATAAAAATTCTGATATCCGCGTTTACGATTGAGGAATTTTTTTTATATCGAAATATGCGTATTCAAGAATTTTAAAATTAATACGATTTAAAATATTTGTTCTGAGGTTAACATTGTTATGATTATTTCATACAGCATAGCATGTTTACACAGATAAGTATAATTACACTGGGGACCAAATCACAGTCCATTTAACAGAAGTGCTCGAGGAATCTGGCGCGACCACGACAACAGCCGATAAGTAATGGCCGGTAGTTTGTACAGGTCGCCGGCAGAGACTGTACGTTGTACATCACCGCTTGCACACCGAATCGTTGCCGTTTCGTGTTCTAGAACCAATGAGCTTGTTAAGATAAATATAAGCATATCAGGTTCACTTCTACTGTAGTCATATTCGAAAGGAGCTTCTGAAATCTTAAACGTCTGTGACTTGCAAATCTCAACAGATTCTGCATTATTTCTATTGTACAAACTAGAAAATAACTAACTTAATCTTTGTTGAATAATGTTGCCTTTTTAACGCTCAAGCATTACTGCCACGCAATTTTTTTTATTTTATCTAAATATTTACATATATCAATGCAACTTCCAAAAAGCAATACGTATTTTAAATAAATTTCAATAAACTTGATGCTAATTTAACGCCGATCCATTTTTCTCGAAAATTTTACCAAAATACGAGATACGAGTATTTTGATATTTCAATAGTTTTTTTAATCTGTTCAATTAAACTAGTATTGATATTGTTTTAATATCGTCATGCTTATTTGTAATGAATTCATATATATTTTTAATCTTAAAATACTTGACTGATATTTAAATTATTTGATCAATATTACGGTGTATTATAATTGTATGTACTGTATTTGAATTCATTCGTTTATTCTAAATTCCTTCTTATCACGCAAAACAATTTTGTTTCAATATTGACTGCTCATTTGGTCGTGTCTAGGTAAACTTTATAGCTTTAATTATTAATTCTGCAGATATGATCAAACAAATACTGTAGCTATGGCAGATTACAGTTCATGCATGTTCATATAAGGACCATTATTTGATTGGTTGATCTCACTGAGATATGTGTCTTATATGTAAATAAGGTAGATTCAATTAAAACACAAGCCTGAGCGTTAGCTAAGGAGAGAACAATGTACTCCTCATTCATTGTGTGCCGACAATTTTAATTTAATATTGTTGCAGACTAGGTTAAATCTCTTTGTCATCTTGTTCCACTTTTCTAAATTCTAGTGTAAATGATCACAGAAGCAAATCTTTTTATGCCTAAGGGTAAGCAGAATAATCGATGACAGAATACCCATAGTGGTTAAATAATACGACAGGAAGTGGTCTTATGTTTTATGACACTTAACAATAACTAATGATTCCATCAGAAAAAAAAAACTATGGCGAATATCATTAGTTAGAGGTACTTGTGCCCGAGGAGATTCCATCCAAAATTAATGCTCTATCATTTCTTGTTGTGTTCGTCGGCGACCAAAACTGAAGACCGAACCGTATCAACGAGACGGTGAAACAAGGAGTCAGGCGGCGACTCGGCGCGTCGCGACGCACACTGGCATGCTAAGATCGATGTAGAACGACGCCGTTTGTTAGAAGGCACTGAGTAACTACACTTGCAATTCTAACCTGGACCTATATAGTTTTTAACTCAATCTGCACTGTCTCGTTCTGTATCCGTAAGGTTTACGTGCCTCCTTAAGAGTTTACACTAGTTTAAAAGTTGCATCTTATACTCAACAGAGGCGCTATTCAATAGCAAATTCTACCACAAGATACATTTTCTTGTATTAGTATCGATATTAACTCAATACAAAAGTATCTCATCAGTATTTAAAAAAAATATATTTCTTTAGTTCGTTGAGTAAGTTAAAATACCATAAACAATACAAAACTTTGTAAAATTCCATTCATACAATTATATCATTTAGTGATTCTGTGTAACTGAACAAACGCTCTTTGATAAGTTACGAGTTATTTTTTTATAAATTTAAACTTAAAACACAAATAGCTTCAAGTATATATTTGATTTACTACTTGCTACATAAAATTTTTAAAATTGTAATAAAAATAATACTAAAAACGTAACATTTTATAGATAACTTGTACTTAATGTTGATTAATTTTATTTTTTATGATTATAGATTGACATTACTTACAAAACATTTATGAATGTAAGTTTCACATATTGATTTTCGTATGACAGATTTCCATTAAACTTCTCTAAATTATATACCCTGTTCTTCAGTAAAGTTGTTGGGTCTTGTTGGTTTGATACTTGCTGTGATCGAAATCCAATTAAGTGTTACCTATCCATTAGGTTTCAGAGCATCCAAATAAGTATAGACAACGATCCAAACATAAAAAATAACCAGTTCGCTATGGTGTGCAGGCACGTGGTAGTTTGATGTGGCCATAATACTTTTGTTTTTACGACCATTTTGAGAAATTTGTATGATATAAAAAGAGTGCACGGTTATACGACAAAAGGGTTTAGCGAGTGGATGAGGTTGTTGTTGTTGTTGTAGCAGGGGCGAGTGGGACACGTATGATGTGGGAAATGGCACCAACGGCTGCCTGCTCGATAACTAACCCTGCGAGAGACGTCGTTCGCGACACTAAATCTCTCTCGTCGTGCCCACGGGCCACGTGAATACCCGCCCGCTTGTACGCTGTCCCTGCTCCTGCACGAACCCACCAAACACAACCCTTCCGACCTTTTTCAACACAAACTACTACGGAGCCAGTAAAAAATCGGAAATAATAAATAACCACGCTAAGAACATCCACTACTACCGCTTCTACTGACGACGACTTTAAGCTGCCAAACACACACATCTTTACATTTGCTACTTATACAAACTTTATTTTATATACTGAGTAGTCCTATTTAAAATGGACACAACAGTTCTATCAATAGTACTAAATATAATATGGACCCTAAAGGCGATTCCTATTTTGTTCTGTTTCCCTACATTAATATACGAGCTGCCTTTGTTTTAAAGGCAAAAACGTTTTTGTTTTACCATCCAAATATTCTATGTATACTATAATAAATATCTAATACTTCTGAATACTATATAATATATTGTATAACATTATATTTTTGATAATTTTCGTACAATATTTCATACAAATCTGCAACGGGCAACGGGCAACGGGCAACGTTCCATCACTCCAGTAAGGCGACAGGTCTGACGGCGGTGTGTGCTAATGAATTAACATCACTTACAGCGGCTGTTGCGCATCTAACCACTACGTTGTGCAGAACAGGTGCTGCTTATTGCCTCCTCTGTGAATACCTGACATCACTGCACTGTAGTTCTACAGCGTCTCCACACGGTTCCGTCATTTTTATCTTTACATAGCTCTCCTTGCCTGACTAGAAATTGTCATTCAGAATTTTTACAGCTCATAGCATCGAAATAAAATTATACATTCAATATTATTTTGATGCATTGAATTACAATCACAGTTTAAATTCATAGCTTCTCTAAATCTAGAGTATTTTGAAAGATTTAAAAACCAGCATCGATGCAAAATTCTAGGAATATTTTAAAAGTTGTTGACGTTTTCCGTCATACTTTTTTTAAGTTTTAAATATAAAGAAACTGTAACTTCAACTAAGATATCTAGTAGAACTATATTGTATACTTACATAATATTAATAAAAGTATAAAAAGTTGAAAACCGCTTTGAATTGAAATGAAACAGGAACGTGAAAGACGCCAAGTATGTTTTGGTTTAAAGTTCACAGCAAGACTTTGGTTGCAACATTTCCAAAAAAGTTTATTCGCTAGCTTTGTATATGATCAAAAGGATATTTCACCGCTAACTCCATTAGCTCAAGTCATAATTCTTTCATTCCACGGAAGGGGTGGCCATATCTTGCGCACTAAATATCACCATTTCTGCTTGCTTTAACCCTTTTAGTAACTATACAACCTTTCAGCAAGCAATCCACTGCGCTTGTCAGCAGTTAAATCTTGAAGCGAACATAATTCAATTTTTCTAGTTCAAATGCGAAGAAAGTATCCGATAATGTTGGAACAATTAAAACTCTAAAGATGGTGGAATTGATGTAAAAGCACATTAAATAGATTTGAATGATGGAAATAACATAAAAAGCATTATTTCTTCACGAGTGAATCTTTTATAGATTTTCAGATCAATGCGTAAAATTCCTTACAGATTTTTTGCATCTCCGGTTGAATCGGAATGCCAGTCGCGATTCTCCGACGCCAGCAGCACAGACGAAAATATGTTACCAAGCAAAAACACTATCGGCTTCTTTTATCAAATTAAGTGTAAACAACCCTATAAATAATGGACAATTCGCAAGTACATCTTCTTGTTGTTCCGATGTTGCGCACTCTATAGCAAAAACCAACAAATACTTGTGGTTTTTGCTGTTATAGTTTCCGTTTGCTGAACGCTATGACTTTTTATTTATATTTATAAAAACATTCATCAACACGTATTTTATATTCTTCATTTAACTTTAAACTAATTGAATAAAATATTAAATAGCTCGCCCTACATACTGTCTAAAATCCTAAGGTAATATTTTTGTTTAGACCTAATTATTTTAATTGCCAATTTTGCAATCAAGTAAAGTAAAGATTAAAATACTACATATATACATTGGACCATTTACAAAAAATACATTTTCTTTACAAATTCAGAAACAAATACAAATTTTTAAAATAAAATAAAGAACCTTTTTCTGTTGCCGTGAAATATATATTATTTCAAATTTTAACATATTTTTAAGATAAAAAATAAAATTGTATACAATAAATACTATGATATAGAATCATACTATGATTTCCAACTTCAAATTTATTTCTTCATTTCCGCTTGACCATGCTATTATGTGATTTTCGAAAAAACGGGTTTCCGGATTAAGAAAATTGGTGTATATTTGCCTATTTACTCCGAGTCGACTTTTACAAATTCAGTTCAACTGTCATCTAAACGGGTAGTGAGGACAGAAAGTTTTTTTAAAGTCCCATCTTTCTTATGATACCGTTTCGTTGAAATGTTGACTTTTCAACAGGGGATAACAGAAATGAATGGACATTCATTTCCTGATCCTACATCTCTGCAGTCAACAAACGTGAAGCATATTTTTTAAAAATTTATTATGATATATCCAAGTTGCAAG
This sequence comes from Nebria brevicollis, assembly GCA_944738965.1. NCBI lineage: Eukaryota > Metazoa > Arthropoda > Insecta > Coleoptera > Carabidae > Nebria > Nebria brevicollis. The sequence continues at coordinate 16,922,107 of OX122897.1, forward strand.
GGATTTTATATTAAATATACACAATCATAAAATGGTACCAGTTCAACGTGAAACGTTATTTAAAATTTTATTCTTATAATTTAATCATCATTTACATTCCATACGTATAATGCGGTATATTATAAGAAGAAAACATGTATCAGACATGTTCTTTTAAGTACTAGGAAGCTTTACAGTTTCTTCTACTCTCTATCTAGCTTCATACGTTAGAGACGTAATTTAATAATTACTTAAACACTAGCGAATGAACAATATATGTAAGCGTTAAAAGTTCAACTTCTTCCGTAGTAGATATTAATTATTATTATTTAAGATTATTTACATTTCTAATAATTTATGCACGCTTTAATAATTTCATAAATTAATTACATTATACATAATAGTACTTAAATTTGTTATTAAATTAATAACCGTGAATATTTGTATAAAATTCAATAACCTACAGTAAAATACTCATTTCTTGTTACGGAAATAAAATTAAATATTCTCTTTCGAATGGAATTCATTAAACATAAAAACTGCTTTCGGATACTGTTTACTAATATTTGTACTGCAAAAAAATCAACACGATAAATAAATTCCAAGTTAAGATTTTCTTTGCACGCATTTATGCATGGAAATATAGATATTTTTATAAGAATATTTGTTTACTGGTGCAAACCAATTAATTTTGACGAGCGACAAAGTATATTCTTAATTAATAATTTTCTTTATTATAATTTGTATTCATCAAAATAAACAACTTCAAATTTCTATTCAAAGTTATTTTACTGGCGTAATTATTTTTGAATAGTCCGTCTTTTCGTAAGAATTTCTTCTTTCGCATCTAATGAAATGTGAATTTCAACCACTTATAGTCTAGTGATCACGATTTTGTTATAGAAGGGACTACATGATTAGACCAGCAATACTTCAGAATAAAATATGCTTATAATTTGCATTCTTAAAGCCATTTTGACTTAATAGCGCTGCATTACTATATACCGTATTTGGAATACACATTCCTACATTTAGGAAATTATATTAAACTAACTTAAATATTAACTTACAATAGAAAGTAATAGAAAGTTTTAAAAATTTTATTATAATTTTATTATTAATTTCGAGTTATAAATTGTATAGCATAAAAGTTTTTAATCATTTTGAAGAAACACCAAATAAAAATGAATCACGTGTCCGATGCCGACTGGCCTCTTGAAACTAAGACAAAATGGCCACTGCCGTTGCACATCGTGGAAACTGTCCTTAACTTTCGCGTGTTAGTGAATTATGTAACACGTACCAAGTGTGTCCATGATTCATGTTTAAAGTGTTTTGAGTGTTTGAAATAAGTTACGTTCCGGATCCTAAGTACTTTGAGTGGAAAATAATATTGTTGGTACCTCGTCTGCTTTCATTTTAATGTCGGCAGTAATTAATCACAGCCAACGCAGACCAGCAGCAGTCGTGCACGCTGAAAGAACGGACTCACAAACATGTCGCTTCACTTGGCATTTGTATTCTTCGTGCTGTTCATGAAATCACGTTAACTGACTTTATTTTTACAAAAATAGCCGATTAAGTTAACTGTATTTTATTCTCAATTCATGAATTATAACAAACACTAAAAAACATATATAAAATATGTAACATAAAACTTAAATATCTGCAGTGTCATGCACCGAACTTTCTTATCCGCACATGGGTTAAACCATATCGTAGTTACATTATTTTTCTAATTTATAATATTGGTTCTAACATTTAGTCCGCTTTTACAGTAGATATATTTCTTCGAAACAATATAAAATGTCAAACTTCAAATTATTTAAGTCTATTTTGTTAAACAATTGACAGGCGCAGATGATACGATTTATGTAAAAATATATATAATAAGCAGAAATTTAATTTGAAGCCATTACTCTTTTTGGAAAAATAATTCAAACAAAAGTTGTGCTAAATATAAATACCTTTAATTTTTGTTCATGGAAATTTTCTGTAACTGTAACCATTTTTGAGTAATTGCAGAAAATGCAAAAATTGACTAGTGTAAACAGGCACTTCCGCTTTGAATATTTTTTTCAAAAATAGGAGGTGCACACCTCACGCATATGCAAATCTTAAGTTTAAAGTTTCATAATTTTAGCTTCAACCGTTTAGGCTGTAGAGAACATACACACACACACACACACACACACACACACACACACACACACAGACACACACGCACACACACAGACGGATGTCATTCCAAAAATAGTTGGAATCGATTCAGGGAAGGTCAAAACGTATATTTCCGTTAAAATCTCGAGTTCGAAATTTTTCATGATTACAATACTTACTTATACTGCGTATAAGAAAGTAATAATATTGATTTAATAGGTATATTTTGTTAAGTGATTAAAGATTATATCCAATACGAAAACAAATGTGCGCTATAGTACGTATTTCCTTATTTCCATAAGAGCACGTTATCTTCTTGAACGTCAATAGTAATTTTGTGTCTTAAAAAATGAAGTTAATCTATATAAATTGTTTCGGCGTTCAAGATACAGAAGAGGTTTCATTATTCAGCACGATTTTGCTGTTAAAGTCGCGCAACTTTGTGGCGGTAATCTCGAAGCCTACATCAGCAGAAGTATGGGAGAATGAAACGTCGCTCGGGCGCCACCAGTCAAGCAGATTCCTTTGTAGCGTTTTACATTCTTTTGTAAAGCGCTATAAGATCAGTCATTCATGGTAGGATTTCGGTGTGGAGCTTCGTTCTGATATTCCTTTTCTTTATTCGAAATGCTCGTCCACTTCAGATTTGCGAGAATCAATGATTTCGGTCGTCATAAAATATACAGAAACACCATGCAACGGTACAGTGGAAACGCCGAGCCGACGGTAATGCTAGCGAAAAGAGACGAGGGTTTTGTCTCGCTAGTCCAAGTACAATATTGGGTGCGTTTTATTTCTTCTCTGTTCTGTTAATGGCATGCGAGGTGTTATTGAAAATTCCGTTTACTACAAAGAACGCACTAGCAATTTTATACTCATCTAAATGTATTCTTCAAGGAGACGTAACTACCGACATTTCAACTTTTTTTAGTTTAATGTAGACATATTAAGCAATCATATTTAAAAAAATTCACATAATAGTATTATCTTACAATTAGATATATAACAGATACTTAAATAGAAAATTACTTTTCGTACAATACTTTAAAAATGGTGCAAATTTTATCATGGCAAATGGAGTAGCAAATAAGAATTTTCAAGCATTTATATTCTTGCACTTTCGTCATTCTACTAAATCTTTCTATACCTCTATCGCTGCATTTATATACCCTAGCATGCATACTTTTTTATTCTACTTGCTCGAGTCTTTCATTTAATCCTTTTACAATCATATTCAACCAAACATTCTTATGGTTTTTTATTTCGAAATTTTTTGAACAAGATAAAATTCGCATTAAGCTCACTCTATGCCCAATTTCATTTCGTGACACTCACCTTACACCTGCGTCAAAATAGTTTTGAATTCTAAGTTTATTCTTAATTTGCAGTAATATATATATATATATATATATATATATATATATATATATATATATATATATATATATATATATATATATATGTGTGTGTGTGTGTGTGTGTGTGTGTGTGTATTTTTGTGTGTGTATAGCATAAATTCGGTAAATATATTCCGCCAAAGTCAATATATGTTTAGTTGGAATGCCAGACTACTTGAAGGCATTGATCCGTACGATTTAATCGCAGTGTAAATGAACTTGGTTGACTGTTTATAACTGCATCATAGAACTCAAATGGTGTCGATGCACGAAATCGAAAGCAATAACGTGGAGAAATGCAGAAGTCGCATTATAAAGGAGGTATTAACTCATATTTCCTAACCCAACCGGCGGCAGCGGTACCACGCGATTATCCAAACCTTGTGTCCGTCTGACAGCGTGCTTAACTTACCCGGGCACCACCCGGCGCATTAAACTATGTCGACGAACAAGTAACCACGACTAGATTCGATTCCACGGTATTACACTCATAGAAACATTAAATACCCTTCGATTACCGCTTCAGCTAACTATAACCACCTTCCAAATATTAGCGATTTATAAAAACAATCTGCATGCATACATAAATCACCATGCTTATTCCCATCAAATGGGGTGGCTCCATTCAACTCTATCCTACATACTTCTTTCGGTTCAAATTCATCAAATAAATCATCAAATAAATATTTATTTTAATGCTCCATATAAATGATTTTTACTATTAAAAAAAAAAAAGATTTACAATTAGTCACATTTTATATATATAATTTCAATTACGTTACAATATTATCAAAATAAAATGCAACAAGTATGTCGATGAATTATGGATTACTATAATAATTACATTTAAATATTACTTTCTCTTTATAATTTACAAAAAGTTTTTTTTTTCGTTTTAATGCTGTGCCATTTTATCAATGTGTTAAATTAATATAAATATTTTTTCTTTGAAATTAAAATAATTGTAATGTCAATTCGATAGTTTATTTATGTGAAATTTATTAATATTGTCGTGTTTAGTATCATTGTTCACAAAATTCTTATATTGGTACCATGCTGAGATGATAATAAGAAAGTGCTAGGGGTTTGCTGTAGAGATATTGAGGAACTAAGAGTAAGGAGTCAGAAGTATGGTGTATGCGGTGGTACAGAATGCATGCCGCACATTCAACCGCCACTTAATGAAGGCTTACAACAATAATTGCTAATGAAGGTGGAGCGAACGACGAGGTCTTTCTATATTGTGTATAAGTATTTGTCTATTCGTGAGCGTTGTGTATGTGTGTGTATTTACTTGAAACTATAGTTCTCCTTGAAAGCTGCTGGAATTATAGTGCGGTCGCCCGAAGTAAGCCGACTTAATCCAGCCCGATCTCAGCGCCATACGGGGAGAACGAGAACCCAATGTCCGTGTTCACTGGAGTCCCCGTGTCAGCCCGGTCTTGCGGTTTTCGTCTGTCCGGTTGGCTCTTATCCTCTTCCGTTTATCCTCAACAATTCTTAACCCGGATCATCGAAAATGCATCGAAAACATTTCTCCGAACAATCTTTGAATCAAAAGATATTAAAATTTAAAAACAGTTATCCTATTTTAATAAAAATCTTAAACTAAAATGATATCAAGAATTTTGTTATTTTACTGAAGTCTTATTTTTCTTTATTTCGTATCATTTTTCATATATTCTACAATGTCAATAAATAAATACTCGAAAACTACCTTGTTCTATGATATTCTAAATTTAAATAAAAGTTCCTGCTTCAAAAATAACTTTAGGTCTTTATTATACCTATTATTTGCAAAGCAATACAATGTGTTTCCTGAAAAGTGCACATACTCTTGCTGTGGAATACACGTCTTTTCTATCACGACGTAGTTTGTTCTGAAATCGGCTACCACGTGTGACTACAGGTCATGACGTTGCTCCTAATACCACATCTAGCTTGGTTGCTTTGTTGATGTCGTTGCTGCTAAACGTCAAACGTTAACTTGGATTACGATTATTTGAGCGCAACGATCTTTCGAATCGAAAAGGTCCAATAAACATAACGACTCAATTCGAATACTGCGACGTCAACGTAAACTAAAAGTGGTTTACTTTTACTCATATCGCCACATATAAATCCAACTTGATATAAACATTTTTAAATAATTGGGTTCTTATAATTAAGTAAATAAATACTATTATTCATTCATAGTGAAATATATCATATTTTTAACATAAAACTTGATTAACACTTGGTAAATAACATACATTAAAAAATGACTGACACTAAAGTTTAATAGTTTTTGAAGAATAAACACATCAATCAAGCCAATATTGATTTCAATGATTAATTGCAAATTGAATTGTTTCATATCTTTTTAAATGGTACTTTTTTGCGTAATTTTCACAACGTATTCTACGCTAGTGAAAAATGGGTATTTTCATTCACCAATTGCATTAAAAGCGATAAAAAAAACATGTAGTACTATAAATAAAAGTTCCGTACCTACGAATAGTAAAACTTTTTATATATAATATCATTTAACGTAAATTTTATTAGTTGAACTGATTTTTTAGTGCAATTTTATTTGTATTCAATAAAACTACAAGAGTTATATGTAATTTTATTTAAGTATTTCATATTTTAAACTTATATTTAATTGAAAAACTACAAATAAACAAATTTTTAGGTAAAAACACATTTATTTTATTAATTGAAATTTAAAACTCTCCGTCGATAAAGTTTAGTTTATGACTTCAAGATACATATTACATACATTTGATTATATTAAATTATGATCATTATTATGTGGAGTATAAAAACAACTGAACCTATATAAGTATTGTTAAAAGTAATAACGCATATAAATGTATTTATTATAGCTTTTAATTAAGATTCTCAGCACGAAATTACAAAACTGTTGAAAATGGTCTAAAGTTACGACGAGTTAATCTAAGTGTATCTTTTATGTATAAAATATTAAAATAATAATAGCCCGTGCGATGCTTTGCAGTTAGGTATTAAATGGAAGAAAAATACAGGTTGCCCAGTGTGGTTTAATTAACGAGGAAAGATTGGCCATGTGTTGTGTGTGTATATCTCCGTATAAATCACTTTACAAACAGCGTTGGTTGTGACCAAAAACCAAGCCAGTACGCGATATACAGTTACACCTCTGTATAATACAGTGTCAGTTTCTGGGCGACGCCTGCCTTTGTTTGGTAAGTGGATTTTAGTTAATTTTGTGGAATTTCCCGTTACTCACACACACATTCACCAATAGCTAGCTAGGTCTTGTATGTGTATAGAAACATACATGTAAACACAAAGCATGGAAAACACACAAATACATGCATTTATATACCTAGCTTAGGACATGTTCACGCGATAGGGGTGCGACACCTGCACTGCGTTTCCAGTGCGTATATGAGTACACTTTAAGGGTGCGTCTATAATACACCAGTGGATTTAAACTACATATACCACCATTTGTTATAATGGATTGGTTTAGTTGTGCGTTTTATGTGCTTACTTTATTATCCATAAAACTAAACTGCATTATTATTTATTCACTATTAAAGTGCGAACAACTCATCCATGTTTTCTAATATAAGCAAATTGCATTTGGACGTGTTACAAATTTTATTATTTTGATAATGAGTTTTTATTCAACAAATGAAATACAAATTCTTGGAAAAAATGTAATCCGATGTAATTCCCAAAAAATGTTAGTGAAATATCATAATTTTGGTTGTTTGTACAAAAAATGCAGGTTTTAATATAAAAGCATATATTTTAATTATGTTTATAGTCTATCATAAAAATAAGTTATAATATTTTCTTCTTCATTTGTTACTGATAAGGCTTACCGATAGATACATTCTTTAGATTTGAAATATTACGATGGTATTGGCGGTAGCGATTCATTTTAAACATTTTTGTAAATCTGTTGATTGGTTTGGTAGATTAGTGCACGAACTGTAATATCTCCTTCCGCGAGTTTCATTGCAAAGTTACAAGTTATGATGGCATCGTTAAATCAAGCAGGAAATTGAAGATGTCAGTGATATGTGATTAAGAATCTTGCTTGTTCATTTGATTTCTGTTTAAAGATTACTGACTCAACGATTTATTCTTTTTATTTTGTCATAGTTGACTGCAACTTCATCCCATGATTTGAATTGGTTTTTGTGCATATTGCAAAAAGTAATAGAATCACAGAAAAGATATATTATTACAAATTTAATTTAGACTAACATATATGTAATTTCAATGTAAATATTGCTAAATAAATAATTCTGGCAAATGAAATAATATTCATGTTTTAATAATATTGAATGATTGTTGCCAATTTCTTTGGAGGAATTGCTACCATTTTTATATACACTGAATCAATTATATGTTTAATCGATTGGTTCAATGCATATATTTAATGAATTTTAAAAGCAACAAGCAAAACATAATATTATTTATAATCATTCGAATGTTGAATATATGAATTCATTATGAAAAATAAAATACTACCTCAGAATTATAATTTCAAATTTAAATTCAATTTACTGTAATTGTATTCGTTGTTTAACAAAACACGATAGAGTTATGTTGTACAAGCACGTGCTGTACTGTCATTTTACAATGTGTACCTGCACATAATTAAATCGTACTTTTAAATAATATTTAATTATTTCAATTCGCTAATTAATTAAGGCAATTTGTCAACATAAATTTAAAATTGAAGGTTAACTTTTTGTAAAATCAAAACTTATTTCATTGAAACACTGAGAAAAAGTCAACATTTGTGTCTAATTGTAAGTTACATATTTAACTTTTATATGAGATTAATATTGAATATGGAATAAATATTTGGAAATTCATTGTAAAAGTGTAGCCTGTTAATTTATTAATAAGTGCCCCCATCGTAATAGATAAATAACAATAGCTAATAATTCACCGATAACATGGCACAGATGCCTCTTTACGATTTTTATCTAATGCATATAGACAAAGAAGGGAGGACACACTGCAAACGGCAACAGAGTGCGATAGCTCAAAGATCCATATTTCGACCATTACCTTAATTACAATCACTGAACGCGGCAAAAAAAAAAGAACACGAGATAGTCGTGCAAGAGCAAACAGTTTGTTCATTAATAATTCATATCATAGACATTAATTAAAAAATATGGGCCGGGCTTTTTATAAACAGGGGGTGTCCGCAGCCTACCCCGTTGTCCCGCAATCAGCCGTTGTCACGGCTGTTCGTTGTCAGCGGTGGTTTTCGAAGAATTTTTTATTTCGGACGCCATTATTTAGCAAATGTAAATTAAATCCCTAGGGTGGGATTATCGAAAGCACAAAATGAGAAAACCAGCGACAAATGACTTTTCGTTCTAATTTAACCTTGGAACATTTTTTGGTCATTGCGGTTAATCTATTAGCATTTTTGTGCTTCATCACGGTAAGTTAATTTATTGGTTCATTCGAAATCCTTACTCATCGTTCGATGAACTTTTTATTTATGACTTAGTTATTTGATGTTCCAAATAAAACAACTTATGCTTATAATTATTATTATATCAATTAAAACTTTCAAATTTTAACATTTAACTAGGTAATTTGTATACAAATCAATATGGCAAAAAAACTTTTTTGATGAATTTCTACTTTAAAACTTTCTGCAAAAAGTTACGTATGATCTGGTTATAATAGATTAGGACTAATCTACTATTTGATAGAGTCTTCGCTTTAGCTAAAATATCTCCGATTGGTTTCCGAAGATATCCGCAGAAGTTGAATGTAATTTAATTTGGTACCTACGAGCAAACCTAGTCCGACTTACTGAAATTACGTGATCATAAACATTTATTATAGAAAGGTATCTTGGCGTTCACAGTCGTCTAGATTTCACTAAATAGCGTTAAGTTGATCACGGAGATGTCTTGTTTCGACCACAACCCCGATTTCCACTTGACGGCATATTCAGATCTACCGGCGACACAGTTTGCCTGCTAATATTTACCCAATGACCGCTCCCGAGTTCAATTAGACTATTTGATCAACACTTCTACTTAAGTTCACTATACTGTATCAACCACATACTGCATAGGCTGCCATTCAATTTGTTAACTGATTTATAGAACTATGTAAGCTAATTAGAACAGAAAACCTTAACTTAGCATTTGGTTTCAAGTTTAATTCATGAAATTTATTAAATATTTTTAAAAAAAATTAACAGCCCGTTAATAAAACATGTTCAGATTGATAATGAATTATCCACAGGTAGTCGTTGTTGATCGGAATAAGCCGAGCGTATACTTTATGTGTATGTTCACCGCGCATGCGTTTTGTTACAACTTACCGAATTGAAGCATATAAAACCATCCGAAATATAGAATGTATTTAAAACTATTTGATATACTAACTAACTAAATATAAGTGGTAAACGAATTAATGCTGCCTATGGTAATAATAAATCTACTACGCATAATAAATTCCAAAATTGATGTTTTAACCCTGTTGGCACAAATATGGACTATATGGTATTTATCTAGTATAGTGTATTTATACTGTATTACAAAATAATATTCGCTGTTCATATACGTCCAGAAGATATTTGCATAAACCGTGCGTATACAGTCACAGTGAGAGAACCGGGGTTCGGTTGGTCGAGTCTATTGGACCTCAGTACGGAGAATGGGTACATGTTTGTCGGTAAAGCAACAATCTGTATTCGTGTTAGTACAGGAATTAATATGCGTGAATTCAGGACGCGTTGGAGAGGGATGACGATGCACGCTTGCCAACATAAACACCGGCAATTTATTAACGATTATGCATGAAACCCGCTTAATACCAACCCGCATATCCTTTGACTTCTACATTTTTTTTATTTTATACCTTTATTTATTTTATATATATATAATAAATAAAAATGACATTTTTTAATTAAGCCACAACATTTATTTTAAGTATGTTCATCCTTTTAGAATTAGTGGAATAATTAGGAAGTTTCAAATACAATTAACATAAAACACACACTACACACACCAAATAATATTGCAAGTTTCACACGCATCGCTGCCATGAAATGGTCAAAGCGCGTTATAGTGATGTGCCCCGCCCGGCTCTACGCTAATGAGAACTGAAACGATTGTAGTTGATACTCCCCGGCTGACCACTACACAGACTGGGGATATTGCTTTGCAACTGAATTTGGTTCAGCCTCTGTTGTAAGTTCAACATCTATATAGCATCCCGACCGGCGTTTCGCTTAACGCCAACAAACAACTGTTACATATCCACTGTTCTACATCATATGTAGTTGCAAAACTAACATTGAGTCTAAATTAATGGGTGAAGCATTATTTTTTAATTCTATTCTATTTATTTATTCAAGCTTTACAGCCTTGAATTTATTGCTGTTAATAGCATAAAAGATTTCGGTAAAACATTGCAAAACATATACTAAACTAAATCACTACAGGAATTATCAATTATTAACTGCTCTTTTCATGACTTTATATATGTTCTAAAATAAATGTGTGGGAAATTGTAAAAGTATTAATAATTTGGTTTTAAAATGAATTTAACGTGTTTTTCTAAATGGTATTCTAAAATATATAAATCCTTCTTATAATTGGCTTATAGCTAAATTTGGTAATAGAACGAGAAAACATAAATGTCGTCCTAAAGAATATGTATATATACGATGTAATTTATAACAATGATGCAATAGCGACTAACTCTAGAAATAAGTAATGTTAAAAAGCCGTGCACAAAAAGGGCTACGAATTTAACGTGCAAATACGAGGCTATATCCCCAAAGGGATTAAGTTGGGCCATGTGTAACAATCGCAGTGATGCGGACACACTCCCGCGTCAACTTGTGAACTACACACGTTCTGTGACACGAACCATCAAATATTTGAATTGTGTCCCGAATGGTCAACGCCCGTTTGTATTTTATATAGAACATAGGTACACAGACACACACACGCAAACAATGTACTGAACAAGTAATATTTCAGAGATGAACGTGCTGAGGTTATTAGTTCTCCCTCTCTATCTGTTTCATTTGGCATTGTTTCATTATAATATGTGGGCATTTTGAGCCTATCAGTGTGACGTGTTAAGGGTAATGCCGGCGGCCTTTATAAAATAGGCATTCAATATTGTCTTCAGCTTAACATTCATGCTAATGTATATTCACAGCATTTGCTATTTATAAATGTGTCAAAACAAAATATGATTATTGTATTGAATATGACCATAAAAAATATAGTTATGTAAAACTTAAACTATCTAGTTTGTTTTAATTTTTATTCTAAAACTTTTGCTTAAACATTCATTTTTACGCATGATTGCGCCACAGCTTCACCATTAAATTTCAATTCTTAATAAGAAAGTTTCGAAAGTAAACAAAGAAAATATTTAGGTTTTCTACAATTAAAAAAAGTTGGTTTAGTTTGTCATGATCAATTTTCTATTTGATTACAAAAATAAATTTTCAAGCTTTATTTCTCAAAATTTGCAATTTGAATCTGTATTCACCATAACGCAAAAACGTTTTCTATAATTTTTTTGGAATGGCCTAAACATATCAATTAAATTATAGTAATAAAGTGAGAAGTTGTTTAATGATGATTAGCCCCTAGTGTAAGTTTCACTGTTAATTTCATATTGATATTCTCGATATGTAGTTATTTGAAAGCATCCTGCGGCATGAATATTAGATCGCATTGTATTTGAACTACATAGTGGAATTCTTGTCAAGGGTACTCCAGTTTGTAATAGGTACAATGCTTGTTTGTTAGTATTACAATCGTTAAAGGGAATAGAATACTTAATAATAGTCACCAAGATTGTATAATTCCCTATATCGACAAATTTAGATATCCAATGTGTGTGTATGTGTGTGTGTGTGTGTGTGTGTGTGTGTGTGTGTGTGTGTGTGTGTGTGTATGTGTGTGTGTGTGTGTGTGTGTATGTGTGTGTGTCTGTCTGTCTGTCTGTCTGTCTGTCTGTCTGTCTGTCTGTATGTCTGTCTGGCTGTCTGTCTGTCTGCCTGCCTGTCTGTCTGTCTGTTTGTCTGTTTGTCTGTTTGCCTGTCTGTCTGTCTGTCTGTCTGTCTGTCTGTCTGTCTATCTGTCTGGCTGTCTATCTGTCTGTCTGTCTGTCCTGTCTATCTGTCTGTCTCTGTTTGTGTGTGTATGTGACGTTTTTGAGCTGTTTATAATTTATGTAACTGCGTTGACGATTGTTTGAATTGGTTTTTGTACTTGTGGGGCTATTTAGTCAAACTTTTTACTTTCTTATACGCAGTATAAGTAAGTATTGTAATCATGAAAAATTTCGAACTCGAGATTTTAACGGAAATATACGTTTTGACCTTCCCTGAATCGATTCCAACTATTTTTGGAATGACGTCCGTCCGTCTGTGTGTGTGTGTGTGTGTGTGTGTGTGTGTGTGTGTGTGTCTGTGTGTGTGTGTGTGTGAGCGCTCTACAGCCCAAACGGCTAAAGGGAAAATTATGAAATTTTAAACTTAAGATTTGTATGTGCCTGGCACGAAAACCTCCTATTTTTGAAAACAATATTCCGAGCGGAAGTGCATGTTTACTCTAGTCATTTTTTGCAGTTTCTGCAATTACTCAAAAATGATTACAGTTACAGAAAGTTTTTGTGAACAAAAATTCATGATATTTATATTTAGCACAACTTTTGTTTGAATCTTTTTTCCAAAAAAAGTACTGGTTTCAAAATAAATTTCTGCTTATTATATATATTGTTACATAAATCGTATCATCTGCGCCTGTCAATTGTTTAACAAAATAGACTTAAATAATTTGAAGTTTGACATTTAATATTTATTCTAAGAAACATATTTAGTGTAAAAGCGATCTAAAGGTTAGAACAAATATTATAAAATTAGAAAAATAATGTAACTACGATATGGTTTAACCCATATGCGGATAAGAAAGTTCGGTGCATGACACTGCAGATATTTTTAAAGGAGATAAAAGTCAATAGGCATCTATATTTACAATAGTGGCGCTTAATGGTGGCATTTGTAATAACACTTAGCAATTGAAAAGTATATTCGAAACGCATTTAAACGAAAAGACAATCCTGCGGAGCCCGAGCACAATTAGCACAAAAGTTCCCAGAGTTCTCAACGCTTGACTCGTAATGGCAACGACGGCAGTAACCTCTTCGTCTGGTAGGCGTTACTTTTACCTACAATTAACGTAAACGCTCACCCGCCTATCCCCATTGCGTTATTTAATATACATATATCTTTATTCAATGGTCCATGTTTCCGGCTCGCTATCGAAAATAGCGGTAATTAATTCTATTGGTAGCGGGTTCGACCCTCGTCAGACAATTTACCTTCTGTTAAGAGCCGCGTAATCTGCTTTTCATATTTATCATTTGTGAACGCGAAATCACATTAACACATTTGTTTACCAGATTTTTTTTTTCTACGGGATTTAATTCCGAATTTAAGGTCACATTTATAATTTATGCTTATCGTAAAAACAATAATCTAATTATTATTCTCCCATTGAACTAACGCACTTACGTATTTAAAAAATACATATATCGAATAGTTACTTGCTATAATAGATAACGTGTTTGTGCTGATAAGATAAATGAAACACTGTTTTGTCATTTATTAATATTGTCAGTTCAAGTTTATCAGCAAATTTTATAGCTCTTGTAATAGTAGCTGTAAAATGCCGGATTCTGCACAATATACAAGATTAGATGGAGAAGGAGGATTGTAAGTAGCTTAAATAATAATAATAATGTTTAATACGATATAATATAAGTGCTTTTTATTGAAAAATATAGTTTGTGTCACCATTGGTGATCGTATTAAATATATTAAGACCATAGCATAATCGCCTACTACTATAGAGTCAACAACTTGACAGTGTTACTATTCACACATATTTATAATACCACAATTTATTCAAATGCACCCATTACATATTTTGAAGACCCGTAAAATACAGAATTTTATTAATAAATTGCATTGTTTTATATATCTTATTTTCCAATCAATTCTTATCTGCCCTTATATGCGTATTTCTATAATTTGTGTGGCGATATCTAATCAATAGCAAATATTTGATTTAATTTTTATACTTGGAATTAATTTATTTATAGATATGTATAAATATCTATTCCCTACTTTTTCTAGGAAAAATTCTAGTAAATTGGCTCAATTGTACATTATAAGGATTTAATTGTTATATTTTATCATAAAAATAAACACCGCAATAATATACCAATAATTTGCGAGTTTTATTGAGTTATTAATAAAAATTTGATTAAATTTCAACCTTGAACTATAGCTGTATATATCAGGCAATTATATTGAAGTGTTAAAATAATTATAGCTTAAATTATAAAGAGATGAATTAATATTAATGGTTGTTTCCAGAATTAATTCGTGGCGACATGGTCTAACGCGGTTAGAAAAATTGCTTATTGTTATTACAACAATAAGTTTAGTGACTGTTGTAACCATGGCAATAGTGCTGGCCCGATGTCAATCACATGGTAGGTTTTAAAGAATTTATTTCATTTTATTATTTACAAAAACTACAAATTATAAGCAAACATTTTCATTTATTTGTAAATCTGTGGGGTTTAGAAGAACTATGTTTTAAATACTTCTAAGGGATTTTGTTTTTGATATTACGTTAATATGAAATATATTTTAATAAACAAGCTAAATAAATGTCAATGTATTTAAAACAAAAGAAAATGTTAGAGAAAAATAATGCACATCAAACAAAGTGCTGTTTAACGTAGGAGAGCATGTGATATAAAATTTTTATCACAAAAAGATGCAATGTATGTTGTGTGAATAATGCGAAAATTTACTGCATCCTGGCGTTTGCAGTTTTACAACGCCGACAAAAAAAAAAGATGAATGCTACTATTCAGTAATAAACAAAATGTACTCACCAAGTAACAGTTGACGTTGACAGATTCCGAGCATTTTTTCGTTTCCGCCTGTAGCTGTACCCAACAGACAAGCATGCTAATGTTGAATGACCGGGAGTGATTTTTGCAGTGATGTTAATTAGTACACTGCAAAAAATACAAATTAACAGTTTCAAATTTACTTCGAGTTAATTTGTCGGACAAAATCTATTCAAAAGGATATTTTATGTAAAAGAAATATACTAATGGCAATATTTTAAATATTTTAACTGAATATAAAATAACTGGAATATGTTTTTTAGATTTTATAAATCGAAAATTGTATATTAATAACCCAAGAGAAATTATGTTTACAGTCGCAAATTTTATAGGTGTTTCATTATTTTTATATGTATCATTATTTTCATGTTTATGTAGTACATTTTAATATGTACTTGCTTCTAACGCTATCTTAAGGCATAAACCCTCAAGATTGTATTCAATATTAAAATCTGGAGTGTTTCGAGCAGAAAATGGAGCACAGTACGGTTAGCATCATCCTAAAATTTTAACTTTATATTGTAATTAACTTTTGTATTTAATTTATTTATCTGACCAATTCTTTCTATTTACTACCAACTAAACATCAAATGTACATATTTATTTATATACACTTGTTCACATGAGCGATAACTATTTACATTTCGAATCGCTGTTATTATAATAAATATTTTTTAGCTAAAAAAATCTAATTTTATACTTTTACAAATAGTTAATCCATCACCTGAACCATCAACAACTGTAGTACCGGAACCTACAAATGGAACTACTTTACCAACTGCAACACCGACTCCAAAACCAACTACGATACCAACTCCAAAACCAACTCCAAAGCCAACTACTACACCACCTCCAAAACCAACTACAACACCAACTCCAAAGACAACTATAAAAACTACAACTCCAAAGACAACACCAGGAGTAACGGAAACAAAGACTAACAACACATTAAAAGCGATTGAACAAAATGGCATTTTAACACCAGAACTTCTTCATCAACCAAATGAATCATTTACAGTTACAAAAGGGATTAACGAAACTTCAACATACAATGAAACAAAATTAATTTCGCAGCCTACAGTTGTAGTAACCAACATGTCTACAGTGGAAGCGATAAATGTAACTGTTTCATCTGTAAAATTACCTGAAGCCATAACCAAAGAAGCACCAGAAATGAAACGAGTTGAAATCGTATCAAGCAACATTACAACTTTGGAAGCACAACTATCAAATAATGCTTCGACAAAGGTTCCAGAAGATTTAACTAATACAGTAGAACCGAAAATGGAAGAAAATACAACAGTATAAATGCGCTTTATTTTAAAAGTTAGTATAAGTATTATATATGTGCCAAATAATGTATGATTTCACATATTTAAACCTATTTTAATCTATGTAACATTATTTAAATTAACTGAAAATTTTCTACTCCACGAAAAATAAAGTACTATTTCCATTAAAAGAATTTGATTTTTATATAATTCCTAATTAGAGTTATGTAATTGGTTAGTAAATTTGAGTTCAAATACAAATATACTTTAAGTTTGTATTAAAAATATTGTCGTTTTTTTATGAGAATCAAGTTTTTTGAATGAGTTATCCTATTGATACCTATTTTAATCAATGAATGTATGAATTGTTAATTTTTTTAAATTGATGTTAATATAATCAAGTTTCGCTGTGAATGCATTCGTGCAATCTGTGGATATTGTTATAAATTATAGAATGGAATCAATATATAAATTTGAGTGTAATTAAATTATGGTAAATTAATAGACGTCCTTATAATAGCCATTTAAATTTATTGTACTAATAAATAAAACAAAATCTATTTTTTACTGCAATATTGTTTATTTAAGGAAATATGAAATCAATTGGATTTTGTTATATTTACTAGTCTAGTAAATTTAACTGACTTTTATAAGACCGTAAAGTAAATTATGAGTAGATTTAACTTTTACTTCCGTGCCTGTTACACTCTGCAACTAATAACGCAAATGGTGGCTTTGGGTGTGTTAGAGAATAAAGTAGTTATTTAGAATTTTTATTAATAAAATTGTAAAAAGATTAAAGTTATATTAGAGTGAATTTATATTGTTGATGCTCTTAAAAATAGAAAATGAATTCATTGCGTTTCGCTAATTGATGATGTTAACATACTTTTAATTGTTGTCTAATTGCCTCTAACGGTGACGCCTATGAATTAAATCAGTGCTGTCATAGCACGCGGCCTCGCTGGGAGGTGGTGAAGTGACTGGGGGTGCAAACGACACGGTGGGAACTTTTGTTCAAGTTGCAAGTCAGGCAAGCAGCCTGTCACGGCTGTTCTTCGCGCAGTTTCAAAAGCAATTACCGGGCGCTCGAAGTAATAGTGTTTTGTTCTTCATCGACAAAAAGCCGCTGCAAAATATTCCCACCGTCGCCACCACTGTCGTGCCACCCTCTGACAAACGGCACTTTGCATTCGCGGAAAATTATAAATCAAAGCAAAAACTATAAACGCAAGCGAATATGGAATTTACAACTTACTGTATGTGTATTTAACTATGCGTTACTGATGAGTTCCCGGTGCAATTTTAGCACTGCTATAAGTAGCTATTTCTATGGCATTGTACTTGTGCATTAATTATTTTGTTGAGACTTGGGCTGGACTGCACCGAAATTTATTATCACGTCTGAACTTTGGCAAGGAAGCTGCTTGCAATAGATAATTTGCTCGTTCTATGCTTGATATAATAGCAATGCGTGCAACAAAATATATATTTTATCTTTTGCTTTAATTATTGGTAAAACAGAAGTTATAGTGACTATTTCAAAATTAATGATGCAGGGACTGGTTTTTTCGCAAATGTACAATATAGTTGTGCGTGCAGTACATATGTATGTTTATTGAAATAAAAAAAATAATGATTTATACGAGTAATAAGTATAAATATAAGGAAATTTATCTTTTGACCTTCCCTGAATCGAGTGTGTGTGTGTGTGTTTTACAACCTTGAAGGTAAAATTATATAACGTTTAACTTATTATTAATTAGTAAAAGAATAAAATGATGTGGATATTTTTAAAAGTGTATTCGGTAGAATAAAAGCAAATAAAGAAGTTACTGGAAAAAAGTTGTTCCAAAAAAGAACTTTATTTAGAGTACAAAAAGTATTTGAATACGTGAACGGGGTTGGTAGTGGTAGGGTTAATGTCAACGGCACAAAGCATACGAAATATCGTAGCGAGGTTGTCTCGTATATTATTGTTTAACGATCGGTTTTACGTAAGAAACAAGCGAACAGCAGAGACTATCTATATCGTTCGTGTATGCGACATAAAATATCAACTGCGGACGCTTTTCGCGTTGTGTGCATCAAAAAATATATATATGTATGCATCAGAACCACACACAAATCCATAGAAACATGTGTGTATATCGTATGGTCGCTGGAAGCGAACGCTGTAATATTTTTATTGTATTTATCGTATCGTGTTTTCCACACGTGCTTTTGATGTTAGTTATTGCTTGTTTTCTATAAGCGGCTACCCGACATAAGCGGCTACCTACAACAAAATAGATTTGTACCCTTATATATTATATTTTAGTTTTATGTCGACTATTTTTATTACAGTTACATGTAACTATATTTGCTTATTGGCATAGGCATCATCAATCACGTTTTGAAATTAATTCTTTATTTACTCATATAGAAACTGCACTGTAAATATTTGCTTCGTAAATTGGTAATGTTTTTAATTTTTACTTTCTTATACGAAATTGTAATCATGAACATATTCGATCTTAACGGAAATATACCTTTTGACCTTCTCTGAATCGATTCTGAGAATTTTTGAAATAATTTCTGTCTGTATGTATGCGTGTATGTGTGTCAGAGAGAGAGAGAGAGAGAGAGATGTGTGTGTGTGTGTGTGTGTGTGTGTGTGTGTGTGTGTGTGTGTGTGTGTGTGTGCGTGTGTGCGTGTGTGTGTGTGTACTTTCTACAGCCTAGGCGCTTGAAGATAAAATTACGAAACTTTAAACTTAAACTTTGTATGTGCCTGACAAGAAAACTTCATATTCTTGAAATGAAAATTTAAACCGGAAATCGTCAGAATGGCGTTTGTGTGTGTAGATCATAATGAATAGATTTTATGTATATAATAAATTATTATAATTAAAGCAACTCAAATGTTCTTGTTCACACATTGATTTTCTCTGAATATGCTCATAAACACCACAGTTTTAAGTACCTATATGTATCACACTTTCAACAGTGTGTGCCTAGCCGCATGGTTGCATATGTTTCCAAACTATGTTTACTTAGCAACTTAATAGCACGTCAAACAGTTTACATACACCGCATGGACAGTTGTACACATGTAAATAGCTTGCTTTGTAAAGTGCTACAACTTTTTATTTTCCTTATGCTAGAATAGAGTGATAGTTTATATTTAATGGTTTTTTTTTTAAAAACAATTAATCACATTGAGATCATTTACATATTTACAAAACAGTCAAATATGTTAATATCGTCGATGACATATACAACGACAATAAATCATTAGAATGTCGAAATCAAATATAGAATTCAAAGGGTTAATAATTTAGTTGAATTGGTTCAACTGTTTCGTATTCAGAAACGTGTGGTGTTACGCTTTTATTGTACTCGCAGGTTGCCTGAAATTTCTCTATAATTAAATTTGCTTCAGGTGAAAATTTAATAATTATAATAACATATATTAAGAACCATGCAACTCTTGGAAAACCGTATTTTAAGTACACATATACATCATATTATACGTTTAGATTAACAGCCGTTTCCCTGTAAAAAGAAAAAATATACGCCTTACTGTTTACTTATTCTTAAAGCGTTAAACCACCGAACATTCAAAAATGTGAAATAATCGTATCAAGACTCACTATACGGAATTACAAGAATCAATATCATATTCTATAATAATATATATTTATTCTCTGTATTTCGTGCACAAATATATTCAATAACCAATTTATTTACTCAACCAGTTACACTCATTTTTCCACGTTTACCTCTTTCCGTCTCACTGCACTACTTTAATTTTTCTCAGTCAGCTTTCTTTTGTTCTTCCATATCCAACATTTGTTTTCACTCTTTAATGCGCATGTTTAAAAACATTTTAGTAGAATTTCTTGTACTAGCTAATACTAAGTTTGTAAATGTCGAATTTATAATAAAATTACATTTTTGCTAAACCAAACTACTCGTTTATTGCATGATATTTATTGAATGTACATCCTAATACTATAAAAACAAAACTTTTGATTTAATAACGAAAATATGTTAGATGAGAAATCGTAAACACAATATCAGTTCTACGCGCAACGAGCAACGTGCATTCACCTGTCCATTATCGGAATATGAACTAGACAGATAATGGCAAAAGGAAATCAAGTGAAACTAGAAATCCATGATGGAACTTGGCAACGTAGTCAGAAGAAGACGGCGAGTAAATAGCTTTACAACTCACAGTAGGTACGGGTGGACGTTGTAAAGAAAGTAGTGTCCCGAAATTGTATCAACAACTCCTGCAAAAGTACATTTTGTGTTTGTGCTTCAACACGCAGTATTTTATCCATTAACGTGTAATCAATATTGACTCTAATGCTGTTTACAGACGGCGAAGGGCGTAACGCTGGCCACCGCAAACTTATTTATTTTCTCTTGGATTTGTGATACGCTATTATTTAATAAAAGAGCAACACCCACTGTCACTGAAATCCGGAAGATAAAACAGTGCTCTTACCGAGCCAGAGGCACCGATGCTCGTTCGGAACAAATATGTACATAAATAACGTGCTAACGTCACTATTTATTAATTGCGAAATGCTCGTTGCGTACTACTGGCGATCTAGTGCCACTCGCTATACTACACGCGCCACTGTCCTCGCATGTTTCAGCGTTATTGTTAAATTATTACCATCACATGATACTGGCTAAAATATATCCAATATATACAAAATCTCGCATCCTTTTAGAATCTTTTACCATTTAAGTTAATGCTAATATAGGATTTTATTTTTAATGTTTTATTACAAAATCATAAACTTAACACATTTATAATCAAAAGTATATACAAATTTAACATCCTTGTTTAACGTCAAATCAAGTAAATCAAGGTAAATATCGGTCACGCACACTGAAGAGGGGCAAACGTTTCCATGCAGAAAACGAATTGAATGTTGGATTATTGAATAAATACCGAAAAACTGATACTGCTCAACAGAAATTTATCTGGAATTTTATTGCCAATATAATATTCACGCTTGACTACAATGAAATGCGTATCGGTAAAAACTCGACCAGTTAAAAAATATTAAGTATATTTAACTTGAAACAAAAAGACCTTTATTCATTACATTCTTTTAATCGGTCAAATGGAATATCAGGTTGCCAAGCCTCGTAATTCGAGGTACGCACTTTTCCTGGATTCGAAACTGAACCCCAACTAAGAGGATTAAACCATGCGTAGCAGAAAAACGAATCTAATTAGAATTAAAAAAGAAGTGCCCAGTTTTGAAAATTGTTTTTTCAGTTATATTATTCTCTCATGCAATTATTTTCACTGAAATAACACAACGTGTTTTCTTTTTTAACCAATATTTAATTTATAATTTTATCCAATAGATATTATAGGAACCAATTATTTTATTGAAATATTGACGTAATTAATTTAAACAAAACATTTGTTGAATATTTTGCATGACAACATAACTAATTGGAATACATTGATTTAAAACAATTTTATAAGTAGTGAAAAAGAAAATATTTGAATTAATATATAGTGTATTACATGTATATTTCTGTTTAATTAATAAAAATTTTCTGATAATCATACACTTTTTTTGGATTTTTTTACTTGTAGTAGTTGAAAATTTCAAAGGAATTAAAATATCATTCCACAAATATTGGATAATATTTATTGTAAAAATTGATAACCAAAAATATATACCTACTGCAATTATATTACTTAATTTTTTAGTAGACGTTTAAATGTTATATTACATCTATAATTATTCTGATGCGTATTATCGATACGTTAAAATTGTTAGGTAACAAACAATATTGTAATACTACATATAAAAAAAGTATGTATATTTAACTTCAATTAATTTAATTATCAGTTCTGGTTAACAGCAATTTACTGTTTATAGAGAAATATAAATTTAACAATAATCATTTTCATTGGCATAATATATTGCGTTTATATTTTATTTATTTTCACTTCATAGCTAGCAGGTATAACATATAGTATTTTTATATTTTATTTACATTCGTTGGTACGTTTTGAAATATACATTTGTTTATTTAGTAAATATTTTAACATTTCAAAATTGGGGTAATGAGAATGACTTAAATGAATGAATTAAAAAATGAATATTGATTTTTTTCGAAAATACGCTAGAATAACTATAACAATGACAAAAAAAAATTCCGTACTATAGGTTGCGTTACCGGGAGTTATTTAGACAGTTTTAAATTGATAATAGTATTAACGCAGTCGCGCATATATTTGGTATGCTTAATGTTTATAGAATCGAAGTTGAATCATGCACTGGTAATACTGCAACAGTACGGCCGTTTCGTGTGTAATCTTGATGTATGCAGTGGTTGCCATCAAGCCCTGGGGGATACTGTATCGTGGGCTGTAGTTTGTTTTCGAAACTTTGCAAAACAAAAGGGAGCTTCTGCTGCCTGCAACACTCGACGTGAACTAAACTGAACAAGTACCTGTCATGGGTCTTTTACGATTTTATTGCATTTTCTACTTATTTCGTTCTTTGTAACTTTTTCTGTACCTTGACACATTCAGCTTGAGAGAAATGTATTTGTTTTGTAGACAATTAAATATGAACTCATAAATCAAACTCTTATTATAACAAATACTCACAAATGCAATGCCAGTGGAATGGTTCATGGAAATTGAGATATTAAATAACAATCACAATTTTTGACATACCTTAGAAATATCTATCGGAAATCGTAGATTTTTTTAGAATCTATATGCAATAACATACTCTAGCATATTTTGTTGTCAACCAATTCTGATACTAATTTATAATATAATTTATCCATGACAATATGAAGCAACTAACTTTACTGTGAACGACACAAGCACATAAGTTTACAAACAAATCTTACGTTTGAGATGGACTAACGTACGTACAAATAAAACTGTAAATAACACACGAAATGTTACAAAGGCTCTTTCGAAGAAAGGAAAATATTCTTCGTATTTCTAAATATTTATTTCTTAATTAAATGTTCGACAGTTTCCGATATGTATACAAAGAATAATGTTTTCTTAATTGGAAGACTTCATTACGACTCAACAACATTTACAAACATCTAATTTGTACCAGTCAACAAATGCAAGTCAAGGATACTGGGTAGCAGTATAATTTTTTAAATGTACCCTTATTTAAGATCAAAAGAAGCTGGAATTTGCGTGGATTTTATATCGATATCGTATTGAATACCCGTACTGGATTTTATGAGCATGTAATAATGGACATATACGCCCACGATTCTAAGCCGTATGTGGGTGTATAGTATTAAAATTTTTGTATGAATAAGGCGATTTTGTAAATGACCGGTAAATGTCACGTTATACCGCGAACGATGAGTGGGAGCGCGGCGCCGAGTGTTGAAATTGTGTGACTCGCAAAACGGCGAACGTATTTTTCATTCCGACATAACAAGACGAATGACAGACGTATCTGTGAGTTACATTTCATTGTGTTTTTACTGAGCACACAGAAAAAAATACAAACACAGAACGAAAGAAAGAAAATAAAAGAAGACAAAATGATTCCCATTTAAACGGAAAGTTTCTGGTTGCCTCGTTTATCTTATCCGAACCAGGAATATTTTGTTGAAATATATACTCATAGAACAACTCACCACTGTTGATTTTTGATTGACATGTTTTTCGGTAAACAATTTTTACATTTAAGAGTTTCTTTTTACGAATACTTTGCCATTTCCCGAAATTTACCATTTTACGTAAATGTTTAACTTTTACGAGGATGTTAACATACTGAAAATCTGCCATATTATAACCAGATAGCAATATTAGAGGATCATTTTATTTTATTGATCATTTAAATAGCAATATAAGTTCCCTTAAAATTCTAAAATATGTCCATAAACATTACGAATGAAATTACCAAAACAAGAAAATTTTCAAAAAATATAAGAGTTATATTAAAAATAGATTATATTGTTCGTATTATTATTATTATATTAAATATTTTAAATTAATTGTACTTTAAATAGCGAGGTATCCATTAATGTAATATCTGTGAAAACAATTTCAATAGAAATATGTATGGTGTAGTTCTTTTTTCGTTTTTCACTATTCATTTTGAATATGTAGGAAACATAACATACATCACGTTGTCGCGCATTGCTGTGTGCAGCTTGACCTGTATTACGTTGACCGGGCGTTCATAAATTTCACCTGGTTCTTTCTTGTTTTGTGTCCGGCATTTCCGAAAGTCTTCACAGACGCTTTTTGTACGGCGGTAAATCTAAGCATGCGCCACCAGGATCGCGTGAGTTGCATGTTGCTTCTTTTATGTTATGCGACGCACGCAATACGCACGTTCTCCTCTTGCAAAGCTGAATTCCTACCGTAAATTTAATCTGTGCTATAGCTTTTGCAACACACCGACATCAAAAATAACAACTTTCATTAATTTAGAATTTCGTAAAAGAATAATTAAAATAAGATTGCTTTATCTTTGGATCTATTACAGATCTAAATAAGAAGTATATTGATAACGCACTTATAATTATTACAGAAATTCAAATCTTGTATACATTGTTAAAAATATCAGAACATTTTTAAATAATTATACCTTTTTAACTAATAAATTTTTATATATAATTATATATTTAAGGCGATAAGCTAAGGGGAATAAATTTGTACCACACATTAATTTTTGTTGTTGATTAAATTAAAACTACATTTTTTTGCGCAACTATAAGCATCAGTATATTTGGTATCTATGGATAAAATATATTAGCGCACGTTGTAAACCCGATTTTGTACTAGACGGTAATAAATTGTAAACTCATTCCATGTTGTTTTGTAAATTCTGCATCTGCAATTCCGATCATGGTCCTAATTCCAAATAGCAGTGTCTCTTATTTTCGTGGTACACCTTTGACTTAAAATGTCCGCTGTGGGTTGTATACAGGTTGAATTTTACTTATAAAGTTAACTGAAGGAATTTAAACTATTGGATTGTAGTACCGTTGTAAACTTGCAGATTACAACCAGTTCATGTCTAAATTCCAGTAACAAACAACAACATTGCATGAAACAGCACTAATTCGAAAAACACCTCTTTCTAAACATAGAGCTATTTTACAAACAAGTGAATAATTTATCATGAATTCTCGTTTAGAATTTGAAATAAACATTTTTAAAAAATATATCACCAAATATTAAACAAAATCAATAATAATTGATTGTTCGTTTATAATACACAATTTATCTATTTAAAAAGGATTTACGAACAAGTTATAATTGAT
Organism: Nebria brevicollis; assembly: GCA_944738965.1. NCBI lineage: Eukaryota > Metazoa > Arthropoda > Insecta > Coleoptera > Carabidae > Nebria > Nebria brevicollis. The sequence goes on from OX122897.1 coordinate 16,948,190, forward strand.
TGTATCATGAAATGTGCATGTGTAACTACGCTGACATGAGTTTCAGTTGATTAATTATTTTGGTTTTCTAATGCATTCTGAAACACCAAACTTTGCCATAATGAGATGCGCCATATGCCTTCCGACACAGAAATTTCTATTAAACTACTATTTCCATGTTGCGAAAGCAGAACATATGTTGCATAGCACTAGACCATCACATATGTATGTGTACAAGAAGCGACATACGCCCACGAACGTACTTTGTATAGCATAGACAATTTGTACTTGTCAGGTGTTCGTCTATTTACACCTACGATAAAACGCTTTTCAGGAATGTTCATGAGTGTTTCACTTTTGAATATTATAATAGGTTTATTTGTTAAGCATGTCCTCTTAGTTTACTGCTTCCTAAGATTGCATATATATTGTTAATTAAATATAAATTTAGGGAAATTTACCAGCAACATTAATGTTCCTGAAGATGCTATGCGTAAACAAAGACAAGAAAGATATTGTACATCATAAATGTTGTGTATGGACGATAAAACTGATTGCTGTAAAAATGAATCTTTTAGGAAGTATTTATATTGTAATAGGAAGAGCAAATGTTAGTATGAGGATTGTTGATAAAATACTGTCAAATAATAAAAATAATATGTATAAATACATATGTAGAATTGACTAAAAAATTTATATAAGCGATGATAATGGAGTGTGAATGATATGTGTATTTGATATAAGAAGAAAAACAATTTAATTAACATAGATAATGGCTTATATTTTCTGATTTGATTCAAGATAATCGTTTCAGATATTTATTCCAACAAATTGAAATTGAAAAATGTAGCTAAATTCAATTTATTTTTAGATACGAAACATATTTTACAATTCATGAAATTTAACAGCAATACTTCGAATGAAAGACTGAGCGTACGCGTCGTTGTTGTACGCTCTCGTCAGTATTGTTCGACAATTGCTATGCCCAATGAGAACTTAAAACGCAATGACAAGAAGAAGAAGAAGACCAAAGCAGAAAGACGAAAGAGAGAGCAGGGCATCTATATATTGAGAGTTACTAATGGCACACTATCCGGAGGAATGGAGAGAAGATGGCAAGCTTATTGATTCACAGTCAAAGTTATAATTGAACGACTTTAACAGTTCAGATTCCTGAAGTGTTAGTGTACAAGTTTAATTTAGTAAGCATTACTAATTAATAGTCACGTGTTTTAAGTACGAAACAAAGATAATTAGTAGTGATTCAATTCCGAAGTTTTGCTGTGACAGTTTATTAATACCCTTGATAAAACGGTGTATATACGTATATGCGAATTGAATTCAATTTATTAAAGGTCTTCCTTGAAATTGAACATATAACCATCTCATATTTTATTAAAAGTGGACTATGAACTCGTAAAACTTTAAGAATTAAGATATTTTTCAGAAATTCGTATCACATTTCGCTGATTCCGAAAGTCTATATATTTCTGAGACGAAATTTGTTAACATATTTCCTCTAAAGATACCCAACTAGTTTTAACCAAATGACTGCATAATTACTGTCACTTGCCATTTACATATTTTAATTTGAGTAAATATTTGAAAATAAATCTCAATTTATTTTGTACAGTTACAGATTTGTAATAAAAAAATTCTCTTGATTATCTATAAATCAAAGCCTATGAAGGTAATATGATTTATAGAATTGTAACAAATTGTTGATATATAAAAATAATTTTTAATACTGATACTGTTATACAGATGAATATTTATATAGAATAAAATGGAAATTTCAACGAGCATGTCAATCTTGTAGCATAATAGACACCTTGCACATCGCAGCAGGATTCCGCTTATCAAACACGATTTTTACTGTATCAACTGTATAGCTCGAAGACTCAATATGCAACATACACAGCATCCGGTGCATTGCAACTTCAACTATGTAGTACCACATATATGAAATCGCGAAACGTTTACCTCAGGGCTGTATTCGCAGATCCTATTAAAAGGATCTACGTGTGTACCTCATATAAAAGCAACGTCTATTCGTATTCGCATATTTTATTAAACGTAAAGGTAGGCGACGGTATTTTACTACGCAATACAATAGTTTATTGTATTCTCTTTGTGCACACAATCAAACGAAGATATTTATTTACTTCATAAATGTCTATAACTGTGGTAGCATGACTGTGTTCTTAAGAAGCTTTTCCATCCATTTGATCCAAGTTCAAAAAATATTTTTGTGTATTACTGTTCAAAATTAGTAATTTGTGAAAAAGCTGCATTGAGCTTTTTCACAAATTTTAAGATAAATATTGATATGATTTGTTGCGCAATCGTTCACATTTTGTAATATATATGTATATAGTACGGTACATTGGTATAAATGTGCAAATAAAGAAACGTGCGAAAATATATATATTTTTGTAAATGCTAGCAGTTTTCTATTTTTCTTTTAAATTTTGTGCTTTTAACGACAGATATATTAGAAAATAGCTTGCATAGAACTGATGTTGTATTTTCACACCTGCTTTAACAAGCATGTTGTAAATTTAGCACGAAATAATAATGAAAAAGGCATCTCTCGTTTAAAACTAGTCAAAACCGCGTAGTCTTTCAATTATCCTTTGAAAAGCTACACGAAATACAAACCTTAGCGACGAATGGAACGAGCTATCGTTCAAGGATAACGAAGTAGCGCTGCCAAGCCACCGTGGCGAAAATTTAAAGATGACGCGGCAACCGTAGTACTAACAAGTACGCGAATACGCGTATAAATACCGCGATGAACGTCGTTTTCATTGTGAATATCATAAACTTGAATAAGATAGAAACACAACTTGCTCAAAATGAGCTTTATACCCTTTGTTTGTTATGCTAAAGATAACAGCTATTTTCAATTTTCTGCTTTTAAAATATTCAACAATTGATATTCATTAGCAGTAAAACAATTTGAAATATACAAGCATTGAATTCGTCAATTCTCACTTATCACTTTTTGAAATTGAAACAACGCTACACAACCTGAACAATCACTACCGTAACTTAAAATTATTTTATGATTTAAACTACTGCAGTAGTACCATGGTATTAATTTAAAGAAACTTTTATTTTATTAATAATAATTTTATTATTTAACTATTCTGATACATCAATCTTAATTTATACACCTATACAATTCAATCATTTATATTAATTATTTATTGACATACATTTATTTTATTATATTGTTCAATAATTCTTTTATCTCAATATTTTCTGAAATATATAACTTACATGATTGTAAGTATATTTGTATCACATTTGGTTCATATTGGATGAGCATCTTCAGAGGAGAAGATTCGACCTACGAGCGATCTGTTAAATACAACCATATATATAATATAGAAACAGATTAAAAGTTTTGATATTTTCGTTGGTTCTGAGAATAATACACATAACCGAATGCTTAAGCTCCTAGTACTTACATACGGTGAACCTAAAAATGGACATATAGTATTGTTTGCAAAAGCAATGACGCCATTAAAAGCTTATATGATGATGAATGTAAAATAGAATCGTTTTTAATACGATGATGTATGCATATTAAATCTGTGATGATCCTCTGTTCTAGCGCACACGTTATAGATAGAGTAGTAGGTATACATACAAGCGAATTCGTAACTCGATCATTTTCAACAATTACTGTGAAAATTGGTCTGGCTAGGGGTAAAAAGCGCATTTGGCTAGCGTTCAAACCAGTGATACGACCGCACTCACGGAAAAAAGCCAACGTGTGCTTTGGCTGATGCTGAACCGCTTTTGCCACGATGGGCGGTGTATGAAAGCACCGCCGCGCTGCGCCGCGTCCTATGTGCTTGCTCTTCAAATCCGTGTATTTACCCCAACGAAAATTGTGTTGTTTATGGCCGCTGAAAACGTCTACCATTTTCATATAAACTTTCATACAATATGATCGAAAATTTCCCGCTAAAAATAAAAAAAGGTTTCACTAGCATAAAAAGATGCTCAAGTATAGGACACATTTTGTAATTTCGGATTGTACTTCGTAGAGTTATGTTCTTTTGTTTGTTTTTTTTTTGACTAAGCGTAAATGGGAAATATTCTAGAGCATGTTAAACAGTTTGTTTACTTGGGTTGCTTATTCTCTAGTGATAAAAGTATGATTGCGAGATTGAGAGAAGGGTGGCTTCTGGTTGTAAAATTTTAGGAGCGTTAGGAATGTTTGCGAGACATTTTAATATTTCCAAGGTTGCAAGAATAAGTATGGTATGTACAATGGTGTACTTATGTCATCGTTTATGTATGGTAGTGATTGTTGGGTTTGGTAAACTAAGCATTAAAAGCGTATAACTGCTGTGGAAAAATTTTGAGAAGTATTTGTGGTGTATCTATGAGAGACAGACATCGGGATACGAGACAAGTGCGATATTGGAAAAAATGTCCGTAAAATAAGTGAGATTCAAATGAGATTGCATGGTCATATTGAAAGAATGCCGAATGAAAGATTGTACAAAAGAATTACGTGAGCGAGATTTATTGTGTGAGTAGAAGCCTGTCCTCGGAATAAGTGGATAAATATGTTTGAAAATTAATTAAGTGAAGGAAAAGTTGTGAGCAAGTGGAATACAAGAGCGTGTATGAAGAATTTGAATGAGGCGAAAGAAGTGTGTAAGGATTGTTTAATGGCGAATGATTATCAAGATGTGAAAGAATATAAAGGGTTTTCTGTCACACCATTTGATGGGAAAAATCTTTTTATGTATGTTGGGAAATTGAGCGATATTCAATTAATATGGTTTGGTCATAACGACCTAAATGATTAAAGGACTTATATGGAATAAATGGATAAATAGTATATGGTAGGTTGTTGCAGGTAAATATATAGAAATTGAAAATTAAATTTCGCCAGAATTTGTGTACGATTACATTGAATCTAAAATCGATCACAAGTAATCATAAATTTCACGCAAACCATCCTGAATAGAATGCACAGTTGGTTAAACACGTTAATAATATTTGGATGGGTGCAATATAGCGGTGTTAATGTTATTTACGGTCATGGGCAAAATTAACGTTCGTTTATATATACCATTGTTGAGAACAACTACGGGCCGACAGTAGCGCTTGCGTTAACGGTCATCGCGTAAATATACGTGCATCCGCACAGCAACAACAGCGGCAGCACGAGCATTTACATAACAGTTTTGCGGCGGTCCAAACAGCGAACCAGAAAGTGGCGAAACATTAGCTGCCAAACGTTGGGGGAAAGTGTACTCGTACAGTTGTCGCCACCTGGCAACCGTGCTAAACGACACTGTATGTAAACTAACCACGGTCACACGTGCAACGTACCCAAACCACTCTGCAATCTGCGGCCGAACATAACAATTTCTTCTCATTTCTCAGCGCAAAGATGATAAATTATTGTTGGAACCAAAGCGGACAAGACCACGAAAAATGATACCATTTTTTAAAGTACTCCAATGTAATTGCGTCACTATTGCTAAGGCTTTGAGAATTGTTGTCGACATTTATGTCTAATACTCTATAGTTTCCTCCCTCTATGGTCTCTCTGCGGATTGGGTCCAAAACCGTAGTTCCCAGCAACCACAAACCGTGGACACCTGCCTAGATTAAACGTATAAATCTCACGTTATTAAAACTCTATTACTCAACCGCGCCTGGGCTCGTAATTTAACGCATTATGTGTGAACAAGCACCCACTGGACGAGGCGTTCTAGAACGTGTGCAAATGCTTGTCAACGTAAATAATTTTCGGTTAAATTAGGGTTTCGTCGCCAATATTTCCAAAACGATGATGCAAACCTCATAAGTGGATTATAACATTTTAAATTGTTGACAGTTTTTTGAAAATTTTATTGTGTACCATACATATATAAAGAATATATTATAATGCAATGCTGATTTTTGCTTGATTGACTTTTTGTTTGCAACGGGTTGTATTTTTAATTAGTAATTAGAGAGTCCCTTGGTAGTAACCAATTATAATTTTTACAAAGGCCAAATAACAAATATGGATAGGCATTGTTGTGCCGATACCAATTATATAATATTAATTAGTACAATAATTGTATACATATTGTTGTAGCATTTTCAACTTGTATAATTATTTCTGAATTTTAAAAAGTAGCATTAAATTTTCTATGTGGAATTGCTTGGTAAACATTTCTTTTCGACATTCACCAACTTTTACTTAGCAAACATTTCCCGTACTATTTATATCCAAGCCTCTCATTATTACGCTAAATTAATTCAAACGACGTATACAATGAAAAAAATAATAATGCCATATCTTTTGATCATCCGTGCGTTAATTTAGTTGTTTGTTCATTGCACGTCAGTCAATCAGGTAAACGTAGCCGTTTGACAAATAACTGATGCGGCTATCCGAAGGGGATGCTAGCAAAGCCGGGAGACATTCGTTTTTCAACTCACGTCCTGGTGAACATATCTGTTTTTCCATTTCGTGGGGCAGGCGAGTAACTGGATGCCAACTATGGAACCAAATCCAAATAAACCCGCTATTATATACGTATATCAGAAGTGCCGGTCTTTTTAGTATTACCAGTATAATATAACATCCAAAGAGACATTATCACTAGAGAGAATAATTTCTGTATTCAAGCTCAAAACAAATTTCCTCTAAAATCTATACCTTAAATCTTTTGTCAGAACACTATTTTAATAGTATATATGGAAATTGTTGAACACTACTTAAAGAATCCTAAAAGATCAAAATAGATCCGGAAAAATTATCAACTAGCCAGAATTGGACTATTGAGACAAAAGGAACAATTACTTGAACCGATGTAGTTTATTATGTCCCTGAGTGCAATATATATAATTACACATATTTGTGTGTGAAAATGCTAATGAAATATCGCTTAGAATTGCATTATATGGGAAACAAATGAAGTACGTGCGCAATATTGTAGAGTAAACACGACCCAAACCACTTCTACTATGCGAGTCTCTTTGGTAATGTGTCCGATCGCTGGCCTGAGGTGAGATGTGCAATGGATATGAAAGGAAGGGTCAACATTGTCAAAGTTTGAATTGTATGAGACGGCTAAACGAGCTACGTAACAAATAAGAATAGTTTATTTCCTCTTATTCCGTCGGTAGTTTCGACGCCTTCGCGTTCTGACTCCAAAACGAATTGAAACATACACACACACACACACACACACAAACACGCATACAGATGTGCAAGCACGCGCTTCTACTACACCAGCACACTTGCAAACACATATATGCGGGTTGAAACAAGAGCCTCGGGAGAATGGAACACGGAACGTGTACAGAATGCAGGCCGCGACATCGAGGCGAGTGCGGCTTCGATAGGTACTAGAAGGGCAAATGCGTTGTTGTAGCCACCGCTGCCGCCGCCACCGCCTCCGCTTCCACCGACGTTGCGAATCCTTGCTGCCTCACAATGAGCTCTGATCCGATCCTAACGCACAAACATACACGATCTATAAGTGCATCTATTATCCCCAACACGACTTCATAGATATTCAATATGCAACTAATCAATATTTTCTGATGAAATATATAAATATTGTTAAGTTTTTACGATTGGCTCGAGAAATAAAATCCCAGTTTTTAACTTAAACGCTACTATTTATTTATTTAATTCACTTATATTAAAACAATAATTGAACTAATATTTATTTATACACTAACTATTGTAACATAAACATGCAATAAAAATCTATTCTTAAATACTTATGCCAGTAAACAAATTAGATAAAAAATTAAATGCGATTTTTTTTACAAATATACATAATCAAGTGAACACAAATATACGTATTATTATTTTATCCAAATTTCTCCATCAATGTGATTGATATTCTTTGGATATTGCACATACCCACGGAGATGACTCGTTAGATTTACTTCATGTATTGTTTATCTTTAGTTCAAGACACATGGACTTTTTCAACAAATATGAACTATTGTTTTAGTTTATATGCTTGTACTTTGTTCGGTTTCTTATTTCTTTGAAACGAAACAGTTCTCGTTACTGTTATTCAATATTATTGCAAAAACTTCTATTCAAAGAACTTCCATTTTCTATACGCATTCAAAAGTTTTACCAAAATTCTATAGAAGTAGATATTTGAAAATCTTTTCATTCTCAAATGTGTCGAATCATATTGGCATGAAATGATATATTTTACGTTTTCATGTAAATATTGTCAAACATTTCAAGTATATAATTAATTTATAACAGTTTTTCGACTGGTGTAGGTAATTAAATTAATAAAATTGATTCCAATCCTGAAAAATTTTTATTACTTTAATTACATAATTAATATTTCTGCCAATCTTAGTAATAAAGAGCGTTACATAATTTCACGACAAATATGGTAGAAAATGCCAGAATTCTCTGTATAAATTTCTCAAGAACAAATAAAATCTTTTAGCTTATTTAAAAATAAATAAATACGGATACTATGTAATTTCTTGCGTGAATTATTTTATTGACAACTATAGTTTCACCAACACTGTGGCATCTTCAGTTCTGAAGCCACAGTGTTAAACTCTACTTATTAATAAAATAATTCATGAAAAAATTGCGAAGTATACGCATTTATTTTTCTTTAAATATTGTCGTATCATATAATAAAGGCTAAAACAATCGAAAATTTATTATATTTAACTGTGATATACGAAAAAAAAAGAAACAATCAACTATCTTGTATAAATATAAAGGTACTAAAACATAATAAATGCAAGAAGAAAAGTTCATTTAATATTGTTAGACATCAGATAAATAAAGACCGCTAAATGAAATGCCATGATTTAAATGCGCCTTTTAAAGTTCTATAATTACGCGTGAAAGTTAATGTGTTACGAGTCGGGGGTATACGCAATATTAGTACAAAAATACATTGTGTACCATCGGCTTTAGGGTGCTTATTTAGGGTGAATAACCTCATCGTTGGACAGGACCACAACACGTCGATATTAATAAAGTCATTCCGATGCATTAAGTCATTTTAAATGCACATACGCTCACCATTTCGCACATAATGGAGCCATGGGCCGAGCCAGTGTCAGTGTGTTCAGTATCACACGTTATAATGAACATGTCGATCAAGAATGATTGAAGCGGTCGCACCCGGCATTGCATCAAAAAATATTCTCGTAAATCATTTCAAAAAATATTGAATGTCATTTAAATTTATCGGTTAAATATACAGCGAAATGTTGGTTCAAACAATTACAAGTTTACCCTACTTGACTATTCGGCCTTTTATATTTTTCAAAAATATAAATGCTTCAAATATATATTAATGTAGATTTAAGGTACTACTATTTATAAAATTTACTATAGAATAATATAAATTAAATTTGCACCACATATTAAAATTATGTTTCACATACTGGTCACTAGGCTGCTTGCTATGTCGTAAGACCAAAATTTGTCGCGCCTTCTCTTCTGAAAGTGCCAAACCAATTTCAGCCAAATTTGGCACACATATTGTGCAGGTGCCTGATTGAATCCGTCCGTATTTCAAATCCAATAAGTGTAATTCACGGAATATTTATACTCAATAAAAAAAAACCCCCGAGCCGGTCTTAATATGATTTTTTTAACATACCAATTATATTATCATGTAACAAAAAGCCATAAAAATGATTAATTTAAAAAAAAAGAAACAAATGAACTTTGATCAATTTAATTATATTACAAAAATTGTATATTTAAATAAAAGCTTTAAGCTTTACCACAGCCAATGCTAAGCAGCTCGCAAAAGCAGAGTTGTCAAAGTCACTAATTTTCACAAGTCACCTTCATATGTTTTTTTTAATACGTATAAAAAGAGTCGCTATTTCGAATCTCCTATTTTCTGGTCTGTAAACTTTAGCGTCTTGTTTTGATTTAGTAACACAGAACTGAAGTGACAGTCCCGGTGTGAAAATGGATTTGTAGGGACTTACCCCAACAGCAGCGCCGCCATACCCACCAAAGACGCGTATAAAAGGTGAATTCAACGCACTAACCGGAACGATGACGTTCGTATATGTTTTTACCGGAATAGAACAGTAACAACTCCATCAGTTTCTTTGAAGAGCTATTGTATTTGAAACGTCACAAGTATGAGATAAAACGATTCAAAAAGCTTTGATTTTGTAAATAGCAGAGCTTTTCTAATTCTGATAGCGAAATGTATTTCAAAGACTTTTATTTTATAATATATATCGAAAACTATTGAAATAACGTGTTATTGCAATCAAGTTTCACCAGCACCTTTGGATATTTATGTCTTTGAATTGTATTATTAAATAAACGAGATGTAAGAGTACTTGCACCGAAAAATATTTTCACGAAGTATTAATTTCATCATTTTTAATTATTTAGTTCATTTGAGAATAGATAAATGATAATATTATTAATAGTGGTATTTAATTCTTTAAATTGTAGTGGTCACATTAGAATTTTTATAGTATTGATGAAGTAGCGCGGTGAATGCTTGTTTTAAATACATTTAACATATGTCAAATATTGTAAAGTATTATTCAGTTAAAAAAAGGTATGCCGATTTATTTATGATTTGAACATATGTCGCCGTAAATATTCGAAATAATAGGTCGAAACCAGTTCAAATGGCAAATGCCGTAAATCTATTTTGATAGAATAAAAACAAACGTATTTTTCGCATATTTTTTTCTACATAAACAGATATCAGGAGAAAGACCTGTGCTGCTGTTGGTGTTGGTGTTGGGTTTGCCTGGGCGAGTTCGTTTGGTGCTAACTGAGCGTAAATTTATTCGATAACTCGAATGGAACTAATAAAGTACCCGTGCCAAATGGATTTATTTAAACGACTCTCGACGATATTTAGAATCGCATTTAAAACAATTATCAACGGGAATTCAGTAAATCGAAAATCACGAATAAATTTATTGTTTCTTTCTTACTATTTTTAATTTATTTTAATATAAAAATATAATATATATATATATATATATATATATATATATATATATATATATATATATATATATATATAAATATATATATATATATATATATATATATATATATATATTTATATATATATATATATATATATATATATATATATATATATTATATTTTTATATTAAAATAAATTAAAAATAGTAAGAAAGAAACAATAAATTTATTCGTGATTTTCGATTTACTGAATTCCCGTTGATAATTGTTTTAAATGCGATTCTAAATATCGTCGAGAGTCGTTTAAATAAATCCATATATATATGTATGTGTGTGTGTGTGTGTGTGTGTGTGTGTGTTTGCGATTTACGTAATTCACGATTTTAAATGCGACAGGTACACGGACAGACAGACACATTGACACACACATTTACATGCGAAGATGACTCGTAATTAAATAATTCAACAATGAATATAAAATCTGGACCGGTGCCGTACACATCTATATGTAGTAAGTTAATTTTGTTCCAAGACAGTAAAAATTAATGATGCTGGTCTCCGATCGCAGCAAACAGATGACTCTGGTGTGCATTAAGAGAAGTGGTCCCCAATATATTTCCTCAGATCAAGGCACTTTTGTCACCGTGATAAAGAACTGTTAACGGTCGGGCTTATCGACTACGGGAATAAAATAAAGCGATTTCTTTAATTTAATTGCTAAACTACTCACCGTTTCGCTCTGTTGCTCCCTCGTCGAATAACAATTTAATAAATGGAATAACGCCCAGTCTGCTACTGACTATAGAGCGAATTTTTATCTCTGTTTTAAGATCTCGCCTATAGCCAAAAAAATTAATATATATATATATAAAATTAAAATACCGTTTAATATTTATAACAAGCCAAATGTATATTTTTTTCTGTTCCATGTAAATTATTAATTTCGCTTATTCAAAATATGTATTTGACAGTAAACAAATTTACATATGATAATACAACAAAAATAATTATATGTTTTATGAAAACAACATTACATTATATATTATTTAACATGTTTTACTATATAACGTCAAATATCAAGTGATATGAATTGATCATAGCCTCGAACATCAACAATATATCACGTACTCTGGCTTTATCATTAATAATGCACATTTACTAAAATACAGGAATGGAAAATACGGCGTTACTGCCAAAATTAGGTAAATCGCAGACTATATCACCGGCAGCTCGTGAGAATTTAAATAAAATATATTATTTAATATTTCAAAGATCCTTAATCCTAAATTAAAACACGCTTATTCTTCTATTTTTGAGCATCAAAGTTAATAGTATTATTTTTAAATTTTCAATTAATGTTCAACACTAAATTAAACAAAATAAACACTTATTATATATCTTATACTGTAAAACTGCATTAATTAAATTTAATATGTTGAAAATTCATGTAAATACATGGAATTATAGGTGTAAAATCGTTGGGTGCAAGTATACCACAGAAGGATTTGTAAGCTGCAAAGTACATCACACAAATTTCTTGTTTACGTACACTTTTCCTATATTACTTGATATTTTGCGTATGTGCACCTTATAGAATAATATTTCAAAATAAGTTTCATCTAAACTTGATACCACATACTACATTCCTTAATCGTAATTAATTTCAAATTAAATATTTAAATTCCTATACTAATATGAATTATTAATCAGAATACTATTGTTTAATTAATATAATAATAAATAAATTTATTATCATTGTATCTAAATTTCGATTAGAAGCTGGATTATCAATAATTTCTGTCACAGAAGAATAAAATTCTGTTTGCAGATGACGCAGATGAAGGTAACCGATTTTCATATCGTGTTCTAAAATAATGATTGCGTGAAATGTGATTTAGTGCACGTGTGAGTGAGTAGTGTCCCGTTATTACACGTGATGCGCGATTCTGTAGTAGCATTACAACGCTAGCGTATTATTTATAGTGGGGAACAATATGACAAATTCGTGGCGCAAGCACGCGAGTGTTACCCGTTGTTTTACAGGCCACCGGTTTACCATAACAACGGCGTACGGGCTTCAATAAAAACCGAGTGCTTGTGTTTAGCATGTAGATGTGTTCGTATATGCACCCGCGTACCGGCACGTTACAGCATCAATATTGTTATAAGCATGGTCCACCAGCGACAAACATACAGGGGCATACAACTGCTTTGTCGGTGCCACCGTAAGTTCGGCGATTTCTCTTGTCGGGATTATAACGCCAACAAAAATTATTTCCGTAGTGTGATACATTTACCAAACACACAATATTTATCTTCAATTTATTATTCATATTGAAAAACAGGTACATCAATACAAATTTAGGTTTATACCCTCTTATACGAAGTAATAAATATTGTAATCATGAAAATTATTTATCTCGCGATTTTAACAGACTTACAATCTATTGAGTTTCTCTGATTTTAATGTGACCAGTGTTGGAATAACGTTTGTAGAAAGAGAAAAGAGAGAAAGAACAATACAAACTGTTGGAGATAAAATAATAAAACTTTATATCAAAAAAATGTGTATATAGCTGGTATGAAACTCGTTTGTTTTCGAAAAGAATACTGAAGACAGACGTGCATGTTTACTCTAGACGTATTTTGAGGTTTTTGAAATATCTGCAAAACGGTTGCACTTATATAAATAGGTGCAATCAAAATGAAAGATTGTTAATATTACACACAAATTTTGTTAGAAATTTTCTTCAAAAAGTGCACCAGTTACATGAAAATATCTATTCAAATTCTTAAATTCCTTATGCGTGTTGCCATTTTTCGTAGATAAGTAATATATTTAATAAATCGTATGAACAATTCCTGCAAACTGTTTAGTAGGAAAATAAAATATGTTCAAATAATTTGTAATTTGGCATTAAGTACTTATTGTCACAAATAGATTTAATGTAATAAAAAATTTAAAAATATTATATGATATTTTGCTAGATTTTTAATTGTTTTGAAAATTTAAAATAAAAATTCCTGCTGTTTATGTGGGGCATGAATTTATGTGTTTGTGAATGTTTTAAATTTTGTATCTAAACAAAATATTTCTACTATTTATAAGATAGTCCAGTGCAAAACAGCAAATATTTTATTATTATTATCTCCTATTAGGTTTCTAAATATGATAACGCTGATGATAACTTATTTATTGTATGTCAAAGTCCTAATTTGTGCCAAATAATATTTTGGTCAACTAAGTTAACTAAAATATCGAGAATTAATATTCTGCAACATAAAATGCTGGAGTTTGATTTATGGTTTATAAAAGTAGAATCTTTGAAGTTGGTGGTGCAACTGTGTAATAGGTTTATCCTTAGCTTTAAAGATAGAAAGTCCAGACATACCAAAACACATACTCTGGAGACATCGAAGACATGGATAGACGAATGGTTGGGCGACGTGACGCGTGAGGGTATAGCGTCGTCGTCGACAGGGTGCCAGATCCCGCGGATTGACGCATGCGCATCCCCGTCGCTCACGCCGTGTGGTCCGCGAGGATATGTTACATCCACTTCGCGTTCAGTCCGGTACGCACACGAATCCTCCGGTCTTGGCACGTCCAAAAAGACGCGCGCGCGCACAGCCCGAACATCTTACGAGAATAAACTTGGAAGTTTTTGGCGTCAGTTTACGAAAACAGTGTGTGATGATCGAACGATATCATGAGCAAATCAAACATTGGTGAATCTAATAAGGATCAACCATAAATAGGATATCGGTAAAAGTGGTCCCAAATTGGCACGGTGTGTTGTGATGACATTGATGTCTCCAGTTGAGTGACGATTTGTGTTTGAGAGTTTTGGAAGAGGGTACAAATGTGGACAATGTTCGGTCACTTGTGGATGATGTCTGTCGCCTTGATGGCTCTGCAGATGGAAGGTACGTTCAATACCGTCTGGCAGCGTCTGATCCTCGATACTGAAGAGCGCGGATTTGCTTTCGACCATTCGGTCACTAGCATATTTTTGTAATACATACTGGAACCCAATCACCGATAGGAAATTGACTTTTTTTTTATCTTTCCAACCGATGGATTTAAATTGACAGCGCAATTTCAAATTCAAGCGCTATAAACAATCGGAAATTCGTGCTTGTAAATCTTCTGCGTAAAAAACATCCCATCCATTTACCAAGTTATAAAATATTTATTTTCATTCCGCTGTGATCATACATTAAAAAACAATAGCTTTACAATACTGGTACAACCAATGAAGCGTAACAACAAAAATGGCTTCGAATATTAAATTTTTTTCGTTATTAATTATGTAAATATCGCTTTTAAACATACAGGCCTTCACATATGGATTATTGTACTGCTTTTGTTTTAAATTATAATTATTAATGTACCAATTATCATGAAACAGCGCATAAAATATATGAACATAAAACCAAAATAATATTTTGTTTTAATATAGATGTTACGTATATATTTTAATTGTTAAAAATTTTAAAATTTTTTATAAATAATCTTCAGATTTTTTTTTTTTTTAATCAAAGCTATCTCATTCAAACAGATTTATTCTCATATGTTATATAATATTATGCAAGTACAGTTGAATCGCAAATATTTTAATATGTGTGTTAATTTTAATTATTTGAGAAAATTATTTTACGAAAGTAGAATAATTTGTTATTTACAATATCTAATCCTAATATGCCTAATATATTTATTAAAAAATTGAAGTAATGCCATTATAATCGATTTTAAAAACTTTTTTAATAAATCCCTTCAGACCACTAAAACATTTGTAGCACTTTTGTTTCCCATAAAATAATCCGCATACAATACGGAACCAGAATATCTGTCTTTATTCGCAAAGTTTCAAAATGAGATTATTAAAAAAAAAAGGTACAAATTTCCATTTTGCTACAGTACTTATGAATATAAATTTCGTCATTGATTTTTAAGCTAATTATAATGTTTTGCAAGTAAAATATTGACGCTACATTATGCATAAGACTTTTAAATTATAAAAGTGTCAAACAAATTGTCGATTAAAAACATTTAAGAAATACTCAACTACAATATTTCCTAAAATTATCAACACCTAAGCTTAACTTATTTAACAAATATAAAACTTCAAGGTCTAACAGTGTTATGAATTATAGAAATGAGTAGGCTTAGCCTTCTTCTTATTCTGATAAATTATTTACAGATCCAGATCCTACTTTTCTCTTCTTCATTTCGTTTGACTAGTACAGCTTGCCATACGAGTTTATCCGCTGCGATAAAATTCTCTCATAACTTAGATTTTGAATTCTGTTTAAGCTTGCCATAAGTTAGAAGTTGGAAAGAGATGAAATTAGATTTGCTTCGCATCACTTCACTGTTCTTCTATTGATGATTTTGAGAAACTGTGTCATGGTTTTTTTTTTGTGTAAATGATTCCGTATCTTGACAGCATATGAAATTGATATTGCGAAATCGATTGATTGGTTTTGAAAATGCATTTCGAGTGTTTTATATTGATGTATTGGTTTATGTCTTCATAATTCTAAAAATTGTTCAAAGCAATAATTACATATAGCGCTAAATAATGTTTAGGACATGCATAATTAATTTTCGCAAAAGCAACTAAAAATACGGGTATAGCAACAAATTTGCTATTTCTAAATGGTCTTAATTCAGCATTTGATAATAATATGCGATTTGTTTAAATTGTAGTCCTTTAACAAAATCATATATTGAAATTTGAATGATAAATATACTATATTAATTTCGGAACTTCTAATTAAGTTAATATTATCAAAATTAATATTATTTTAAGAAAATGAGAAATAATTCTATTTGCTAATTATTTTTGAATCATGAAAACTTGTTTACGTTTGTTATTATTAATATCATTAACACGCGTTTCCCCGATTCGAGGGTAATAAGACTCGGTAGTTTGATTTATAGCACTATTTCGCAAATGAATTTACTATTATCGATGGACAAGTTCGCATATCACCAGAGCAGAGTAAACTTTGATCGTATATAGGTATAATAAATCAAAAGTAATTGTGTTTACTCGGACAATATAAAAAGCTATCATCTATGAACAGATTCAAAACAAACCAATCCATCATAAAAGCGGGCAAAGAGACCAGTCATAAACCCCAGTAAAGAATCATCCAGAAATTGCCGTGATCTAATTGGTGGTTATTGTTGATATCAGTTTCGTTTCGGTTGCGTCATCGGTTCACAGAGTCTGCTCTAGCGCTTGATGTTAGAGTGATTGATGCCATTAGAGGTAATGATCATTTGTGCGAGGTACTTAATAGTGACAGATATTAGATAATATCAGAATGTCACGTTGGTATATAGGCGCTAAATATATATATATATATATATATATATATATATATATATATATATATATATATATATATATATATATATATATATATATATATATATATTTGCGCGTGATGCAGAAAAATGTAAACAGCTACTAAATATAATAAGCTTCAAAATTCTGAATGTGGTAATGAATTTGCAACGTTTTTTTTGTCTCATTCTTACATATAAAATATGAAAGTACAATAAAATATACTAAAATTCGCATAAACAAGTTTATAGCAGCGCACGTTATTATAAAACATTTATGAGAGTGAGTGTTGGATATAAAAGACATAATACAACACTGAACTTTCTTCTACGGAGTATATCTATGTAAATATCACTAAAATACAAACGCTCGGAATTAATTGATGAATCTGAGTGAGCAATGTAAGCAAGCGAAATGAAAGAGCATTTATGATAAGTTTGATGAATATAAATGAAGCGCGTGTAGCATGTAAAGATAGAATTGAAAGATAATACGAATAATATACGGTTATCTGCTACCCTATTTATGAGAAAAGGCATATATATGTAAATTGAAAATTGTAGTTTGCAATAGATTATGAATTTCTTTGCTATCAATGTTTTTTGCCAAATTTTGTTTAGTTAAAGATTGTATTCATAATAGTTCTATACAATTCGCATTGAATGGGATATTCATTTTTTTTTTCGAATTATACTCTAAAAATACAATCAGCTTGGAAAATGTTATTGTCTGCGTCCCTTTCAATAATACGTCGATCCGACGTGATACAATAGGATTTGTTGGCGAAAAAAAAAAAAGAGGAAATACTTTCATTTCACCTCTGGAATTTTATTTCATGACAATAAAACCGAGAAAGTGCGTACCTGTACGTTTAATACGGATGGAATGACAATGGGAATGTTTACGAAACGTAAAGTTGTCGGTTTTATAGTGAGTATGACGAACATTACTCTTATAGCTTGCCGTATAAACGCGTAAGTGTCTGTATAACTGTAGCGTTAAATGTTTATTGTTTAGAAATATGTTATGGGGCACACATACACGAAATAAGTCGTTACTTATTATGAGATATGTTAAGAAATTATTTAATAATTTATCTGACCTCAAAGACATTTGTATGTATTAATAAACATATGTGCATATCACATATCAATATTTATATGAAATGATATATTAATTAAAATTTATGATGAAGATGTAAAATTCATTGAAACATACTTCGCTTGATAGCAAACAATTTTTATCCCTTGAAATTCTTAATTAAAATTTACATAATTAGAATTTTTAGCTGGATGCAAAAGACTATATTATTATCAAATTTACATTATAATTTTAATGAAAACTTTGCAATGAAAAACGATTTATATATTTTGAATTTTCCACGACGACAACGAACTTTTTGGCATAGTTTTTTAGAGCCTCTAAATGGTCTGAAAACTTTTTTGCTTATCGCTCAAGTTTTTATACGAACTTTTCTCGAAAATGGTTTTTGTTGTATATTTAATAAATAGTTAAGATTACATATACATGCCAATTATGAAATGAACTCCTCTACAACCTTTCATCATATTATCAAACAAATACGTTTTTTATTTTTTTCATGTTAAACCATAACTAAGAATTAAAATCATAAAAACTATATAAATGGGCAGCTTAAGGGAGATATTTGTGTTGAACATGTACTATCTGTTTGAATGTAATTTGAAAACTGATTAGTTTTCTGGAGCTATTGACAACCGGAAATGACACTTTACTTGCTAACCGTTTGCAGCTTTGGTTATTTTTAAATTGCGTCCAATCGACATACATTTTAGTAAATAAAAACCAATACTAGATTCTGCAATTTATGTTTGAAAAGTGTTTTAAAATAATTACTGATTTACTTTGGTTCGGTATTTGAAAAGATGTTTCATTTTATTTATTTATTTATTTTAATAAGTACCGATCAAAATTTCTTTATTGGTGAAAATATAATTATTTAGGATATATTTTATGTTGATTTTTTGAAAAATTTTTACCAGATATATTTTTGGAAATTGTGATAACTCCTTTGAAATGGTCCACGAATATTGGACAGTTTTATAGCGGAAACAATTTTGTCCAAACTTTAGATCTATATATATTTGACAGAAATATATTTCTTTGTAATATCTCTTTGAATATAAAACACAAAATGATAAATATATCTACAATAATTTATAACCAGCGAACATTAATATAAATTACTTATTTATATTTCAATATATCCATGAAAAGAATCAATGATATGGAATGTATGAAAGATAGACAGACAGGAGATATTAATATCTTTATTAGAAAATGTTATATATTTTTTATTTTATGTCATATTAAACGAAATTTCTTTCGCAGATAAATTAATAATTTCTGAAAAGTTAGAACTTATTCTCATAATCTTGCATGCATATTCAAAAAATCTGTAGGATAACATGTCACTTTGTAGTACGGATAAATTTGTTGTCGATAAGAAGCATTACAATGAGTTGACAACTGATGTTTTATATCGCCGTACAATTCAAGCACATAAGAACTGTGCAATATTTCATTCGGGAGAGACAGTAACTTAATCTGTCTTTACCCGTTGAATCGTACATTTCACCTTTAGCAATGGAATCGTGTCCGCTTGACGTATTTCAAGAGCAACCGGCATTTTAGAAGCACAATGTTCCACGTAGCTGTTCCATGTAGCTGTGTCGACCTGATAAATTTATAAGTTATTTCTGAATTTTATTGCGCTGGCTACGGCGAGGAGGTAGCTGTGACTGACACAGTAGCAACCACAATGAGTACCGTTGCCGGGTGCCGGTAAAGAATGGTGCTTCCCGTTTTGGCGGCTAACGACACCTTTCTCGCCGCCACCACGAGCCTGTCGCTCGATCTCGGTTTTGGTATTACAGACACTAATTTGTTGGGTGAAAATTTTACTGCGAAAATGTGCTTCCACAGAAATCGCAAATGAAAATTTACTTGCCTTAATGAAATTTTCTTGCTTTTCGTATTTAGAATTGTGATTTCTGTTATAATTAATTGAAGTGCTTCACAGTAAATTAGTACTAATGTTAAAATTAACATAATTTTAAATCTACTATTTTTTTGCACAAATATGACTAATATAATTAAATTTTATAAAAGTTCAGCTTTATTGTTTTTTACATCACGCACACTTATGGTTAATTGAGATAGATTTTACATGTACAAAATATTTCGAATAAATATAATTGAGACTGAATTGAGTGAAAAACGTAAGCAAAGAGCCATATGATAATTTTGATGAATATAAACACGTGAGGTATACATGAAAACACATTCTAGTGGTATAAAAATATGTGTGCCATTCGATTCATGAAAAAGCATTATTAATATTTACGAAAAAATCATTTTTAAAATGTATTGTGTGTTTCTGTAAAACAGATAAATATTTGAAAGATCGAATTTTATAACTGGTGAATAAACAAAGGAAACGAGCCAACGATTAACATTTATATTTAGATATTATTGCTTGATATTCCAAATTTCGAAAACACATAAGTGTCAAATTGAATATTATGATTTTAGTATCTGTTATAAAATTGCATTTATTGCTGGCTGGTTCATTTTATTGCTCAGTCATATATTAAAGAAACCCCGAGTCGGAATTAAACAACCTACGCAATATTCTTCTACATTACTTTATCACTCTTTCTTCTTTGCCCTGATTCTCGTTCAAATTGAATATGGGAACATATTTTTGATGCTTTCATTAAAATTTTAAATATTTTATGTAAATTTGTCGTATTTTGACAAAAAAAAATTCATAAGCTTTACAAGAACAAAATATGAATAAATTTGAATAGGTATATTTAAACGAAACTTAATATGTAGAATAATGCTGTTATTTTATTTTGGACATAAACTTCAGAATAACTTATAATAACTAGACTAAAATATATTATTTAACTGATGAACAAATTTAAAATACTTTAATTCATATTTAAATCATTTTTCTATTCATATTTCATTTTTTTTAAAACTTATATATGAAAGGAAAAACAAATCAAGCAAAATCTCGGTATTGAGTAATGCCTTATACGTTTTCGTGTGATTTTGAAATGCGTGCACGATGTGTCGCATATCATACATTTGAAAAGATATTGGGATTCTTTTGCGGGCAAAGCATCTGGCACAGCAACGTAACGCGTCGGCAAGAGGCAAGCGAGCCTGTGGGAACGACGCAAGCAGGCAGCCTGTAATCCAATCCTCGACTATGATCACCCGAAGCATCATCGGCGGCACACTCACCAAAGTCGGTCGTGGTTGAGATCTTATAAAAGAGAAAGGGTCTCTGGAATCTGGAATGCTTGGGATTCGGGCTTCACAAAAATAAAGCCGCACTATGTCGTCCTCGTTCACCGCATAACAGACGGACCACCTCACCCACTTCTCCATACCTACGCATACACCACTCAACAATATGACGATACTCACGCGTTTTCTTTCGTTTTCTATTTCACGATCCTCGTTTTGTTTCTTTTATTCTTCCTATTCGTCGTTGTATTCATCAAAATATAAGTGATGAAATGCAATAACCAAATTTTCGATACTTTGTTTATAGTGTTAATATAAACGGAAAAAAATAACTTACAATGATAACACCATAGACTCTCATATACTAAGTAATGAATAAGTTTTGTAATCATGAAATTATTCGATCTCAAAAATTTAATAGAAATACACCTATTAACCTTCCCTTGTGTGTGTGTGTGTGTGTTGTATATATGTAAACACTTTACAACAAAATCTATTGGAACTATAATTATGAAAGATTGTATATTGAAAAGTAATAAATTTCTGGTAATAATAATTAGAAATATCGCATATTTTATATTTATTTGAATTTTTTAAAATCTGTACGTATAAAAAATTCCAGTGCGGAACACTGCTGATGTTTTACATTTATAAAACAAGATACTTAGTACATTTTATCCGATTTTCAATCTATTGTGAATGATATATCAATGTCAAAGAGGGTAAATCCAAATTTAAAATCAGTGAATTAGAAAAAATTCGATTAATTCTAAAATATATTATAGCCATGCTGAGATACGAACACGAATTAAACTGTAATTTTTCTTTTTTCGAAAGTAAATTTTGTTTTAATCCTGCTCGGGCAGATTAAGTAAAAACCCAATTTCGAAGTCGGCGTATTTATTCATCTCCATCAATGGTTACGATCTTGATTTATTAATTAAAGAAAAGTAACATAAAGATTAAGACGAACAATAGGCAGTAAGAAAATCGCAACATAAATTCGTTCAATATCAAACATTAGTCACCGATATACATATTTAGTGTTGCCGCCGAGACCAGTCTCGACGAGACTTTAGCCAGTCTCGTCTCGTCTCGAAATTTTCTAAAAATATATAGTCTCGTCTCGGTCTCGACGAAGAGAGTCTCGATCTCGACGAGACTCTCGATTATTTGACTTTGAATATATAGCACGTGATTGGCTATGGTTCTGTTCGTACTAATTTGCGTTTGCATACGTTTCATAGCACTAAACAAAGGAATACTTATATAAAATAATATAATGTATAAGTTTTAATGATAACTATGTATAATCATTTAAGATATAATAATGGATACAAAGCAAAGTAAAGTTAATATAGGACTCGACAATGATATTTGACATTGTGCAGTATCTATCAGCTCTTTGAAAAAGTATATGTATTTATAGGTACTTTTTATTATCAGAGTCGTAGTGTCTAGTGTGGTTTTAAAGTTAATAATATACCTATATCGAACAATAAAATGAAAAAATGTCTGATTAATAATACTATTGAAACGGGTAGTGGTAGTGTACCCGGCTACAATATTTCGGATTTATTTAAATATTTATCGTTAAGCGGATCTGCAGAATTACGATTATAACGTTGAAAAGCGAAAATTCGTTTGTGCACATGTGATAAACGTTAAATAAGTAAATATATAAAACAATATTTTTAGAAATGAAAAAAATCTTATCAATACCTAGCTTAATAATAATCAGTTGTTAGTACCTCAGCTATTTTTTTGGCTTTGTAGCATAATTTATAAAAAATAATATTTTTGAAAAATTAATTGTAATATGAGCAGAGTTCAAAACTGATAGTTTAGTTTGCTTATATAAATATATGCTCATTGTTTTTTTCTAAATTAATTTTATGATATATCTTATGTAAATATAGTATTATTGATGGAGTTTTAATTTTTATAGACAATAATAATCACAATAACAAACCTACCACATCAATAACAATATTTTAAAATTTTTTGTCGAGAGTCTCGGCGAGACTATTAATCGGTCTCGTCTCGGTCTCGGTTTGCCTGACGAGACCAAGATCACGGTCTCGTCTCGAAAAACGAGACGAGACGAGACGAGACCGAGACCAGTCTCGGTCTCGGCGGCATCACTATACATATTTGTAAAAATATCGTAGATAGGATTTTAGTTTACTATAAAAATGATATTTTTTTAACTATTCAAAATTTATATTTGAATATCTCTCTTATATTAACAAAATACGTATAAAAAAGTTCAGTACAAGGCATTGTGGAGACAAAAAAAAGGTCTCGAAAAAAGGGAGTGTATGTTGGGTATATCATACTTAGCTGTGACATAAACACATATCGGATGGGTCTTGTTTCAATAAAGGATAGTTTGATTTTTCCCGTACAAACAAAAAGTGACAATTTAATATCATGTCCACGTAATTACAAGCGTGAATATATAACACTTTTTACCCTCCGCTGTTAGTAACAGCGTTGCGTTCGCAGTTAAATTACCGAACGCGGTACTAATGAATATGCATAGTCGTGAAACATGAACCAATGCGGCTCGCGATGGTGCTTTGGTGGTTCGCTCTTCGTCTTCGTCATCATTCTCATCTTGATCATTTCGCCATCAAGAAATTAATTATCCACTTGCACAATTATGCCTTTTTCAGTTCATCTTCACAATTTTAATATATTCTTCAGCGTGTTCTAAATCCTAATAAGAAATCAAAAAGTTTTCAATTACGTAGAAAAAGTTGCTTTACGAAATGAAAATATTTTTATTTGAAATTAAAATATTATTTAAATGTAATATCAAATACAACAATACATTATAAGTCAGGAAAATCTTATATCAAATTTTCTGTTTCCTCGGGATATAATATAATAATAATAGTCGCGGAAAACAATTAAATAAAATAGGCAGTTCATAATAATGTGCATAAATACATAAAGATAGCAAGTATATTTATTTATTAAATTATATATATTTATAAATTAAATTATAATTTTGTATTTCTAGTTGTTAAATAAAATAAATATCGTATTCATATGTTAAAATAATTCTAATTAATATTAAATAATGGAAAAAAATCTTTTTAACTTGTCTTTAACTGGATTATTCGAAGAAGTTAGGTGAGAGAAAAACTATGTTTGCAATTAGTGAGAAACGCGAAACTTAAAATTTAAACGAAGAATTTGTTTAAGAACCGTGTCTGTAATCAGTGGCTAATTGGAAACATAATATTTGTTCTTTAAACTTGTGAACTTATTGCATAAAACATGGAAAACTTTAACGAAAAATAACAAAGTCTCTAAGTAAATTCAACTTCAAACGAGAATTTTTGTCATCTAATTCTGTTTGTTTTTTTTGAATCGAGCACATTATTAAGCTAAAATATTAAAATTGCAATTAACAAAATTAAAATATCCTGAAAACTTTCTAGAATCTTCTCGTTCCCTTTACAGCATTCATAAAATGAACAGTGTAAATAAAAAGTCACCTATATAGTAAAATTAATTTAATTTCAAATTAAAAGTAAATAAGTTTGTCTGTAATAAATTTTGCAAAATGTCGTTTTTCTTAAATGTGCAATGCGTAAAACAACACTTACTGAAATGGAAGTATGTGTTATTGTAATTTATATCATTTAAGTATTATGCAAAATGATATGTTTATGAAACATACACCAAAATAAACCCATTTCAAAACGAGAAGTTAAACTCTTAAGTAGACTATAAACAAGCAGCTTGGAGTCCTTTCGTGTGGCATAGCATTAAACGACGGTTGTTATATCCTTTATTATTGTACGCACAAACCTGCAACAGTAACACAACAAGCGTCACAAACAATAAAGTTATATTAAAAGCGCTCAAAGCTTGTAAGCTAGAGCACGAGATGTCGCGACTATAAAAACAAAATCCTCCCACTCTATTCGCTGATTAGCGCATGCGTATATATATTTTATTAATATGATTGTTTAGTGCGCACAAATTTAGTTTGCACCCGGCGGGGATCGCGTATGTTCGTGATAAAGTGGCTGACATGGCCCGGGTCAACTGACTAGGTTAAGTGCTGGCTCAGCTTTACCACGTTTTTTGCTCATGTTCTTTGTCTTCCCTTAACATATACTTGTAAATTTTTTACCCATTAAATCTCTCATGTTGCACTACTGTACGTTGTTCTAGCCAACAGTGCAGTAAATCTCTACACACTACAAGATAATACAAAATAAACCTAGCGCAATGTTGCTTTTCAATCTCATCCGCGAGATGAAATTCTCTAAACATTATTTGTCTTCATTTTTACTAATAAACACTGTAACTTTATTCAGATTCTTATATTTCTTTCTCGCATTGCCTTTTTTGTGTGTTTTATTTACTGTAATGATAATCATGAGTAAAATAAATTTTAAACTTGATATAAACGTAACAATCGTAACAATTAAAAATATTGTAATTGACGATACACAAAGCCAACTTTTTTACGCTACGTAATATTTCTGTTTTTAAATATAAATTATAGCAGTAGCATTAATTTGATTATTGCGGCACATATTTTCCAATTAATCTAAATTTAAATTCAATGCCTCGGTTTAATTATGAGTCTAAAGACATTAAACATTTATTATTAACATATAAAAATGCTAATATCGTAATAATTTACGACAGCAAAAAGCACATTGAACTGCAAATCATTTAAAATACATAACATATAAAACATCTACGATAATTATATTTTAAGTATGGTTTTGAATCATTTGTCGCATTCAATTATCTAAATTTAGTTTCAAGCTTTTTCGATGGCTACATACTTAAAATTAAGAATCGCCGTAAAATTAAAATCAATAACTTAGATATTATAGGAATATGCAAAAAAAAATTGATGATGATCTTTGATTTTCTTTAATGCCCATTTCACACTAATTCTAACGCGTATTCATAGAGAAAATAAACTTATATTAAAGTAATATTAAATGTGCATTCTTTTTTAATTCTTGTACAACTACATAAGATTATCTTTTTTATCAAGTTTAGACTTGGTCTAAATTTAAACGGTTAACTATGAATATGATATTCAAGATATACTAAACATAAGCAGAGACAATTGGTGAATTTAAGATAAATTTGAATCAAATATGATTAGATTAAATTAGTTTTAAGTTAGGCTAACTAAGGTAAATTGATTTGATGTTAGTAAAGGATGCAAAATGTAAATTGGATCATTTGTATTTATGTGTGATTACTGACGGTCAAATCACAATTTAACATGTAGATAAACAACGATATGAGATGTAGTAATAGACAAATATGGTAGTAATAAATTAT
This sequence comes from Nebria brevicollis, assembly GCA_944738965.1. Lineage (NCBI taxonomy): Eukaryota > Metazoa > Arthropoda > Insecta > Coleoptera > Carabidae > Nebria > Nebria brevicollis. The sequence goes on from OX122897.1 coordinate 16,975,127, forward strand.
TCAATACTTGCGCCGTTGTGTACGGTATACCTAAACACGAATGCTTATGCAAACTCGACATCTAGCGGTTAACATGATAATATGTATATGATAGAGTAACACGAGGGTGCATGTGTAACACAACCACGCAATTTGAAAGTGAAAATTATGTTAAAATGACGACTTTGTGGTATATTTGACGATTTAATTGTTCAGTAAACTATGTTTCATCAAATAATGTTTACTGCATGTTTGATTTTTGTATAATATATACGGCTGTTAAATTTGATTTTTTTTTACAATTATAAGAAGAAAATTAAGTTTTGCCATAAAACAATTTTTTATTATTTAAAAAGCCTTAAATTTAATATTACTGCTCAAAATAAATATCTACTATTACATTACTCTAACTCCAACAGCAAATGGAGAAACTGTTTGTTCTTGTATTTTAAGAGCTTAAAATAACTTTAAATAACTCAATAGTGAGTGCAGTTATATTGAATTTTAATTCGGATAACTAGTTTTAGCAAAATTTAGTTGACTTGAAGATAATTATATGCTCTAGTAGATATGTGTGCAACAAAAAAAGAAACTGTTTTTTTATGCCACACCTAATCTACTCGAACAAAGCTCAAAAGCCGGCATTACTTCAAACACATTCCATTTTTTTGTTCACTACCGTTGATTCAGCATTAGCTCATATAATTGAAACATTCAGCACTACAGATTAATATCTAATACTGACTATGTGAACAAAAGTGTACACTTTATTTCTACTGTGCCTGTGGTGGTAACACGGAAAATTTATAAACCGCTCAGAAGAATTACTAGCAAAAGAAAATGTATGAGATCGTTTAATATAAAGAACACGCGGTTCTCCACTTGAACACGCTTTTAGAACTAAAGGATTTTAAGTGGAATTTTATTCAGTTATACATGCAGTTTTCAAGCTTGCATAGTACTCATTATTTTTATTTCAATACAGCGGATAGTCCGAAAAAGATAAATTTTAAAACACACAACTCTGGATCACTCTTAAATGTATTACATTTATAAGTCATAAATCAACTCATAAGCCTCTTATTGTAAAATCTAGTAGATTAAATTACAAATATGATTTTGTAGATATATTATTGTTAATAATCCACGCAAATATAAGAGTAGTGGAGAGGGTGGTTGTTTACATGTGCACAATAGACAAATTTGTAAATCTAGTGACATAGTAGATGAATATCAGACTAATGTTTTGCAAAACGTGGCGAAACGAACAGAGTGCTGATTTAAAGCGAAAATTAATATTCTGTTTTATCTGCTAACATCGTGCACACAGACTTTCAAACTTCGTAATGAAACAAGGTTTACAAAACGAGAATTGTTATCACCAGAGGCAAAGTCACTGGCACACAATGTTAGACGAACTAACGACGCCCTGAAATATGGAACGCTAACTGAACATTCGTATCCCCACACTTCTTCTATTCCCCAAAATTTACGTACAAATGTTACTTGTTTAATCATCTTGTGGTAAATTCGGTTTATTCAAATTTCTACCATTAAATATTCTTTCTAATAAATTATGGACCATAATTCTAACACTGGGAATAAAAATAAATTATTCAGAACTATATATTTTTTGTAATAAACATTGTTACTATTTAAAACCATAAGAATTGCATAAATCATAATTAACAAGAACAATATATTGATTTTATTGAAAAGACCGAGAATGAAATAATACATTTTGTTTATTAATCAAACATAAAAACACGATGTTTAAATAAAGCCTTCGTTTGTTTCAATATAACGATTTATAAATATTATCTCAACACAAATAAAACGATCACCATTCTCTAATTAACTGCGGAGCATTTTAATTTCCAAAAAAATACTTTGTTTTCAAAAACAATTTTTATATACGTTATTTGTAGATGAAAAATGCACTGAAGTATGAAAGATTTTAGTAACTGCACTCATATAATATACTTCCATTACGTGCAATATAGCGTTAAATACATTTGATGAAAAGACATTCTTGTGAATTTTAATGATGTCGAATGCAGGCAATGAAAGAGATAGATACATTTCGTTGCCTCAGACTTGGTATACAACTGATTCAAATCTGGTGTATGGAGGAGCAGCGGTTAATGCTTTCTTTTATATAGAAATGATGAGTTTCGAAAGTAAAAATGAATCAAAATAATTAAATACCATTTTCAATGTTGCTCAAATATCATGTACTTTATCTTCAAATATATAAAATTTTTAAAAACTGTATCTCGTGGTCAATTGGTTGCTTCAATATCTTTTTATTTATTATTGAAAGTTTCTTTTAAAACGAATTTAAATATTAAACTATTGTAAATTGAAAACTTTTATGGGCGCATAAAAAATTGCTATCTCGGTATAAAAACGCATGGAAATTGACCTTTTAGGATAATTTTCTACAGGACTCGAGTAACCGAATTTTTTTTGAATACAAATTCTATCTTTAGACCACCTTGAATATACAACTATAAAGTGATATATTTAAAAGATTAACAAATCAGTGTTTAAGTAACTTTGACTATGATTGCAAAATTAAATTATATTGAATATGTTGCATTCTTATTTTAATAGTGAAAACAACAGTTATAAATATTAACACAAATTTGAATATATCTTATACCAGGTACTTTTAGTTATATTGATGCGAATTTTCATTGTCAAAATATTATATATAAAAATATATAAGCAAATTTAAAAGATGTATGATATTGAATGGCATTGATTGAACTAGATGATGAACGATTACATGTATATGCATATTTTTAGATTTTTTCTTTTATATAAAAAGCGTCAATAAAATAAGCGTTGTTTGAAAAGTAATACTTACACGCGCGCGTAATATATCGTAATATGACGCCAAATTTGATTGTAATTCTAAAGTGGTTTTAAATTGAGTGTCACATAACTTGTTTATGATCGACGAAAGCTATATCGATGTCGTTGTCTTGAGTGCAATTTGTTGTTTAACAGGAAGTGATGAGAAATCCTACTATTACCGTTAACGTTTAATGTTTCTATTTCAGATATAAAAGTTAAATTATACTTTGCGTAACTATACGGCAAGCGTTAAAACTTTATGGTTTTTGACATTAACTAAAATAAACGGCACAGTATTTAGTATGTGATAATAATACTAACAAATTGCTCCAATGTTAATCAATTACATTTTTTCTTAGACTTGCAAACAAATTATTTATAAAAACATTGCCTTGGTAGACTAGGTAGATGACCATATATATTGACTAGCACAGAAAGAGAGAAAAGGTAAAAAAGAGAAATAGAAAAAATATAAGAGAGAGTGAGAAATAAATAGATCATCTCATAAATAAAGAGAATCGATTAGATTAGCTAATTCTTTGCTCAAGGAAGGTTCCTAGAAGACAAAAAGTGACTTATGACGTATGTGTGTCGTAGTTCGTAATACTTCCGACAACGTGTTTGGCGTATGACAAATTTTAAGTTAATTATACTAAAACAGATGTCCCTTTTCCTGAAGTAAGGCAGGACGCAGGCAGCGATTCCGTCCCTAAATAAATACACAGTATTTTCTTATCCTTTTTAGATAATTAAGATTATTTATTTAGGAATATAAACTAGAGTGTATTGTTTTTTCTTTAAAATATATCTCATTATAAATTAAGTGTTTTATATATCGTATACGCATAATTTCAAGCAATTCAGTTTTGTCTATATTTATCAAGAAGATAAATATATTATAATTATTCTAATCTATACAGTACATTTTTGAAAAATATGTATCATAAAAATGAAAAACTGCATTATATGTAAAATGTAATTAAAATGATAATAATTTATATATTTGCCTATATTTAAATTTTTTATCAGTGCAATGAAATTTGTAATATTATATTCATTTCTTCGACGACCATATTTGTTGAAGATTTTATTGGTAAATAAAAAATTTACGTCTAATTCCGGATGGGGAATTACTCTACCCGAATAGTATTTGCATAATATGAATCGTAGAATATTTAAATTATTTTGTTTAATATGCAAATTCGTTAAATAAAAATACATTGCTAAAATACACGACCAAAATTTGATATAAAATCGTGAAAATAATTATACGCTTTTTAATAAAAATGAATGATGTAATTTAGGAAAATATCCGTTCCGCTGTTAGTAGCTCAACCAATTCACGTGTTCTCTGCACTAGTAATATTTAAAATTAAAATTACTATATATTTTTTATATGAACAACTCTTCGTAAAGTAAATATGCAATATATTTAAACATAATATTACTGCACGCAGGTATTCGAGCTGAAGTTTATACAAGTTTATCTCGGAAGTTTAGACATATAGATTAAAATACTGGGATGAAAAGATGATGACTTTGCCATGTAACTTTTTACTCTTTTTGTACTGAATTTGTGGAAAAGATATAATCATTTTTGTAAAAAAAAATACATCTCAACTTTTCGCCGTATGAAAGCAAAAATGCGAAGACAAAGATAATAAAAAGAAAATGAAAACCCTTGCTATCTGATGGCATGTATAATTTTGTGAGAATATTTGAATCACATTCGCTTGCATATACTTACCAAAGTATTGTTATAGTATTTAAAAAATTAAATATTTCAACACTCAACATAGCATCCATTTTATAGAACAACTTAAAATTTTTAGAATTTTTAATATAAATTAGAAAAATAAACTAATACAGATTGCCAAATACATTAAACAGATATTTAGAAACATGATTTTAAGCTGTATTAAAATACTGTGCATACATTTTTTGTTATATTTTAATTAACTTTTCGGGGAAAAAATCATAAATAAAGATAAACACACATGGTATTACATTTTTAATTTCATAAAAATGAAAAAAAAACCCTTCTCAAACATTGTACAAAAATTGTAGTTTATGATTTTTTCCATATGAACACAAAGGTGATATACTCTAAAATACGGTTTATAAAAATAAAGCTTTATTACAGAACTAGTTCTGCTTATAATTATATGTTTGTAACAATTTCTACAATAATTATTTATGTGTGATTTGAAAATGTTCTAATTTGTATATTTCTTTTACAGGTAATAAATGCGAATTTTCTTCAACTCTATCGTATAAGGTAATTTTGTATCTTTTATTACATAAATTGTAGCGCGTAATGAAAGCAAAAAGAGTCATTATAACATTTATATTGACTGAAAATGTATAAATACTGCAATATTGCATATTTGTATACCTTGGTCAGAAAAACTATAATTTGTATTTGCAGTATCTATGCTACCAAAATTATCAATTTCAATTTTTGTACCGTCGTTCTAGTATTATTAACGAGAACTAAAAATCGCGTATAATAGTAGCCATACAAAAAAAAAAATGGTGAAAAATAGATCAATTTACGAAATTTTTAAAAATGATGGAAAATAAAGCAAAATAACTAAATCATCATGAATATTATACAATAAATAAAAAGCTATTTATTTTAAAATTACAATCATATTCATATCTGAGATTTGAACAAGTGTTCATTTATTCTTAAGCCAGAAAGTAACATATTTTTAACATAGCTTTATAACTATACTATAGGAAAAGAAAAAACCAATGCAATCTGCAGAAAAAAGTTAAAATCCAACTGGAGAAAGTAAAACAAATACACGTACGGTCATCTTAAGAGTAAAAAGTTTATTATTCATTTCAGGGTTGGATGACAGTGTTTACGTTTTCGTATCATCAATGTTGGCAAAATAAACAGAATGCAATCACATTTAACATGTCCCATATTGAGATCTGTACCACTTACCACTGCTTTGCCCAGCTGGATAAAATACTCGCGGAAGGGTGCGCCACGGCAATCGTCATATATCTGTCTCATTCCAAAGCATTGATTTACACGTAGCTCGCGCTCGGTTAGTTTCTAAAGCGCAAGCGCTACTCAACCTTATGTGCTTGGTTGAGTGTATGTTTATACAGACGTGACAGAACAAAAATAACCTGAAATAAAACTTCTCTAACATATTGGATCATTTTAAATACGCCAGCGTTCTTGAAGAATTGCCCATACGTTTTTCGAGCAGCAGTGCTATCTTGGCTAAAAATGTTATTTTACGAAAGCTTGACGTATATCTGCGACTTTTGTTTATACCTTACGAAATTGGATATTTAAGAAACTAGTTCGAATAAAGGATGTTTCCATACTTTAACAAATTCATCCCATACGAATTGTAATCCCATATTGTAATATGTAGAATAAACATTAAATTGTAACGTAATATGACCGATGGAATATTTTGTATTCTTTTTTGATAGGATTTTAATAAGTTTAATTTATATGAAAAATATTCATGATTACTATATTTTCAATGCTTATTTAGGAACAAAATTTCTTTTTAAGAGGGTACTATTGAGATTTTAAACATCCTGATTGGATTAAATTTTACGATGAATACAGGAAATGTTTACGCACTGAAACGTACACATTATTGATATATAAAAACACGTCTTTTCCATTCGAATCCAATTTCTTTCTTTAGCCATGCAATAAAAAGTAAATATACATTTTTTGCGTCATTTAAAACGACTTTTTTATAACACTTTTTAGATTCGGAAAGGAGATGCATTGGAATACGAAAATAAAGCGAAGAAGAACTAAAATGTTGACGGCGCGGCACCGACGTTGGCCTCTGAATATTTGAATTTTTGATGTGTAAATAAAATTTCGGAAATTACCTAGCCGTAATAACGCCGCGCCGCTAGGGGTGCCACGTGGTAAACCGTAAGTGCTAGGGTTTCAGAGAGTCAGCGTTATCGTAATCATAAACCACACAACCACTGGTGGATGATTACAGATTCCGGAAGTGGCTTCTTTCATGGAATGGTTATAGAAAATTTAATTATTCATTTAATAAATAAATTAAATATAAACATAAATCATATTTGTTCTGTTTACTTATAAATGGTTCCTTTATATTTTCATATACGACGTCTCTGTGCGTCTTGTGTGTGTGTGCGTGTGTGGGTGCGCGCACGCGAGCGTGTGTGTGTTTGTTTACGTGTGTGTGTGTATGCGTAAAATTATGAAACTTTGAACTCAAGAATTCTATATATATTTTATTCTTCTTTAATTATTCAAACTGGAAGTGCATGTTTACTCTAGTCATTTTTGCGGCTTCTACAATAACTCAAAAGCGGTAGCAGTTACAGCAATAATAGTTAGAATAAAAGTTAATATTTCGTACAAGTTTTGTTTGAAATTATTTTTCAAAAAAGGTACAGATTGCATGATAATGGCTATTGAAATTTGTTTATTTTTTTACACAAAATAGACTGAAATAATTTGGAATTTTTTTATTAATAGCAATAAATATGTTTAGTGAAAAAGTGTTTCAAAGGTTAGTAAAATATCAAAAATTAGTAAAGTAATAAACATAAGATATGATGGGTATTTAGTTGATTTTAAAAATTTACTTTTTTAACTAAATTTGAAATTTTCGCCGTAACTTTTGACTGTATTATAATATATGTATGTTTTAATGTTAAGTAGGCATAATTTATCTTTCATAATTTCTAAATACTAGCCCAATAAACTCATTGTTCATGGGTATTTCGTGGGCATCACATGTCATAAACCATGTATAATATAAAACAATATCCTAGTGGGACGTTTAGCACGCTACCAATTTTATTACACAATATTATCAACAGCAGCTTTATTGTGATCACGCATAAATAATACTAAAATTGCTGCGCATTATCCACGTAATCCCTTGAAGCTGGCAAAACGCCGCGCCGCGCCGTACTGCACAACGCACAAACCAAATTCGTTGCCTGCCAGTTTAAACGCTTGCATATACGTACACCATTCGGAAAACAATGTATTTACGCGTAATGACCATCGCGACAATAAAAATTTCCTAAATATAAACATGTTTAACTGTTTTGTGTTTAGTGAGGTTGAATATGTTACTATTTTATGTATCTCATAAATATTACGTATTTTCATTTTATTTGAAATACAAAATTAAGTGACTACAATATCATGTCTATTCCCATCAAATGAGGTGGCAGAAAGCCCATTGTAAAAATTCGCATCGTGAACAAATTGAAATTCTTCTATTTCGTTTGCTCACAACCATCCATCATCACACCATTCATCTCGCCCACGTAACTCTTTTTCGTCAATCTTTCATTCGATACTCTTTCAACTTGACCATATTATTTCACTCATTTAATAGTACTACATTTTCTACAATAAAAACCGAATGAGAAATATAAAGAGGAATACGATATTGAAAGAAATGCTATACTTATTTAGAGTGGATGAACTGAGTTGATTTAATCTTATAGGAAAAAATTAAATTATAAGCCATCTTTTCGCCAGATCTAAAGTAACGTATTCTTATGCTGAAATAAATTGAACGTTGTGAAGAAAAGACGTCTTATAATTAAATTTATGGCTATAAACCTTAATCGCTTAATCATTATTTCATTTTATTGAAAGAATTTCGAGTGAAGGTTGCAAATTAAAGAGATAAATAATGTCTGCAAATAAAACGCTTTTAATTCAGTATTATATGATTTAGAAACGATATTAATATTCAGAAGTAATAAAGCTAGTGTTGTCTTTCTAGTTTTTGCAATTCTAATAATTTAATGTTGAAAACCGTAGAAATGCGTAGACATTTACTATTTTATGAGCCATTCAATAACGTGCCAACTCTAGCCTGTCGCGTGTTTATTGTTTGTTGGGTAACGAGATTGCCAAGTTGGAAATTTCAGACTCCATTTCCATGCGAACTGCTGCGACAATTGTCTCGACCTGTATCTAAACGTAATAATAGTGGGACGTGGACTATGCTGCAGTACCCTCTCCCGCCACAGTTCGCCATCATTGCTGTGTCCGTGATTGGGAGCTTGGGAGTGATTTTACGGGAGTCTGGGTTCAATTTGTTCGCGTAGTATGTACGTACACAGACACTGAAATGCGAAACTTAACTGGAATCTGGTAGTCTGTGCACTAGTCCCTACGGTTTGCTTGTGTGCATTATGTACTTGGAGTAATTTATAGTTAAACTAATCTATCTTAGTTTATGGACGCGTTTGGCACTTTGTTTATGACGTGTTCTATCATTAAATTGTAAGTATGAACGTCGAAGGTACGACGGGCATGCCGATGCCAATGCTGCTTCGACACCGGTGTACGTGACGGGTAACTACTGGAACTAACGTCGTACCCACTAATCTATATAATAGTCTCTGCAACTTACATACATTTTCTTCAACAACAAGAACAAAAAGATCTTGTCATACATCGCATCAACACTGTTCACGTGTTTCATTATGTTAGCGATATACCATAAACTTAAAAGTATTGCTACTTGTTTCACTATATCATTTGAGACATAAACTTTTTAAAAACTATTTGACCATATTAGGATCGTCATTTTATTCAAATCTTCAAAATTTCATGATAAATCTACATTAACGAATTTCCAATTTAGTTGTGGCGCATCTAAAATAAATCAACGTTGAAACGCGGAATATTTTATGAGCGCGTCGAATGCGATGAACTTGAATTCATTTTCCTACATATCTAACTGACGATACAGGCAAATGGTTTACTTGCGGCTGGCTTAGTCGCGTATGCTCAATTTGATATATCCGTTGAACGGATGCGAGTTTGCATTCCTTTGAGTAAAAGGTATATTCTCAATTTGACTAAAACGGTTGAGATTGGATCGAGCATAGGTACCTTTCTTCGGCCAATAACCAACAATACCTCATCCGTTACATCGAAACCTATATCGGCATTCCTGGATTATTCCACGAACAAATTACACACATACATACATATATTTTTTGCTTTTATATTCGTTTTACCACATTTGTATCTATACAGCAATAATCAAAATACATGAAATTCTTAAATATAAATATGTGAATCAAAAAAACTGTATTATTTTTTTATCTGACGAATATGCAGGATTGCAAAAAAATATTTGATTGACGTATTACTGGAAAAAAGATTTTTATGCAACCTTATAAGGTCTTACGAACAAATATGATATTTGTTATTTATATACAAACAAGTGTATACATTTTTTTGTGTTTGTCTCTCTTAAACCACGTAGCACGTTTAAGCAAACTACACAGTTCAAAATGTAAATTTATTTAAAACAGGGTATCAGAATAATCCTTAGCTACTGGGCTGATAAACCTGACACGATTCCGGATAAGCCTGATACTATGTTGGCCAACTGTGTATTGTATATTGTTGCAATGTATTTAGTTTAGGTATATTATGAATTTGTTGGCTGATTTTTGTTCTTTTATCTTTTAATACCAACGTTAAAGTAGAACATGTTGACAACTGGCGTTTTTGTATTTAATTTTTGAGTTAGTACACATATACTGTGATTTTCTTAAATCAAACGATTCTGCATAATCTACTGCAGTCAATCAATAATTGTGCAAAATTAATAAGATGCTATCATTTTGCACATTTTGCACATCATTTTGCACATTTTGCATAGAAGGCAATACTGTGCATCACAAGAGATTTCTGTGTTGTTTATTACCATTAAAAATCTCGTTAAAATGAAAAATATATCACAAATTTCTGTACGTAATAGTGGATTGTTAACGTAATGAAAAGAAAATCAAAGAATCCAATGCCGACTGCAACCTATGATTTTGTTTTTTAATTCTCATCTCTTTTTTTCTTTCTTATGAAAATACATATGAAAAGTTATTGTAATCATTATATTTTGAGTCGAGTCTGACTATTTTTAAAATATGTTTGTGTTCATTATGTTCATTTATAACTATGAAACGTTATATTTATGGTTTGTGTACGGCTGGCAAAAATATCTCTTATTTATATATCAAACCAGAAATGCATGTTAGTTCTTGTTACTTTTCCGAAATGGCTACATTTACAGCTATGATTAAAATAATAGATATTAATATTTGAAACAACTTTTTTTTGTAAATTTTCTACTAATTACAACAAAAAAAATCTAGTTTATTTATTTATATTGCCATAAGAACGTCGATATGAAATATTATATTTATTAAATATTTACCGATCATAATAATTACTACTGTAGTATAATAGTAAATAATTAACTTTCTTGCATTTTTCAATTTTTGTATTTGAATAACCAATTCCTTTCTTTATAAGAAAATCCAGTTGCAGAATGTTATTAAATAGCAATAATTTTTAATACTATTAACATTATAATTCATATATGATGTAACAAACTTTATGCTTTAACAAGATTATCAGAAATCTTGAAATAGTCCATTTTGAGATGAACTTTTTAACTTCTATTTTGAAGATCTAAGTAGATCGAGGCGACATTATTGACACTGATGGAGAAATAGTAAGTAAAGGCTCTCAACAGCTGTCCAGTCAGTGATTTATCGTTGTATTTATAGATGACGACGTTCGACCCGACTTGCATCCACTGCAAACCTTGCATGGTCACGTACATCTCACATCCACTCAAAGATCGTGCTTATGTGCGGCAAATCCTCCCTTTCGTATTATAGTGCTATGCGGCACTTTGCCTCAATTGAACAGATTTACGAAAGTATAGTAAATTGTGTTGTAATAGTATCAATTTTTAACCGCGCAACGCGAAATAAACAAAACATTACTTAATTAATATATATTTTTGTAATAAATAAATATTGTGTAACTTAATATGCTTAAAAGCATTTGCTAAGGAGAGTTTAAATATATTTCTTAATCAACAAATTCTTTATTCGTTTTTTTTTTATCAGCTACGCATATTTTATGACTTATGATTTTCAGGTTCCACATTTTCATTCATATAAATATTTTTCATCAATCTCATGACTAAACCATTTCATTTGGCGATCACCCTTATGCGATATTGTTTGTTGGAACATAAAACTACAAAACTACTAAAAATTCAGACCTTTTGATGTGAGATTATTTCAAATTTCAAAGGTAGTACCACTATTGTAAGGACACATATTCAAAACACATCCGTTTCGATGCTATGCAGATTTCAATAGTCAGTCGTACACGATTATTGTAAGTACATATCTAAAGCAGTATAAAGAGAAATTCTATTCAGTACATATATGAAACAACTGTTTCATTCAGAATGCTCCTTGCTATTCTATAGTACATTTAGATTAAAAGTGAATATACAAAATTCAGTTGCAGTACACCGAATTAGGCAAAAACTTTTTAGCACTTCGCATAATACGCGTAAAATTCCCTTCAAAACATAATTTTAATTCTATTATCTGAATTTGAATATATTTTAATCAAATTTATTATTATTTAATATTCCAATTCAGTAAAAAACAAGCAATTTTATTTTAGTAATTTTATTAAAAATAAAACCAAAACAATTGTTACTTTCTTATATAATCATAAATCTAACTAAAATGAACATCAGTACAAAAACACCTTAGTAAGAATTCAAATTTATTTTTAATATATATAATATAAAATATTAAGTAATTATTTTATTAAAAGATATAGGTACATATTTAATATAATTTAGTTTCGCTTATTCTCATATATGCTCTACGGTGAACCAATGTTTTTGTTTTTATTTTTTATGTAAGTACACATGATGGTGCGTTGAAATCTGTTTGAAGATGTAATCGTGCATTTCCCTACAAGTTTTGAAAGTGAATCAAAACTTTTATACGCTGGTATATGTGGAGCCGAAATGTCGCCAATAAATATATTTCTTACAAAGCTGTATCTGAATTCCTGTAAAGTAATTCCGTTTTCATTTATTCGTTTACAAAGTCACATACTAGTTTATATATTATTGATGTAACAATATACGGATCTTTTTATGGTTTCCTGTTAACATCGTATCAATAAAATAGTAAACTTTAGTTTTTATCACTGATAGAAATGCACACATAGTTATCTTTTAAAATAGAAAATTGTAATGTGGTTTCATGCGAGTATACGCGTTACTTCACAGTTCATAGGATGTCAGGCGTTCAAACATTGTTTAAACAATGTCTTTGATAAACTTTGAGAAAATTTGTTTTGACGCTGTCGGCGTGTAGTTCTCTCACCCTGTTGGACTAAAAAGGATTGTTCCTTTGTTAATCTGTGGCGTTCAAGAGTCGACCGCTTTAATTGCGTTTCTTAGTCATTGATTTATTCTATGTTGCGTGTTGATGTTTCGTACTACTGTTTGTATGATGTTGACGTTACTTAAGCTCTAATTGTCTGTTAGGGGATGTTAATACATCAGCCACATGCCAAATTACTTGCCCGAAATGCCAACTACTCTATACAAACACAGAGACAGCCTCACCTTGTACACTAATAACTCATACACATTTGCATCATTACTCCTCAACACCTTCGCTGAATATTCCAATGTCAAATATTATTGTTTATTTAAATTAACTCATATTATTTTGCATTTAAGCTAAACAATGTATGTGTAGATGGTGTTATAATAATTAACCACGAGATTAATAGAAATAATATTTACCTACCATCGGATTTTCACAAAGATATCAAAGACGTAAAACATGAAAATATATATTTATGAGGGAACCCATTGATATTTTTTTCAAGATCAAAGAAACCCGAATGTAACATAAATCTCAGATGAGTCAATTCAGACCACTTGTTTACTGTGGAAAATGTAAAAGGTCACCAACGAAAACATCTCGATCTTGTAAATAACTTGGATGGGACATCGATTCAAAACTTAATTAATTGATAGGGTATTGATTCCATCTGTTCTTTTATTATTTAAAACTGTTGGTGTGACCGAGGATAACGAATCTGTCTTATCATTAATAGATTTAGCGAACAACAAATTTCAAACTTCTATTGTACATTTTACAATTATATTTTGTTTTCAATGTTGTTCATTTTATTTTTTTATTATTGCATATTTCCATCACGCTTCGCTCTATACTGTGTTATCATTAATTTTCATAATTAGCATAAGTTTATAAGATTAGAAATAATAATAACCGTTTTAATTGACTGGTTTTCGCTTGTTTATCACCGATAATCAAATGAAATATGATTAATTATACAAATTAATGCATTTAACAATAAAGCTTTTAACATGCAAATTGGCTTAAGCGTTTATCGTATAATAATATATATAAAATAGTAAAAATTATGTACATAACTTATTCTACAAATAGTTATCTGCATAAATAATTAGAAAGAAATGTAAATGTTTGTAGTTCAGTGCATAATTTAATAATAGTTATTCGTGTCTACAAATATTACGTAAAATATCAACGTTGGAACTGAAATATATCTTGAAATATTAATTCGGGTTAGAATCTTTATATGTTTATACAATGCGAAGGTTTTATGAAATTTTGTTTTTAATTGACTGGTAAAATAATAGAATTTGACAGTGTATTGTATTAATACAATTAAAAATGTAAGCAAAACAAAAAACAAATGAAAAATGATAGGAAATCAGTGTCAGTTTATCGACCACAATATCAATTAACTTTTAAATGAGTTTTGGCGTTGGTTAATTCGTTTTGGTGTTCTCTTCATTTTTCATGGAATGAAACAATAAAACTCATCGGTGTGTTGTAAATGCCACAGGTACATGTTGTGGGCAGATAATCCAATTTGGTCTGCCGTCAATAATCAATTTGTCAGGACGCTGTTACCATGGACATGGGGGAGTGATACTCTATTTTTTATTCTTGTTCGTCTGTATTTGTTGGCTCATGTTGTTTATTTGTTTTTTGTAATGTATCAACCTCCATGATCCATTAAAAAAAATCAATTGAATTGAAATATTTAATTATGTTAAAATTCTACATTAATCAGTGTATATAGTAATTAATTACAAAATGTTATGGATTGACACAAACAGAGTTGTATCATTAAATACAATGTATATACACAGTTAGTAAATGATTTTTGTTTAAAACTCTGCTTTCACCCTCTTGAATATACTTCATTAATGGAGACTGAACAGAAATAAGCTGTGAAATTATTGCATCAAATTACTCATGAATTTTAATTGTAATCCATTAGAAGTAAACGAATATATGTGAAAAGGATGTTAAAACGTGTGAGGATGTGTCAGTTTAATTTAAATATAGGCGAGATTATTTCGATTTTGTCCCAGTCAACTATGTGCTCACGCTTGGGACCCGAGGACAAGGCTCGATTTTCATGCAACCGTGGCAGAGAGAACCTTCGAACGAATTAGCAGAGTAAGTCGCTTGTGACCCACAGCACCGACATAAACTGATTAGGTGTGGTTCCTGTTTAGGCACCCATCGTCATCGTGTGCCCCGTAGCGCTACCGTCGCCCCAAATGCAGGCTCGTGTATCACGTCACGAATAATCACCCACGTGCAATTCACCGGAAACACTGTCAAGCCGCTGGCAATGTATGCATTTACATGCCTATCGATCATTTTGTCGGGAAAGCGTTCTTCGCCGAAACTTACATTATAATATTGCCTCCGTTTTGAAACTTGTATATCATATTACAGTATAAACGGTACCACTTTCTGCCAACGATTAAATCACTTTGATATTATACTTGATGCAATCTTGAATTTAGATACTTTACACGGTAGACTTCAACTGCTCTTATACAATCATCTTTTATCTTGATTTAACTATAAAATCTATGAATTCATATTAAATGAAGTCAAAGCATTCATATTCATCTTATCATATTACTACTTAAATTTCGTCATAAATACTTAATTTCTATTTTTTTTTTTTACAAAACAATTTTCTTATAAAAATCCTTTTTGTTGCATTTATTTTCGTCTGCCATACCCAATATTCACTCTCATATTTAAACTAAGACTGTTGATTCAAGTAATCTCTTTTGTCTGTGGTCCCTGATAATGTACAAGGCGTTAGTTTTTATTAAAATTAGTTATTCTGACTGTTAATTTTTAAGCAAGTTTAAATTAAATAATTAACTCTTTTGTTAAGCATTCATACGAAGTGCAAAGTGGCGGTTTTTCTAATGAGAAAATTGTATTAAATTTTTGGATACGATGCCTGCTCTACTAATTAGAAAAAAGAAAGAATAATGAGGAAATAAAGAAAATTAAGGAACTCGAATCTTCTTGATTAAAATTTAAGAAAATATTCGCGCAATCTCGTTTGCACTAAATTAGCTAAATTCAAATGAATTTACCCTCTTGTCATTACTCGTCTAATACTTTCTTCGCACTCCGAAGCCAACATTTATTTATAATTCATTAAAGAGCAAAGAAAATATTATTTTACCGAAAGTTAACCACAATATGTGCCTCTATATAAGATCAACATGTATAGGTATACGGAACATCTTAGTTGTGAATTTACTTTGCGCAGAAGTTAACAGCAAGATTATAAATCTGAGTAGATATGATACCAAGTTTTGGGTGAAATTTTAGCTCTTTATATGCATGTAATCCGGGATATGTTGTTCTCACATCGCGTGAGACTTGCATACAAATGTTTTACAAACTATATGAAAGATAACTTGATCCTTCTCGGCACAGACTTACTTAAGTCTTTATCTCTATCTTTTCTTGTTATTAGTTTTGTTAAAGCGCTCAGACTATTTTCGCACTTGATGTTAGTCCTTTTAAAACATTTTTAATTATTAAAATATAAGCAAGTAAATTTAATTATTGTTCTTAAGATGCTTCGATGTTAATAATATGGTTTAAAACGAGGTTTACTAATTATTCACAAAATTTTATTAAGAAACATTTTAATTGTAATTAAAAATTGTCATAAAAACAACACTACTAAAATCCGCATATGCAGATTATATTAATATTTGAAGAATGACTAACAAATTTTGCGAAAACAATATAAATTAGAAGTGAATGTTGGTATGCAGTTTAAATTAAGTAGATAGTAGTATTCATGTTTTCCAGTTACCTACTCCAGCATAAATAATTGTTTTTGCAATAATAAGAATAAAAAATACGTACCCACTTTAAGTTTTTTTTTTTTCTACATAATCTCATTTGTCCTGTAATAACTTCCGTGCCATTTAGATAAACGTAGAAATGCAACTGCAAAGAAATAAATTTATGGATATAACGCAAATATTCCAAATTGCCGTGTAATGCGATTAGATATAATTTAATAGATTCGCGCAATGCTGCTAAAGAAAAAATACATAATTATGCAGACGTTTAAATAAATTTTACATCATATTAGCCGATTAAATTTTAAATAAATTTTAGTTACGACTTATAAAATGTTATTTTATTTGTGTTTGTAGAAAAACATATTTTTCGCAATAAAATGAAAATTAAAACTAAAGCTTTTAATAGTGTCCATCATTTACATTACATCTCTTTATGTATCGTAAATAATAGCTACATAATTTATAACAACCGTAAATCTGTTTCTATAATAGTGCAATTTTCTTTTTGATATTAAATAAGTACGTAGTGGTTATTTTCGTGCCAATTGACCTATTTCTTTTGCGTGTGTCATCCTTCTCAACGAATAAGGCAAAGTGAATTCGTAGTGATCCGCACATTAGGTATACTGCCGCCAACACGTTCACGTTTTATTTTGCTCAAAGCTCGATGGTGCTTCCTATGGCTTTTCTTATTAGGAGCAAATAATCCTTTCATCTTGTTTTATGAAATACCTACCCTAAATTTTATCTATATCACACAAATTGAATTTAACGTTCTATCAACAGAAAATTAAACGCGAATGCAATTGGTTGTCATAAATGTAGCTTTTGTTAATTTTAATCTGCCGCAACTAGTCGTCGCTAATTTTGTAAAAAATACACCTAGTGTTTCAATTATATTTTGCTAATTTTAATTATATATTTGGAATGTAGTTTATATATGAATAATTATCAAAATGTTCTGAGCTCCACCATAACTATTACTAAAACGATTTAAATGTCTGAATATGGTATAATACATATTAAAAACGATAATGCAGAAATTCATTTGCAGGTGTAACTCCAGTCTACTCATATGCTAACCTAAACTACAAACAGTCCTGGATGTATAGGACATACCTCATACGGAATGAGAACCGCAAAAACGAGAGCAGGCAATGTGCGGTTTGGCGTCCAAGTACATCGTATATTTCAGTCCTTTAGTTGCACGGGCCCGCAAAGCACTTAATCCCCTCTTGTACCTACCTTCATTGTCCGACCAAGGAGACAAACCAACGCTGTTCTCTTCATAACATAATGGTCGTTCCTTAGACGAGTCAAACGTTATCATTAAGACGCCACGATGAATCTTCTCGTTCGATGTGCTCTACCTCTCGTTAGCTCATCGTCACAATCTAGTCGGGATGCTTGTGCAAATGAACCTCAGTCGTCTGACAGAATAGAAATAATCTACTCTCCTTGTATTGTGCGGTGATCCCCGCACGATGAAAACATAATTAGGATCTATTATCTAGTAGAATTGTTGTTCTGTTATGCTTTTCATGTTTATCGTATAGTTTCAATTGTTTTGCAAAAGGTTTCATTGGTTATCTTCCGCTAGCTTCAACTATGTTCGAAAAAAAGCCACAATTCAAACGAGTTTAAATTAATTCTCTATTTATCTATCATAGTTCTTTAGAATTTCCTGTTATGGTTCACGTATTCAAAATTAAAATCAAATGCGATATATTTAAACAGTTTAAGCAAATATAAGCTTTAAACAACAAAGTTTTCATTTATATTTCAGAACTTACAAATAAGCTCTACAAATTCTTTTTTTTTAACTAATAAGAACAGAACTGATATTTTATATTTTATTTTTTGAAAATTGTCATAAAATACGTCATTTTTTAATACAAAAGCATGAATCTAAGCATTAAATATTTTTGATAAAATATTAAGCTGAATGATAGATATTTGGCTGACTACATGTGTTTGTTAATTTGATCGATGTTAGTTCAAATATGGTTTATATTGGTAGTTAATTGCCCTAATTGTTCTCGAATTAGATTACACACTCAAATACACAGAGCATACGCAAACACAGACACAAACACAGGTATAGACACATCTGCAAAAACGGGCAAATATAAAGACACAGTTACGAGGGTATATGAAAAATGTAAGAGAATTCGAATCGTATCACGATTAAAATGTTTTTTTTTTCTACCATAAATAGAAATATTTCAGTCTTCAAAACATTTACACTGCGTGAACTATCGAAAACTTAAAATAAATAAATAAAAAGTTTAAGTTCAGATGTACGACGATGTATGAAATATTTTAAGATAAAAGTTGATTTCAATTCGTCATGGTTTTATTTTGTAGCAAGTTTTACCGAAAAATCTTTTTTCGTAGATGTTTCTGTAAAAGTTCGACACCTAGCTTGCATGTATGTCTGGGATGAGATTTTAAAAATCTATTAGTCATCCGGGATATTTGGTTCGTGTCTATTTCGCGTACATTTATCGATTATACCCGCCCTTTTTGCGTTCCAAAAAGAGTTATCGCTTTTTGGTGTATAGAAGCACACAGCAAAAGCACAATAATCAGTACCGGGTCTAGTAAATTTTATAAACTAACACAAGCATGTGTATTATCAAGAAAAATACATAAAAACAGAAAAGGCGTGATGATGTGCTCATATTGAAGTGAGAAATAAATGTTTTTCTAAACATTTGTTTAGTATAGTTTATTGTATATTTGAAATAAAAATTCTTCTTTTCGTTTTCGAACCTACACGTTCAATCCGCTCTAGGACCGGATAAACTGTAAAATATTCCGTAAACTCCATTACACTTCGACGTACATACATGCCCAAATGGTCCGGTGTTCACATGAAGCGCACGTGATATCTCTCTCGCCTGAAATGGATGACAAGCAGAAATGAGAGGTCCTGTGAAATAAATGACAGACGGAATTGTGGAACCCCAGGGTTCAAGTTGCCTGATGGCCTTCGTCCCTGGTTCTGTTTCTGTATGGTTGTCTACCGCCGCGCCGAGGAACGAGTTTACCCCGCAGGCCAGGATTCAATGGTAATCTCTACCATTTCACTTATTCTCCTGTGGTTTTACGATGCTGGTATTTTATTTTTACTGCACAACGATAATTAAACATGCCTTCGCTCAAAAGTCAATGGCAAATGCAAAGAGCTTTGCAACTTTTTATATGCTACTACGTTACTATTTTAATGTTATCTGTTCATTTTAATGATTTTACTTAAATAAACTTTAATTGTTATTCATCACATTAACAATAGCAAATTACTCTCCTGCTAAATCCTGTTTTATTATACACTCTAGTAAAACTTGCGTAAAATAGCTGCCATTTTGTTGCGCCTTTTCAATTTTTTTAATTGTATAATTTGCTACTAAACCGGGCTTATTAATACAATTAATTACATTTGATCTATAAATTTTACCCATGGTGAAAGTATATATACTATATAATAAATAAAAATAGAATCATTTTTAAATATATTTACACAGACATTTTTAAGGCAAAACATTATTTGGGACGGTTTAAAACCCATTTTTCGAAAAAGTTAAATTATTTTAGAATGTTTTAAAACTTTCATTGCATTTGAGTATGTTACAAAATATATTAAACTATTTTATACATTTTTAACCAAAACTATGATATGTTGCTTGATCAAATATTATGTGTAAAAACAAGTAAAATAAATAAAAATAACATCATTTTGTTTTAAACACAAATCATTTTTATGTATATTGGAAGTGAGATAGCTACGACATAAAAATATAAGGAGAATTGTAATGTAATTATTTTATCGCAAAAGTATCACCAGCAAAACAAAAATATGTGTGATGTTAGCTCGCTCACATTTTCGTTTTCATGATAGATGAAATAAAATATTGAATCCGCTCCTGCTCATACTAAAACATCCAATACGCATATACTATTTTCTTTTTGCTAGCACTTACACTTGCTTTTAAATCTTGTCTGTAAATTATTGATGAGATGGAAAATGTTTGCTAAAAAAATATCCCCATTTTTGGTGAAAACAATTTATTTACTACTGAAATAAATATGGTCGCTAACATTTATATTTCAATGCAGTTTAATATTCACCATGTTCTACATATTCAAACATGTTAAAAAACACTGCTTGAAACTTTAACTTTTACTTATGATTACTTTTGCCAAATAGATTGGAAGTTATGTTGCATAAATTCTGATTAAAAAATAAACGACATCGTTAAAAACTTCTTCTAAGGTTTTGGTAATATACATCAAAATCTTACTGGATAATAAAATGACAGTTGTTTCGTGGCCAATGACACGAATTCTTACTGTATTAGCAACCGAATGAACATCAAATTGTAATGAAGAACAAATTAGACAATCCACAAAATGATTAGTTTATAGATCGGATGCGAACAGAGAGTTTGAGAGCTGTGCGAGATAAGAAAAAGAAGTGGATAAGTAAGACTTAAGGGGATGAGTTGAAAACAAGTTAAACGTACCATTTCTTTCTAACCATGAAAGTATGCAAGCTCATTTTACTGACGCGCCATCCGTTCTGGGTAGATACGAATTTACGATGTCATCAAGCAGAAAATTTATTACAATATGAAAAGAACTAAATAGAAGAGTGGACGAAGAATTTTTACCCCCTCTATCTTCAACTTGAAGATTTTTCCAGTTTGTAGCGAACTAATCTTTTGATATTAAAATGTACTCGGTCGGCAAACAACCGCTATGGCTTTTTCTTTTTTTTTGTAAGATTACACGCAGACAAAAACTAGTAATTTTAAAAGAAAATATAGACTATCCATATTTAAAAACTTTTTTTATTAAAAGACGTCGAAATATAAATTACTCGTTGAAGAATTGCAAATAATTCATATATGCAAATCTTTCTTGTATATATGAATAGCATTTATCTATAACTACCCAATTTAAAAAAAAACAAATATAAAACACTTTTATTATTTGTAGAAATTTTCACTCAAATTGAAATTCAATTGAATAGCTTAGTTGATAAACGCTATATATTGATCCTAAGGATTCCGTTTTTAAACTAACTATTTTGTCATTGAAAATTAAAAATAAACCGTCTATTGCGATCACTTTATACGGTCCGATGTAGTTGAAATCTGATAAAACCAATCTCATAAAAGTACAACAATTTCCTTCCGTTTGCAAGATGCAGTTGTGTCTGTTTCTCTTTTCCAATCTTGTTATACAACATTGACAGTAGAAGAAATCAATTTTACTAAAATGTAACTTTTTTTTCGTCTTTTTGCGTGCTTTTCTGTTCTCATTTTAACCGAAATCGTCCTCCGTTTTATTTATTTTGTCTGTTTCTGTAACGGTTTTTCGTATAACGTTTGCCATTAAAATAAATTATCGAATGTATTTTGATACGAAACGGAGTTACTTCCCCTAGACTGACCTAAATTTGTTCACTTTTCAAAACAACCATTTCCGGGTTATAAACAAAATTATTTCGCTGATTGTAAACGATATGTTTCGATAAATTATGTACCAAATCTTGAAAATATATAACATTTTAATTAAGCGTTATAAAAACATAAGTACTCTTACTTACTTACTTACTTTACTTTCAAACTCACAATATTAATACATAAACGCAAAGTATGGTAATGTGATTAATAATTTATTGAAATGTTTATATTTATTTAAAATTACGCGAAATAAAGTTATCACTAAATATTTCTATAAAAGCATAACTACAAAAGTATATGATAATATTAAATAAAAATTACAGACACTATGTCTAAATAATTGACAATTGTATATTAAACGAGCAGAATCATTTTTCTCAATTCAGAGAATGTTAGAGACTTAAGCAACTCTGTATTGCGTTTGGGGAGAATATATTTAAAATTATTTCGAAGCTGGGTACAGAAAAAAAAATGATGAAATAGAAATAATAATTTCATGTCCAATTTAAATTGGGTTGGTATGATAAAATTTAATTTCGCACAAGTCTTTGACCTGGAAGGTCACGGTCCACTGGGATAACATTTTAATTTAAAAGTTATGAACATTCTGCAGTTTACAAACGAGAGTCATGAAATCTTATAACACACGAGCAACTTCTACAAATTCTTCAATTTGAAACACGTATAACGAAGGATTAAATATAAATATATCATCATTTCTTAATTGAAATGTGATTTATCTCAACACAAATATATTTAAGCTGATAATTTTAGTTCAAAGAATATCAATTTAAAAGTGTATTAATTTAATTGGAAAATGATAAATAATGATTAAAAGAATATAATTGCTTATTAAGTTAATTAGAGCAAATGATTTACTGAATTAATGTTTTAAATATTTAGTAAATCTTTACCAGAAAATTTTAAATTGGGGAGAAATATGCTCATATTAATTGTAGAAACGCTGTGCCGTTGTGGTTATTTATGTATTAATTATGACAGCAGCAAACGAGGAACGTTGCTGTGGGAAACGAAATGTAAGAAATTATATCTTCTCGTAGTCATTAAAATTTGTAGTACTCAGCAACCTTAATATTTAGATTTTTACTTTATTTATTTCGAAAAGTATTTAAATGTATTTCATTCCCTAACTAGATTCATTTTTAAGTTGCTGCACTAAACTATAGAAATATAGAACCTACTAATACACATGTATCACAAACTATGGCGTAGATTGTAAATATATTATGTAACTTAATATATGAATTGTTCGTTATTATAGACATTTCTGTCCAGATAGTGCATTATTGATTATATCTATTATAGTACTGAAAATAATACATTTCACTCAGTGTTCCAAGTTACTGGAAATTATAAGTTTTCATTTGGAAATAAGCGAGATGATATATTTATATAATTTAAAAAAAATGTGTATGCTTATATTAACATAAATTACTGTAGATGTAATGAATTTTTTATAAGTCTCTCATTGTACAACGAAATAAATTCTCATACTAAGTTTATATTACCTGACGCTTGGGGCGTTGTCATCACATACAGGAAGAACAATACATTTGTTTTTGTCGCGACGTACTACTACTACAGAGGCACAACAGTCTAATTAATTGTTATGTCCTTGTCATGTTCGCTTTTTATTAGTTCGTCGATTTGCGTTTTCGCTGCTAGTGCACGAATCGAATTTCATTGCCTGTAGAACACAACCAAAATGGCCGCGCCAGTTGTAAATTTCATCTACAGCACTAATAATTTCTACTGTTATGTCCGCAATTGTGTATGTACATACAACGGCAACTGACCCAATACGAAAGAATTACAGTTGTCCCATTTATAATTCTGCGCGCCGAAATACATTAACAGCGTAATTCCATTTACCAGTGCCCCGTTTATGATAACCGCACCAGATAATGAAGTAAAAAATTAAAGATTACTTTAAATTTTTGTGTGTGTGTGAGCTTTAGTAATGATGTTTGTATGGAAATTAACCCTTCCAGCATAGCCTACTGCGTATAACGAACGTTTAATGGTGTAATGAACATTCTTATTCAAATTGTTTAATCCTTTCGTAGTTAAAACAGCGAGTTACAAAAGTAGAATAGATCTGCACAATTCTCGCAAGCTTGAAGCTAGATGAGCCAACAATTAAATTTGAAAATGCAATTTATTCTTGTTTTTCTCAAATATAACTTGCGTTCTTATTTAAAGTTTGTAAAGTCGAGGTGTTAATTCTATGGCATATATAACCAGCAATATAATCCCCATTGTCTATCTTCCATTAAGCACACTATTCTCTGCTAAAAAGCACCGTTATCGTTTGACTGGCTAGATAAATCCCTCAAGCTCTATTCTCTTTCAGCTGTTATCTTGCTTGTGCAGTATTGTTCAATAAAAATAATTAAAAAGTTGGCGTTGTATTAGAACGATATTGTATCGTAATGGATTGGCTGACCTTTCGTCGTTGTTGTTCCTTTTCTAAGGAAAGCTTCAAGCTGTTATCTTTTGTTTGGTTCAATTCGGTAATGATCTTATTTATTTTGCCACCAAATAAATAAATTGCCCGGTGTGTGATTTCACTTCAAATTATCTTTAAATTTCCATAACTGAATATCATTTAAGCAACTATACTTGACATTCGGTGAAATATTTAGAATTTTATATATCCAAACAGGCACCAATTAACATAAATCTCCAAATAATAAAAATTAATATTATAGTGATTCGCATCTCAACTACTTAGTTAATCTAATAAGCTACAAAGCAACTGCATTGTTTTAGTGGGAAAATATATAATTAGTTTCTAGACGTTGTTAGAAAAGTAACCGATTCTACTTAATAATTTAAAATTCATAAGAAAATTTTAATATCGCAACTCAAACGGGCAAACTATCATATTAATTAAAGCGAAATCGGCTCCTTATGATTTCAAACGGAAAGAGAACATCAGCCGTAGCATTTTCATCAGAGGTAGGACTAGTTTCCGCTTAAAGATTAAATGCTTTATGTCCAAAAGTGAACGAGAAATGATAGGAAAAGTTCAGTCCCATCGGAATTAAGTTATTTTCCAGCTGGAGCAATTGACCCTTACACCTACTACGTTGATATTACATTTGAGCAAATAGTAAGTTCGGCTGGTGCGATGCCCACTTTAGGAGATTCACGCATTTAGTTTCATGGACGTTAATTACTAAGCTATCATTGTTATACAAATTTGTTCATTTGTGTTTTAAATCAAATTTAAATTTTTTGAGTAATCATATTATTTCCTGAGTAGAACAACCATCGTCCATAGATTCACAACTAAACGAAGTTGATATCAATAACTTAAATTTATTTATTGCTATATTTCAAGTTGAATAACAAATTTTGAAATACCACAGCTATTTGCTTCTTGTTGGGAAATTATGATTTGATTTTACTTTATTTCATACACCAGCGTTTAGAAACGCAAAATACACAGGTAATTTATCGATAAAATTACGATTGCGTTTAAATTTATTGCCATGCATTTAGTAACGCTGCACAACATGGCACCGCAATTGGTTTTCACAGTGGAACGACTCTTATCATCCAGACAGTTGACAATTGACAAAATAAAAGAATTGCTTGATTATTTGAAACCAGCGTTTTATTTCCTGATTTATTGATCACAGCGAATAAAATGATGATACCGCTGAATCTAAAGTACTGGTGATTCGCTCTTGATTTGAACGTTTCATTTTTTAAATTATTTCACAAACTGTTTGACATCTCTGCATTTCATAAGTACCAACAAAAAAGATCTAGATTTCTGTTTGTTTTTTTCTGTTCTTAAAATGAAAATAATGGCAATTAACTCTAAATATATATGTGCTTTGTTCTTGAACAAGCTAACAATTAAGCAATATTCATAAATATGAATTATTCTGAATTGTATGGTCAATTAATTAATATATTTTTATTGTCGTTGATTTTAATTAATTCTGTAATCTACTGTTATTGTTTATACAATAAGTAAATTGTAATTATGTAAACATATTCATGTTATTGTTAATAGGATCAATAAATTTCGTTATTACGTATGTTACCATATGTATTGTGCTATTTAAAATATTTTGCATGCACATCTGCATAACAAATGGCCAATATAGGACCCATTATGAATTATTATGGACATTAAAATGGAGTTCGATTACCGAAAATATGTATTTTCTCATTAACGATTAAATATCTATTTATCTATTAGAATATTTATAACAAATGACAAATCCAATTCGATCTTTTAAAGCTAATCTTGGAATTGAGGTATTAAAAATTTCTTGAATTTAATTTTAATTCACTTTTCATTTTGTGTTTGAATTCAATTTTGATTCTTTTTTTTTGAAAGAAATATATTCTTAAATAATATTAATCTTTATTAATTAAATTGAAAATATATCAATATTTCGACATTTGCATATAGTTATCATTTTAATTAGGGTATTCAAACTAAATATATATTATATATATTAGCTTAGCTTGCTATTGCTTTAAATACTAAAGAAAAAGCACAATATTGAATTTAATTTTTAGAAATAAACTATATTGAAGTCGTATATTTCATTTTAAAATGCTTATATGATGGAACTCGAAGTTGATTTGAGAAACCTGCCGTTTTAGTTCAAGAATAATTTTGATTAAAACTAATATTAGAATCTTAAAAAAATAAACGTAATGTATGAAGTATAATCAAAATTTAAATTCATTTCTTAACAAAAATAGATACCTGAAACACAACGTAACTTGAATTTTATCCATTTTGACTTGAAGGACCTTTATACTCTTCGCACAATGATTTAAAACACGAATACATCTTTTTAATAGAATTTATTTCTCATAATTGCAATTAAATATTAACATCAATTTTATTTATATCTATGAGAACAGCTTGAGGCTAGGAGAATGTTGAATTGGTTAGTTTCAAATATTTGCTATATTTGAATCAACAAATACTTCTATGTTGAATTCCAACTTTCCATTTTGATGTATTCTATTGTCTACAATCTACGTGTACGTACGCTGCATTTTACGGATATGTAGTAGGATCCGGAAACGCCTTTAGTTATATAGGTAGAAAATAATCCTCAGGCCTCCATTCTATCTTGTTTCAATATAAATACTGTTGTAGTTAACTGTACCGTTAACCTGTTGTTCTTAACGGGGTGTGTATGTATTATTAAATAAAATTCACCCTAAGCATTCGTTCGCAAACCGCCTTCGCAGCCCGGTCGTTGATTTATCGTATTTTCTTTACGAGAGGTGTACAAATAAAAAGACGTCGATTTTACGCGAGAAACCAACTGAAAATACTTCACTTGGTAAATGATAGCACCGCAGTGTTATACTAGCTGGTTACTCAAGAGAAAAATCAACAAACGCATATTTGTATTTGACGACTACCACTGTTTATATAATAAATATAAAGATAAATGTTGAAATTTGTATTTTAATGTTATACATGTCTATTTTAAATTCTAATTCTGAAATATATTAATATATTAATAAATAATGTCCAATGTTACTGCAGTATCAATAAATTATATATTATTTTGCGAAAATTATAATGCTTCCATCTGTATGGATCGTGGAAGAGGCGAATCAAACTGAATTTTAAGTAACACATCCATTAATATTGCGCTGAAAGAAAATTACTTTCCGTGACCAAATTAATTTCGTATGAAGCAAAATGATCGTACTAGTACGTATATTCCACTCCACCGTCATTGTAGCCGTGTCGGTAATATTGCACTCTGCAAATAACTGCTCGCTTGTACTGCATTTCTTATATCCATTTTCTTTTCTTCAATTCGTTTTATTTTAGCTGCATTTTTACGGCAGTAATGAACGGAAACTAGGTAGCATTTTACGAGTGTAATAATACTTTTGTTCTTATGCAGAGAAGTCATGATATCAATTTTATACATATTAGAATATATACAATGTGTTTTATTTTTTCCCTGCAAATTATGTTCTAGATTCATATAAAACATCTAACTTACTCTTTTTTTTTAAAACAACTATTATTTCTTTCACGTAGTAACGTCACCACAAAGACGATAACATTCTTATTACAAATTTATGACAAATAAAATCTATAAAAACCAATTTCAGAATCGATGTTGTTTTCATCTATTCTCGAGCCCTATTACCATAACTATAAATGTTTATGATTCAAAATAAAAATTTCACCAATACCCATAACTTCGAAAACTTAAAAATATTTTGGTATACTTACACAAATTATTATGCATTAAAAGTGCCGAACACAAGTAAACGAATAAACTACATATACATGACCTTATTGGTCATTATAGGTACATGGAATTTATATGTCATTTCTTAGATATTAAACTAATAAAAAATTGATCTTATATTAATTATTTTGATATACTTGATTGTAATAACATATTTAATAGGTATGTCAAATTCTAATTTATTTAATTCATTGAGGAATTGCATCATAAAGATATAAATTTAAATAAAATATAAAGAAAGAAATATTCTTCTCAATTTCTTTTTTGTTATATTAAATTTAAATAAAAAACAAAGAAACTGTGAAGAGTAAGACGATTCCTTAGTATAGTTACAAAATTTGCAGCTGTCGAACAATTTAATTGGTATAATAAAATATTTATTTGGCCATTCCTTGTTTTTTCTTTTAATTTTATTAATTATTTCTCTCTGTTAATTATAAAGCTCAAGCAACCATTTTTATATTTCTTTATTCTGCGTTACGATATAAATATTTTTTTATTTAAAATATATTTATTCTTTGGCAAAAAAATTTAATTAAAAAATATAATATGAAAGCAATTTCATATGATGATCGTGTAATATTTAATTAATATATTTTTCTTTTTAGGTAAGCAAAGTGCAATATCCAGAAATTTCTTCAAAGGTATGCTTCATTTAATTCTAGCAACAACTTAAGGAAGCTTTTAAACCTATGATTATACTTAATATAGCAATTTGTAAAGAACATGAAAATATACTACAAAACCAATTAATTCTTATTACTATCGACAGCTTAAATGGAAAATCGATAAAGACTAACATATAATAAATGGTTCGCTATAATATCCTGATATCGAACAAATTCATATATTTTAAGCAATGGTTTTTAACTCTCCCTACTTTATCATCCGTTTTTAAAATGGTAAAAATGCAAAAAATGAAATATCAAAGTAGAGACCAAGGACGTTCGCAGTTCGTCAGCCACGCACCACCCCATGAAATCGATTTACTGCATGAATACACCTTAAGCGCACTGAAAGGTTTCTAGTTTTATGAAGTGAAATACGCACAATTTCAATAAACATCATAATTCCAATCCACATGCTCAAATAATAAATCGAATATTTTATCATTCCACAAATGTTTATTTTATATTTTTAATTGCATTGCTAGTTACATAATTTTACAGAATAATATATTTTTAGAAAACCCATTACATTCATTTGTATTTAACAAAATGTTTATAATTACATTACTAGAAGGCCTACATGAAACTAAATTACTTAAAAATATATAATGAAAGCAAATTTATTGACTTCCGATTTGGTTGGATCTTTTGGTAAGAATATTCAAGAATGTTTGCTAAATATTTAATATTGACTGTTTTATGTAAATTTAAGCCAATATTGATGGTTTAAAACAGTAAAAAATGCTATTATATATGATAAATGTCAATTTTTTTAATGCCACCGACTAAAGCATCTTCGCTTGCGAGATAGTCGTGTATAATGTACAAAAAAAATTGCAAACTTTTTTGCTTTCCATTTCATTAAATCTTCAATTTATGATATTGAGGTTAGGTGGACCTTCAAGTCTGCTCCTGCCATAACGGTAACGAGGCAAAATGTCGTTGTTATGTGGGCGAAGTTGCCCGAAAGTGAGCATAAGACGAGGACGGAAAGTCAGCTTCGTTTACGAAGACCAACAATCGGAAGTGAAGTTTTTTTTTAGACGAAAACACGAACGAAACTATATTTATTGAGCTATAACTGTTTATTAGATATTTGTTCGTGGCATTAGGTCGAGTTGGACTTCGATCGGTTTGTGAACATTTCGCTGGTGGCCGTCTTCACCGGAAGTTATTAATAAATAATCCGAGCTTCGTTCGCCTAGTCAAGGGGATGAGACAGCTGTAAAGCTTTATATCCATGTTCTTTTTATATCAATAAATTATTAAAATATGTCATCCCGCATATAAATATATAAAGAAAACACGATAAATCTGATAGAAACTATTATTACACTGTTAAATCTGATTACTAACTGGCATGTGTATAAATTTATGTAGTAAATAAATATTAAATTCGTTTGCTATTTTCATCGTACACTATTTGTTCAAAAATACTTATTTGATAATTTACGCTTTTGAAAATATGAAAGCGTAAATAATTTTAAAATATACACTCACCTATACCATTTATACGTTTGCTGTAATAACGAATATCAAGCAACGTTTTCTTAAAGCCACGTATAACGGCTTTCGCAGGATATAGCTTCGTATTTGTAATTAGAGCAGCACGCCTTGCATAAAATTCAATTACAGCAGAACAGAAACTATATAATTCGTAGATACACGTCTTGGATATTACCTTTGAAGTTTGCTATTCGTAAGAATAGTATATGCAGTTAAAATTGATTGTTTTAACAAAGGTCATACATCTGACTGACATTGGAGTCAGCCTATATACTATTGTACTTCTATTTTTATATGTTTAACAAAAAGGTTTCAAAATGTAATGAGCATTATGTTAAATGTACACTATGGGCAGTCTGTTTACTTTTAATCCGGCTATTAATGTCTGATGCAATGCACACAAGCCGCGTTATAGTTATAATATCTAATAAATGGCACATACGTTAAACATGCACATAATCTCGCAAAACAAATATTAACTAATCACATGCTTGGCTTATTTTAAATTATGCAATACGATGTGTTTTATTTTTAAATTGAAATATTTATGATGTATTTAGGAGAAAGAGAATGCGGAATACGTGGGTATATGAGCAATGCGATACTGTAAAAAATGTTTTCCGTAGAATAGGTGAGAGCCAAATTTGGCCATATTGGAAAGATTGTATGTAAAAGATTGATAAAAAAGATTTATGTGGGCGAGATGAACAGTCTGAGAATGCGAGGCCTTCCTCGGAATAAGTGGATAAATATGATTGAGAATGAACTGTGTGAAAGAAAATTAATGAGCAAACGCAATACAAGAGCGTGTATGAATAAATTGTTAAATTTAAATGAAACGAAATAAAGAAGAAATGTGAATAGCGAAAATGTTAAAATGTGAAAGCATGTAAAGGGTTTTCTGCCACCCCATTTTATGGGAATAAGCATGATGTTATGTTTGTATGTATGTATGCGAAACTTATATAGTTCAATATGAAGGTTTATGGGTTATGGGTTATATTAATTTATAATATAATTAGAATTGCAATTGTAATGAAATTTATGTTTCACAATAGAAATAATAGAAGTGGAATGAATGAAAATAGTTTGAATTATAGCATGCTATATACATACATAGAAAATACAACTAAATTTGTATACATATATGAACTATATAAACTATATTTTATTTTACAAGTAGTTATAAATTGCTTATTTCTGGAAAAAGATAAAACATGAAAAGATTAATGACATTTGAGATTAGTATATAACTAAAAACAATGTTTTGCTTACAAAAACAAACCTCAGCACTGTACTAGCAATACAAGTCTTGTTAATATTTCGCACAGGAAAATGTTTTGAGTAATCCGTGGAGATAACTTATTACACCCAATAGTTATTCCCATATCGTGCGATGCGATTCGATGCGGTCCAGTTTACCAGACGAATGTTTTATATACAACGTATACGTTTTCCCAAACCTCTAATAAATTTACCAATGAAATCGGCCACACATGTCTTTAACACTGGTTGGTTTTCGAAAATTTATTCTTTTCATACCATAAATTTTTCCACCTCGTATGTTTCGGCAATCTTTATAAGTCCACAACCTTGCTCAAGAAATTAGTTCTTTTGCTTTTCTGTCCCACTTTTTTATTAGTTGTCAATATATCAGTCGAAACTTTTAAAATCAATAGTCCGATCAATACTAGCATATTGTTTCTTTTCCCAACTTGACACAAATATACTCGAAGAAAAGAATTGCTCTTATGGAATTAATAATGCTTCCATGAACTATCAGAACAGAAGAACAATTAATTATATTAAAACTGAAAGGGAAGTTTGTGGTTTATAGTATTCTGCAGCTGAATGTCTCTATTCAAAATTGTTGTGCTACGCAAAATGTTGGGCATGGCTTCGTTTTAACAATATCGCAAAAGAAAAATGGGATCTAGTTTAGCTTGATGGACCAAACGTGTGCGCACTCCGGAAGAAATTCACTAAATCCTATTTTAACGTTTTGGTGCTTAAAGAGCTGGTCTTTGTTGATTCAGGCCTGCGGCCCGACGCAGCACCGCATTAGCCCATTTAAATGCGTTTCCGAAAGTTTTTGTTGTTTGAAAACCTCGTTCAGAATTAGTTGTTTTGTCAAGTGATAAATGGCATAGTTGTGTATGTACACGGTTACTGACTTAACATGAATTCAAACTTTAAATTTACTTACGTTCCTTGATATTTATCTAAATTACATTACGAATGCTCACTCCATCAACCATTCTTCTTAGTCGACCCTTGCATTCGACATTTTTTCTATTTTATTTGACCACTCAACAGCATTTCCATTATTACTTAGCATGATAAAAAACAAAACTTTACAGTCAAAAAATTAACATAGTTCCTTATGTATATTCTTGTACGAGTAGTATAAGTATGTTGACGAATTTTATAATATTATCAAAAGTATCGCGATTGTTCTTAACGAACAACATGTTCATGTTACTCTATTTCCTTCTAATACCATCATTATCTCTTCTACCTTTGTTCATTTATATTTCTCATCTTTCTTGTAATCTTCATCTCCAATTTACAAGTGGGGATATGATACAAATTCCCATCAAAATATTGAGTAGCGATTGGCGTGACATGTTGAACTGAGTTTCGAGAAACGCGATAAGGTTCGCACAATCATCACATTAAATGTTTGCAAAAGAAAATTTATTTTTGGAACGCGAATGAGTTTCTTCGTTCAATGCTACTTTGATCGAAATTTGATCTTTGAAAAGAAATATTTTTATTTTTACATTCACCAAGAACATAACTAATATTCAAGTTATAATGTGATTTGGAAGCTTTTTAATCGACTTGGTTTTTCTTTTGATGTAATAACGCATTTTATACAATTTATGTATAGATATTTTACTTAAAGAAATCTATATTATGATACCATGGCAAAAATGAATTTTAAGTCCAATTAAGTATAATATCGTTGCTAGTCGCGCAGGCAATAGAACGAATATAGCTACATTTCGTTAAAGAGCGGGCTCTTGCCAACCAACACGACGGTGGCATAGCGCTATTGTCAAGCGTTAGTGATAAATGCGAGTGCGACCAGCTAATTCGACGCGCGAATCTCGCCGTTGTCGTCCTTGCGATATCGAACTTTTTGTGTTTCAAAAACTCTCTCTCTATGTGTGATTCGTGCTCGCCTGTTCTCGTTTTATCTTAATTGTTTAATCACAAAAAGCTTTAGCCCGAATACTTTTTCGATTATTTCGTTAATGTTCCAACTAACCCATTTCTACTTGATTTCTTTCAACCCTCATATACCGTATGCAAACGTCTGCATGACGACTTCCTAATTCCCAACTATTTTATATTATCGGCGTCATGAAAACTTAATCTACTTGGCTAGCTACTGAGAAATTGAATTTTTATACGTTTCTATTTCAAATGAAAAATAAATTTATATATGTACATATATATTCGTAAAAAAAACGTACATATATTTGTTAAGTTTTTATTATTTGATTTCCAAAAGCAATGTCGTAGCAGCGCGTTCTTTCATACATCTATTATCTATTATTGTTGAAGAGTAATTTCAGTATATCAAGAATTTCATTTATTAATATTCTTCGGTTATGAAATAAGTTATTGCGAAGTTATATATAGGAATACAAGTTGAGTAGATTTCCGCAAATCTCTTGAGTTTTAACAATAGAATATTCTTTGTCAAAGTTTTATGAAGAAATAAATCCTTGTAGGTATTCAACTTGTGTGTCGTAGCATTTTTACGAAAATATTGTTCAATTCTTATCAACATAATTCGTCAACTCGAAATAATCTCCAAAACTATAATAATATAATAGTGAGATTACGTTAGCAACCGACCATCTTACGTCACAGTTCAAGAATGTCAAGATCTCGTTAGGAAAACGTAGCAATGCATCGCTAATTAGCGAATGAAACTTTATCGCTTCTTATAAGCAGTTTCATTAAAAGTCAGTTACAACGTTATCCGTTTTATGTGAGATAGTAATGTCAAACTAGAACTTTACAAAATATTCCAACATGTATTTACACAAAGTTTCCTGTGATTAAACAAAAGCATCTGTATGCAAGGAATTGTAATATCAATTTAAAATCAAAACAGTTTTAATTCTCATTGAAACGATTGGCAATTATTATATATGAACTGTACATCATTCTCAATTATTGTATAATATGTAATAAAAACATTTCATATGCATGCAACTTCTACTTTTTACTATAACAACTTTGCATGATAATATAAATTGTTCGTTTCACATTAAATAATATTAATTAAGAGCAGTTATTTTATTGTCTCGGTCTAGTTTGTGCTAATGAAAGATAAATAAGTTTTAAATTATTATTTCACGAGAATCTTAAAACATTCAAGAAAATATATCCTTTTGATTCCATATTTTTATTATTATTTATATTAATACATATAAATTATTTTTATAAAAATGGTTAGCTAGTTCGGATAATTGCAGATATTATTATAATAGAAGTTTCAGAATTAAAAAAAAAACAACCTAGTCTGCTTGAGACATTTTGTAGCTTGATGTGATTACCGAATTAATAAGATTTCATATTTTATAAGCTCAAGATGCTATGTGTCACACGTGTTGCGTAAACAACAATGTATTTCGACATTTATGAAATGAGCGAGATTATACGTCAACGAATATTTCTATATTATATTAAACGTAATCTCATTATTACTACAACAACCATATGTTCATTTTTATTCAATTAACTAAAAAAATTACACTAGAAAATAAAATTTCCTTCGTCATAATATTCCCAAAAATAGCTGAATTAAATAGAATCAATAGAAAATTATAAATCAAATAGAATTTGCGTATTTTTAACACGTTTATATTTTAATATTTTCAACTTGTAAATATGTTAAGGCAGTTTAAATATTGATTGATGATTGTATGATAAAATTAAAAAAATATTTTTATGAACAAAAATATTGATTGCGATATTTTACTTTATATTATACTTTTGCGCGATTGAAATATTTAAATTTAAAATATAGCAAAAGATATGGCGTGTATCTGACACATTTTAGCATTAACACGTAGATGTTTAAATTCGGATATCAAATTCGCAAACAAGATATTAAATGTTTGTTGTTTAATTGAAACTCTATATGTTTTCATAATAGCAAAGATAGTGTTTCATCTTTTGTGTATTTTCAATATATACATCACTTCTCTGATCAATAGCAAAGAATTCAATATGTATGTATTACGGATTTTACGTCAAAATACGAACTAGTTTGTTACTAATAATGTACGTTATTAAAATATACATTTCACCCGATTGATTTAGAGCAATATGTTATAAATCATCAAATATGAGTTTACTAATCAGAATTTATTTATTTATTTATCATCAGGTGGATATAAATTATAATTATATAATACGTATTTGTAATTGAGTGTAAATATTAGAAATTGAAATATATTTGAATTACTGGATTTCATAAGTATTAATTATTTGAATAGTTGGTTAAATATTTTATATGCATTTATATTATTATATGTATGTATGTGTCACGTGAAAGTATAATTATAGCGCTTTTGTATTTGCAATCTTGATAAATAAAATTCATACAGATTTCCATTACGTTGGAACACCATGTAGTACCAACATATAACCAATCAAGTCGTGCGCCTGCTTATAAAATACCCGTATATCCACGAGACGCGAACAACGGCGTGAAAATACTTCGCAATAATTTACGTGACCGTCACAGGCAATTACGGACACCTAATCATATTCAGATCACGGCAGTTACAATGCACAAGAAGAAGAAGACACTCTGCCATGGGATGGTATTTTCGCGGAAACGTGATGAGACCAGCGTCGACGGCGTTAGTGGCTCCACAGACGGGCGGAGAGCAGGTTGGCGAAGCAGGGACGAGCATAATATCAGAATAATTGAAGAGAGTAATAATGTTAGTTTAACGAGACTCATTACCCCGTGCTTTAATTAATCAACATCTGCAGATGACAACGTGCCACTCTGCCGACCCACCAGTCATCGGCCTACTTTACACGATGGCGTCATCATCCCCCACCCTCATTTCGTGCCAGCTAGAGAGACTGAGTAATTTCGTCATACCTCGTACACAGGCCATAGAAGAACCAGATTAAGACCACTTCATGAAGATTATGCGTAAATTATGTATGCCAAGTGTCAACCATCTACAATTATGAACGCCTTGGTCTTTCTCAGATGCTGCTTCGCTCACTACTATTCATCCTACACAATAAATGTATGCTTCGGTATTTCTGTATTGCTTTCATACAGAATTCGAATAACCATTATTAAACAATTAATTATTTGGTTAACCACCAAGCAAATTTCCTCGTCAACTTTTCCAGTCTAAATAATAGCTACAATAATCTATAAAATATATCAAAGACTAGCAATTGCGTGCTAACACACTAGAAAATCTTTTATCGGCATAAATATCTCCAAAACAGCTCAACTAAATGAAATATTATTCATTCTGAATGTTAAATGCGATTCACTTAAAAGATACAATCATATAGGAAGCATGTTTTTAAATAATGAAACCTAATTTATCATTTTAATTTCTAACTTGATAAATACATAAATCAAAAGACTTTTATCATAAAACCAATATAGCAATTGTGATATTAAATTATTGTATGAATATTCATATATTTATAAAAAATACACTTCATTTTAAATTCAAAAGATTCTTCTTAGCTTGATTGTTGAGATTGCAATTAAATATAATAACTTTCTTTCTTTAAACAATGTAGCTTATTTTGTCTTTAAAACGAGACCAAACGTTTTTGTTTCAAGAACAGCAAATTTTTTTCAGGACCAAAATGTGTAACTGAAACGTCAACAGTGTAATATAACAATGTCAGCGGTGTGTTAAATATAAATTTGTTTTTGTATAGAGTGTATAAAACGGCCGCGTAAACAACGCAAGAAAGTTGCAAATCTTTCTCTCTTCCATGCATCCGGTTTACAATGTTGTGTTCTGTGTCATCCTGTTACGCACGCAGTTATAACGGTGTAACGAAAGGAAGTATACTTCCTATTTGGAATTGCCAAACATAAACTTACAACCCGGCTGAATTATTTAAAAAGTTATTCAAATACCGAATTACAATAATCCAGATTATTTTTCCTTAAATTTTAACGTCAATCAAGTATT
Organism: Nebria brevicollis; assembly: GCA_944738965.1. Classification (NCBI taxonomy): domain Eukaryota; kingdom Metazoa; phylum Arthropoda; class Insecta; order Coleoptera; family Carabidae; genus Nebria; species Nebria brevicollis. The sequence goes on from OX122897.1 coordinate 17,013,177, forward strand.
GGACACCAAAAAATAATAACGACCAACCATTATTTTAAAGATCGCTTAATTCCAATGATAGCCAATTTAGACAAGAATAAAAAAATAAGCATAAAATGAATTTGAAATCCTCTTTTCAACAAAGCAAATATGCAAATATTTGTTTTAATTTTGAATGAATATGAAAAAAATGTTTAAATGTATATTACTAAAGTAGCGCTAGGGCTTAAACGAGGACATATAGAAGACGAAAGTAATCATGGTTCATGAAATTTTTAGATGTGATGCCAAGCGTAGAGGCCAAACATACTTCATATATATGGTCATTTATATCGACCGTTCTCTGCTGGTTATCTTGAAGGAAATTCAAACACTAAATCACCTTGTAAAATCTTCAGCAAAGCTATTTCAATATCAATATATCGTACGCTATTGCCCATCAAATTTTCTTCGTTTTTCTACAAAAACTCAGAATCGGTGTGAAGATTTTTGCAGCTATAGCATAGTTTCTAACCAATTAAATTATGATTTTTTTTTATCGCATATTAAGAGAATCGAATATTATTAACTTATACTTATAATAATACAGAATTTTTATTTTTATTATTTAATTAGTTATAAATCAGTAGTGAGCTTATGTCCTTTTAAAATAAAAAAAAATGAAGAAAATGTCTGTATATCTCTTGCATATATTAATTTCGTGCCTGATTGTAGTTTGTACCAATATAAATTTGTGAAATTACAATGAGAATTATAGTTTAATATTAATTCTACCGACTAATATGAAACTTTGTTTAACTCCTCGTTACCGTGTAATTTCAACTAAACAAAATTCATTGTTTCAAATATACATCTGTAGAATTCTCTGGAATTCTAACAACTGGGGCTCTGCTAGAATATAATCTGCTTATCGTTTTGGCTTTATTTAATCACATTGTGAACGGAGCTTTCCAGTACGTTGATAGTGAAAAGGCATTAATCTAACTCAATTATAGTTTCTCTAGTTTTATTTATTTAAGATTAAATGACTATATAACATCTTAACACCTTTAAGATTCAGTTTAAATAACTTTTTCAACCTAATAAAAAATTTTCTAGGTATTTCAGAAACATACCTACAACCTTGATTCATTATATACTTTTCTAATATGTAATACACTTATTAATTCTATCCGATAAATATATTCCGAAGTACTGGTATTATAATTGAAATTCTTTACAAATTTGTTATCTACCTCTCATTATCTGCAAAAGCGAATTGCTCTCCGATATTAATTAATTGAATGAATATTACCTTACTGATTACTAACCCAGATATAAGGCTTATTTAATAGTATAGCTTACACTATTAAGTTTTAGATGCAATTATAATATTTTTATGCAATTGACTACAGTATAAAAATCACTATGTGTAAAATATGCTTTTTGTTGTCAAAAAAAAATGCGGTGCATTTTCTAAGAATAACTGACTTTTTAATGCATCAAGAAGCACGCCAGCTACATAATCCAACATACAGAAAATTGCACTTAAAATAATAAAGTTTTTGCTACGCATACACTTTTTATTTAAAATTCAACGCGGTATTAATTGAAAGTAAATGCAAGAAAATTGTTAAATCTTACTAATATATAAACGTATAAATGTTTTCTATAGAATAATAATAATATTTAATTTTCTTCAAACGTAAAAGCAATTTTTTAATATAATATTTTACTTAATTATTCAAACAAATTGATACGGTTTCTAAAACTAGAGATAGTAATTAATAATGATTAAATAACTACAGCAGCTCGAAAATTATAACTATTTGGTGGCAGTGCGCATTACATCGTAAGTAGTTTTCGCTTCAGTAAGGTATTCAAAAATATTTAACAATTTCATGATTTATCTTTAATATAAATAATGTATTGCCTGGGCATATAGAACTCGCGGTAGTTCTCGGCTGACTGCGTTATAATAACGTTATTTTAATAATTTACGAGATTCGGTTAGTCAGTCATGCAATCAGGCAATCAATTAAAACGGAAATTGTATTATTTGAGATCTAATGTGCCTTACAAGTTCAGTACACCTATTGTAATTCATAACCACATATTATTAATAGTATTGTTATATAGATCTGTACATGTTTTATAATCAGATATAAGAATAAATTCTTATTATCAAAACGTTTTAGTTGATTTTTAAAGTGCGGATCCAGTCCCAAATTTATTTTACCTTTTCAAAAGAAATATTTATTACGTAAGTTCCATTTTTAAATTACTTTCAATGCTTAAATAAATAATAGTTTTATAATAATTGTATTATTGAATTGGTTGAATCAGTGAATGGCATATTTTCTTTTCTTATATATTTTATAATAGTATTCATACTTTTTTAATTTCCATATAAGCGAATTTGCTTGTCAATTTATAATACGGCCCATGCCGTCAGGGAATTAAACTAAACATATTGATTGAGTTTTTCGATATTTATGCATACAATTTCCATAATTAAAAATAGCGGCGCACAGTGATATATATAGCACGATGGTCTATTTTTTAGCTGCTATCTCTGTCGGACGTTTCTAATTGCTTTTAAATTGACCATACTCGAATGATTTCATTTCAAGTTTAAATTGAATGAAAGATTATTCTCAGTTTATTTTTCACTTTACTTGAACTATATTAATTGATATTTTTCCATAAAGAAATCCAATTTGAATATCCTAAATACTATATCATAGTCCGACGTTAACCCAACATGTAGGCACATTAGGTTTCGCAGATATTATTTTTAGATTATTAGCAAAGTAAATTGGGACGTATAATCTTCTGCAAACATTTTTCTTAAGGAAAACAATTCATTTTATTTTTTTGGAATTGGTCACCCGAAATTAAAGTTAATAAATCATATTTAATAAGTACTTTTATATACGAGAATTTATATACGCATAATCTAAAGTAAGGGTGGGGAAGGGAAAATGCCAAATGTAGAGAACTGTAGCTGTTCTTGACATCCAAGAAAAATAAATTATATTTTTTCAGTAGAATGACTAAAATATTCTAACCCGAAACCTAATATTCGGGGAAGAATATTTTTTGTATATACACACGTGTTAACATACATATTACTTTTAAAACGAAGATACTCTATAATATAAAATTATTGAGCTTCTGTTTTAATTGATCAGCTGGTTGATTCATAGCTAATTTGCTAATAAACACTGCACGTTGCATATATTTTGGCGTTACATTATTAATATTAAAAACACCCAAAAATACGAAAATTAATACGATAAAAAAACATTACAACTAGGTTCAAAAATATAATTATTATGTATTTGTTGCAATGATTTTTAGTTGTGAACGTAAAATTTTTAACTTAATTATCGAAACCATTCCAGGTTACACTGTACTTGATGTATTTATCGAATAATATATATTTATTTATATGATATAAACTAATTATACTTCTCATGAATCGAGCTAGTTATAATTATTTGAATTAAATATATACATTTTTAATTCTAATTTGTTTTAATTAATTTCATTATGCAAATAAGTATGTGTATCAAACACGCATTTATACATTGTTACACGCAATAGGTACATTAGCAGTTTTTATGTCAAATTCCTGTATTATTAACATGTTTTAATTAATCAGTTTACGATGATTATAATTCTCACTAAATAAGTTTAATTATTTGAATACCACCTTTTTGTCTGACATTGTAGGCGATTTAATTAATTAATTTTATCTGTATTACAATGAATTAATAAATCCATATCATTAGGTCTATTGTATTGAAACTTAACGCAAATGTAGTTATGTTCAAAAGAAAAAGAAAGATATTCAATATTTTGTACAACTTTTATTTGATTATTTTGTTACTGAAATACTTAAATATTTTATTTATATTGCCGTAATTAAGTATGCAAAGTAAATAAGTCTTTCAATTTCTATGAAAGTTATATTATTTTATTTTAAAAGATTATATAATTGGAAAATTTCTTTTCACCCTTCCCTATTAAGAAGTATTAATGTCACCGTTATTATATTTACTTACTCATATTTATTTAATAGTTCAGTAATTTTTTTTCCCAGTACACATTATGTTATGTCTTTGCAAAAATAACGTTCCTTTTGATTATGCACAGTGGTAACCATCAAGTTGAGTTGAAAGAGACCAAATAGACAAAATAAAAAGGAATAGCTGTGGTATAGCTGAGTGCAACGTAATCCCCACAACGTTACGTATTCACTCTGCATGTATTTATATGCATTTCGTATCTCATGAACTTTTAATGCACAAGACCACTTCTATGTCTCTTATATGCCACCATATTTTATGTTTTTTACAATTTTATTCTCATCATTCGCGTGAAAATTTTGTAATGAATAATACGTTTTACACTGGAGGGAGTTTTAAAAAAAAACTGGTATGGTACGTGTTTAACGTGTGACAAATGCCTCGGTGAAGAACTTGAATTAATATTTACATTGCGAGTACCTACCGTCTATATGCTTGTCTCTTTTTAACGTTAACATATGTGAACGTGGTGTAGAAAAGAATAGATATATTTAAAATGTTATTTTAGGACGACTGCTTTTGAGTTGAATAAAAAGAACTTTATTTTATGCAATATATCTTTATTTATAGTACTCAATTTTTATTTTTGTGTTTAATAATTCCTAGCTGCGACTGCAATACTACAATTGTATTTATAAGTACAATATTTTTCCCCACGGGCGTGATGATTAAAAGTATTTTTCTAATTTAAATTGTTTGTTTCATATAAAGACTTATATTGATAAAAAATTACATTACTTTTAAATCAAACTAAATTTTCACATCCATTACCACAATTGGCGATCTCTGTTCGTCTTATGCCAAAAGTATTTTTGTGCTTTTTTATTACTAAGAGTTAATTTAATTAAAGAAAAAATTGACACAATATATGGATATCAAGAAACAAATAAAATAAGAGTAGGCAAAAAAAAAAATCCCTCAAGCGTTTCTTTCGACAATTTCATTTATAAAAAATTCAACATAATTAAAATTTTATAAGCAAAATATTCGAAGAACGTCTTCTCTTTAAAATGCCGTTCTTATTACTCAAATCAATGATTATTATTTAATCTCGCAATCGACATTTACGGACGTAATCAATCCTTAATTGACCACAACGTTAATATTAACAGTTCATACGTCAATCCCCTGGGATTAAATTAATCCTTTTTGGAGAACTCACATTTGATAATGCGGAATATAATTGTTTTTTATAAGGAAAATATTTAAATAAATTTAACAAGACACCAAAATATTTCGAATTTTTCGCAGTAAAATTATTTCATAGTAATATCGTTTTTAGATGTTTTAAATTAAACTGAACAAAAAAAGCTACTTTTTCCAGAACTGTGTTAATTGGATTAAATTTTCCTTTGACAGAGTTTGACTTTCATCTAAGGGATTAACTTGTGGAATATGTGAAATCTGATTAGCATACAAGTCCAACCTCCCGTTGGGCTTTTTTTATGGATTAAACAAAAACTGGTGAATTTAATTTACAAAAAATATTCAGATTAATTAGATCAGTAATCAGCTTTCTGTAGGTATATAGCTACTTTCAGTTTAGTTTATTTAGTGTGTTTTTGACGTCAAACATATTGCATAATAAATATATTAATAATGGATATTTAACTATGTATATACCGATATAATTAATTTTTTTAAATCTTAACCTAACGAATGATTTTTCTGTAGCAAAATAATAGTTTTGCTGTTCATCGCATATAACTATCATGTACCTACTACGGATCATTTTCAATAAACTTTATATTATGTAATTCTATTTCTTTTTCCACTTACAATTTTAAAATTCTTTTGTCAACTTTTCGCAGAAATATAATTATAAAATCAAGTAAACTCATGCACAGGTAAATATGAAGGGATTTGGAGAACGTGTAATATGAAATTTCAAATACGTTTTATTAAATATTTAACACAAAAAAACTTGTGCTATGTGCATATATTACTATAGCAACCTTAAAAAGTCTGTAGTACGTTCTCTTTGATCGTATCTCTTTCGTGATGTACGTACAGTACTGCTAGCAAACAAGTGATGCGAGTACAGTTTGCGTTTTGCTGTTTTTCTTGTATATGTTAACACCCATACAAACAAGAAGACATGTCGAGACTGTTGACCATGCAACGCCTTTTTCCTAGAGATAGTTTTTATAAAACGCCTGTGAACCGCAGCGCCATACATGAAATGTATTCTTTTTAGACAGCATACAACATATTCCAGTTATTTTTCGTGGTTGCTGGAAGAAAAAGTGCATGACTTGTTGGAGGGATGTTACTTTGTTTTGTTCAAAAATATCACATTATAATTCAATTTTGATTTAACTCTTAACTGATGTACGAAGTAAAACAGTAAATTTATTAATTTTAATTTATCTAATCTAACAAAAAAAATAAGCAATAAATAGTTGAATTGCAGTGAAATATTCATTTATCACAATTAATCTTATTTTTGCCGATACACTTTAATATTCATTCTCCACAAAGAATAAGTAGCATTACTGATATGTATAGAACAAATTTTTGTTGACATACGTTCTCTTTTTTATAATATATTATTATATATTCTTAAACTATGTTCCATTAAAACAAGATTTTTTTGCTAGTTTAACAAATTTAGCTTGAAAACATTAATTTATTTAATTTGGAGTTTATTCATTATTTGTGCATTCTATAATGTTGCAAACAAGTCTTGTTAAATGTGAAAATAGATATTTTGAATTTACAAAAGCAAATATGTCAATTTCAGTTACACGTTGTTGATATTGGAAATGAATCCTTGTACGAAATAACACTAGTGCAGCATTGTTAGCGCAATGTTATATAGGGTGCATTGAAGTGTATTTGTACCAATATTCGAGAATCCCGCCGGTTCATTTGCCCTGTTTCGGTTGGCAGTTGGCGTAACCATACGCCAAAATAGTGAGTGAGATTATGCGCGAAGAGAAATGGTGTGAAATGCAAGCACAGTGATGCCAACATCGCTCGGTATTTACACCCATATCGTTGGTTGGCATAGAATTACCAACTGTATCACATGCCTCTATAAATCACAAAAATTTATTCTACCCCCTATACTACTCGGCAATCCTACCTACACTATAAAATAAAATATGCAGAATATTTTTAGGATACAATGGGGAGCAAATAGAAACGTTCTTTTATAACAACAAGAACTAGCTCGTAGCCTTCATTTTCATGCGGCAATATGTTATAGCTAATAATATTTTAAAATGTGGATCTTTTCTCACATCAAATGTGAGATTTTTAGTCTTATGCCACAAGATACTGTAAAATTTAAACGAGTTTAAATTTGAGTAAGATTTTTCTTTTCTAACAGATTTTGTTTTTTATTCAAGTTCATATATGGTCACGTACAAAGTGTAAATCTTACAAGACACATAATTATAATTAATTAACACAGCATAAATATTGATTAATGTAAAATATATGCCAATTCCGATTTGAATTGAATTTAATCAGATATGATCATTTTGAAGAATCATTTTTTAATTATTGTTAATTGTCCATATAAAATTACATGGCCATACTTTGCGATAGCAGATTTATATTTCATTAGCAACAATTTCTGTATCATTTTATTATATCGTGATCAGGATAAATAGTTTAAATTTAACTTACACCTTCTTTAATTAAAATACTGTCTAAATGCAAGGTGAATATTGTCGCAGTAAATTTAATTAAACTTCGCGCGTAATTCGCTACCAAATAAGATTAAAAACAAATAATTCACGGTAACTGCGTCGTAATGTTCTTTTTGGGAGCTATTCGGTTCCTTCTTAAACTGCAACAATCCACCGGCGGCCGTCTGATTTAAATCTCAGATGTGAATATATGGCCACTGCTGTACATGGCTGGAATACGAAATGTATATAAGTCACTTTTTTTTATCTGTAATATGTTTCGGTTTTTTTTATTATATAAAATTGTTATTTAACTAAGATAAATCTATTGTTTAATTAAATGAAAAGTGTTAGGGAAATTATCTCTTTTATTTAATTATTTGTCGAATATATTTAAGTTTATGTATTTATTTTTTATATTTAATTATGTAACTTACAATAAGATAAAATCAATAAGTAAACAATCGCTATTAAATGAAAACCAATTGTTATTACTATTACGTCTCTAAATATATAAAATTATGCAATGGTGTATTTGGTTATTGATCATGCTCTGATTGCGCACTCGTCAACAATTTTCCATAAAATTTGAGTACTTCAAACTCGTGAATAAAATTTTATTTTAAAAATTCCTTGTAAAATTTTACGATGGATGTGTGATAGTTAGATGAGAGGTCGTCGAATTTTATATATAATGATTGGAGGGAGTATGTGAGTTCTCCTTTAGAATAATTGGATGAATACGAGTTAAATGAAACCATAAACAAGTTGAATGATACTGATTGCATGGAATATTTAATGGAATGAATGGGAAGCATGGTACAAATAACGATAGAATCTAATGGTGAAAGATACTAAAAATGTAGATGCTTGAATTGGGTTGTCTAAAATACTGAGAAGCTGAATGTAGGCATATGTTATTTCAAATAACGTTCTATTTTATCTCTTCGTAAGAAAAAATATCTCAAAAATAGTCTTACGAAATAAATATTTCGTAACATTGAATGTTTTCTACTTTTAATTATTTTTTCTCTATATTTCATCAATTTTCTCCATCATGATCGATTTTATTTTAAATATGGTATAGTTCAAGATATAAAAAAAACTATACAGATCCTTTGATTAAATTATTCTTAAAAGTATTTTTCCGAATTTGTTTTATGTATCTAAAAGTCCGCATAGATCTTAGCGCCCAGTATGAATGATAATTTATTCGATCAATATTCGACGAAACCGTAATAAATATCGTCCAGCATCTGCTACTTCGACAGTAAAACTAGAAATATTGTTTCAGATGTTTGTTAAAATAAAACGTAGTCAATAGATCTGACCCTTACTCAACAGTAAAAATATAAATCGAAAACTATTAAGTCATATTAAATTTGTGTATAGTCCGTGTGCTAATATATATATAGATAAGTCATTGTTATAATATAAAATACATGAAAATTCAAATATATGACTCAAAAATATTCATTTTTTACGCCGTCTATTGACCTCATGCATTTCATTTTATTTGGAAACAAGTATTAAATATTAAAAGTGATACTAATTGTAAGACAAACGTATTACATCTTTTTTATCATCCACTTTTTTATAAAATCGATTTTGAGTTAAAAATATGAATACAGTCATAATAAAAGTACAAAAAAAATTATGAATATAAATTAGCTATTCATTATTTGCTGCAGTAGTGTGCAGATATAGTTGCGGTATCATTGAAATTGGTTGGCTGTAATTTTCTGTATCATTATTTACAATTTAATGTACTTTACCATAAAATATATTAGTTAAGTAATGAGAACGTTCATATATAGGTACTATAAAGTGAACCATTATACTTTTAGTTTCTTTATTTTTGTCTCATTTGAGAACTAGTGAACCACGTATATTTAATTTCGTTCCTAGCAGAAATTTCATACACGAACAACCATTAAATTCGTTGGAACGAAGCAGTACTAGTTGGCAGGGCGTATAAAAAGCGAAATGAAATAACAAAACGCAATTTGTGTGTTTTAATACAATCAATTTTCTCTATAAAGTCGCCTTTTTCCGGTTTACGAACGTTTCCGTTTGCGTCTGTGCATGAGTGTGTGCATGGACTACGGCCCGAGCGTAGTCCAGACCCAGGCCACTTTAACCTGATTTATCGCTGCACTCATTATACGCGATCCCCCATTAAAAACTGCTAGCTGTATAAAATCTGTGTAATGGAATTTTACCTCGATATATCATCAGGTATTTTACAAAAAATAATTGAACAACTCTTGCCGACTTGCAGCTACCATTCACAGCCCCCATTCTGTCTCGTAACTAAGACAAATACTATTATTTGATCAACATTACTTTACCATAATTTTGATTATATTCACAAAAAAACGCTTATTTTTATAATATTCTATATAACGTACGACTTGTTACAATTAACATTTTAACCATAAAATTTAAATAATATTCAACACTGAATATATAATTGTTAATTAATTTACACATTTTATTAAATGATAGCAGTTTTTAAAACATGTATTAATTAAGTTTGGAAGACGTCCCAACTACATAATTAATCTATGTCCTGATAGATTTGATTAACTGATTTTACATATGAAAAACAATTTAATTGATTTACTGTATTGAAAATAGCAGTCAATTTAAAGATAACTCTATTTTATTCAAATTGTATACTCGTTTGATTAACGATTCCCCAATAAATCCAGGAACACAAAACTAATACCGTCAAAGTGCAATGTAAAATTCGATCATCCCGAACTATTGCTGATCAATCGTGATCAACATTAATAATTTAACAACATATGTGCACTGAGCATGTACGAGGAAAATAACAGTAGGTCTCCCATTAAAAATGAACGTTTAAAATACATGAACGGTCGTGAATCGCTACAAACATAAATAATGAAGCTATTTTGTACGAGATTAAACAAAGTAACTGGTATCACTGTACACGGCTATTGTATATACATACATATATATGTAATATTTATGTAAATACTTGAGTGATGTGCAAGGATCACTAGAAGCAAACATTCAAGCACGTTGACAAACATTGGACTTGGATTTGGTGGTACATCAAATCCATATTTGAAGTTATCCTGAAAAATTATTTGGGAGTATGAAGAATTTGAATAAAGCGAATGAAATGAGGAAAGATGGCGTCAAATGGCGAAATATTATCAAGGTGTGAATTAATATGAATTTTCTGCCATCCCATTTGATAGGAATAGACTTGATGCTTTGTCTGTATTTATATTACGCAGACATTAAATCTCTGAAAATGCTTCATTACTTTTCTTCATTGATATTTCTCCATTTACTATCCATGTTTTAGTATAGCATGATGGGTAGTATATAAGAATATTTACAAAACAAAATTAATTTATATTTTCTTATGTGTTTAATGTTTCAAAGTAAAATATGTTAAGTTTTAAACTTTTGGCTCTAGTATGGTTTGAAAAGGAAATCACATAGTAAATCTTTTGTTTCGTAAATTACCACAATTGTAGGAAAGAATGTCTGAACTAGTTGCCAAATGCTTGTAGCTTGGACAACCCAATATCAACAAAGTGTTTTTGCATGATTAATGTATGGAACTATCTTAGATAAATTTATTTAACAATGAAATGTATTCGCGATCGTAAACAATTTGTATTTATTTAAAAATCTCAATATGCAAAATTAAATGTAAACACTAACATTGGATTTTTAATTAAAACTATATTTACTCGACAACTTAGAGCGTAGTCAAAATAAATTATTTAGTTATAAAACAGTGTTTGCGTAGCTATTGTTTGTTCTCACGTTCGCACGAATGCTTTACAAAATTCAAACAGTCTATCAAACAAAGCGAAAAAGAAAATCTAATTCGCATTCACTTCTAAATGGTGTACGCTGGATTTATAAGAATATTTAAATAAAGCGCCAGTGTTTTTTATGCATATGGACAAAATTTGTTAAGGCGATTAATCGAAGAAACAATTTGTTTTAACATTTTCGACGTATACGCCATACGCGATCTCTGTCCCTACAGCATCCTAATGTATTTGTTAACGCTTACCTGTAATTAGAATTATATTATTTTATATGTTGTCTGGTATGAAATATAATATAATATTCTTCACGAATGTTTTAGTTACTTTGCAGTTAATTTTATATAAGTTCTTATTATTAATACTATTGTCAGAATAATTGAAATAATTGAATAAAAATTAAGGATAGACTTTGATATTTGGTAGGAATTGATACTAAATCGATGCCCGTTTGAATTACGCATGCTCTAAAACTTCAGGGTATTTCATATAATCGCATTAGCGAACGTGTTTGTTCAATTCGTTCAACAAACGAGCACTGTTGAATTTTTTTATGTGAAGCGGAACTAGCAGCATAGAAATGTTCCGTTGCGATAGGACGATAGCCGGGAGCGCTCAATTCGATGACGGTAAATATTGGACGTCTCCTACATGCTAAAATCACGGTGCCACACTGTATATATGTATGTATGTGCACTATTCGATTCGTACGATAGAATGCATGGCACTGCGTCAAAAATTTAACTAGATCAGTGTTAGATAAACTTTGTGTCAAAATACACAAATTTCTTTGCATTTTACAGCATAATATTTATAAATTTAATAATTTACCACCGTAATTTAAACGATGATATTTGAAATTCCAGTAATTTTATATATAAAAGTTTCACTAAAGAATTCGCCAAATATCTCTGAGTTTACGTGAGATTTTGAAATAAAATATAAGAAACGATAATTTTATAAAACAACTTGTGTTTTATTTTTATAAGGAACGTAATACAATAAAATATTTCATTTAATTTTAGAAATACGAACACAACAAATATATTAAATGTTCTCAGCTTCCTTCAGCTTGATGTCTACATATAATTCGTAAAGTTTTAAACTTATGAATCGTCAACTGACAGTTAAAAAAACTTCAACTCCCGTTTTTTTCAGTCTCCGTGTGTAAAAGTATAGTAATTTTTTTATTTTCTTTGAAAGTTTTACGATTTTTCTTTTTCAGTTCGGTCTTCGGTTCACAGCTAGTAACTGTATACTAGTGGCATGTTCGACGCCCTCCAAAATGATACATTAAACATCTGCGCAAGTCTAACTTTCTGGCGCCTGTAATATTTATTGAGTGCCAGTAACGTCGAGAATTTGTTGCCATGAAAAAATGATCGTTGCATTACAAATTGATTGTCTCATGTTGATTTTATTGCTGACGCTTTTAATGACTAGTTACCCCATCAATATTTCTATATAATTAAATTTAAAACTGTATTTACGAATGGTATCAATAATTAAAACCGTGGTTTAATTGTTGAATTATAGAGACGTGTGAAAAATGTACAAATATTTGAATGTAATTTATACATATTTACTGAAAAGGATATTATATTATTCCAAATAAGAAAAAATCATTGATTTTATTGAGTATATACGAATAAAATATGAGATAGTGGCTATTTTTTTAAATTTTATATAAAATATCTACACTCTATATAGATAATGTATGCCTGTTTGATTTTTCGAACGAAACATGTATTTATCTTTTTTTTGAATAGGCAATAAATTTTAGGAAACTTCAGTAGCAAACCTAATCATATTTGTATCACCATATCAAAGTGTGGGTGGAATAGATGTAAAGAAAAGCTCTATTTTAAAATTCACATCAGGCAAACTATCAATATTTCACGAATATGAATTTTACATAGAGGTATATACCAAGTATTAAATTTCAGACAACCCTTGGATTATGGGAATATTGGCATATAACGATTTTATTACGCTATCTCAAGATGAGCTTCAAAACATAATTGAATTGGAAAAGAAAAAAATTGCCTAGTAACTGACCACTTGGAATTTTATTTTCCCAACAGTAATATAAAAATTTCTGGGATGTCCCAAGTCTGTATATGCGAGTTAAGATGGATTATCTCTGGCTGATGACGTTGTACTCGGGGAAAGATGAAATAATGTTCCATGCATCGTTTGTGTGCTGACCGCGATTTTTGTGACGTCACCGCAACCCTGGTGCTGGCATGTAATCACTCAGCATTTAGCTATTACGTGGCTCATTGTGTACAAATATATCGTTTTGAATTTGGGTCAAATGTACAAGCACCACGGTTATGAAGAAAACATTACCGGTTTGAGCACAGACGTTAGATAAACTAAGATGTACGTACACATCCTTGAAGATTTTAAATTAAAAAGCATTTGTTATCTTCATTTATGACGACGTTAGATTAGATTAAAAAACATAGATACTGTTTATGACGGCGTTTGTTACGTTGGTGTAGGTACACTTTATATTTTTATGATACTTACGCCGGGTTAAATATATATTCACTGAGCCCTCATGTTTTCAGATGGCGTAAGAGGGTTAACATTTAGGCTTAGAACAAAACATATTTATTTTGTTGGATCATAATAATAACCAAAATCAGTGTATAATAAAATAATAATTTTATTTGTTTTGAATTTATTGATACACTTATACTATAACAATAATGTTTAGGTGATAAGCATAATTGTTTGCATATGCCTAGGCGTATCAATAAATACTATTAAAGATCTTATATTTATGAAATTGCAATTTAAATATAAGCTATAGAAACTATAAAATGTATCGAATATAGTTCACATTTTATGCAATGAATAAGTTTTAAATATGAACACATTAAAAAATTGCAGGTTTTAAAATCTTACAAATTTTGCATACAGCATTACAGACATTAACAGATTCATACTAGAACTAAAACTAATATAAGTAAATCATGCTTATATGTAAAAATGTTCTCCGTATTGCGATAAAGAAATTGTACTATGTTTTTAAATTCATTAGACACTGTAGCAATAAAAATAATTAGATACACATAGCTAGAATCTCTAGTTAGTATCTACTTTAAAAAGTTGAAAACGGAAGACCGCAACAATAGATAAAGATTGCTTTCATTTCCCACTGGAGTTTCCCACAACTCCCACAAAAGACTACATCTCACTTGTTTCACAGAAAAAATAAAATAAACATGTAACTTAAACAACAAACAACAACAATATAAATGCTTAGTTTCTGTAACATTCGTTTTATTTGTACAAAACCTTTCTCAAGAATGCACAGTGTAAATCATTCCATCCACTAGTTTAAATCAACTTTACATAAAATATTCATTGTATATACTATTTGTTCGTGTTCTTTCAGTCTTCATACAACTTTCTGCTCATTTCTCACTTCTATTGAAACATTATATTCACCGCGTTTATAAGATACAATGGCTTAGCTACAGGTGTGTTCTTTAGCAACATTCAAAATTAAGGACCAAAAATTGTTTTTAAAATACACACAATACTATGCTTATACAATAATAATAAAAATAATGCATTTAATCAAGAAAATTGTTTTTCCACCGATATATTCCATCTTCATTAAAAAATAACAAAATTATAACTATAAATTCCTACAAAGGCTAGCACGTGCAGAAAATATACCCTCTGATGCAAGTACACAAGTCAGATTGACTTATCTGCACGCGATAATTATTGCTTAGTTTAATTAATTTGATTATCATATTTATAATTTGAGACAATGAGATATAAAATTTATTTGTTAAATTTTATTTACACTTTTATATTTCTGATTATAACTTTTAAATAAATATTATTTGATTCACAAATATGTAAAATAAATGACCTGTTTTCTAGGTAATTTATAGTAACTTTTTTTCTGCGACCTTATATATTACTCCTGTAATTTATGAGTAGAATGTATTGAATATAGTTATACGTAGTTTCTAGTTACATGTAACGCAAATAGCAAACTTAGTTTAAATATTTTGACCAAAGTAAGAACATGGCTAAGAAGTTGTTCTAGTGGGTAGCCGCCAGCCATAGACGCTGTAGCAACTGCAATGTTTGCGTTCCAATGGTATATGGTATGTATGCATATACCTACATCCGTGATACGAAGCTATGAGTTTACTTTCCGGTTTACAAGTTACGTCGTATATAACCTGAGAAACTGTTTCTCGTAAAAATTAATACGCCAAATATTTCGATATTCAGATGTGCTCAGGAAACTGCTCGTTATATATACGTTTATATGTATACCAACTGCACGGAAAACTGACACGCCAAAGCAGAGGAAATGATGGAGAAAAACTGTTTTCTACTCGGCACGATTTATACTTTAACCAGATAAAATGTACTGCGGTATGTTTTGGTTCTTGTTTTCTATTTATATATCTATACATCATCATGCTCTACTTCTGGATTATCTCATTTGTAATTTGTATTTTCTTATGTACATTGTATGTATATACATATATTGTACGAGTGCAACTACTTATTGTTTCATATATGCATGTAATGTCTTTTTGTATACTCGTTAGTATATATATAAATATATATAAATATAATTTAATACCATCAATACTAAATCATATATATCATAAATCATGAGATATAAAAAAAAATTTCTGATTTGAGTTCATGTATCAGTGATTAGGAATTATTTTAAAAAGATCCCCGAAAATATATACATAGTATGTATATATTTATATAATGGAAAATACAAACAGTAGAAAGTAATTTCGAATGGGTAAATCCTTCTCTTTGCTACTTCTTCAATTTGAATTAAAATATCTGAAACAGTATCTATTCGAAATTCTCGAACAAACCAAGACTATGTATCATGAATATAATATTGCTTTTGTATTTTCACGGTATCTATTGCCAAAAATGTTATTCAAAAACAAATTTAGATAAATGAACCACTATCGGATATATCTAATCATGAAAACCATATTATTTATGAGGCAAAATAAGATTATATACTTTCGGGTCACCCGGCGGCTCTGGTTGCAGGGCTGATAAATATATAGATACAAAAATATTCACACCAATAAAAACCACAAGCAGTGAAAGATTATAAGATTAAACCTTATATCAAAAGACAGAAAAGTTTGCTTTCGCTAGAAAATAGCACTGAATCAGTAGCGGCTCGTTCATTTTAGTATTTCAATTTTTTTTGTATTAGAAAAATTTCAGATAGGAAATGTTTATAAACTAACCAGTTTTCATAAATTTTTCTAAAATTTGTTAAACTATAAAATAATAAAAATACTACATGCGTTATTAATGCCGCTAATAATGACATAATGGCATTTGTGCTAGTTATCGTTATTTCGCTACGATTTCTGGAAAATTGCAATGACACTTTTCGTATTAACAAAATGTAATTAAATTTTTCTGTGACTTATTGCCTTGTAATAAAATATGATTCAGAGATTAAAATTGTAAATTTGTTATTTAATTTTGAAGCATAAATATGATTTTTAGTTGCTAATATGTACTTCGTTACACGACCATATCAAATTTTAGAGATCTTGAAAATCTACTTAAAAATACATTTTTATTTATTTGAAAGCTGTCTAAAGCCAAAATTGGTTTAAAAGTCACGAGTTGCCACTGCATGGAAGAGGAAAAAAGTCTATATCAAAACGCGTATCTCCATGAATATTTACCGCAACGGATAAATTGTGGCGAATTGTGTTTCCAGATTTATGATTCAATTTATATTAAAGAATAGTTCTCTGATAACATGGTACAATACATTTTTCACGAAAGACATTTCTTATCAACAAAAAAAAACATCAATTTTTAATCAATCACGAGTCACACAACAAAATTAATGGACTGAATTTGAACGAGTCATAAATCTTTTCTATATTATTAAACAAATATAATTAAAATTAACTATTATGTTAAGGATATTTTTCTGATCACGATCCTTTACACATTAGAACTACATATATAAAATAGTACACTTTATTATACTTGAATTTAATTGCCGTTAAAAATTTGTGCATTTTTAATATGAAAAAATTGTTTTCTGTATTCGATATAAGATGGTTTAGATACAAATAAATCAATCCAATAAATACATAAATGATTGAAATGTGAGCATGTAATACCACAATATATATATATTGTGAATTCTTTTTTGGTTTCTGTTTAATGTTGTTCGTTATATGTCTCGAAACACGGTGATAGATTACTAGTGCTTTCGTTATGACGAGGATAAATAATGGGTTTTTTATTGTAAATGCCCTGTGCTCCTTTTGTTGTGCGGGGTCTTTCCGTTTTTGGAGAAGAAAAGATTTTATTTGTTTGTTGTGCATTCATATACAACTGTTTCCACCACGTGTCGTCGCGTTTCTGTGTTCCGTGCAGTTATTATTCGTCTTTTCCTGTGATATGGTTTGGCCTATGCGTGTGTTTTTAAAATATTCTTTAATAATGTGCTAATGTATTCGCGTTTCGCTTTGCGTGGTCTTTGTGAATGAAGAACGTATCTTCCTGTTGCAGAAATGATCTGATGTTGATGGGTAATGAATCGGAGTTACTTTGGTTTGTTTATGTTAACGTCATGGGATATAAATATTCTGACAGGCACTTCCTCTATTTATCTTAAAAGTTCCATTAAAAATCTACATAAATATATTTTTACTCTACATTGCTACAAAATGTAGAATATGATTCTTGATTATCACAGATTATTCATATACAATTTTAATATTTCTAATTTAGTCTAATTACTTTCAAATCAGATTGTTTTGTGTACCGAAATATAGTTCAAAATAGGGATATTGATTATACATAAATATCTTTCAAAGAAATCATATTTTATTTAAAATGTTGTGCTTACACTATTCTAAAAATCATATTTGTACCACGCCGTAAATAAATATTCATTTATTTGATCTGTTTTTAATAAAATTATAACAAAAACCCTATTTTCTGGCATTGTTTTTTGTTTGCTAATTTAAAATTTTCATTTACTGCCTACGCTGCCACTATGAGTTTTAATATTTACTAAATTGTTGAATATGATATAGTATATATAATATTACATATATCAGAGTCAAACATTTGGCACTCCAGATTATTTTCTGTTTTTTATCACAGTGCAATTTGTAAATCAAACAATTTTTGTGCTTTTTGAAATATAAAGCGTGGACAATATAATGAAAAATTACAGCAAAAAAATGTTAGTTTTTAAAATTGTCACTCAATATTTTTTGTTATTAAAATCCATTACGAAATGTAAATGAATTGTTTTTATTTTTGTAGTGTTTTTTTGCATGTAATTAAAACCTGTATGCACATGCATATTATTTTTATTTCTATGTAATTTGAACAGTCATTTTTTTTTAGTAAATAATAAAATAAAACCTTCGTAAATCACACGTACACAGCATGTATTCAAATTTAAAGTCATAGGTATTTACGATAATTATTAAGTGACCAATCGAACTTTCGGGGTTATATTAGTGTAAAAAAATTTAAAAACGCATTTCTATACGATAACGTAATAAAACAACCCGAAATATGATATTTGATGTTATGAATGAAACAGTTTCATTAAGTGTATATGCAATCAAATAATCTGATTGATTTAATTCGCAAAATGTGACAATAACTATTATAGATATCAAGTATACTGTATCGCGTGCTGTTATTATTTATGTGATGGATAAACCGCGAAAACTATTAATTTTCGAAATGCATCATAGCAGGGAAACTTCCACAAGTTGAAAAGCGCAAATTTATCAAATATGTATTGAGAAATTGTTGAATAGATTACGTAATTTTTGACAAATATTCCCTATTATTTGATATTACACTCCAGAAATAATTAACGCTGTATGCTTCGCCATTATTATAGATTAAAAACGAATTATTAATTCTCAACGATTATGTTTGCTGTGAGTACCACAGAAGTACGATTAAGATCTTTTAATACCAAATTTAATTCAATATTTGAAATGGAAACTTTTATCTGCAAATATATAATATGCGAGAGCTCAGCCCCATGAAACAATATACCCGGATGCTCGGGAATAATGTGAGGTTAAATTCAAACTTCAATAAAAGCGATTTGGGAACAGAAAAGTGGGTATTGTGCTATATGATAGGCATAAGTAGAACAGTGGCGTAACTATATGTGGAGCTTTAATCTCAAATAATAATTGTGCATTGTTGAAAATGATGAAAATTTATTTTAGATTAAATATAAAAATATATATCACATTTACTTTTTTTTAAATTAAATCTTAGAGCAAATAAAATTATTATTTGAAGTATATCTCAAGGGATTTGAAAAATAATAATCTAGCATGATCGGCTCGAAAAACGAAGCACAAGGGATCAAATATTGAAAGAAGGGACGAATATCATTGGCCTTCGATTAAATACGCCACTGGCGCTTAATAGAATAGGAAAAAGTGGGCGACAGAAGCTTTTCAGAGCAGGCAAAGTAGGTTAACCGACAGGGAGCAAGCAGTCGCGCAGCTGTAAGTAATATCATCACATCATCTGATATTCTCGCAAAATCGATGAAACTACAATATTCTTTACCTCGGAACTTTTCTCTGCCTCCGCCGATCTGGAGTTATTAGTTTTATCATATCTTTGACCGCGGAATCGCATCTACTTCTTATTCTTATATACCGTTAAAGGCTACTTTTCAAACTCCTGTAAACCTCATCGCGACTATATTTCTTTTTCATATTAGATAAGCTAACAAACAAGCTAATATTTTAGTTAATAAAGTACTGGTCAGTGTAATTTATTGGCAGTATTCGTTCCTATCTATGTATCTACATGAGGATATGTGATCAGTTTTAATAGAAATCAGAACTTCATCCAATTATAAATATTAATTAAATTACATTTTCACACCACTTCAACTTCCAATAGAGTACTAATAGATATTTTAAGCAAATAATGCATTTTTTATCCTTTATAAACGTTTTTTGAATTAGATGAAAAATAAATTTCTTTTGCCTTCTATGTAGAATTTGATGAATTTGAATGAAGTGAAAGCAGTGTGCTACAATATAGTTGAATGAAGAAAGATTGTCAATATATGAAAAAATGTAAAATGTGTTTTGCCATTGATGAAAATAGGCATGATAATAATTATATTATTATTATCCTTCAAAATAATTTTCATTATTATAACACATATATGTTAACTTTATTATTTATATACATATGAATGTTAATACAAGTACGTTTGTTATTTGTATTATACTTGTAAAGGCTTATAAATTAAACATTCTCTACAGGTCAAGTAGAAGCATTATAGAAAGAGAAGGTATTATTTGTTAAAGTAAAACAAGAAAGAAAAACGTAGTAACATAATGTTTTGTGAGGAAAAAAAATTGTACGAATTTTATTTGTTTAGACGTATGAATACATGTAGATATGAGTAGAGAAATCTACAAAAACAATGCCCACGCAGAAGCAAACAAACTATAGAAGTACATCACGTTAAACAAAGGCAAATCTCTTCAACCAATATATCCCATATATAACCATTACCATAAAGTCGCGGCAAAGCCGTCGTATATTCCAAAAATCTTGTGCCCAGGACCCGTGCAAGCTGCCGAAGGATTGAGAGAGTAAAGCAACCGAGTACGACATACAATATGGAACATTCTACAGAATTGTGTAAGTGTGTTATGTGTGGGCGAACAACGAACAACTCGTCGAACGCGCTCGAACACGTCAACGATGCAACACATGTAGAGTACGTGCCCAGAATACTGTTCCGGTAAAGTATAATGGAGAGAAACATATTGCTTGTAGTCTTCATCCAATGCAGCGCATAGAATCGCTTACAATTAATGCATTTGTCGTCACACCGGTGCTGCTCCTGCGGCAATTCAAGGACTTACGTGGCGGCCATATCTCCTCCATAGCATCCGTCATGTATGAACTTAATTCAGTCACACGGCAAAGATTCTTATTCAAGGAAAATGGAAGTCGTGGATATTTATACTTGTTCAAATCCTCGGATATAATACTTTCCACAATACAATCTAAGCCTCTCTTTGAATCGAATTTTACTATAATATTACAGAAAACGATCTATCGGTATATCGTATATATACAAATACACCACAAAAAGCACTATTCAATAAAAGACTCAACATTTTCAGCCCATTGTATTTATTTATTAATTATTTAAAACACGAATGTGTGTACACTCTAGTTAGTCGTGAACATAAAATTATAAATCGAACGCAGTTTGTTTAAAAGATAAAATCATATAAATAATTGCGAGCTTTTGCGATTTGAACATTAAATTTTCTATAATTATAAGTATTTCAAAACAATGAAAGCAGTTTAGATATTGAATTTCAGTTTGAAATTTATAATAATTTTCTTTGATATTATGAAGAGTTATAAATAAAAATTAAACACTTTAATGAATAATATTGAAAAATAGTCAATACCGAGAGTTGTTTTTGCGAATCTAGAAGTTCAGCTTTAAGTTCTGGGACCTTGTAAACCACATTCGCAAGCAGGCATCCAAAGTTATGTTAAAGATTTCGGCCACATGCATACCGCATACAAGATACACAACCGCTTATACTAACTCACAGGCTAACCAACCTAACATTCTAACTTTTGCAAAGCTTAGTTATAAATTTAAAAAAAATCCACATAGTTTACAAAAGATATATAAGTAAACCTATAAAGCGAAAGTGCCAGCAAATGACAAGCACCTATAAGCAAATAAAATTAAAACAATTAAAATCTTAAATACGTTAGTAATTTTATTTTTGATAAGAGCAACATAAAAAATGACGAAAAATAAATATTTCATTTAAAATAAAGCTGATCTTAATTCACAAGGAGAAATCAGTGGAATGATCTGCTAATCCATTTAAAATTCACCGCGAGCAAATGTTTTATACGTGCATAGATAACCTGTAACTGTAACAGAACAAGTCATTCCATTTTATCAAGTGACTAATGATGATTCAACGAATATCTTGTAACACTGTGAAAGCTCTTGTTTGGTTTTCGACATCACTTTTCATTCTCTTCACTTGCATGCATTGCAAGGTACTTTAGACAAAACCTCCGCCCATGTCTTGTTTTACACTCGCTTAATGAAGACTTCTTCACAGTCCGACAGATTGCTATTCGACATGTTGAACTTTCTTTAAAGATATTTTTCATGGTTCTTTCTTCCACTTAGAAATAAGGATAAAATATATTATTTAAAATTTGCGCTGCCATCTTATAGTAAAATTGCGAACTATGCTAATACGCTTGCGTAGTATAAATTTTCAAAATTTTCTGTAATAATTAAACGTTGTAAACATTGATTGAAATTATTATTTAATTTATAGTATGGCATGGATTTAATTTTTATATTATCGATAAAAACTCTAAATATTAGAATAAATACCAATACAAATATATAATATCGTTTAAGTTATGTTCAGCTTAATGAACCAGCTTTAGTAATTTTCTATTTATTATCCTTGATTATAGTACAAATAATGTGTTAAGTTTACAAACTAATTTAGTCACGTTGCTTATCTAAATCATACACAACAAATGCAATATATTTCTAAGCACACGGCAAAATAAAAATCGATAGTTTTAGGATTTGTCGTAGTATTTAAGTAGCGGCATTATACAAAACAAAAAATAGGAGGTGCACACCTCAAGCATATGCCAATCTTAAGTTTAAAGTTTCAAAATTATAGCTTCAACCAACAAGGCAGTAGATAACATGCACACACAGGCAGACACACACACACACACACACACACACACACACACACACACACACAAACACACACACACACACAACACACACACACACACACACACACACACACACACACACACACACACACACACACACACACACACACACACACAGACGGACGTCATTCCAAAAATAGTCGGAATCGAGTCAGGGAAGGTCAAAACGTTAATTTCCGTTAAAAACTCGAGATCGAAATTTTTCATGATTACAATACTTACTTATACTGCGTATAAGAAAGTAACAAACAGCGAGTAGTTTTTGTAATTTTATATTTTATTAAAATTATTCGATTTTGCTTTCAACTGAAGACCATCTTGATTTAACGACATTTATTAATGAAATGAAATTTCAGATAATAAATTATAATTAAATATTTATGTTTTTATTAAGAATTCCGTATATGGTTCAAATACAGATCTGTTTCACAGTTTCTCATTAAAAAATATGTTTATATGTAATCCTTTGAAACTTTTACACTATATGGTGTGTCTGTGGTTGAAATAACTCACTAGAGTAATTAGAGTATTAAAACGTTGATGTGTAACGTCAAAAGATTAGAAAAGTTGTGGAATGATTAACGTTGGATGACATGGTATTATAAGATGAATATAATAACGTTCATTGTTTTATTGCCGTAATAAAAACATTACAAATAATGTAAACAGTACTGCCGTAGTTAGTGCACAGTAGAAGAAACAAGAACGGCATTAACATTTTATACATTGCTCTTTTGAGAGCTACAAAAATGTTTTCATTGTGCAGTCGTAGCTCTGCAGCAAGCGCTATTTAATTTAACACCGCATTTTAAAATAAAAAATGTTTACATTATCTCAACATTATAAGTTATTATTTTTTGAATAGGTACGCTGAAATTTATTACTTCATTAAGGCATGAAACTTTTAATAAATATACAGTGTTTTGACATAAAATAAACAGCGATCGCCAGGGTAATTAATTTGATACGAATGTTAAACATTGAAATACGAACAAGAACATTTATTTTAGTATAATTGCAAAAAGTAAAAATATCATTGTGACATGTTAAAAAATTACTTCCTTCTATTTGTCACAATGCACAATACTAGACGCGATTTATCCTCAGAATTGTTGCAAAACGCGTCGACGAGTTACGTTAAAAATACAACAAAAAAAAATCCACACAATTTCAGGAAACAAAGAAATTAAAATGCTAGCTCACGTATACAAGGACATTTCGTCTGTGATAAAGTCTATATTTCCATATATTCTTTTTTTTTTGTTTATATATGAACGCATGTATGCATGTGTTTGTATTTATACGCGTGTGCGTGAATGAGAATAAGTATGTATACGTGTAAATGCGTTTGCATGCGTGTGTAGGCATGTATAGGTGCTGCATGAGTTTTTATGTAAGTGCTTATGTGCGAATGCTAAAAAAGGGAATATTATTTAAATGTTATAAATATTATTTTAATTAAAACTACTCCAAAAGTTGATCGTGTAAATATTTTATATGTATTTGTTTCATTCGTTACGAATATATTTAACTCATATTAAAATATATTGCCCTCCATTTTTTTGTTCTTCTGATAAACATTTATAAATTGTATTTGATTAGTCAAATATATTGACCAAAATAGCAGCATAAAACATTGTACATAGATATAAGAAATATATTGAAGTAATCTATCGGTATAAAATATTAATTCAAATATGGTAACGTAATTAGTACATTTATTATTAAATTTGTTATATAATTCCATCTATTTCACTAAACAATGAACTCCAATTAATTGCAATATTCAAACATAAACAAATACATAAAATCATGACGTATGTAAAATCAGTTATAGAAATACCATTAGTTTATTATAATAATAGGATAATTAACAGAGAGCACATTAGAGATATTGTAAATATTAATTTCTAACTTAATTTGCAATGATTTTTGATCCCATTTAGTAATTTATTTAACTTTTTTCGTTTCATTTCATTTCATTTCAATCGTACTGAATCTGAAATATCATCTCTTTGAAAATATTTGTTTGAACTTACATCGAAGTTATATTATGTTTTATTGTAAGCGTATATCCATTTTTTTTTCTGATTATAAATCTCTCAATACGAATGATTTTGTTGTATTTATTCAGGTAGAAAATGATACAATAATATTTACCCTCGTAGCATTATCATAATATATATCTCAAAGGCATTTTTCTGAGCTTACTTCAGAAATATAAAGTCTATTGAAACTGAATTACAACACCTATGTGTATCAAATTTGGCGTAGCTAGTTATATTAATTAGATAGAGTAACTTTTAAATCGTCATTTAGTAATATTTTAGCAATATCCACAACATCAAAAATAAATCGTATTATATTGTGTAAACTAGCAAAATAACGTATGTAGCTATACAAGCAAATCAACAAACAAGCGCATTTACAATTTTAAATTCGTACATGCTATGCTAAATTTAAAATTGTGTATTTCGATTTGTGTCATACATAATACCGAAGAGGTAAAGTATTTGGTGGAGTATTTGTAAGTATTCCTTAACATATAATACAAGTTTTATCGTTTTTATTCAATATATAATATTTAACTCATATACTTGAATGTTAGTCGTCAGGCGCTCGTAAGATCATAATTTGTCGCTCCTTCTTCTCCTAAAATGCTGAATGTATTCACACTAAATTTGGTATACATAATCTATATAGACACAACTCGTGCCGTGCGCATTTATATAAAATATTGACTTTAAAACTTTTCGAAATTATCACATATATCTACAATAGATAGAATATATACTGAAATTTGCCATATTTTTTTGCATTAGCGAAGCATTTTAGATTATAAAAGTATTCTAAATGTATTTAAATATTTATTAAATTTCAAATATGTTTACAATTACTGTATATAAAAATAAATATATATTTATTGTTAAATGTACACATTCCTCTGGCAATTTATATTTTATTATTGATAGGAAAAAAACAAATATAAAATAGATTAAAATTTGCGATGAAATTGAACTTATACACCCTATTTTGCATGCAATATGTAAAAATCAAATAATAAATTCACTTCTATCACAAGAACACATATTTAATTTTGTCAGTGCACTTTAATGCATTTGCGAAAATGCGCTATATCGTCCATTGAATCAAATCCAACATGCAGGCGCTTTTGATCTTGACACCCCAGCATATAGTCGCACCGGAAACTATTCTTCCTTGCATCTATCACAAAGTTATGTTTATTCATGTTCTATCAACGTAGTTAATGTATATATATGCTTACATTATAAAATATACTCATCCTTTATTTTTGAATGTTTTGCGCAGAATTAGAGAAGTAATCAACATGATTAAAACTCGTATTAATTTAGTAAATTAGAATATTTCTCACGCCGCACAAACGGACGTATATTACTTGCAAACAACATATATACTCGTATATGGCATCACCGTGTCTCTTGTGTAATATATTACAGAAATGTTTATTACAGCTTACGAGAATGGCTTCCAAATTTCGTTATGACAGCATTGTTATTAAATTTGTTTTATAAGCTTGTGGAGTTATATTTTGGAGAAGTTTTTAGGTTGATTTTGATTCTGATTTAGGTAGCTGAAATGTTTTACATATATTATACAGCAATTTTACAACAATTAGCCGAGTATAACATAGTATATTTTATAAACACTCGCGTAATAAGCAAAACTGTCTTGCCGGCAATGTAGCAAGCTTAAATATAATTTTTTATTATGCGAGTATGTAAAAGCTTAAGAATACAAAAAAGACACTAGCGCAAGATTTCGTTTTACGATATAAAAGAGACTATGCGTGGACATACATAAAAAACTTGGGAACCTAGTACATTTTTTTTGTAATCCATTTAAAGCTGGGCATTCATCCAATAAACTTTTTGAGATATATAACAGCATCTTGTCTACGATGAAGTTCATTTAGCCGAATATTCCAGAATGATTAACCTCTAAGGAATAAGTCGAAGAATCGTATATCCTGAATTTTTTATTTATTGTCTTTATTGCTAGGCATTATAAATTAGGAGAAAATTTAGCAACTATATTCATTAAAAAATATCCTTTACTATATATAAAAGTATAAATAAATTTCACTTATTTATTTTTATTTAAATAAATTGAGTGATAAAAAGATAACAAATTTTTTTATTTTATTTATATTATTATTAACATATCATGTTATTTTGTTAAAATTAAAAAATATATATTTCTAAAATAAACTTTTTGCATTTCATTGTTTTGGCAGTGCCGTAAGCTGTATTTAAAATCACGGTATGGACAGTCAAAACTTTTGCGATAAAAAATTCGATATACTTGCAAATACGAAACAGTGGATGCTATAGTATCATTGTTTCGCTTTTGCTTTTCGTTGGAGATGTAGTCGCTATACGACGATTGAAGACTACGCGAGTAATATTTGAAATTTAAATTATTTTCCATGACAAATTGGTAATAATGTTCTCATGTTTTGCAACTTATACATGCTCATTGTGAATGGATTTGTACTATGAATATAAATCATACGGTAACAAAAATTCACAATGAATTGAGCTCGAAAAGAAACGGTGAATTACAAAGTATTTATAAAATTTTAAGAATATTGCCTTTATGGAACATACATTATTCTTAATATTCAAGTTTTCTTATAATTAATTAAAAATGTTATTGCTTCTTTTTAATAATTGATCCAGAAATTATATTACTAAAACAGAAAAGAAATTATAGGACGAAATTTTTTCATTTTAAGTTATATTATGAACCTTTGACTGTTTAATTTTAAATCTGTTTCTATATATTTTCTATATAAGTAAGTAATTTTATTTAATACTATGCCTTTTGAATAAGCTAGCGATAAAAATTTCCATTTAATTTTCAATCAAGATGAAAACTGCATAAATAAGAAAATAAAGTTATTCAATAATAATAGGGTGGCGTATAATTACCTGTCACGAATAATCATAAAAAGAAATTATTTCTTTGACACGGAAACTTTGCATGTATATGTTACAAATTAATAGGTAATGTGGTATTTTGTCAAAAGAAACAACTACAATACCGTGTGTATATAATTTAAGTGCGTGTAAGTAATAGCAGACCATACACATTTTAATTATGGCTGCATAGCTAAATTGGAATTTGATGTCATGCATACACAACAGTGTAGAAATTAGTCATTGCTGGATAGCGAACAAATTTATTCCTCGTTATTAGCCAGAGCAAGGTGCGTCTTTAACAGGCAGGGGAAATCTAGCAGAAATTTACATTTATTATTCATATCCTATATAAGTATACTCTTATCTTTATTAATTATTCAGGTTAAAAGAAGCTTGGAGTAAACATTTATCTTTGTATTTTTTGTCTATTCTATTCGTGTATGTGTTAAAGATTTGGTATACTCTGCCTGTGTAAATGATTTATACTTTTTTTAGTCAACATACGTAGAGAAACATAAGATCTTAAGTATTCGTTCATACGTTAAATTCGATTCATATACTTTTGATTCTGAAAAAGTATATAACTTATATACTCGGGTGTACGTTGTTCAGTCTCTCACTCACTCAGAAGACTAAAATTTGTCGATGTTCTTCTCTAAAGATATTCCATCCAATTTAAATCAAATTTGGTATACATATAGCTTAAAAGCACATTATATATTATTTCTAATTTATATCCGATGAATTATATACTTATGGAGGGGTTGGTTTCCAAAAAGAGACTAACATTAATTTATTTTAGAGTTAATCCTTGTTCAATTGTAGATTATATACATGAAAGTATTCTGAAATATTTTAATAGATTACTTTCAAGTTATTCACTGAATAATAAGAACTCTCGTTATGGAAATGACGTTAAATACTTCATAAAATTAACATATTTTAATATTAATTCATGTTTTTACAAAGAGCGATTCATGTAGACAAATAGGTTTGAGAAAATAGCTAATAACAAGAGTCTATAGCAAAAAAAACAAACTCATTTTTTATAGATTATATGTGTGTGCTTGTTTTTCTTTCCGCTTTTCACTTGCTTATACGAAACAATATAAATGGAAACACAGAGAATAATAAGAGACAAAATGGCGCAGTCTTTTATATGAGTAACAGTTTCGTGGACTATTTCATTTGCATCTCCATTATCTACTGAGGAACATTTGAATTTTTATAACTTCACTTGTAAAACCTTGTTATTTTGTTTCACGTTTTTTGTGCTTCTTAGAACTTTAAACCAAAAAGGATTTCTGGGTTTAAAGTTATTAGCGACAAAACTTTACGGCATTCGCTTTATTTTTGAAATTTTATTACACTGTAAGTGTAACTCTCGCTTTTGTAAGTTATGTTTTATAAATCCACAGTGTCTTACACTGAACGTTCTTATACGTTATTTTAGATGGAAAGGATGTTGATATACATATTTGTATAGATAGATAATATTTTACTTACCTTCCAAACATTTTTGCAAATAATTAATTCGCACACTCATGATTAAAATATTTGATTATTACTTCGTATAAGAAAGAAAAAGCAATACCAATCACCAAATAGAATTCCTTTCAAGTTCATATTTAAAAATTTATAAAAAAATGTATGCATCGCAGGAAATGTTATATTACTCTTAGTATTACATAGCGTGATAAAATATATAAATTAATCAAATAATATAATTATCCGAGAGAATCTGTAATATGTCTAAATAAGGTAACTATAGCAATCAAGTTGGTGTGGTCAAGATGTTAAGAGTGTCGTCCATTTCCAAGGTGACATTTGGAATTAAATATCGACATCGCTCACTGTACGAATTCTCATTAGAGCCGCACCTTCGGTAAAATTTATTTTCGTTTATTAAACCATTCATAAAAATAAATCAAATAAAACCATATATACTTTATAACAGATTATTACTAGTTTTTATTTACAAATGTTATTTACATTGTTCGAAAGATTTAATAGTTACAATAAAATATATTTCCAATAATATAATCATATACAATAAATAAATTAGCCGTTTCCTGAATTGAATACTTTGTAGAGTTTATGTTTCACCCGATACAGATGCTGCATTTATTACCTCAGCTTTGATGGGTTTTCACAGATACATGTATATGAAGTGCAAATATTTAACAGCCAATTATCTAAGAAAAAAGTACTTCAAATATAGCAGTGTGGTTATATAAACTATACACATATGTACGCCAAACAAATTAAGATCTCGCGTTCTCATATGTTGACGGTATATGGTAATGCGCTAGCGATCTTCAGTTTTTGATAGGTATACGTTCATAAAACCAGAGAAGTGCACTTGCATTGATGAAGTAACTCATCAGAGTTTCTAGTGCATCTACTTGGCGTTCCGTTGAGCTGTAAAATACATTCAGTAGTACGTGCACATATTCTATAGGATATCTACTGCGCGTTGCCCATCCTCAACATCTTTATAGGATACGTTTGTTTTTAACATTATGATGAGCATATCGTACACCGGTGCTCGCTTATCATACATCGATTGCGAGCAGATCGCTGCTATTCTATTCAAATTCACGTTGGCACAACAATGTAACTCTGTTTATATTTTCAAGTGTTTAACTCATGCGATCCACCAGACACTAAACCAACTCTAAATTTAACTCGTTACGTTTTATCATGGCACCAGTTCTTTTCATTGTTCGTTTTCTGGTTTAAATAATAAAAGTAAATGGAGCTGGTGGTGCTCTCAAGGATAGTATTGTGTGTGTAGTTACGGACGATCACGAATATGGTAGGATGCCACCCTGTCATAGAACTTTTCTTATACTATTATAGTTCCAATGTTGCGAGATAATGTATATTGAAAATGTTACTTAATAACATTCACCGTTACGAGAGGTGCGCTGTCTTATAGCGAAATTGGCTATGTTCAATTCTTTCCAGGTGTCTTTTTATAGTTTGAATTCGTTTTAGCGATAGATAGTTTGATTTCGATATTTTCAAATACCTTTAGGATATATTTTATGAGAAAATAAAGATTGATTTATTTCGAAGAAATTTTCAATCTCTCACTAACACATGTGGACGCATATCTGTCACTAACGACTTCACTTTATTGTATTGAATGTAAACTTAAAAATCATAATACATGCTCAATGTCACCGATGTGTTCCTTTTTAAATAAAATTGTTGTTATTTTTATTTATTTTTTATTTAATATCTGAAAAATAAATTATTTCATCATTTCTATTCCCATAAATTTGGAACCACACAACTTTCTTCAAGTAGGTATTCCACGTTTTAACATACTTTACGCGCTTCATTTATATTCATCACACCTTTCATAAATACAATTTTATTCCACTTCTTCAGAACTTGTTTTTCACTCAATTCATCCTGAAGATGAACTTGTATTCTCACTATTTTCTGATAAATCTCTATTTAGACAAACATTCATTCATTTAGCACGACAAAACTATCTCATTTAACTTAGTCTACCTATTACATATAACACTCATCATACACTAACTCATTCCTTTTATTAGTTCTTGATACAATTCAAATTCTACCTCAATCTTCTATATCAAACATTCATCAATTTAAATACGTAATTATCCTACATAGATTAACTTCACATACTTAGAAAAATTGATATCCATTAGGATATAAAACTTTAAGTCTACTATCTTTATCTATATTGAACAATAAACATTTTTTTGTTATACAAAAAAAATACCCTATTATATATATCATATGTTTATATAGTATATAAATCATATATTTATATACTATAAACCAAATTAAATTTCCAACCAATAAATGATCGTCTAGATATATCATATTCTCCCTTTGCAATTCCAAATTACATTACACAAAGATCATCGATATGAAATATATTTCAATAAGGTACGGTTCTCACAAAGGTTGTTAAAACAGCATAATATTAGCTGAAAAAGAAATACGTGACCTGGAAATGATCGAGGTACACGAGTCACTGCCATCAGCTGACTCGAACGGGAAGAGACGAAAAATGGAGAACACATCTATACACGTCAAATGACTGAATATCATCAGTAGGAGTATTTTTCCATAAGAAAGAAATTGCAAACGACACACGATACGAAATATGAATATTTTAGCGATTGATAAAAAATATTATATATATACGAACATTTTTCCTACCATTGTTATTATTCAAGTTTATATTTTAATGTTCTCTATTTTATGCAATTTGCCAGTTATGTAATAAATAATTTGATTTCAATATGTTATATAGCTATATTAAGATTTTTTTAAAACCGTTGATTTATTACATTTTCTGTGGACTATTTGACAAGATTCGTTTTGTCCGAGTATTTGCAAAAAGTCACCAATATCATCATTTACATATCTGCCACCATCAGAAATAAAATTTGCCTAAATTCTGAAATTCACGCAAAAAAAAATCTCGTCCTTGTGTATGTAATAAGATTTTTGGTGATATGACAACGCAGTTTGAAGAGAAAAAACAACAACTAAGTCGTTACCGCAAGATGAGAAGGCGTACACCAAATGTTGATTGCATTGTAACTGAAATGATGACAATGCGTGTGTCTACTGAAGAACAAGAGTTGGAAACTCACGGCAGATATAGAATAGGAATAGAAGAATGATGAGAGAATGGAAGAGACAAGAACATAATGTTCAGTGTGACGAGTGGTTAGAATAGCTTGGTTATCACAGAATTAAACGTAGTTATACCAGTGGCAGCTGACAGTGTTTAGCTAAAATTTTACAACATAGCAACTGAATCATACAGATTTCCAAAGAATACAAGATATGGAAGACAATTACTATATGTAGCATATGCCAATAAAGACTAATATCAATCTTTAGCTACAAGCGGAAATGACAATAATAAAAAAATATCATCTTTTATGACTAATGAAAAAGAATTGTTTTTCTATTAGTCTCATTTTCTTTTAGGCGCTTTATTAACTTCTACGCCTACAAAACCGTATTTCCTCAATAAAAAGTGATTTAATATATAATACGATTTGTATTTCTAGATTTTCATTATTTCAATTATAAATTTAATATGATTTAAAAAAATTGAATCTCGTTAAAATATGCGTGTTTTTAACAATAATTTATCAATTTCTAAACTTTCAAGTAGGTAATATAAATAACTCTGTTTCAACTAACAACAGTTAAAGTATTTAATTGTAGGAAATAAATTTCATTCTATTTAATTATATATGTAATTATAATGAAAAAATATCATTATTAAAGCAAATACCATTTTTATTGATACATCATATTTCAACCAAATTTAAATTATTAAAAGACAAAACAAACTAGTGTATGATTTTTGTAATTTTAAGGTTTATTAATAATCATACACATAAATGTAGTATTATCGGTACAAAAAACTTGAGAAGTTATTCTAAGTTTGTTGTATTTCTGTAAAATCTCGTTCGATTTATTTTTAGATTACAATTTATTTTTTTGTAAAGTACAAGAAATTGAAAACGTGAGAATCTTCCTTAGAATCGCCAACGAGCCGCCACTGAGCACTAGTTTGTACCGGTACACCCGTTAGTACTCCAACCGTAGCTGTAACGGAACGATGGTACTACATCGCATGCTTCCGGCAATGTTATAACAAGCTATATACTCGACATGCATCCAACCATAACACACACTCCTGAAACTGCTATAGTGCCATCCTCGTCGTCTGAACACAAATCTGTATTATCTTTTGCTCACTCACGCATAATCCCAACCTCTCATTCGCTCCTTATGCTGCTCGCTGTCTTCGCCGAGTGCCAGATAAAAAAATCCCCAACAACACCCCGGATTAGACTTGTAAAATAAGAAACTTGAGGAGAAGCAAGTAGCTAATTAAATTAACTGCAGCATCTGTGAGTTTCTTTTTATTCTTTGGTTTGTTTGTTACTTTTTAATGAAACAACGAAATAGGCTACATTTAACAGAGTTTGTCGCCAAATTTACAATCTTCATTGAATTTATTTAGTAGTCTTATGTTTACAATTTCGAGAAATAATCTTTTTAAATTTATTTGGCAGATTTAAAAAATTTAATATTTTTAAATACCATTTTTTGAAACAATTTCTGAATCAGAAATAATACCTAAGTTACATTTTTGTCGAAACACACCTTTTATTTTTATTTCGTTATATACCAAGGCACAGGATATTACAAAGAAAAAAATTATTAGGAAGCGCAAAATTAGAAAACAACGTTACTCTTTCATTACCTGTTCCCTAAAAAGCGTTAACATTATTTTTTAAACAATGTTCTTAACGGTTTTGTAATCTAAACGTGTTTTCGTTGTAGACCTTTCATTTAAGTTACATTTTTTTCTTCCATCTAATTTCTTAATTTGAAATATAAGATGCTTGCGTCTGTATATATTAATATTTATTTTTAAATAGTCAATGTTAGAATAAACTTAATATTTTATCAACGTAATGATGCTGCCATTTTATTTCATGTTTTAGTTATGTTTATTACAAATTTAACAATCAAGTTAATAAACAAATTATTGTTTAAAAAACATATTGTTGGGTTTGGCATAGCAAGAATAAAAAACGTGTGACTGATGAGAAAATGATTAAGGTATTTGTAATATATATGTAGCAAGCGAAATACGTAGAAGTATGTGCAATGAGAAAATTAGAAAATTAAAATATTGAAAGAATGTCGAATAAAACATTGACATAAAAGATTTATATGGGTAAATGAATGACGTGAGAATGCGAGGTAATTGCTGCAATAACTAAAGAGCACCATGAATTTCTACATGTCCAAGTGTTGTATTAGTAAATATCTAATTAGCAATAAGCTCCTGATAGATACAGTATTAAATTATGTTCGATAGTTTTGGAAACTGTATAGACAGGTAGAAGTAAACCCTATGTTCTGAAAATCCCCTGTAGTAGTAAACATTGCTACCTTATAGACATAGGTAGAAAACTAAACGTATACTCACAGCACAAACTTGTTTCAGGTACGACGGGTCTGAAAAACGTCAGCTTAGAGGTGATCCCTCCAGCAGTCCAACGAGGCCAGAACGCCATGCTCAGGTGTCACTATGACCTCGAAGAAGCTCCACTCTACTCGGTGAAATGGTACCGAGGTCGACACGAATTCTACCGATATTCACCGAGCGAATTACCGAATAATAAGATTTTTCCGTTCGCTGGCATCCATGTTGATGTAAGTTTCTTATTTTTTCAGAAATCGTACATGTTTGAATCATGCATGTATTGACCATTTTTATCTAAACCAAGTTCATCAAAACATACGCCTAACAACAAGTTTTATAATTTTAAATATAACTTTCAAGTATGCATTGTGAGCTCTAGAGATTCTAAGTTAGAGTTATTATTAACTTGTTAGCGAAGAAGTATGAAATTGAAAAATATAAAAAATAAGTTTCTGGAGAAACTTCATAATGGCTTTTAGTTAAAGGGTGTCGTTAGTGATCATCTGGGTTTAGAGTCACCAATATTGTTTTAAGTTATGAAAACTATTTTAATAAAACGATATTACAAAAGTTTATTTCTCTGCAAAAAAAAAAACAAGGAAATTCATCAAAGGTGTCATGCGTAAAATACAATGAACATTTTATTTATATTAAACTCGCCGTACGCAAATATTTACAAAGAGTCTATTCTCATCAAATGGGGTGGCAGGAAACCCTTTATACAATTTTTTACCAGTTTTTTCAAACATCTGCTTCGTTCAAATTCTTTTGCGCAATTCATTCTCATCTCGCCTACGTATGTCCTCTTTATTTTGATTATAAAAATAATTCGAATAAATTCATTTCATATATTTTTGGATAATGGTTTATAAATAGAATTAAATAGTTCGAGAGAATTTCCAGCGTTTGGAAATTAATATTATAAGTCTTGTATCATAATAAATAATTGTATGATAAAGAAATTGGTAGAATGTCATATACTTAGCAGGTAGTAATCCGTTTGTTTGCTTGTTGTCGAATTGTATTATGCACATTATGGCAGATTCCATTCGGATTCCTAGTATACCTTAAACAGCAGACGACGCGAAGCAAAACTTCCCGCCGGGTAATTATGTTAACTATGTTTACGTGCAAACTACTTGGGCCATAATTTAAATATACATGTGTCTATCCTAACTATCGGTAGCTTACACATCAAGATAAGTTTGTAACATCATCAAACATTATACAAAAAATTCTCTAAAACTTATATGACATGCAACATGTTATTACTGAACTTTGCGAATATCGGATAAAAATTACAAAATTCTATTTCTTTCTAAATATGCGCTTTAAATCCTGTTCAAATTTTGGCCATGCCGAAAACTTATCCAAACATTGACCGCAATTGTCATTAGTACCTAAATATAATCCCAAAATAGCTTATGTTTACAAAATGTACGCTTTTTGGTCATAATTTCCAGAAAAACAAAGCAATTTTCTTAATTCCCCTGGCACAATAATTTACATAAACTCATGTTCTCATTATTATTCTATAAAAAATCGTTTGCTTAACGTATTTACATATAAATTTGGAATAAGGATATTAGTAAATTCGCATTTTTTTCTACCCAAATCGTATTTGAATTATAAATTTTGTATTCATGGCAATCTAAAGATATAAATTGCGCTAAGTTTCACAATTGCTTTAATTTGAGTAAATATGATTAAAATGGGTTTATTGTGTTGCCTACATTTGATGCGCAACCGCTTATTTTTCTACATAAACTTAATAATACTGACTGCCTATATACTAATCTTAAAGTGAATAATTAATATTCTCAGCCCTGCCATGAAACAACATAATTAAATAATTATATAATAAAATATACTTTGTTAAGTAAATAAAAAAAAATCAGGAAACTTTACAAAGTATGTTTTATTACATTTATTTAATCTTCAGGTTTTGCTAAAAACTGTATGTTAAATTCAATGCTAGTGCCATGAAACAACATAATTAAATAATTATATAATAAAATATACTTTGTTAAGTAAATAAAAAAAAATCAGGAAACTTTACAAAGTATGTTTTATTACATTTATTTAATCTTCAGGTTTTGCTAAAAACTGTATGTTAAATTCAATGCTAAGAAATATTTTTTTTGAAAAATATGTTTAGAAACAAGAGTGGTGCACGAATGAGTAGTCTATTAGCGAGTTTTATCATTTTTTGTTACTTAAGTATTTTAGGAATAATGTATAGTATGTATATCATTAATCCTATACTTATTACGTGAAAATTTACTGAAAAAAACCTTGGATGAATGAAACTTTTTAACTTTTCAAAAACTAACACCCTTGGTTGGCTCATTAACCAGTCAACGATCGTACTTTTACACTGAAAACTTTGCCGAAACAGCTTGTATTTATTAAAAAAAAAACTTTTGCAACACCTGCTACAGGGCCTATTTAGCGCATGCGTGTAACCTACAAATTCGATGCGAACCAAAGTAGTGTGACGGAAAGATTAATGGAAGAGCCTTGCACACACGTGAGCTCATAACCACCGAATGAGGTGTGAGGATATGGGGCACATTACTCCTACCACTC
This sequence comes from Nebria brevicollis, assembly GCA_944738965.1. Lineage (NCBI taxonomy): Eukaryota > Metazoa > Arthropoda > Insecta > Coleoptera > Carabidae > Nebria > Nebria brevicollis. Next base: position 17,051,100 of record OX122897.1, read on the forward strand.
CACCATTAACACAATGGAAATATGATTGTGATGCGCGTCTTCACCTTATATAGCAGTCAATTTGGTTTCCAACGCTTCCGGCTGCTGTAGCGAATGGAAAAGAAATTTTGTTTACTCGCGATGTGATTTTTATTCATTTCATTTTTATTTTGAGCCGATTTGACGGCGATTAATGATGTTGTAATTTACTTTTTTATTTTCGAAAAGAAACATTGTTTATTTATAGTTTGTAAAGATCATTTTTCAATCAAGCCAGTTTAGAATTTTTAATTCAAAAGTGTATTGGAAAATTAATTGAAAATTGGAATACACAGCTTGTGTTCTTTTCACATGTTTCATATTTTATGATAGATTAATGAACATATCCTAGGCTCAACTCTATTTATCTCAATATTAAATTCATGATTTATATTTAGGAAATAAAATATAGTATAAATTCAAAAAAAAACATATTTACACATGCTACATTGAATTATTGATTTATTTTTAAATAAAACGCGTTTAAAAATTGTTAAAAAATATGCATAACTCAATTTCAAAATAAAAAATTCATACAATTTTTTTCACATATGAAAAAATATTTATGTTAATGTTTCTTACATCAAATAAATGAACAATTAATTATCAACGTAAGTTTCACACCAAAATCAATAAATTGTAAAAAAGGTTTTAAGAATTATTATACCTATGAATATATTCACCTCGATTCATTAATAACGTATTTTGGAAAATAAATTTTCCTAGAAATACTCGGCTATTGATATCCTTCTCGAGAAAGCTCATTTGTTCTCGATGATATTAAACATTGTGTCGAACACATCCAATTTTTATTTTTATATTTAAAATACAAAGATTGCATAATACGTTAAGTGCTGTTCTTTTTTTTTTGTTCGTAAATAGCACGCGTCCATTACTGTGTGTCATGTTGTCAACGTATTTTTTTCCCCTTGCAATATTGACAGCAAAATATCGACAAATCATCAGATATTTTGTTTGATGATTTACTGCTTAAATTGATTTTAAATTTTAATTCCATGATGCTTGGCAGCAATTTGTTAAATCATTAAGTATTCAAAATCTTTTATTTCGGCAGGTTTTTAACACCGCATTTTTCAAATATTTCATACGGTATTTTTTGGTGGAGTTCCCACATATTGAATGTAATGAAGTATTTGTTGTTATGAATTTATATTCGTGGTATATAATGAATAAGCTGACATTTAAAAAACTTGTATACCAATCCAAATATTGTTTTATTTTAAATTTATTGATGTGTAAGCTTCTTCTGTAACCTTATGTTAACAAGTCAAATTAGTACTTTAAATGTTTATTTATACAAGAGTAAAAATTGGTTTATTATAAATAAAAATATAAACTAAAACATATTCTCATTTGTTACAGTTAAGTTTATCAAATGCCAGCCAGGTCGTGTTACGAAACGTGGGATTCAGTTTATCGGGAAACTTCAGCTGCGAGGTGACAACAGACGCTCCGTCATTCTCAACAAAAGTGGTCTCTCAGCATATGATGGTTGTCGGTAAGTTTTCCCATAATTCTTCACCTTCAGAGCCGTGTAAAGTACACGGACTATTGTCCATAAAACACGAATTGTTTACAATAGCCTGTCTTTGATGGGTAAATTGTTAATATACGGTTACAATAGTTACGTTGACTTTTACCAGCATATTAGAAATGCAAATTCGTCTATAAAGGAACCAGCTTCTTGAATTAACCCACAATTTGACTTTGCGCACACCTTCTCAGTTGAAAGCACACATTTATATGAATAGCGGTTGGAAATACGCGAAGCAAATAAGAAACTTTAGCATCAAATTATAAATTTACAATTCCTCTCTGCTAAAACTCGTTGTTCCTCTTCGCAGAGTGGTTACTATGTGATGACTGTCTATATGGAAAGTTTTGCCGCAAAAGTATTCATCAACTTCTTAATTATAAAGTATTTAGTACATTAACGTACCGCAACATAAATAAGAGAGATCTATTCGTTTTTCAAGCTTCATTGTCTGCTTTCTATAATATTCGCATCCTCTTACTTCTTCCTCTCTTTTACTTCTTCCTCGGCATTCTGTTCAAAGCAGTATTTGTTACTTGGCGAGCTTTCGAAACTTTATTGTTTATTTATATATTTCTGCAAAAGTTTTAATAGATTTAGTTAATTTGTTGTTTAGTGGAAAACACGCTATTATAAATAGAATTCTTATTTATACATTTATCTCAAAATATAATTTCACATCCTTTATAATAAATTACTGTAAATGTATTAAATATATATTTATTCGTTGTTCCGGACATAGTTATATATGTGAATAAACCTACACTGTAAAAAAAACTGTAATTTAGCATCTTTTAAGTGAAATTGCATTCAAAATTATTTACTCAGTTTACAAAATTAATTTGATTTATATGTGTAATAATCTAATAATCAAGAACCGCATTACGAAAATTGAATATATCTAGTAATAATATTTATATAAGAACTGCAAGTTAAACAGTTTATTTATTTAGGTTGTTTATTCTCTAATGATGCTAAGTATGATTGGAAGAAGAGGAACTGCGGATTGTAAAATTGTACTATCGTTGATGTGTGGTTTGGCAAACCAAACTGCTATGGATATGATATTTTTGGAGGTATTTGTGGTGTATCTAGGAGAGACAGAAAGCGGAATATGTGGATCAGTAAATATTCTTCATAATTCATTCTCAATTATATTTATCCACATATTATATGTATATAATGTATGAATAACAAATTGAGAATAGGAGAGCGTATATAAATCTATAAAACACACGTTTGAAAAACAACTCGAACCAATTGATTGAATTCGTGAGGGCGACATAGAACATTTCGATACACAGTCGATGCACAGCATACACACATAAGTCAACAGGGACCCGATGGTAGAGATGTGACAGAGATAGCCCGCGGATCGTATCAGACACGTGTGACAAAGTTATACCGAGCGAGAGCCACGCGCCACACGTTCAGACAGAACGATGGCGACCGGCACCATACATCCCCCATGAGGCAATGCCTTCGAGGTCGTGAACTAAAAACTCCTAGTCAACAGATTCCACAATCCAAACTATCTTACAGGGCGAACATGCCTTTAAATCATTCGAGCGCCACAAATTATTGCTTGCATCTTAAGCATCATATATGTTCTCACATAAATTGCACACTTGCTATTTAGGAGTTGTTTTAAAGGTGGTGCAAGATATTCGCCATTTTCTTTGGTTTTTTTTTTATAATTATTTACAATCGTATATTATAGTATGGTTAAAATAAAAATGGTATAAGCTGCACCATTGTATATTTTAATGTTAATGCTTTTGTTTTCAAATACAATGAGCTTTAAAATTACATTATGACGATTAATTGGCAAATATTAAAACGAATCTAAACTCAAATGGTCTAGAAGCAAAACTCATAATTGCTTGAAATTAATTAGAAATAACGGATAGCAAAACTAATAAATAGTACTACTAATTTAATAATTTTTTAATTAAAAAAATACGCAATATTACACAAATTAATATAAAAATATTAAAATAAAAAATGAAAATTATATTTCAAATAATTTTCGAATTTTAAGCGAATTAGCATCGTAATAAATTGTTCTGATCCTTTCTGGTTGCAAATTTTGATTGACCTTAATTAGATCGTACACAATTAAATGCTATTCACATTTCAATGTTGCAATAACATGAAAATAGAATTTGTAAATTTGTAATACATGTACGTATATTGATACTTGTTAGTGTATTGGCTATTGTATTCGTTTCAAGCCGACTCGACGCTATACATAGAGTGGCTATAACTCCACCGTGTGAAATAGATTGTTATGCTTTCAGAACGGTGGTGAATAGAGACCCCAATATATTCAAACGGTATGACAACATCAAGATCAGCCCGATTATTTATTGAGGTGCGGCCGTGTTTATTATTAGCTTCTAATAATCGGACTGTTATCCGACGTACCGTTAGACAGGACATTGTTTACACAACATCACACGCGGGGGCGCGCTAACTTTTGACATATTTGATGGCTACTAGAGAACGGCACGGGCACAGGAGAGTAGATATCATATTCAATAAACACGCAAACAAGGTATACACTTTGGGGTTTCATCCTAAGATGAGTCCGGTTTGACACATTACTCAAAACTGTGACTAGTTATTTTGAAGCAAGCAAGCCATTGAAAGCAGAAGTGACTAAATGTCAACATTTTGTATTTTTTTAATTATAATATTAAATATCTAATAAAATAATCGTTAATATTAGAATACTGCATATATTTTTATTCTATTTACGATGTCTGGAAATTATAGTTTATTTTTATTTTCTTATGCGAAATAAATCTTTAGTATCTAACGAAAATACACTGTTTAACTTTTTTTTATATTTAATAAATCATTCTGTTATTATTATATCAGAAAAACAAAATAGACTAATGGAAAACAATATATTTAATAAATATAAATCTATATATAGAAAGCCACGCTTTGAAGTACTTACTACCGCTTACAATTCAAAAAATAATAAACATACAAATATAGTCACCTTGTGCGCGCATGCCTTAACTGGGATTGAATTTCCTAGAAGCCAGATGGTTTGGCAAAGCCGCGTGTTATAAGTAAAAAAAAACCTGCAACGCAAATGCAAGAAATGATTCAACGGTAACCGGCAGCTGGAACGTTTATTAAATTCGAATTGCATACGACGTTATGCACAAAATGAACACAAATACACTACGACCGAATTATACAGCGTTTTTTAAATTGTAAAACCATACGCGAACCTTCTCTTTTTCAAACGGCGGATTCCTTGAGTTTTTCATTTAAACTTCGCCGTTTTTACTGCAACAATTCTTGGTCTCTTTTATTTACAAAATAACGAAGAATGAAAATTCTTTCATTACTCTATTCTTGAAAATTGCAATAAAAGGAATATTTAGTTGATATCCAGAACATCTGAGTAAAGTTTGCAAATTTCATTAAACTTATAACCACAACTACACAGTTAAGTATTCGTGTAAATTCACTTCAAGCATCTTGTGAAATTACTGTTATATACTAGGTTATTTAATTTTATAAACACATCAAATTGTATTTTTCCGTGTTTCATCTTTATTTTATCAAAAATCGCTCAACTAAATAAAACACTAATTACATTCATATTAATAAATTCGTATGTTGATGTTTGGGTAATAGCATAACAGTTTTGATTCCTTAATAATTTTATTAGTATTTTCCAAATTTTAGTAACAAATATATAAAAATATGTTACAACAAATATTTTTTTACTAAGTTAAATGCAAACATATTTAAATATACAGTTAATGGTACATATCTACATAATCAATAGCGTTTTTTAGTTTGAAATAAACAACAGCAAGAGTGTAATTAGGAGCACGATAAAAAATAAGTGCTAATCCTTTTCAACCAACCCTTTTAAGCTGTAAACAAGTGTACAACGCTTTTTTGATTAATTCGTTTTGTACGCGAGAACTTCAGTACCAAGCTGTACGATCAATGAATATGTTACGTGCGAGAATGTCTCCCATCAATAATAACACCTGACAGGACATTCCCAGAAGACCACTAACGTCTTTATACCCAGACACTCAGAGCGCTACGACCACAAAAATGTGGTTTTGCGAATTTTGTTCGTCTTTAAAAAGATAAATGTTTTCGTAAATTCACTGAACTTAGAGCGTGAATAATTGGATATTGTATTTTGTTTGCTAATCTAAAGTCTATTGAATCTCAATATATTAAATGAGATATTATTACGGGTATTTGTTTGCTTTCGACAAGAGTTACATATCAAAGTCCAAATAAACCACTCAAATTCAACGATAAACGTAAAGAAATACGAGTAGGGAATATACCATATAGCGTTACTAATTGGAACGTATCCAAGATTCAAACCGCGAACTCAGCGTCGGCACCACATAAGAACCCAAACTTCGACCAAAACAAATAAAAAACTCAACTTCCTATCGGTGCATTCGCACGTCTCCATAAAATATATATGCCCATCCATCGTTCAAATTGAAGATATCGTGCAATGCGCGTTCTAATATTACACACTCCCAGATGCTATATAATTTTAGGACAATCCATACACTGCTACTATGGCAACGATGGCAATAATTCGCAGTGCCGTATTTTTGCGATAGATTTATGCGGTCGTCATCCCTTATTACACTTTGAAGATACCTTATGGATCAACCTCTTCGATTTTTGATTAAATATAAGAAATTTTTATATTGATAATTTCAAACAGAGCCTTTCCGACTTTATAAACCATAAGAATAGTTTATATATTTGATTTTATTGATTTTTTTAATCCTATATCTTCTGAAGCGCAGTATTTATTATATATAAAATATAAACGAATTTCTTACTATGGGTGAATTTTAGTAGTATTATCCTTGTTTTAATAATTCTTTTACTCGTTAGCAAAAAAGACGATAAAACATATTGAAAAAGAACAAACTTTCGAAAGTCTTACAGAACCTAGAGTGCATATCAATTTTGTATCAAGTTGCTACCATGTTGCCTCAGTTCACGTAATTTTCCGATATATTTGATGTTGGCTTACGTCCAATTTCTAGATACGCTACTGATAGTCCTGCTGCATAATACGCCAAACAAACATCAGAATTCCATTGGGTAATACCGGGTTATAAACCTGTCATTAAAATGTTATCGATAGTTACTATTCAGCGTGTAGAGAATCAGTTATTAACGGACACTACTCACTGCAACTGGGGACATATGGTGGTTCCTGGTTACTATTACTTGGTTACAAATGGTCACCAATTGTCGTTTCACGATTTGGTTCATCTCAATGTTTACTGCAAAGTTGAAACTGAATCAGCCAACCATGGTGGCCTAATTTGTTTCATTGTTGTTTGATGAGACGTATTCTAATAAACAACATATTAACACGGTTATACAAACACTTTTCTAAAGGTGTACACTCTCACATTATGTACCAAGGAAACAAAATTTTAAACAAGAATTGCAGCTTTCTCCAAATTATGCAATTTTTAAATGTATACATTCTTAAAAAACTATGTTTTTCATGATTATTATATTATTAAATAAATATTTATTTATTATTTTAAGTAATTTTTTATTTATGTAGATGCAACTTATTAGTTATGATGTATGAGAGTAAATGTTGGGTACGGAAGACGATGCATGGTATTTGTAAAGTAACATTTTTTAGCGGAATTTAAAGTAACAAACTGGGGGGGGGGAATTAAAAATTAGTGTGTGTGTAAGAAGAACGCGAAATTGAATCAAATGTAATCGCTTAATAATCTTTTACGAACGTCGACTGAAAGATTAATAGGATATATATGGGCGATAAAATAAGCAATTGGAGTGAAAATAAGAAAACTCTAGAATAAATAGGTAAATATGGGTAGAAATAAAAATGTAAGTAAACAAATTACAAGAAAGCATTTGAGGAAATTAAAGATAGAAATAAATTAGGGTTAAAAGGAATATGAAAAGGAGTGTGTAACACTTTATTTATGTGAAGGGTATGATGGTAAATATGTAATTGACAGTTTTCTCAAATATAGAAAACAATTTTATACGCATGATTGTTATATTGTCAGGCACATTGAAAGGGCTGCATAATATATTATGTTCCGTTCGGTTGTGCCTATGTGCAAACTCGATAAATATCGGTCGGGCTTAGTTTTAGATTAATTTCGCAATCAACAATATGTGATTTATGCATATAACATTACTCACGCTTTGTCAAAGCACTGCAACTTCGGTAAACCGAGTTATACACGCATTTATGGTGCACTTCTGGTATGTTGGATTAGTGATTTCATGCATAGCCGCATTTCATTTTTTACTACCCCAAACCACTACGTTTTTTTCCGTAATCACTGTTCATAATTAACTATGTGTAATAACTAATAATGTGATAGAATTCTGAAAAGTGGCAAATGTGTACAAAATAAAATTTTATGACATTCTGAAAAATTCGTATGGCAGTTTTTATGTAATTTCGACTAAAATCGTAAAATCTATTTTGATGAGTACTTAAAACTGTTTGAAATAACAAAGTTATCTGTTTTTGAGTTAAAATAAGTAGCAGTTGTCTTCAGCTGTCCACAGATTATAACCAGTATTTAAACCATTGAAAGAAAAATAATTATAGAAATATCTCTCTAATAGGGCCTATAAAGAGCTTTGTGCGTAATGATAAATGTGAATGTATTAAAAACGAAAAATTATAATCTATTAAACTTTTTCCTGGGCGAACTGGTAACTAAAATAAATTGGTGTAATTTTTGCAAATTTGCAGTCCAATAAAGTTGCATAAAACAACCGTAAATAGTGCAACTATAGTGAAACAAACAACCCTATAACTAAACGAAACTTTTAACTAAACATTTATTTATCCAAACACATCATTTATGATCTGCGCAGCATTTTAACAATTTTTAAATTGTGCGAAGAAATATGCGATGTTAAAAATGTAAAAACATTGTCTGGCACGTATAGTAGAAAACCAATTTAAATGCTGTGAATATTACTCGTGAAATATGAATCAAACTTGAAACAAAATGTGCACGTATCATTTTTTAAAATGACAACTACTGAAAAAGTAATAAATAGTAGAATATTTATTTTTCATTTCGTATACGGTCAACAAAAACTAATTTTAATTTTGAAACTATGTTTACAATCGTTGATATTTATTTTTCACAGTTGAAATAACACATATCATAATATGTAGTAGCATTTTAACTTTAGTAAGTGCAAAAATGTTGGATAGTGACTATACACAGTTAAGTTTGAATCTCTTATACATACATGTAAAACAATTTGTAAGTTCGCATATATGGATTTTTCTTTATTTTGCAAGCGCATAGAAGCAGAACTGTACCGAGCCAAGCCGAATAAAACCGAGAGCAAACAACAAACTAATAACCGTGGAATAAAGCGATGCATACAAATAATGGATGAAACATTCGCGAAGAATTTCATTGAGCCAAGCAATATGTTCATGGTGAAAAAGGCCACAGTGCATACCCTGCGGGAATATCGCGAGATAGAGACACAAAAAAAAAATACTCGTATGCGTACAATATGGGTCAAATTGCAAAACAAATAATATATAATAACTCTCAATTTACTTTATACATTAAAAAAAAAATGTAATTATAAGACGTCTTTTCCCCACATCGTTCATTTCAACGATGTGGTGAGAATTATTTCTATCCTGAAATAAATTGGAAGTTGTAGAAAAAAGACGTCCCATAATTTCATTTGTACCTATAAACTAACAACTGAGTTAACTATCGCACTCACATATTTTTCTCAGTGTATATTAGTTTAAACTTTAGTCCGACTATCACAGTAGTTGAAAAAGCATTATTAAGTCAATCACAATAGCGTTTTTATAATGTTTTAAACGTTAAATACGTTTTAGTTGGACAGTCATTTATTTTTAAGTTTCTTTACTCATGTCTTTTCGTGAATTTTTTTTAAAACATCAATTTCGTATTAAGTTATTAAATATTTTTATCACATCATTGTTATTTTATGAAAATCAAGTTTATTATCAATATAAAATTCTAACATAATAAAAATTTTATTTCCCCTAAAATAACAAACATAAAATATGAGTCATCAAAATACATTGTTAGAAAATCATCAATTCAAGATAGTCAATATAAAAATTTTATACATAATTTGGGAAAAAACCCCAAACTAATTATTGATGTTAGGAAGTTTCGTATTTTCTTTTGTTCATAATTTTGGTGCTGGAAGCACTTGCGCTAGTATCAAATCCCATTTAATTAAATTTTCTAAATATACCATATCTTCAACGACGCTCTAACAAGTTTTATATTCTATTGTTGAATATTAATATTCTCTATTTGACGTAATCCACTTACACATAATAAGGTATCTCTCTTGAGGTGGTGTATTTCTATTTGCTATTTCACTTGTACGTTAAGAGATGGCTCTCAGGAGCAACATACCAAATAAAACCCAATACAACAGTCGTCTATAGCGAAACCTGATGTGGTGCTGGTGGACGTAGCATATTCGCGCATCCCGTATCTTTTGCCTCTGCTCTCGCGATTAAATTAAATTTCAATTCTACATCGCAGCGTGACAACGTATTTGAACAGAAGGTTGTGACATCATTTCATTTGAAGCTTGCACTCAACTCACAGCTCAAGTCAACTCAAATATACATACATATATGTAAACAGTAACATCACATTCCTTTTTTGTTGCTGCTCTGTACGAATGCGAATTAAAAAAAGATTGACATTATAAAATGCGAATGTATACAGTCAACATGAAAATGTTTTATACATAATAACGTTATGAGTTTACGCGCTTAATTAACGAATGTAGAATGGTTAAATAAATAAAATTTCACTATGTAATAAATAATATTTATTTCCTCATAATTTTCTTAAAATGATTCCGAAATGAATAATTCAACATACTCGCGACAACTCTATATAATAATGGTTTTTTATACTATATATATATATATATAATAAAAACCAATTATTATAACAGCGCTAGTATGCAAAAAATCCAGTCGCGCTCTACTTGTATTTAGAATTCTTTAATCATTGTAAAATAAAACACGTCCAATATAATAAAAGCATAATAAAAATATCTTGCAACCTTTCTTCGTCTTTCTTTACTAAATTAAAGTGGAAATTGGAATAATGTTTAATCTCAATTTTATTCTTCGCAACAAATACGAAAACGGAAAAACTAATTCAAATTTAGCAAAAGATAAAAAACATTTTTTCAAGCTTGTATAATAATCACTGGCTGACATGAATTGGTATGTCACGAGCAGATGGAAAAAGATATATAAAAAACCGTTATCATAATTGTTTAGAAACCTTTTCATTTCATCTGAAACTTATAACATAACATGATATTAATATAAATGCAAATATGGAATGATTTATGAATGCTTATCAAAAATACAAAACAGATCATACTTTGCTGCCTAATATTTTTTTTTGTTTTGCATTATACTTCTGCGGATCGTAAGCGTAGACTGTCTAGTGTACCGATATTTGAGAAAATAATAGTTGTATTTTAATTTATAATTAGTGAGTTGTATACAAAAATAATTAATCCAGTAGAGATACAATTACGAAGAAAGATAATTAAGAGCAGAACGTAATTCGAGAGAAAGTTTTAAATGGGAATCTGTGCATTGGAATGAGATATTGCACCGGTTGGCAAATGATAACTTTGTCGTCGATTTTATCGATACTTCCCTTGCTTATGCTGAATGTTTTTTTCATACTTGGCAAAACTTTTCTGTTATCGGTGAAGTATGAACAGTTTTGAAATTTAACAAGCCAAAGTAGGAGGAATCTGGAAGTGGTATCGACCCACTCAAACCGGATTTCTTCCGGAAACATGTTGTGTTTCATTGATGTGTTGACGTTGAAGACACTTCCGAATCGCTACGATTCACTTTTGTCACAAGATTCTATACTCCTGTTTTTTTCCTTTTTATTTATTTATGTTTGAGTTGTGTACTCAAATTTTGGTTATACTGTTATAAATTCTGAATGATGACAACAGGATGAGCAGAAGATAAAGATACAATAAATGGCTACTGTGCGATACAATGTGATAGAAAATTGTCTTTTCGTCACAGTTTTCTTGAAAGTATAAATTACAAATTATTTACCACACTTCACAATTATCATCGCTCTTATATACGATTTATTTAAAGAATGCAATCATATATTATCGTATTATGATATAATTACAAAGTTTCGAAAAATTTGTATCATCGCCAGCAAAATTTATGTCTAACTTGCTTGCTACAATATAAACAATATATAACCATTAAAATTGCTATCTGTGCTCTCTAACGTATTGTGTTATAATCTACAAAGAAAACTTAATTTTTTGAAAGCAAACCGTTTTATATAAACGACATTATTAAGACTCGTGAAGAATCCTCTGGATTAGATTGTCTTATTTCAAGACAAGAATAATTTAGGTACTTTATGCATAATATAATTTTTAAAATGTCATTCAGTTATGCGGGTTATTGTAAAATATAAAATTTCGTTTTTAAAAACAAACGTAATTATTATTACCCATTATTATTAATAATAATGAATGTAGCCAATTTTATGTCCATTATATCTCATAATCAAATTGTTCATATTTGCATCAATTTAAAATATTTTATCTTTATCAATACAAATTAATATTTTTTTAAATGGTTAAAATTGAAAACGATTTACCGTTTCATTGTATAATTACAAGTGCATTCGCAACGTAACCTATATTTAATTGACTATAAAAATCTGATTTCAATATCCATTATGGTATGATTGCTATTTGGCTCTGATTATAAAAACACGATTAGCGTATTACTATTTTGTTATTGCATCATAATATAATCAAAATATATTGTTACCAATATGATTTTGAATTCATTATAAACTAATACTTTATTCATATATATTGAAAATATGATATTAAAATGCTAAATGTTAGAGAGTAGTATTTTTTGTACGGTAGCAAAATAATATTAATTTTGAATTTATTAAAGTTTTATTGAGTTGACTATAATATTACTTTATTAAATATTCTTACGGGTATTCAGTGACAAAGTTTACAAGCGACATAACCAGTTTTGAATTAAATGAGAAATTTTCCATTAAATTTTTCATAATTTAACAGACTGTTATCATTATTCGGTGTTAAATAATCAGTGTATGAATATAATTATGAATTTGTCATTACATAGAGATGTCTATGATAGCAAATTGTTATATAATATACGAAGAACTAAACCAAGACAGTGGAAAACATAGAAATTACATAAATAATCGAAATCAAATGACAGAAAGCTAACGGATATGTTAACAGAACAACTGTCGTCATTCTGTTTTTTTCATTGTCGCCATTGATCTATTAAAGAACATGCCGAAGTTGACGTCATGTAATTTGTATTCCAGAATCTAACATTTTCAATTCTAGAAGTTTAAGTAAATGATGGATATCTTTAATAATAAAATTAGTATGTATTGTTATTGTAGATGATATTTTAACTATTGTATGAGTATAATCATTGCTTATTGTAGTTAATATGTTGTATATTTAAAAATGTGGGTATAGATTTTGCATTGTGTTCAGTGCAAAAATTTGATATTAATATTAATAATGTCACGTCATTTTGAAATGACAAAACATTTCTCACAGTGAACATAAAATATGCATCAATCAGTATGATGTGCGTAAATGTCGGCCATAAAATCAAAAATCATAAAGTTTCAAACACACGAACTGTAAGGTTCGCCGAGTAGATAACGATAGTGAACCATTGGCATCGACACCCAACCGAAATGCACGTTTCGAAATGAAGGTATATAACTCTGGTTGGAAATTTCGCGAACGTACGATAATAATGGCCTGATAAAAGAACTGTAAATTCAAGATGCATAAAATATTAATGTGATTTGATGCAAGAGGTGAATATTGAAAATAGCTTTGGCAACGACGATGGCCCTATTCCAACCACCGCATCGCAGCAACACCACGCTTTGTCACTCTCCGAAAACATAAAACTTTTATACCTACATATATATATATATACGTATATGCGACATATATATTTACATCGACATAGAACTTTGTATACGTGCACCTATTTCCGTATCGTAATAATATTTCGCGTAGTCAGTTCAACACATTGCCAGAGATGCTATCCATACTTTAAAATTTTGTAGCAGAAGTTTTTACTCAATCATATCTCAAAAAATATAAGACAACAATTACAGTTTTGAAAGTTCTTAAATTAAATAGAACCAAAGGCAGTGCAACATTTTTGTTTATTAGGTCTCGAAATACTATATAATTAGTTACTGTTGTAAGTTTGTTAATTAAAAACATCTGCAGTGTCATGCACCGAACTTTCTTATACGCTTTTGGGCTAAATCACATCCTATTTTCAATATTTTTCTAATTTATAATATTGGTTCTAACCTTTGGAACACTTTCACACTAAATATATTTCTTTCAGTCGCAGATGATACGATTTATGCATAAATAAATATAATAAGAAATTTTAAGAGCCATTTTCTTGTTTCCGGTACCGTTTGGGAAAAAAAGTTTCAAATAAAAGTTGTACAAAATGGTGATATCTATAATTTTTATTGTAGCAATTTTTCTTTAACTGCAACTATTTTTGAGTAATTGCAGAAACTGCTAAAAATTACTAGAGTAAACATGCACTTCCGGCCGAAATATTGTTTCCAAAAATAAAAGGTTTTCTTTCCAGGCACATACAAATCTTAAGTTTAAAATTTCATAATTTCAAAACGTATATTTCCGTTAAAATCTCGAGATCGAAATATTTCATGATTACAATACTTACTTATACTGCGTATAAGAAAGTAAAAACTATACAATTTTCAAATGTTATTTATAAAACAAATTCAATTATTATGCCATAAACAAATGCTCTACAAATCAACACCGTGACGTGAAGTGATGTTATGAGTATTTAGCGAATATACGTAAATGTAAATAAATAGCCTGTACTTAAGTATCGTGGAAAACATTGTAGTATTATGAATTATAATGCAACGATTAGTGTTCGTCATGTTGCGAACAACCATATTCCAATTGCGGCGCAGCCAGCATAGGTGCGGTTCAAATGTATATTGCTTGTGATATTACGCGGCTGAGGTAACATATTACCGATTTGTGAACGTGGTTACTATGCAGACCATTTGTAAACAAAGCTAATCTGAACATATTAACTACTTTAACGCAGACCCCTAGCCAAATGTTAAATTCAAACATCCATATTATATGACCCGGTCGCAAGACCAACCGACCCGATAGCCGCAGTCGTAAACTCATGAAATTAAAATAGTATTGTAGACGAGTCCTGTAAGACATAAAAACAAAATAGCTGGAAAATACAACAGCCGTTTCTTCATACCAACAAATACATTGTGTGTTTTATTTTCATATTCACGCTGTCTTGTTTCTCTACCCTTTATCGCTCAGCTTTAGAAACGTATTATATATAATTAAATATATGGCGAAATGTAATCCTATTTTATGTGAAATAAAATGTATGCTTTGGAAAGGTTCAAATACAAACAAAACTACTTTTATTTAATGGGTATTCAAAAAATAAATTGGTATGAATATATCGAAAATGTTTGCCTAGATGAGTGGTCGGTTCCACATCCGCAGTTAAATGTTTTAGTGGCCACTTGAATATCCAGTGGAAACGCGTTCAAGCATGCACGAGCGTGGTAAAATTTTAAACGTCATAAAGGCACATTACCATACATTTTACATGAACAGAATGACATCGTATAACATCGGAGATTAATCTTCACATTCTTCTAGCATTGTCAAGAACTATTTAATACTATATATACTGTTACTCCATTATTCATTTCAAAATTTTATTTATTTATATATATATATATATATATATATATATATATATATATATATATTACATAATCTATACAATAATATATCCTTCGGAAACCAAAGTAGAGTGGATGTAATCCTCTAAGGAAAATCCTTACCCCATCAACTCTATCCGAACTCACTTCACTAGCTTTGTCCGAACTCATTAGACCTTTCATGCACGACCTCTTCTATTATATCTTTTACACTAAATCTAGGCACAAGACTCCAGGGCTGTTCAATTTTACTTTCAACCTTATTAATCCAGTGGGGTTCTAATCACTGAGTTATTAATTATACACGTATAGAGAGATACGTACATGTACCAATACTAATTCTAGATTCATTATGTAATGAGAAACCCCAAACATTAAAAATACAATTCCTTTTATCATATTATATTTTAAGATAATTATAATTTAAGCTAGCTGCACAAGTACAAAAAGTTGTATACCATAAAAATCAAATGATCCATATAGTCTGTTTACATCTAAAAATACTATATTTTATATTCTTTAAATTGAGAATATTATAAAAATAGTGCGAAAAATATGTTAAAAAGTGTGCCGTCAACAATTGGTCCAAGTGATTGATTCGATTCGGGATTATTGTGAGTTATATAACTTGCACCAACTTTCCTAATATCGATTTTCAATTATAGGTTTCTTTTTAGATAAATTGTCATCTTTAGCAACTATTATTTCTATAACGTTGACATTTCCACTATATAACCCTATGTCCTCGTGAAAAAAACTTTACAAATACTTGACAGAGACAAAGTACTACGTAGATATATTCAGGAAATGGAATATCCACGACCAATAAATTTTATTTCTAAAGTTTGCGAGTTAACACAAATAATCCAAATTTAAGTTAGTTATGCGGATTAGTAAGTTTGTCATTATTTTGGCGATAGATTATTTTCATAATTAATAATTTTGCAACGAAACTGTCACTGAATTTATAACAAATAAACAACTGTTGTTTTAACTAACTATAATCTCCAGATTAAATACGTAATCCTTAAGTTTTTAGTAGTTGTTAATATAAAAATTAAAACTATTGTTAATCTTGCAAATTAATTTCCAATAAAGAATTGTCACAGTTTTTGCCATCTTGCTAAACAATTTATTTCCTAATAGATTTATAGTTTATGAAAATTGATATTCTGTACATAAAATGTAACACAGTCACTTACAAAATTGTTTTTAATATTAATCAAATAAAAAATGATCAGAACTTCTAATCTATTCTCTGATATATGGAAGATATAATGATAAATTAGTTAAGACAAACGACAAGTATGAAGTGCGAAAATATTTGGATCATATGTTTTGATAAACGGCTTCTTTGTTAACGACTTTTTAAATATCCATTAGTAATAGGTTTATTTTGACAAATACCTGTTATAGATAGGAAAGTTTATTCCTGAATATAAAAGATATTTAATATCATCTTTTTTAAGAACAGCTCAAGTAAAAATATACTTTATATAAAGTTTACCAATTCAATATTGACCTCGAGACAAGATTCCACGTCCCAATGTTTTCAAACTCAGATCAGAAACTTTATTTTTGTATTATTGGAAAAATAAATAAATACTTGGAGAACCACTTGGTACCTCGATTCAATTTCGCCAGGAACAATTTGAACACAGTATATATTTGGGACTACAGTTCATTTGCATAGACATAAAAAATACATTGATAACGAGTGGCAGTGTCTGATGCCTTGGGTTTGTTTTCAGTGTTACCAGAGAGCAGGCCGGTCATCTTTACCGAGAAGGACCGTTACGACCCTGGGGACGTACTCCGAGCAAATTGCTCGGCGCCACCGTCCAAACCACCTACTACGCTCACCTTCATCCTCAACAACATACCAGTAAGTAAATCTCTGTATATTTACAAAAGATTCCCTGTTATTCTCATCGGTCTCTGGACGAGGAAAATTCAACTGGAATATAACAATCGCCTTCCATTAGTCAATACCAAATACGTTGCAATAAAAATGTTGATACAATTTGAACTAATGATGAAGTTGTGGGAAGAACGTGAATAGAAGCAAAATGTTTAATACTTTTGAAGTAAATACAATCATATCAGATTTTATTAATATTGACAGAATAAGAAAAATATTGCTATATAACAAATAAATTGAATTATAAGTTATTGATTGCTTATAATATTATTCTGACATTTTCTTCAAATATATTTATGCAGAGTAATAACAAATCTGTTTTATGTTTTCTTAAATATAAAATTTTATAGTTCAACTTTTATAACTTTTAAGAGTTTTATTCGTCTCCTATTTTTATGCGCGTTGTTTACGTTAACATAATTTTTTAATATAAGCTTGGAAGCTTCACGAGTTTCTTTTATATATATTTTTTTATAAAATAGTCTGCCAGCTATAACGGATGTATTTTCTTTATTTGTGATTAAAATTATAATACATTTAATTAATAATTAAATAGTAGTTTAATTTCTCGCAAAATGAATTTAAATTCTCAACTATAAAATAACTTTAAGCTTTTTAACTTTATTATAAAGATAAAATAATTTCATATAAAAATATTATTCTTTGTTATTTTCACTATCGAAACATTTTTTATTTTTGAGAAAAAACTACATTACTCGCATTTATACTTTAAGCTTC
This sequence comes from Nebria brevicollis, assembly GCA_944738965.1. Classification (NCBI taxonomy): domain Eukaryota; kingdom Metazoa; phylum Arthropoda; class Insecta; order Coleoptera; family Carabidae; genus Nebria; species Nebria brevicollis. The sequence goes on from OX122897.1 coordinate 17,069,275, forward strand.
AAAAATACAATTTAAAATTCATTTCCAATAAGACTTTAATTTTTGTTTGCCAATATTTATTTATTTTTGTAATAAGCACTCACTCATTTGAATGAACGGAAATCCGAAATCCGAAATCTATAAAAACATACACATTGCTTTATACCAGTTATTTATTTACACAATAATATTATTTGATGTTTCGCACACATATACATTTTTTTTATTAAAAAAATAACCCTGTTAATTGATTAATTATAGAGTGTGATGCATAGGTAAACTCTGACAGATTATTTCTGCATCGTGTACTGTTAACTGGTCCATTTTATCATTCATTACCCGATTTGGTCCAAATTATAAAGATTCCGAAGGCTTTAATGCAATTAAACCTAATTGAATTTAATGTGTTTTTTTATTTCCTGCTCTAATTAGGTCAGTGAGTCCTCTCATGTCACTTACCCAAATCCTATTCGATTCTAATTTGCAATTTTATGTATCCTAACTTCCAAATTTAGTACAAAACCCGAATTTTATTAGTCGGAAATTAAATGTGAGTGTGACAACTGATTTCTTAACTATTTAATTTTTTATTGTATCCAATTCCCAGTAGCACCACTAGCACTTAATTTTAAGCGGACCTGTGTTGTATATTAGCAATTAAAAGAAATTTAAAAATAATTTCGAATACCGTAGATAATTATTTCTCCAAAATACTAATATGATTCATATTTTATTTTATTTCAATTATATTATTATTGAATGTGGTTCCTTATGTAAAGTTGAGTGCAGTCTTTTTTATTTTTATTGGAATTCAAAATAAACCCAAAGTCATTTGCACTAAATTTAAATTGTTATCAAAAATATTTATTAGCGTTCTGTGTTGTAAATATTAAGTTTACTGATATCGTCCTATTTATAAAGAACGTAATAGAGTTTTACCTTTGTAGTTATAACAGTAATTGTTCTTAGTAAGTATTTATTTCTGTTTAATATATAAAAATATTTTGAGCGTATTTCAAATAATCTTAAATAGCACTGAGGAAATAAAAAACCGCAATACACATTTACTTCAGAATAAAAAACATAAATTTTAAGAGATACAAAACAAGTAATAAATTTAAAAGATTTTTTTAATCGTTATTATTGTATTTCTAATACCGATATTGCAATGCTCATTAGACGGTTATTATTTTGAAATACTAATACATTTCTCTTATTTTTTATATCTATTTCTTTCAGAACTATTTTAAAATCGCATCATCAACAAATTAGAAAATGATATATATTTATAGATCTTTTCTATGCATCTTAAGCTTATTGGTTATTATTCAAAGTACATCGTGTACTACAATTAATATATTGCAAAATATTACCGCAAGGCCATTGATAAAATGTGAACTACGTCCTTGTCCAAAACTAGTGTGTAGGGAAGGTTATCATTTGGTCTACGACCAGAGTCGTTGTGCTTGTCCAACTTGCATATGTAAACCATGTTTAACTTTGGGTGAAAAATGTCCTGTTAGACACAGAATCGTGCCAGATCCTAGCGGTTGTAATTGTCCACGTTGCGAGTGTATACCAAAATTATGCAAGCAAGTTCCTTGTCGGTACGGCAACCAATTATATAAAGACCCAAATCGATGCAATTGTCCCAAATGTGTTTCGCCGTGTGATCGAGAATGGATTCCTGAAGAATAATCGCGATGGATAGAATATTTTATTACTTATCTAACAATGTTTTACTTGATATGTTTATTAAAAGTGATTGTTCAGTACATTAATTATATTACATAGTAGCCGATAAGCAACTTTGACATTTGTACCAATATTTAAATAAAGATAAGTATATTTACTTATTAAAACAAATATGTGAATTACATGTTTTCGATTATACTAAAAATTTAAATTTAAGGAAACTTTATAAATATTAACCTACTATTTTATCTTCTATATTAGCAAAGCAATTAAAAACTCTGATAAAAAGGTACTATAATTTTAATGATACCTATAGGTACTTTTCAAATAAAATTATACATAAATTTTAACATAACCATTAAATAAAGAGCTTTATCGCCGTCCATTATTTTCTACGTTATATAAAAATAATATCCATTGAACAGTAGATAAAAATTTAACGTCTCTATAACGTAGCGTATAATATTTACATTTTATTTTTTAAGCAGTTTCAGTCCAATCCTTTTAGCTCGTATACTAAGTAGATTAGTCAAATATTTACCACGGGTAAATATCTATTTTATGAAATAAATTTCACAGTACAGATCTACCTAAATGTTAAAATTACATTTGAAAAAATAATTATTTAATTAAGAATCACACAAAGTTGCGAAAGTAAGTTTCTAACGCTTTTCATTCTTTCTTCTGCGCATGTCGTGGTTTCAAGCTATTCCGAGTTGCCTGTATGTGATTTGAAGACACATACATATCTATTACATTCTACGATTTTTTATCGGTTAAAATTAACCATCAATCATAATTATGACTGAAAGATTGAAATTAGTAAACTTGTAATTAAAATTTTTCGCTTTTTGAATTCACTCTACAAAGTTGGCGATTCTAAACCTACTTTGGAACTATTATTGATTTTTTTTTTTTGTGAATTTATTCTTTAATGATTTATAAGTGAATTATTATGGCATAACATAAAAATATGTTAACTATAAATGAAGAAATGAACAGTAAGATGAATTTGGAATAATTTCATATTTGTTCAAATTTTAACTTTGTTAATTTGTGATTCTAAAATGATGTGTATCTAGTGTGATGTTGGTTTTATGTTATGCATCGTGTCGTGAAGATACCTTTCGCGAATATTGTGGTGTTATTACCACTACGAGTTTCTAGGGACATGTGAAGCGAACACATGGCTATATGCATACATATCGTTTGCTTTTGAACATTTGTTTGGAAACTAGTGACAAAATGATTAATTAAAACATATATGTATATACTAATCTAAATGTTTAATTAATGAGTTTAAGTAATTTTTATTGTCAATTTGTAACAAAATATCGGGCTACAAATATGAATCATTACCAGCAATAATAAGTGACCTTTCTTGTAATCCAAATAAAAATGTAATGAAAATGTTTTCCCTCAGAAGTGAATTTCATTTAGTTATTCCTTGTAAACGTAATATAAAAGCGCATTAAATGTAAGAAGGACGTTTTTTTTTGCATGTATCTTGAAACTTAATCTAACTTGTTTTCAACTTCATGTTGTTTACACTATAAATTCAAAAGATATACTAACAAATTTAATAGAAAATTTTAAATAACATATCCAGTATAAAACAGAATAAAATTCAAATTAAGGAACGTCAAAGTTGTGTATGCTGGAAACAACATGTTGCAAATTGAACATGATAAAATATTGACATATTAATTTTCTTTGAGCAATGTTTGGTTTATTCAATGAGAACGTGGGGCGAAGGATAATAAAATGACTGTCCGGAGATAGCTCTGTTGGTTATTTCAAGAATTTATGAATTATTTAATAAGAAAATACAATATCATGGCGACGACGTTACGATATTAACATCTGCTGCAGTAGAAACTACAATCAGCAGACTTGATTAAATTAATGAAATTCCGTTTTTGATACATCTCTTTGTTGACATAGATCCTTGTGTTGCATATTGCATGCGGTTTTAAATCAATTTGTATGTAAAATTTGTGCCACTAACTTTATTTTACTTACACTCTCTACAGTCTAACTAGTATAAGGTTACTAAAAGAGATTGTTTACTCTTCTAATTTCATCATTTGTATTTCTTATTACTGTTTTGGTCTCGTAATTTACAACAATGAATTAAATAAATATATTATTATATATACATAAACAGACATAAACTATATTATTATAATCGAACTCAATTTTGTTACAATTATTTGAAACGTGCACTGATACTAACAAATCGTAATAGTTGTGAAATTGTTTTGTAAATTAGTGTCTTTCGTGTTTGCAGCAAATCGAGATGAGCGCAGCCCAACAACATCCCACCGACGATTTATTCTGGAGCGATGTCCATCTAGAGTTGCAGTTATTCGCTCACCATTACACTGGTGGAAGGTTGATACTTAAGTGCACGGCTGAGGTTAGCACGTTATATCACGAGAGCGCCGAGGTGCAACTAGGACAACGTGCCGGCGATCCTATACCAGAAAGAGGTATAATTTTTCTTACATTTCCTCAATTCTCCTAAAATTCTTCCATTTTATACATTTTTACTTTCTTATGCGCAGTATAAGTAAGTATTGTAATCATGAAAATATTCGAACTTGAGATTTTAAGGGAAATATACGTTTTGACCTTCCCTGAATCGATTCCAACTATTTTTGGAATGACGTCCGTCTGTGTGTGTGTGTGTGTGTATGTGTGTGTGTGTGAGCGCTCTACAACCCAAACGGCTAAAGGGAAAATTATGAAATTTTAAACTTAAGATTTGTATGTGCCTGGCACGAAAACCTCCTATTTTTGAAAACCATATTCCGACCGGAAGTGCATGTTTACCCTAGTCATTTTTTGCAGTTCCTGCAATTACTCAAAAATGGTTACAGTTACAAAAAAATTTTGTGAACAAAAATTAATGAGATTGATATTTAGCACAACTTTTGTTTGAATCTTTTTTCCAAAAAAAGTACTGGTTTCAAAATAAATTTCTGCTTATTATATATATTTTTACATAAATCGTATCATCTGCGCCTGTCAATTTTTTTAACAAAATAGACGTAAATAATTTGAAGTTTGACATTTAATATTTATTCTAAGAAATATATTTAGTGTAAAAGCGATCTAAAGGTTAGAACAAATATTATAAATTAGAAAAATAATGAAACTACGAAGTGGTTTAACCCATATGCGTATAAGAAAGTTCGGTGCATGACACTGCAGATGTTTATATTTATCATAAAATTAGTTAAGAAATTAAAAGTTAACGTAAAATAAAAAAATGTACAATATTCTCAGAATCATAATTTATATTTAAAATTCATTTAATATTTCTCTGCATAAAAATACACTGAGATACTTAAAAGTTTTACCCTCTGGAAACAATGTTAACTTATCTCCTTGTTATCGATATTAGAAAGTTTTCATTAATTCTATTAAATTAAGACTATAAACTGTAAAATCATTTTCATATATAAAATTATTCGAAACATAAAAGACAATCGTTGATTGAATAAAAAAAAATTTGTAATTGTTTGATAATATATTTATTAAATATATATTATGTTAAACTTATATTTGCAAATATATCATTTATATCGTAAATGATTTGTATGTGGAAGTCGTAAAAAAGGTAATCAGTCGAAGTTCGGAATGTCTACACGTAAACTAAATCTGAACAATATGTGATGATGGTGGAGCAACGATACTCTCGTATTGTCCTCAACTTCAAAAGCCTCTTATTCTATCTGCTATAATGTACCATATCTAGTTTCTTTTGCAACAGTGTTGCGTGATTTCTTTTCTTTTTGCAATTTGGATAGAGAGAAGTTTGTGAATATGTTTGTTTGTATGGCAAGCCACACAACGAATACGTATCTGTTCGCGTCTATATGATTTATTGGTCGCGTGTATATGCTTTATTTATATATTTTTGTAAGAAGAGTTCCAAAGGATTGCCCGGGCTTGTTATGTTTGGTTGCCTATGTAAATAAAAGTTTTGTTGAACCTAGTTTTACAGGCAACCGAACCGACATATGTTGCGAACGAAAAGACTGTTTGAAAATTGTTTCTCTGTCCCTTCGGAGACTTGAAGATATACGTGTATTAATATTTAACGATATTTGAGATATATGAAATATAGAAACAAAAAATTTTTTAACTTTTACGTATGGAAAATACTCGGAAAATATTTGTTCAGATGTATTGTTTTACTTGTTCTTTTTTGTTTTCTTTATTGGTATTTTTTTCTCATCACAAGGTAAATATTTGCATGTATTTGAATTTGTTTTTTTATATCTTTCTATTTATAAAACTAACGAAAGTCATTTCAAAATCTAACTAAATTTCTAATATTTGTTGCATCCACCTTTGCGCAACTTTAAAAAATCATTGCTTTATATATATATATATATATATATATATATATATATATATATATATATATATATATATATAAAATTTTAAATAATCAAATTAAGATTAATAATCTAATTTTATGAGGATCTTATATTAAAAAACGAATTGAGTGCATTGTAATCTATTTAGTTTTTAAATGTACTATTAGGTTTTTAATTTTCTTGAAAGTGAATATAAAATTGCAGCCACCACATAAAATGGTTTTAAAAAGTATAACTGTTTGGAAGTCATTTTATTTAATTACACAGAAATGGTAGTAAGATGCGGTATGCAGAGTTCGCAGTTTTATTATACAATTAAAATTAACTGCTTTAAATTTCACCGGCTGTTTGACAAGACACCGAGAGATGATTATGATAGTGCGGTATATGAAATGACGATATCGCATCATACGATAATCAGCACTCTCTACCGACTAACTCAGAAGTTGGCTCACTGCTGCAGTATACCTATAATAAGGTGGTCTACGTCTGCCCGGAGTACAATCAACTAACGTCATTCCTAAGTATGCATCCATTTGTGCAATTAAGAAGTCTTTATCACGTTATCTTATCTTCACTATCTCAAATTTGGAAAGTTTGCACGTTGTGTATTCAATAGAAAATAATAATAATCAAACATATCTTACCTATATCCCATCAAATGGGGCGGTAGAAAATAACGAAATTCACTTTTTTAATATAATAAAAGCTTCATATATTTTTCTGTTTTTTTTATCTCGAGAACGAAATAAAAAAAGAAAAAGTAAATATTATGAATAATAGATATATTTAACAGCTTTGTGTTAAATTTTTTAGAAAGCTAATTAAATAAGAATGTGAATTTACTGAATTTGTTTATATCACATTTACCAAAATTATAAAAATGCAAATCAGGCGAACTATTATTTATTAATATACATTTTATTTATTACTCATTAAGTATAATATGAAAGCTCTTCTTTTAAAATATACAACAAAATTGAAAAATTAAATTTGAAAACGAATTTAACAAGATGATATAATCATATTTATTTCAGCTCGGAATAACGTTGTAGCGAGGGACCGTACTTATTATTTATTAATTATGAAGTCTTGTAACTTTAAATTAAAACTTACACAGTATAAATCGGATGACAACGTCGACAACACAATTCAATTTTAGCCAATTATAATTTAATGAAAGTTCATAAAATTATATCTGCTACCGCATACTAATCAGTCGAAGCCAAATTGCCACTCTCAACTCAAAAAGATTTTCAATTTATTTTTGTCATGAAAGTCGATAGCTTTGTTAAAAGTTCATAAGTTTATTAATACTTTCAAGTATAATAATTACGCGAAAAAGTAACCACAGCGTAATATCAGAACTAATTTAAAACCGTATTTCTTTGTTTTGAAAAAAAAAAAGTTACGTTTTTCATACAGTAATAATTGATGCTGTAAACAAAGCATTTATGCTCCGGTGTTTTAAATTTAAACGACAAATGCATAAAAGATTTAGTTTATTTCCCAAGTCAATTCATTAATTTGCTTTTTTTGTATTATAAAAAACAAGGGTAATAAATCTGCCGGATAAATCCTAACTTCGTTGAAGTCATTTTGTTTAGTTGAATAATTTGATAACTTATTCTTTGAAGTTCAGGATATGTAAGGAAAACCCATATTTTTCGATTAAATTCAGCAAAATTACAATGCGTTATGAGTAATTTTACATACAAATATCTATAAATCTTTATTAAATTGTTTGTTTAATTTTACTGATTTAAAATTCTGATTTGGTCTATTAAATTGATTGTTACGTAAGCAGAACAAAATTAATTTACTATTATATACATATATTATTGCTAATATTTAAAAAAAATTTTAATTAATTCCTGAATGTTAAATTGATTGAAATTGGCTAATATTTACTCACTTAAATATGAATCAATTATTTATTGTTTGAACTACATTGCAATATATCTAGATAATATTATTTATATTTTTCTAATTAATTCAATATTGTAAATACACAATCCATGAACGTAATACGAATTTTAGTGTTTACCGGTAATAATATATAAGTTAGTGATCTGTAAAATTGTTCGATCCTTTTATTTTGAGCTGAATCAAAATTTGTATATAATTAATATTACAACCTAATCCTTACATATTTGTTAACATCACTCTATTTAAATAAATCTAACAAATATAATTGTGTAGGCAGAACAAATTTTCTAAAAGCTATGTTGATTTGTGACCACATAATATATGCTTAGATAAAATTAAATATTCATCAATATGTACATATATAAATATGGTTGCATGTATGTTTTAAGCTATTAGTTATCATGCATAAACACTACACTATTATTATTTATTACTATATCCATTAGCATAAATAGTATAGAACAAAGAGCTTTGTATCTAAAGCTCAAATTCACCGCACATCGCTGATATATTTGATGTCTATATATTTGATGTCTGATTTAAAACGACATGTATATAATTTAGAAGAAATATTACGCGGTTCCTTAGGTTTTTTTTAAATTGAAAGCGCATCGAAGGTGGCTTTAAGTTCGCCTCACTACCCTCGGCTTATTCTGTTTTTAATGAAATTACTGTTTGCAAGCTTTACATTAATTACATTAACCAGAAATTCATTCGTAACTCCACATACTCATTTATTTAGTAGGGATATATATTCAATATATTCCTTGTGATGCCATAACATGTATAACAGTTTAATTGCAAATAATGATTATACAATATTGTTTCAAATAGAATAAATACGATAATAAATACCAATTTAATAACAAAAACTATGAATGCTATTGATTGATTCGTAAATTATATAAATAGCGTCCATTATAAACACGAGCCTCATATATCTCTAACAATTATATTATTAATATAAAAGGTATATCGCGAAAATGTAAAACTGTATACGTTCGAAATGCATTACAACAGGGAGAAAATAATAATTATTCTTTATGTTATTTTCACAATTTGCAAAAACTAGATTTAAATTGTATAAATAAAATATGATTTATTTTAATAAACTAATTTATTTGTTGTTTTCATTGTTTTGTATTTTAAACAAATCATATTACCTTTATAACTTTATAAAGAGTAATTTAGAGATTACATTTGTAGTTTTATTTGAACTGATCAAAGCTTATTTATTTTCTAGCATTTTTAAATGTGCTATATCTATGTAGTATACAGGGTGTAACAACGAAACGAGCTACCTTGAATAACTTCTATGTTATTAAAGATACAATAAAATAGTATAAGACAATCTTATGCAGGACCAAAATGGACATCCAACTATAAAAGAAAATATTTTTTTAAACCAGTGGTTCTCAAGCAACAACACAAAGTTATGTTTTTTTCAAATGAGATGCTATATATTTTTAAGGCCCATTCGATAGAGTATTTTTTTCTGAATTCCATCATGTATTCGTTTTATACCCTTACATAATAAAAATATCGAGAAAAATGCACGTTAGAGATGCGTGTGCAACTCTAAAACCGGAAGAAATTAATAATGCTACTTCTGAATCAAGATTGACAAGATTTGAATTATGTTTAGAAATAGATGGAAATCATATAGAACACTATTCAAAAAGTTAATAACAAATAATTTCATGTATTTAATTTATGTTTCGTTGTATTTAAGCTGAATTGTTTTTCATAGCCTATTGTAAAATAACTATAAAAATAAAATTTATTCAATTTTCAATCGCATTTTTCTCAATATTTTTATTATGTTAGGGTATAAAACGAATAGATGATGGAATTCAGAAAAAAATACTCTATCGAATGGGTCTTAAAAATATATAGCATCTTATTTGAAAAAACATAACTTTGTGTTGTTGCTTGAGAACCACTGGTTTAAAAAAATATTTTCTTTTATAGTTGGATGTCCCTCTTGGTCCTGCATATGATTGTCTTATACTATTTTATTGTATCTTTAATAACATAGAAGTTATTCTTGGTAGCTCGTTTCGCTGTTACACCCTGTATATTTACGTAATCGTAAAATTGTCATCTTAATATATATATTTTTATTTTCAGTGAGATCTGCAAACGCAACAGCTTCATACACCAGGTCATCAACGCTTCATATAATGATGTTTGTGATTATATACAGTGTGATAAGATAGTGGAAATCTATCGAAAATTGAATCTTGTGACTTTTAATGTAAGTACGTGTATCGCAAAAATATTTAAAAGGACAAAATCGAACATTCTTGTACAAAAAAAAAATACCAAAAAGTAAAAAAAAAATAATAATAAAGTAAGAACATACATAAGTATATTCTTAAGTTTAATATTAAGATGTGATCGACAGAATTGGTGCAAGTAGTCAATGTTTCTATAATAAATGTGTACATTATAGTTCATCGACTATTTTTATTTAAAAGAAATAATAAATAAAATGATAAATCAATAACTGTAATGTTTTATACTAGGGTAAAGGTGTTTGTAGACAAAATTAATATAAATACTATATAGATCGTCCCCCAAGACTATAAATCATGGAAGTGCTTGAAGTCTGAGATGTGAATACTGCGTTAAACTGCAGACTCTGAATTTAAACATTTAGAAATAAATCAATATTATATATGACTGATATAAACTAGCATTTTTATTTCAATCTTATTTAAACAACACTAAAAAAACAATCTTTTATAAACTTCGATAATTTACCAATACATGTTTTACAAATGTTGAAAAAAAATTGTCTACTGTTTCAAAGTTTCTATTCATATTGAGTAAATGATTAATTTGAAAGACGAAGCATGAAAGACTTAGATTTAAATGAGGTGCATTGAAGAGAATGATGTTAAAAAAATGTCGAAATGATTGATATGAAAAGTTTCAATGGAGGATGAATGCAAGGTGCGTAAAATAAAAGAGCATGTATGATAGATTTTATGAATATAAATGTAAATGTATAAAAGAATAAATATAGCAAGAATGTGAATGTATAACAAAATTACCACCATGGAAAAGTATACATGTGAATATAATTAAAAAACTAGTCAAAATCGCTAACATTAATTGTAAAGCATACACAGAAAATTCCGTTCATTAAAAACTTTTTTGAAATATCGTATAATTTGTTTCATAATGACAAAAGTATAGAACATATATATTTTTAAACATATATTGTGTTCATTGAAGTAATTTTATATCGGTATACGTTTCATCCTCTTTCTTTAATTATTTACAAACATTTCTCGTAAATCCCGAATCAATTAAATATAAACTTCGTCCGTAAGTTCCATTGGTGATTTATCGAATTGCAAAAGATAACAGTTAAAGCCAATAAAAAAAAAGACTGTATAAGATTAACAATGTTGAAAATTGTACCTGTTTCATGTGATGGTTTAAAAGTTTTTCGTAATTTAAACTTTACAGTGATTCGAAATCCATCACAGCTTTACAATTGCACAACTTACAAGATTGGTACGTCCTATCTTCGTTTTCCGTATTCTATTTTTGATAAAAATACAAACAATCGAATGATTACTTAAACGGGGTCACTTTAAAACAGTTTAAGCAAAAAAATTACCCTAGTACGTTTTTTTAATGGATACAATTTTCAACATTATCATTGCATCATATATAAAATTTCAAATTAGATAATTAAAAAAACATAAATATATAATCTAATAAATCAAAATTATAACAAATAGAACATGCATTTTGAATTTTTATAAATAATAATGATTTATTTAGAAATTATTCATTTATAATGAAATATCTCATTACCAATTAATTTAGGCGATGTTCCAATTTTTTGGCCAAATAAATGACTATTTTTAATAATTTTTTCTCTCTTCTTTTATTAGATAGAAAATTAAATTTTTATTTACAATATTAAATAACTCATGCAGTATACAAAAAAAATATTTAGTTTTTATTTTTATGCATAATTACTTATATAGGAGGTTGACAAAGTAGAGGCCGCGGAGATGAGGTGTTTTGCGGTGTGCACGATAACGCCAGTCGAAAACAAAAAAAATCTAACGGGGTTTTATTAAGAACAAAATTACCTTCTCCGTAAACTAATAAAAAGTTAAAAATTTAAAAAAAACCTAGAAAATAGAGTGAGTTTAAGAAAAGTCCTATGTTTTGTACACAAAATTGGACCTTTGGGATTGAATAAAAATGGAACAAATGTATATTTATGTCAAAATGTCAGTTTTCGTTCTGCATTATAAGTTAATTAATAAAATAAAAAAAGATTTGAGTCAATAGCTTAATTATTTTCTGAGCTAGAATGCACACCGTTTTTAAAAATGTAGTTTCGAGAAAAACGTGTTTAAAGTTTAATTTTAGTGTATTTATTACCCGGTTACTACTTATGGAAATGTAAATATCTTGGAAACGGTTTGGAAATTTACCTTAAAATTTTTTTTACATATTTTTGAAATGTTTTTGAATAAAATTATTGGACAAAAAAAAATCGATTTTTTTTTTAATTGGAACATCGCTTATTATAATTTTATTGGTTTGTTTCAAGCTTTTGGAATTATTTAAATTAACAATACTCTGTAAACAATTAATATAATATATTTAAATATTATGATTTATCAACGGTACATTACGCCTTTAAAGCAAATATTGAATTATGATTAAATTTTTGATTATTAAAGAGATAGATCAACTGCGTAAAAAAGCAAATAAATAAGAAGTAAAAGTTTATTTTGATGAAGAAAGATCTGGCATACGGTACCCACAAACATTTGTGTCGCTATAGAAAAGTTAAGAAAAAGGAACTTTGCCAAAAAAATAAAAATAACTGCAAAAATAACGTATGCATATATTTTCACTTCATTTATGCCAAGTTTAACATCACAAAATGTCATTTTGAAAAATGATTTTCGCCACTCCAAGTCCCAGGCCATTGAGAATGGTTGCGTTCACCTCTTTGCTTTCGCCATGCAACCACCACCAGTGAATATATTATATTCGTTTTTAAAATCTCCGTTATGTCAGCACTGAAGTTTGTACTACCGCAACTGTATATACTACATGATACAGTGCGATAAATAATTTATGAGAAACGAGACCGCAAAGAAAACCCTGCAATCTCGGCAAGTAAATGGAATTATATTGTACATACATACATACGCAGTGTTAGTAGGTAACTTAAAACCCTATGGAACCAGCAATGGTTATCCCAGCTACTGCGCATTTTCTATTTAAATGCAAATAGTTAAAAAAGAAAAACACAAAAACATGTACTACATCTATATTGAAGATTGATTTATGTTTTATATTTCATAACAAACATACACTCATATTTCATTTCAACATGTTAACATTTAAAAATCCTCTCTCTCTCTCTCTCTTTTAGTTTTTCTTTACCGAGTCAAACCACACCAGACACAATATTAGTACTTAAATTACGAATCTAATTCCTGTTTTGAATTAATACAATGAATTCTTTGCTGTTTCGTTTGTCAAACGATAAATAATAATTGTTTAAAATATATTTGTGCAAATAATTTATAAATATATATATGAAAGAATGGAAATTGGGTTCAGTTGTTCGAAAACTTACAATTAGTGAAATTGTTTTACATAAAACTGTCCTGTACGTCGGCTTAAGTTTAAAGTGAACTGCTGAGCCCGTGTTTGAAGAATAATTATATGTAACCCGTAAGAGTAAAAGAGAATACAAAATATTTTATATAGAATAATTTTAGGCGAATATTTAAAGTGATTTTATAGAATGTAATATAATATAATAATAAAGTGTATAAAGTAAAGTTGGTTTTTAGCTCGAGAATTTATTGTTTTGTTTTAAAAATAAAATCAAAAATATGTTTGTCGATCTTTTACTCTAACGAACTTTTGTAAATACTTAGGAGTTACTAGAATTTGGGTAATTGAAATAAACATTGTTCAATTTTAAACTGCTTGTTATTTTGTAAAAAAAAGGACAACAAAATGATAATATGAAAATATAAATAAAATATATGTTAATAAAATATACTTGTTTTGTGTTATTTTTTAATATAAATCATCAATTATTTACTGAAGGTAAGTACTGAATTAAATGTAATTTCATTTATCGACTATGAGAACTTTTTGAAACGTAGTTACCGAAATAAAAAAAATTAAATTAAGGCAAAAATCTATTTAAAAAATTCAGAATCTCAAGAACTCTTTTATTGGGGTTTTTACAACTTGGTCTTGTACCATTTTCTTGACCTTTTCCAGGGTTAGATTAGATTAGGTTAGATGTGGAACATTTTCGTAAAATAAATCCTAAGATAATATATTTTTTACAATTTTATAAATATTGTTTTTTGTTGATAATACTAAGGCCCGGTATTATAAAGAACAAAATAAATGTTAATTAGTTACTATGGAACTAAATTTACTTACACAGTTAATATAATTTTGCGTGTTATAAAAGAATCTTACAAGTAAATTAACTAATAGGAGATTTACCGACTATTTTAGTTCATCTATTCATCAATAGATGACTAATATATAAATATTGCAAATTTCGCATCGGTTATTATTATAATATTTGAAATAAAAACAAAACACGAAGCTGTCAAGTAATTGACAGAATAAATTTTACTAGCTAGAAATTCATGGGAGTAGTTTAACTGTGAGATTTACTAGCGAAGTAAATTTATTTTTCGTTTATAATACGGAAATCTATAGAGTAAAGTATATTACTTGGTTACCAAATCAAATCTACCGAGTATTTTAGTTATTTGACGTTTATAATACCCGGCATAAAAGAAATGAATCATGGATGATATCAAACATTTGAAATTGCTCTTATTTAGTAATTAAATAAAACTTAGTTATAATTTAAAAGAGTCATTTCTCTTCAAAAATAAAAATGAATAGTAGACACCGTTATAATCTGTAGCTTATTAAGCTTTTAAACGTATATCCGACTCTAGTGCGAAACCGAGTGGCATCGGATTCGGAGAGTATTGTTTTTGGTTCTCAGTTTCAAAGCACTATGAAGTACATTGTTTTAGAGTTTGTAATAAAATATCCACCAAGTCTTGCACTGAACTTCCTTATACTTATTTAGACGTTAACTGTAGAGCGTTCAGACAGATACACACACATACCTAAAATAATTTGACTCTACTCAGGGAAGGTCAAATGGTGTATTTTCGTTAAAATTTCGGTATCGTTAATTTTATAATTACTATACTATCTTATATAGGGTGTAACAGCGAAACGAGCTACCTCGAATAACTTCTATGTTATTAAAGATACAATAAAATAGTATAAGACAATCTTATGCAGGACCAAAGGGGACATCCAACTATAAAAGAAAATATTTTTTTAAACCAGTGGTTCTCAAGCAACAACACAAAGTTATGTTTTTTCAAATGAGATGCTATATATTTTTTAGGCCCATTCGATAGAGTATTTTTTTCTGAATTCCATTATGTATTCGTTTTATACCCTTACATAAGTAAAATATTGAGAAAAATGCGATTGAAAGTTAAATAAATTTTATTTTTATAGTTATTTTTCAGTAGGCTATGAAACAAAATTGAGCTTAAATACATGAAATTATTTATTATTTCCTTTATAACACTATTTATAAAGTAAATAACAAATAATTAATGCCCGGTATTATAAACGTCAAATAACTAAAATACTCGGTAGATTTTATTTGGTAACCAAGTAATACCTATACTTTACTCTATAGATTTCCGCATTATAAACGAAAAATAAATTTACTTCGCTAGTAAATCTCACAGTTAAACTACTCTCATGAATTTCTAGCTAGTAAAATTTATTCTGTCAATTACTTGACAGCTTCGTGTTTTGTTTTTATTTAAAATATTATAATAATAACCGATGCGAAATTTGCAATATTTATATATTAGTCATCTATTGATGAATAGATGAACTAAAACAGTCGGTAAATCTCCTATTAGTTAATTTATTTGTAAGATTCTTTTATAACACGCAAAATTATATAAACTGTGTAAGTAAATTTAGTTCCATAGTAACTAATTAACATTTATTTTGTTCTTTATAATACCGGGCCTTAATGTATTTAATTTATGTTTCGTTGTATTTAAGCTCAATTTTGTTTCATAGCCTACTGAAAAATAACTATAAAAATAAAATTTATTTAACTTTCAATCGCATTTTTCTCAATATTTTACTTATGTAAGACTATAAAACGAATTCATGGTGGAATTCAGAAAAAAATATCGAATGGGCCTAAAAATATATATAGCATCTCATTTGAAAAAGTATAACTTTGTGTTGTTGCTTGAGAACCACTGGTTTAAAAAAAAAAATTTTTCATAGTTGGATGTCCACCTTGATCCTGCATAAGATTGTCTTATACTATTTTATTGTATCTTTAATAACATAGAAGTTATTCGAGGTAGCTCGTTTCGCTGTTACATCCTGTATAAATATATTCGTACAAGTAATAGGCAAAAAAAGTAAGCACGTGACAAAAGACGCGGGGATCGAATTCGTTCGCATTCAACGCTGAGAGCATAGATAATTCACTAATAGATCGTCGACTCCTTAAAGAAGCGCTGTAAGAGTATATTTTGGCGTATGGAAATTGAACTAACAGATGGCGGGAAATATGACTTCCAGATGCAGTGCAGGTTGCATAAAAATTGGAGCGGTTTTTAGTGAAGACCACAACACTCTGAATCATGAATAGAGATGCGAAAATAACGCTCTTAGTATATCAATTTATACAAAGACGTTGTTCTCGCTTCTCTATTTATGATTCAGAATATTGTGGTCTTCACTAAAAATCGCTCTAATTATATTGTAATCCATCACCAAAGATTGAGTAAAATAATGAATATTAAAAAAAAATTGATATTATATTACTTATTTATTAGTAAATATAAAAAATTATTATACATAGTGTAAAAATATTATTAATTTAAGGATCTGAAAAGAAATAGAGTTGAATAAAATATTAATTTAAGAATCTGAAAAGAAATACATAGTTTTATTAAATATTAATCTAAGAATCTTCTGACACATACGTGATAACTCACCCGCAAAATAATACCAAGATACGTTGCCCAAAAGAGATAAGAAGCATCAAATCAACCAGGAGCGCTACAAATTTAGTTGCCTTGTAACGTGAACGATAAACAGAATATCCCAAGTAAAATTCCATGTGGAGAAGACAGTGTGACATTCGGAATAGTACACGTACTCCCAGCAACCTGGTCGAACCTGAAATCATTCAGACTAAATCCACTATACGCACAAAATATACCAACATACAACAATCTATCTGAATGTTTAAATCATAATTAGACTAGTCAGATAACACATTTGAATTTAGCATGCATTAGTGGAATGTCAGACTAAATTGAGTGGACAAGTATACAAAACGCACCGCTGGACTGGCCATTATTGAGGTACCATAGAGATTTTAATAGACTTTACATATGGAATGTCATCACAGCAATTGCAATATTGTTAATGCTAAGAAACAACGGCTTGAGGCTATTTGGACTCGCCCTCACAGTACGAACACAGGAAACAAACATAACGAATGCACTAGTAATAATCGAGTTAGTGACACTACTGATTATTTCGGCTATAACATAACCTAGCTTACCTCGCGTGGAAAGTGCAGCAGAAGATAAGATGAGTTCTTCATGGAACCTACAAATTACAAATTGATATATTTGTCTTAAATAACATATAAATGTAGTAAATTTTCAATATATATGAATAGATAGATACCATGTATTCAACATAATTATTTAATATTACCTGGCAATTTTATTGACGGTACTGAGTACTTTTTCAGTCTTTTAGTCCCAGAAGTTTTACATTCTTCGATAAAATGACCACTACATATACGAAATGATTCATAAATGTATAAATCATCATAGTTTACAAATTTAGGTTTTGCAATACGTTCAACTCATTTATTAGAAATCTCCGGCTCGTATAAAGGTAATCTGTGGCGGGTGACGAGACACACAAAATCACAACCGGGAACACAACAAAGGTCGGCATGATATACAACAATAACTTCGATAAAGTCACAAATAAATTAAAACTGGTAACCTGTTTATGTAAACAACTTCGTCAAGTTTAAAACTGCGACTGACGTTTATGATTGACGCACGCGCAGAAGTAACGTCATCTGAGGCACAGCAGCGCTATGTGTACGGGGAAAGAACTTTTTCAAAAAAAAGAGACAGAGCTTTGTACCACTCGTTCTATTGGAGTCGACATAGCGTGGCTGAGAGACATGTTAACCTTATGGCCAGAATCGGCGGCTCATTTATTTTGAGACATTACACTTGCATTTGTCGATGAATCAATGAAAAAAATGAATGTGTTAGGGGCAATAGAATAACCTTTATGCTATAGTGTTTATGAAATTACGAACATCTTTAATAAAGCAATATTTTCAAATTGAAAATGCATTTTATGTTAAATGCGCCTCTGCACATGCGCGACCATTCGCAATATGCTGCGTTTGTTTGGCTTCGTTGTTGAAAATGTAAAAATCCAAACAAACGCAGCATATTGAGCATGGTCGCGCATGTGCAGAGGCGCATTTAACATAAAATGCATTTTCAATTTGAAAATATAGTTTTATTAAAGATGTTCGTAATTTCATAAACACTATAGCATAAAGGTTATTCTATTGCCCCTAACACATTCATTTTTTTCATTGATTCATCGACAAATGCAAGTGTAATGTCTCAAAATAAATGAGCCGCCGATTCTGGCCATAAGGTTAACATTTCTCTCAGCGTTGAATGCGAACGAATTCGATCCCCGCGTCTTTTGTCACGTGCTTACTTTTTTTGCCTATTTATATATTTAATCAATTTTTACTAGTTCGCCCGTTTATTAATTTAACTGAGAATAACGGAACAATTAAGTTACGATCGTAACTGGCAGAGATTCTTGTGGAATGGAATAAAAGCGACAACGAAAGGTATTTACGCATTTTAAATAAGTAAGCCAAATAATAAAATTAAATTATTTTTATTGCTTTAATACGAAAAAAATAACTTGTATGTACATAATTATGAATTAGAACAATTGTAAAAGTTAAATACACAAAATAAATCCATAAAATTAAAATGATGTTTATTACAAAGCCACCTAATCAGAAAAATGGCTTAATTGAATAGAAAAATAAAGATATTAAATGTTCTTATTGAATTTAAACTAACAATATTCGTTAGACGTCTTTGATTTCCCCCTTACAATGTGAGCAACAAGTCGCATGATCCGCCGGATGCTGTAAAAACAATTGTCCTTTACCCACAGCCAACGCCGCCCCCATCACAGCATTGCAAATAATATCTGGGCGATCGGACAAGACAACAGGTGTCCGCATTGCATGCAACGCCGTCAACTCAACCACCGTGTTTATTTCATCTTCGTAGAAATCATAGATTCGATGTTTACGCGGATCCGGCAAATCTTTAAGCAACGATCTCTCTAGAACTTGACTAAACTTTTGATTGGCAACCGCCAATTCAACAATATTAGGTGCTTTCAAATTGATATCAGTATCATACGCTTTATTCGAATGGTGTTCGTTGATTATACTTAATGTGTGGTATGTTTTGAGGGAGTGTTCGCGAATACGGCTTCGCTCGTTGATGAGATTCTTTAAAATGTCTTTCAAATCAGTGACTTTATTCGTTAAGGCGTGTTTCCAATGCGCTAATTCTTCCACCATCAAACTAAATAAATATAAACGTTATTATTGTATTCGTATTATTATTATTAGAAATATTTAACCTGGATGCTAAGAATTTACTGCGCCACACTTCACACTGCCCCGAAAGCCATTCGGTGTGTTCCCGATGTGAAGTTAAATGATTTGCTGAATTCAACAGTTCCCTCGCTAAAGCGAGTTTATCTTCTGTTAAATGTTGGACACGTGATTCTAAATCTTCTCCAACGGCAGCTACGAGTAAAGTTTTTAATTCACTATTAACCTACACCAAAACAAACTGTAGAAAAACACAAACACCCCCCCCAAGAAGAAAATAATAAAATACCTGCGCTTGAAATTTGAGTTGATTTTCAAGGTGCGTGTTAGTTTCTCGTAAATTTTTAATATCCGTTTCGAATTTCGAACGTTCTGTGTCCCATTGTGTTTTCGTAATGAGTAACTCATCGTTTTGTAGCGCTTGTTTTTTCGCTTGATTCAACTCGGCGGCGGCCATTACGGACATTTGTGAAACGAGATCGTGTATGTCGACATTGTTTTTCGATGATTTTTGTTCGCGTTTCGCGACTTTTTTCTTTGGTATGATCGGGTGAATCGCTGCTTTGTACGGTTCGTAAGGCACAAACTTTGGGTCTTTTGGTTTTGTTAGATATGTGGGTTTTTTCTTTTGTTTAGGTACGTATTTTGGCACTAAATGTACAATGCGTCCGGTTGGTATGATCGGGCGTAGGAAACATGCGGCGCTTGGACGGAAGATTAGTTTGTCGCCTAAACGTGATCGGCTCTTGACACTGGTTTCGATTTGACTCATTGCGTTTTCCATTCCGTCTCCATCTGTGCGAAAGTATTGTCCTGGAATTATAAATATATTTATTAATACGGAAAATTTATTATTATAGGCGGTGAACGTACT
Source organism: Nebria brevicollis (assembly GCA_944738965.1). Lineage (NCBI taxonomy): Eukaryota > Metazoa > Arthropoda > Insecta > Coleoptera > Carabidae > Nebria > Nebria brevicollis. The sequence goes on from OX122897.1 coordinate 17,089,958, forward strand.
TGACAGTCGTACGTGCTCCATTATATTGCTGTTAAACTATTGTTTAAGGATTAATATGTTTAATTTATTTTCATTTAACAGCTAATTGTGCTAGATAAATTTTATTAGAAAGTACGTCAGATGTTAAACATATCATTTGACAGATATATGTACTACATGAATATGCATGAAGTTAGCTACTTTCTTTTTAGACTTCTTAAGAGCTGAAATCTCAGAGTATATAACATCCCGAATTCCTAACTCAGAAATTGTTTCATGATTCCTAAAAATGTTAATAATACACCACAGAATATTGATTTTCGAAAGTTTCTGATTTTTGGGCTATTAAATAAAACTATTTTGAATTTTTTTTAAATTACTTAATTTTTTTTATTATTATTTAACACAAAGGAAATAGAGATGCGAAATTGAAAAGAGAATATTTTAGCGTCCCCTTCCACTTTTCAAAACCGGGGTAAGCAATATGAGATATTAGCATTGCGTAAATGGCCGAAAAATGAAGTAATTGTGGTACGAGCTGAATTTAGGGGGTAAAGCGAAAGAATTTTGCAAAACGTTGCATTGCCACCACACATGCCAAGGATGTGTTTATGATATAGAATTACTTTTGGTTTTGTTAAGCGTCGAAATAAAAAGTTATTTACAAATGAAAATTCAAATATTTTTTACTTGTGTTCTACCGCGAGCGCATGTGGTGGTTATATCTCGAAACTCAATGTGTCACTTCCTGTAATTTGAATATGTTTCAAAATTTATCTCTTAATCATAGATTTTGTTTTCTTCTTCTCCCGTATTGTTTGATTTAATACTAAACAATATCTCTTGTTACTATCGGTCCATTACGTTGAGTAAATGTTATAATATCTAACAGATTTGACAGGTTGAGCTTAGAGATATTACCACCACCAGCGCTCACAGCAGCTAGTTTGAACTGAAGTGTAAAATATTTGAATATTCATTTGTAAATAACTTTTTATTACGACCCTTTACTAAACCAAAAGTAATTCTATATCATAAATACATCCTTGGCATGTGTGGTGGCAATGCAACGTTTTGCAAAATTCTTCCGCTATACCCTTGAAATTCAGCTCGTACCACAATTACTTCATTTTTCGGCCATTTACACAATGCTAATATCTCATATTGCTATACCCCGGTTTTGAATTTGGAGAAGGGGAAGCATTGTATCTCTCTCGCTGTCACAACTCTATTCAGAAATTGTTTCATGATTCCTAAAAATATTTCTGATTTTTGGGCTATTAAATAAAACTATTATGGATTTTTTTAAACTACTTAATTTTTTTAATTATTATTTAACACAAAGGAAATTTGAGGATTTGATTTTTTTTTCGGACATTTCGTTAGGAATTCGGAAATTGGGAATTTTGTACAATGAGTGAAGCAACAGCGCCAAGAATCGGCATACTGCTCAACTTCTTAAATATATAACCTCAATATTATGTTGATATTTCAATAATTTAGTACTAAAGTATATAAATACAATTTAAAAAAAATGACTTTATGCTTGAAATTAAAACCGGTAATATAGTACATAAATAAAATACCAAAAATATTAATTTATATTTAAACAATGTTCATATAATTTGTAGATGCTAAATGTACTCCCAACAACAGTTACACGACAAAATACGATACATGTATCGGCAGTTTGTAACAAAGTCCAGGCAGGTCGATATAAAGTAACAAGGAAACGAAATTTCCCACTTACCTATGAAATGGCGAATCCTCCTCACCAAATAGCCCATAGAAAAGCCTGGAATTCGTGGAACACCTGTAATACACCCAGCCTCCCAATTAACTTAATTCTCTATTAAAACTTATCAAATTTTTAGCAAACTTGTTAGGAGGTCTACGAGCCCCAGAAACAGCTGTTGAAGACGTCTTTATTCGAAAATTCATGACTGGAACATGGCATAGTTTATTTCTCACCGAAATTATCATTAAACGACAGCATAATATCATTAGAATCGCTGGCATTGTAAAGCAATCGATAGGAGCCAGAAAAATGTACTTTTTAATTGGATACACTGAAGAACTTTTGAGCTTTTGGCTCCAATGTCCAGTTAAATTAGAATTACAAACTGTAGCTGATAGAAGTGATGTTATATTCAAATATATTTAATTAAAAAAGTGTTGTAACTTTTTGTTAAATTGTTTAATATTTTAGTTAAATAAATGTATTTATGTGAAACTAAACTGCCTTATTATTTTGTATTTTATACAAATAAAACAAGTTAATTTACGTGGCGGGAAAAGGAGTTTTTAACCTCGTAGTCGTTTATTAGGAAGTGGCCGCCATTTTGTTTTCGTGTAGTAGAAAAATAAAAAAGTTGTATTGTAATTAAAATTTTTATTACATAAATTGCTATATATATATGTAAATAATAATGAATTCTATTATATAAAATATTACATGGACTAATGAAACTTTTATATTTCCGATTTGTATAATTGATGTCTTCAATAAATAATGGTCACGTAAGTGTATTTAAGAAAGTACTGTTAAAATAGTATTAATAAAAAGAATAAGAATAATTTTAAAAGTATATTTTCTTTAATACAAGTTTATCAGTCCTCCATTGCCAGCAAATTTAACAACGTAGCCCATGTCATCAAATAATATACTAATATAAATTGCAAATAAAATAAAAATAATTAGTCTAAATGATTTAATGTAATTAATTTACAGATATTAATATAATAATGTTTTTTTTTTATTACAATAATAAATTTGCTTATCAAATAACACATAATTTTTTGTTGTTACCTATTTTATCGTAACATATATTTTGTAAATGAAATGCCATATAACTTATACAACTCCCATACCAAGTTTTTTTTAATAATGAAGTAATGTCATACTGTATGAATGAAATGTGAATGACTGTAAAGTTAAATGACACATCAGGATCTAATCTAAAGTAGAAACATCTTAAATATACGGATATGCACGGAAACTATTATTTTCTGTGTTGTTTCGAACATAAACTACAATTAAAAAATGTATTTTGGATGGATACAAAATAGAAGAAAAATATGTAGATTATCAGAAGCGGATAAAGATAATAAATGAAATATTTGTGTAGGTATCGAGAAAGAATAAACACACAGTTACATTATTAATCAATTAAAAGTTACCGTAATTCGTTATATATAATACGGTTTGTTGCCACGTATCTTTTCTGTTTGTTTGAATTAAAACACTTATGTACATAGACAGAAACCTCGGATAGCTTGCTGGCACCTTTATGTACATGTCCAATAGTGCAAATCTGCGAATTATTGATTTTTTTTTCTTTATTTTTTGTGCAAAGTTCTTCATAATTTTTTGTTTGTTTTATACCTAAATATAACTTTATAAAACATAAAATATATATGTGTGTGACGATTTACAGTCCCTATTACTTTTGAAAGTAAATGCAAAACAGATCACGTCTCACATGATTCTTATATACAATATCTCGAATTTTTTTTTCATTTTAAAAAAAAAAGTGATTTCCATTCCCCAATCAGGTTCTGCTAACATGAAAATCAATCGCACGATAGTTTTGTTTTTTTAATGTCGCTCTCATCATCGTCGTCGTCGTGCTCCCGTTTTTTACATGCTTCTAGTTCGTGCGAATTAAACTCTTCCGACATACTGTCACCGAATTGATCACTCATTTTCGTTATGATTGGCGGTTGAATTGGTATTTCCTCGGAATTCTCATCGATATCCAATCGCGGCGAATTCAACTCTGAGTTCGGCGTCTCAGATAATTCAGATCGTTGCGCTTCCAGAGCAGCTTCCGAAATGCTGTGTTGGTTCGACGATTCAGAGACGGCGTATTCCATTTCAATGTTTGATTCCTCGTGGGATTTTTCGGTTACTATACAAGCTGCCAACATGTCTGGATTTTCTAAACCATCTGACAATACTGGTAAACTGTTCGTTGGTTCACTTGCACATGGTACGATTACTTCAGACTCTGTATCTGGTGGTAAAGGAATGTTCGCTATTTCTTCCTCTTTGCTGAGGTATTGTGGTACGTCTAGTGAAAAACTACTTTTATCGAACATTCCTGGTGGAGGTTCGCTCAACGAACTACAGATATCAGAGGGGTTCAAACCTAATTCATCTTCGATTGGTCCTATTTGAAGTTCGTTAGTAAGTGATTGGACTATTTCAGTTTGTAAACTTTCAGCTGTAATATCTGTATAGTTCCTTGTATTTTGCAAACTTTCTGTTGGATAGTCATCTGCTATTTTCTCGTTTTCAGAATAATTACTTGTGCTTGGAGCGCCTTCAGTCACAATTTCAGAAAAGTTACTTGTACTTGGGTCGCTTTCAGAATAGTTACTTGTATTCTGTTCGTTTTCAGGTACAGCCATTTCAGAATTTGGATCGGTTTCTGATAGATTTTCAGAATAGCTACTTGTATTTTGTTCATTTTCAGGTAAAACTATTTCAGAATAGTTATTTGTACTTGGATCACTTTCTGACACAACAATTTCAGAATAGTTACTTGCTGCTGGATCACTTTCAGATATAAGTTCAGTATAGGTAGTTGCTGGATCGCTTTCAGACACAACTTCAGAATAGGTATTTGTTGCTGGATCGCTTTCAGATACGATTTCAGAATAGTTACTTGCTGCTACATCACTTTCAGATACAACAATATCAGAATAATTACTTGCTGCTTGATCGCTTTCAGACACAACTGTTTCAGAATAGTTACTTGTTATTGCGTCGCTCTCAGACGTAACTATTTCAGCATAGTTAGTTGTTGTTGGATCGCTTTCAGATACAATTTCAGTATAGCTACTTGCTGCTGGCTCGCTTTCAGATACAACAACTTCAGAATAGTTATTTATATTTTGTTCACTTTCAGGTACAATATCTGAGTAGTTGCTTGTATTTGGATCGCCTTCAGATGCAACAATTTCCGAATAATTACTTGCAACTGGATCGCTTTCAGACACAACAATGTCTGAGTAGTTATTTGTACTTGGTTCGTTGTCCGGCACAACCGTTTCATAGTTAGTTGTGTTCTGCTCACTTTCAGATACAACTATTTCAGGATAATTATTCGTACTGGGATCACTTTCAGATACGATTTCAGATGAAACGATTTCTGTTTCACTGACAGTGGCAATAGTTTCTTCTGCAGTTGTTGTTATTATCTGTTCAGCATCAACTGGAGAGATTTCTGGATCTTCTGTGAGCAATGGCATTGACATAGAGCCAGTAATTGCAGTGTTGTATAGTGCATCTGAAGCAACAACTGTAGTTGATGAGTCGCTGAAAACTTGTTTCTGTTCCAAGTCGGAATTCTCATCCAGTGTTGGCAGTGAATAAACAAACGACGAACTGTTCATGTCCGATGAACGGATCGAGGTGATTGCGCTCTCGTTTATCGAAATTGGTATATCCAGATTTGAGTGCAACTCATTACTCAACAAGACTTGTTGCGATACGGTTTGCGAGATATTGGGATCTGTTATCGTGATAGGTAATTCGAGGTTGGATGGTATTGATAGCAGTGTCGACTGGACGTCTGTGGTGATCTTTTTAGCACCGGTACTCGGTATTTCTAATGGTGTCATAATAGGGGAGCCTAATGTTAAACTTGTCTCTAAGACATTGCTGACATTCATGGGGTATAAAGAACCGGTGGGACTCAGTTGTGATTGTGCGGAATGCGATACTTTTACTTGCGATGTATGTTTGTCAGATGATTCCTGTTGAAACACGTCCGTGTCTGCTAGTGCCGCGGCAAGTATATCTTGATTTTTCATAGCTTGCTGTGTTGCGTATATGGCGTTTTGAGTGACGTCACTTTCAGTTGTAGCTTGGATCAAGCCTAGATTATCTGAATTAACTGATAGTAAAATTTGGTTCTCCGAATCTGTGTTCAATAATATTTGCTGGCTATCTGTGTTTATGATGATGTTGCCATCGGCGCCGGAGAGCAAACTGCTCAAGTCTGTATTGCCTTCGGTGAGAGATGCTAAAAACTTCTGTGTACTCTCTGGATCGCCAGTTATTATTAATTGTTGGCTAGTTTCGCCGCTGCTTATACTACAAGAAACTGCTGTTTGGTTCTCTTGCAGCATTGACGCATCCGATGCTATAACTTGAGTTTCGTCTGCGTTCGCAGTAACGTAACTCTCTGGTTCTTTCTCCATGAAAACTTGGGTTTGTGGAACGCTTTGTTGCTCTGTATGCTCCACCACTTGTTGATCCATAACGAGTTGTTGGTCAGTGTTATCGATTATAGTTTGTTGTGCAAACTGTTGTTCTTCTATTGTTGGTTCAATTGATGCAGTTTCTGCTTTCGCTTCTTGCGTCTGACTGTCTTGCACAGCTTGATCGATTTGTAAGACCAGATTACTCATATCGCCACCCAACGCAAAGTTGGGATCAAGTGACATAAGCGATTCATTGCTTATCGGTATAAGATTTCCGGCTTCATCAACAGTGACCAACATGTATGATTGTGCTTGACCGTCCACAGTGTCCCCACTTGGCAATGCCAAGATTTGTCCTTCGGTTACAGTTGTCTGATTGCCCATTGTGTCTTGAATGATTAATTGATTTGGTTGTTTTTCAGGTTTTTCTACTACTTCCATCGCTTTTTCTTTCTCTGCCGCTGCAAGCGCTTGTTCGTTTTGTTTTGCCACCAATTGTGAGATTACATCTTTTTTGTTTTGCATTGCGGTTATTGGTGCTAGTGGAGGAACGTTTACATTACCAATCATCGGTTTTTTGTTTGTAGATGAACCGGATACTGGACTTAGAAGCATTTGCGTTCTACTGCTTGATTTCGAAACAATTCGTGTTGGTGTACTTTGTGGTCGTTTTGATGATTGCAATTGATGCATTTTCTCAGCGATCTGTTTTGCTACAGATTTACCATCGGGTTTTACTAGTTGACCTTTCGGTGAAACTAAAACTTGTTTTCGTTGCATATGTCCGCCAATAGACATCAACTGATTGCCTTTTTGAGCGGATTGCGACATGACGATATTTTTAGGCTCATTTTCCAGTTTTTTCAACGTTTGTCCTTGGGAACCTTTGATGAGTATCGTTTTGGTTTTATTTCCCATTATATTCGGCTTCATTCGATTAGGACTTTCCAGTGGTTTATCGCTTAACAACATTCGCGATGATTGTATTTGAACTTTCTTTCCTAATTTCTGTTGCTCTGATTTCAGTGTCTTGAGTTGTTGTTGCGTGATTGGTGTTAGCACTTGTCCTTCTGAAGTGACGAGTGTTTGACCGGAAGTAGTCGTGAATAATTGACCTTTCGATGAGACGATTGTTTGTGACGTTAACGATTTTTGTGAAATCATTTGCCCCGAACTATTAACGGGCGAGAGAATGGTGCCTTTTGATGTTAGGATACTTTTTTGTATAACACCGCCCTTTATTTGTTGCGCCGGACTCTTAATGCTTCGCGACGCTGGCATTTTACCACTAATTAGTTTTTGTTGAGCAGGTGTTAATAGCACGCGTGATTGGACACCTTGGTTATTGGTGACAATCATGATTTTATTACCGGTCGGTTCACTAGATATTGTCTGACCCGATTTTAGTTTTGACGTTGTTGGACTTATTGTCGACGTTGGTTTAACGTTCGACAACCGTTTACCTACCGTATATTTTGATACACCGCTCGTTGAAGTTGTACTTGATGGTAAGATAATAAATTTGCCTGGTTTGCCCGGTTGGGTAATGACAGCAGGATTATTTTTTAATATTTTAGTACTAGCTGATTGGTAAACTTTTTGATTTTTCGCAAGACCTCGCGGCATCATACTTTTCATGACGACGTTTTGTGTGATTTTTGGCGTTTCTGGTAGCGTGGCACTTACCTTAGCTTTATTCAAAAGCTTTACTTGTCCAAGTGTACCACCTCGCTTAATTGGGACAGTTTGGGTTTTCTCTGGTTGGACTGGTAGCGGTTGAGCAACAGGCGTAGGCATCAAATCCGTCATAACCACTGGCATGTTTTCTATACTTTCTGGCGTTAAAATCTGATCGGAAAGAACTATTGGCATTGAATTTATATCGAACATACTATCGTCGAGCAACGGTTGAGGATCAATTGCAAGAGGTTGCACGTCTGCTTGTTTAATAATAGTCTGCTCAATAATTTTCGGTTTACCGCGAGGTCGACATTTCGTTCTTATCACATCAATCTTCGGCGTCAATATAATATCCTTTTGATCCATTTGATCACCTGTATTAGCTTTCTTCATCGGTTTTTGAATAATAAACGTATCGATATCTTCTACATCTTGGTAAGTGCGTTTCGACGTAACTTTCTTTACAGAAACGTTTTCAGTATCGGATTGAACGGGTTTGATGATTTTTTCTGATAGGATGATTGGTTTATTTGATTTTGATAGTGAATGTTTAGGTGTCGCGGATTTGATGACGAATTTTGACGTTTTAGGATCGAATTTTTTGTTGATTGTTTTCGAGTCTGCGGTGATAACCATGTGCACTTTTTGTGATGTAACTGAGCCGAATTTACGTGATGACGTATGACTGGGTAATTCTGAGTGGTATTGTTCAGGTTTCTTCGTAACGGTTTTCGGTTCTGTTAAGATCTCGAGGAGTTTCGACGAGGAGGTGTTTTGTTGTTGTTCTTGTAAAACACTTTCAACGTCAGGATGGGTGTCTGTTAATTTTGCGATTTCGGATTCAAGTGTGGATTCTGGCAACGGTGATTCCTCATCTTTTTGAATGAAGTCACTACTGGACGTTGTTGTTATTGTTGTTTGAGTATCGGTTAAAGAGTAATCCGGATAGATTATACTAGATGTCTCCAAGTCGGATGTGGCGTGGGAAATATTTTCGGGAAAACTATTGAGTTTATCTGAATTTGTTTCCATTGATGTAATCTTCTCTATTTCGCTTTCTATCGATTCAAAATCAGTTGGTTCATGGCGTGTGATTTTTGATTTAATCTCACGAACTTTGGGGACTTCAGCAACAACGGGATGTTCAATAACTTTATTAGGTGTCATATCTTCTGCCCCAACCGTTTTTATTATCATTGATTCGCTATTTGAATCCGAGAAATCCATGGAAAAATTTAACAAAGTAGCTTTTGGTTTCGTTGGAATAACTTCCTCATGGATTTCATCTTGAACTGGAGTCATATTGTTTCTTGATTCTGTATCAAAGGTCGTAGTTTCAGGTGGGGGAATATTGTCTTCTTTTGATTCAATAATAGGTGATTGCTGTGAAATCGATTCGATTTTGTCGTATAAGCTACCAGTTAGTTCGGAAACTGCAGCTAATGTTGATAGTCCAGAGAGGTTATCAGTGTTATCAATACAAATGTCAGAAATATCGACCAGTAATTTTTGTGATCGAGTATCTTCGCTAGATTCTTGAGTACTTGAATCTTCTGTTGATATTGACGTTGTATCTGTTTTGGATTCTTCAATTATGTCTTGACTAGGATCTGATTTTGGTTCGTCTATTAAGTCCTGAGCTTCTTCAACAGTTGACTCGATCACAGTTTCTTCAATGATTGTCTCTTCAATATCTGATTTTGTGTCAATGGTTAATTCATCTATTGTCTTTTCTGCAATTTCTTCTTCGAAATGTTCAACTATTTCCTCTTCTACAACCTTTTCTTCGAAGTCGTCTTGAAAAAATTCTTCTTGTTGTATTTTTTCGGTTGCGGGAATTTCTGGTGTTTTTTGAACTTCTGTTGGTAGCGGTATTTGTTCTGGTAACGGTATTTCATCTGGTAAAGGAATTTCTTCTGGTAAGGGTATTTCTTCTACCTTTATGACTTCTTCTTCTGGTAAAGGGATATCTTCTACATTTTGAATTTCTGCTGGAAGAGGAATTTCTTCAGGTAGTGGAATTTCTTCTACGTTTTGTATTCCTTCTTCCATGACACATTCTTTAGGTTCCTTGCATATCTCTGGTTCTTTGGGTAATTCCACTTTGCGAAAACCTCTTGTTTTAGACATCTTCTTTTTTCTTGTAACTCTTGGTTCTAGTGGAATTTCTTGTATTCGGGTTGCTTTCTTTTCCTTAGAGATCTCTTCAATATGTTCTTCAGTTATAGTTTCATCTGTAGTCGACTTTCCATCAAGGAAATCGTTAATTTCATCATCTTCTGTTTTGTTACCTCTACTATTCATTGATTCTGTTTCTTCAATGGATTTCGATTCAATTTCGTCAGTTTTACCAAATCCTTTGGAAGTATCGGTGGCAATTTTGGTTGTGGCTTTCGCATCATCAAATGTTTTGTTCTCGAGGTCATTCATCCTCGAAGTCTCGCAGTTTTTTGATTCCAGTTCACCTAAACTCTTTTCGCCATCATCAATTTCTTCACTTGTCGATTCTATGATCTTTCTTGAGTCCTCCGACATTCCTAGTGATTCTTCTTCCATCGATTCGTCGTCTTCTATATCATCTGGTTCGATAATGGCTTTACCTACTTTTTTCGTTGGTAGGTCAGTGAGTTTACTCATCAATTGCGATTTTAACTTGGCCACTTCGAGAGTTGATTCTTTTTTGGACTTTGTCGATTCGTCATCGGATTTGTTGAGTAAATTTTCGAACTCTTCAAAATTGCGCACGAACCGTTTCTTCGGTATATGCGATATTGTTGGCGTTTCTTTTGTTGGTTGTTCGTCCGACTTTTTTTCAGTACTTGAGGAATCAGACGTTTTTAAAACACCATTTGTTTTTTCATCGTCAAATTTTTTATCGGTCGAGTTTTTTGAACTATCACGTTTTGCTGGTATTTCTAATATTGCTGGAAGATCGGGTACTGCAGTTTCGCATAAAATGCTTTCGAACGCGTCCAAATCTGGCACTTCAACAGATATATTTTCTTTGGATGCATCTTTTGGTGGTTCTGCTAATTTAGTCTCTTTTTCTACTTTCTTAGTTTTCTTATTCTTCGCAGATTCAATTTTATCCGTACTTGTATCGTCATCGGGTTCAGATTCGATAATATCCATTTTATCTTCTTGCGAATCTCGTTTTTGTGGTATAACTCTTGGGATTTTACGTCCTGGAGATTTTTCCAAAACAGCACTTTCTTCTTCATCTTTAAAATCAAAACACGACGACTTTTCTTCAGATTTGTCTTTAGGTGTTCCTCTATCTGTAGAATCATCATCTGATTTATCCTCCCAATCAGCCAATAATTCTTTCTGCACACTTTTCTCAGTTTCATCTTTTTTACTTGCATCAGTTACATCCGCGGTCGTTAACTTATCGTCTGCATCATCATTCGAATCACTGTCACCCCAGTCCGCCAACAAATTATTGCAAATATTATTAACTTTAGTCTTCTTGTTCGAGTGATTAGCACCTTTATTAATTTTACGTTTACCGCTAACTGGTTTACCGGGCGTCGCATTTTTTTCCGAATCCGAATCGGATGCTTCGCTTACGGAGATCGTCGCGCCTTGCCGTATGAGCTCCAGATCCTCATCGATGCTGTTCGTTGTGTAGAAAGTTTTGACCTTTTTGCTTGTTTTCCGCTGTGCATTCGGTTTTTTGTTTTTCTGCTTGACAGGCACCGGCGACGAGCCGTATGAGCCATTGCTGTGCGACCGGTTGTGTAGTACGATTACGTTCAAACGAGTGGAAGTAAATCCGCAAATGTGACACGAGTAGTGAGATGTGGCCGCTGTTGGTGTCGTCTGTTCGAGCATTTGAAATTTATGGTCACTTTTGCCGACGAATCGAGGATGGGTGATTTGTTTTTGCGGCGATATACTGAACTTGGGCGATTTTGATAGCGCTATATTAAATTAGTTGTTTAGTTATTATTTTCTGAATAGATTTATGGGGAAGCTTACCGAAACTGGGCCGTCCTCTAGTGCTTGTTTTTGGCGTTTTCTTCGGACTTGGTGTACCAAAAATTCCCGAATAACTAGGCTTTTGCTCCGGGGCAAACAAGTCACTTGTTATTATATCGGGATCGCCGCCTGTTACAGTTTCCGCGTGGCATACATCCGCTGGGAATTTATCCATAAATGTGTTTTTGGCGCGGTGCATATCTAATAATTTAAATTGATACATAATATATTATATAAATAACATTTACAACAAAATTATATTACATATACCTTATTTTTATTAATTTAACAAGAAATAATTTATAATTTAAAATATAAATACATTAGTAGTTATCTGTAATATAAACCTTAAACATATAATATGATACGAATTGGAATATTAAATAATTATTATAGAAGATAACATTACAAAATGTTCACATATAGATTATTTTCTCTATTAAACAATATAGAAATATATTTCACTCATCTAATATTTTCGATATTATTTTATTAAAATTAGTTACACAATACATTGTTTAATATTAATGTACAATAAACTCTTCTCAACAAACTACCATTAATTATTAATCGTAATTTATGTAATTTAGAAATATACTAAACTAGTTAAGGGTTAGTCACCAATTAGAAACCAGTTATTTGAAAATAAAAAAGTAAAAAATTCCTAAACTAACTCAACAATGTGAGAATGTATTTGGGAAAAATTCCCGCCGAAATTTTTTCCGTGTATTTGTTTTAATTAAAATAGAAAACCGTACTCACCCAAACCTTTTTTGATGAATTCATTTTTCTTTCGACAGTTATACTTGTATATGTGGTTTAAATTCTTAACGTATTCACTAGAAAAACAAACATAAATTTAGGCAAAAAATTAACGAATTGACGTTGTGCGTATAAGTACTATTGGTCTTCTTGAAAGAATTTCACGATTGCGATCGGTGCTTTCTTGAACGAGTGAACGATATCGGGTGGCAGTTTTTCGGCGTCACAAACTTCACCCGGCCACCAAGCAGGCCCCAATTTCACCCAAACAATGTCGCCGCCCAAGTAACTCACTTCTGTTTGTTCACACATTGTTAATCTTCACCTGAAACACAAAATTGTTTCGTGAACGAACGGCACACACACACACTACACCTCACATTATTTAAACAATGTTTCAACACTTTGTTATCACTAGCTTTTTTTAGGTTAAACGATATGCCTGCACTAGTTTCATAAACTTGATGGCAAATTCGCGTTGTTTAGGGTCAAATCGAATCGTTGAATACAATTATAAATAGCAACGCTGTATTCAATTGGATTACCAAAACAAATAGGTTAACATAGCAAAATTTACGGTTGCATTGTTATTAGGTTGTTATACAACAAAATGTTACACAGTTATTTAACAATAATAAACTTACAGTATTTATATTATTATTAAATTTTACAGAAATGCGTAACAATCTTCGAGACGTACATGTTTTCCCACAATGCACTACGATTGGCGTCCTTTCTTTAATAAAGTGCCAACATGACTCGAATATTATGTACTCCTTTTTATAAAATAACCTGTTGAACTTGTAGTTTTAAATAAAAATAACGCACTTTTATTTATAACAACATTTTTTTAGTATATCATGCATAATTAATTATGTAAATAACTGCTTATTTGGGATTTTAAACATTTTCACTTCTAAGTTCAATGTTGGTATCTTGGTTGTTGACTACTAGATGTACATTCGGTGCAACAATTATTTAGTAAATACCTTTGTTTATAAAAAATAAATTATTTATTATCTCCAATCAATATTTTTTTTATTATATCGCCTCTTAACAATAATTTTTAATATACATAATCTAATTCAATTTACATCAAATAAAAACGTAAAACAAAAATTGAGCGCGCTATTTTCATAATTGGCCCCCAGATTTTTGGGTTTGATTTCCGCGAAAAATAGTTGTATAATTTACGAATTTCCGTGTTTAGGACGTGCAAGGAATTTTTGAGGTTATGTAATTGTATAAATTGCCAGTCATTTTATATCTATTTAAACATGCTAGCTATATTGATGAATAAACGTCTTTTTATTATTTTCTTAACACAAAAACGAATATTTGTATTTTAGACATAAAAAGTAGAAAATATACACGTCCATTGTTTATAATGGAAAATAATTTTCCAGAATTTAACGGAAATAATCAAATCTGACCATTTTTAGAATAGTGTCTGTGTGAACGTGTGTTATAATTTAAAAAAAGGGTATTAATAACAATTTGGAATTTGATATTTACTAATTATGATTAAATAATAAATGTTTCTTATTAAAAATATCTGTATATTTATTTTATATACATATTATAAACTGCATCATACTCTCAATAATCTATATATAACTTATATACGAAAACAAAAAGATTATAAAATAATAAAAATATATAAGTGTTAACATAATAAACATACATATGATTATTAATCATCATGGACAAATTTAACTAAATATTTTTTTAAAATTACCTATAACATTTATGCTTGTATATTCATAACTGACGCTGAAAATATTTGTTTTAATATTTGTGGCAAGTTACTCACATCTGTACAAACAAATGCACGACCAGAGGGAAGACTTTGAGTTAACCTAAAACAAAAACAAATTAGATAAATTAACAAAAAGATCTATACATTTAAGTTACTTTTCGGCTTGATCCCCTAAACTTCCAATAAACACAACATACGCACTAACATTCGGATGAGCAGTTAAAGCATTTCCCAACTTCGATGGTGGTATTCCATACCGTTGCAAATTAGCATCAGATAAAATTACAACAATCGCTTCATCGCTTTCCTCTTTTGCTAGAGATTCAACAGCTAATTCTGTTGCTTGAAGTGTATTATCTCCCGTCCAACAATATTGCGAATGAGCATGCATAAGCTAAACAAAAAATTTTGAAACATAAATTGTTTATTAACATTTTAACAATTAGATTATATACTCGAATTATTTCTAATCGGGTTTTATTATTTTCTGGTTGGTTCTCAATTTGAACAAAATGTATATCATGAGCATCTCCCGAATGACCCATGATGTCATATTTGATTTTATCTTCGAACCCTTGGAAAGATTCCATTACTAAAACAACTGCATCTAGTTGCCGGTCCAAGCGGCCATCATATGAATTAAATCTATACATGCTTCCCGAAACATCCACAACTAATCTAAGTCGTTTAGGTTTCATTTGTGGCGCTCCTAATTCTGGTTCTTGTTCAGTTCGTCGCCTATAAACTGTTTTCTCTCCCAATAAACCTAAAATGTGTATTACGAATCTGATATTTTGTTTTAATTCGATTTAAAATGGTGATTACCGTCAATGAGTTTAACATCATCTAATTCGCCAGATGTTTGATGTCTGGACCAGTGTCGCTCTTTGTTTTTCGCCTGTAACGATCCTAGAATAACTCGTAACGATTGGACTTGTCGTGCAACGGAATTTGAAAATTGATTATACAGACTTGCGTCATAACCACTCATGCCAATTTCTTTTAATTTCTCTTCGAATGCCTTTTTCCCCATTTCTCGAGCTGCTTTTGTTATAAGAGGAGGCACTGAATTTTTTTCTTCATCAGATAACTATACAATTTATATAAATATTTTATAATATTTAGATCATAAAAATAAACATACTTGATGAATTTTGTGTCCTTTATCCAACCTATAAGGTCCTCCTTTCCCGCCTAAACCAGCAGTGTCCCGTCCGCCAGTGCCTCCAGCCCAAGTATTCCCACCTACATGTGGGTCATTATTTGGGTCTTCTTTACCATGTTTCGGTGATGAAGTGTCCTTTCTAAATAAAAAAACAATTAAAAACTTTCGAATTAATCATTTTAATTAAGTATTTACCCGCTGACACTATCAACGGTAACTTGTAAATATTCTTTGGCCCTTTTTGCTGCCACCCAATCGATATTTAATAAATTTTGAGCAGGAAAGCCGTTTTTATCAAGAACTTCTGCTAACGTTTGGATAACATCATTACTATAGCGATCGAAATCAAATACATTGAAAATAACTTCAGTTAAATCAGCATTTGGGAATTTCTAAAAATAAACCCCATATATTATGTGTTCGTTTTTGTTTTCTAAACCAACTAACTTCTAAATGTTTAACAACATTAACCACTTCTCGTGTAGAGTATGGATAATTAACCATTCCTTGATCGGCTAAAGTTCGCAAATCATCGAAAACCGATACTAGTTTCCTAATCGATTCTTCAGCCACGTTTGGTCCATATTGTTTGAGTAGCTCAATTTCTTGGAGCTCAGTGGGATTATCAACGGCATGACAACTGAACAAATCGCCTAAAGCTCCAAAGAAATCGTTTCCTAAAAATGGAAAGCCTGGACGATTCGCTAAGATAATCATTCGAAAATCGGGATGTGTTATTACTGTATTTACTGGATCGTGGTTTTCGACATAAGATGGTTTCACAATTCTACGACCATCACTTAAAATCATTTCACCAGACTCTACTAGTGTTTTCAAAATGCAAGTAACGTGAGTTGGAGCTTTATCAGCTTCGTCAATGACTAAAATATGCCCAAGTTTGATTGCTTTCACAAGTGGAGAATCTTCATACATTAATAAACCATCTTTGACAGTTGGTTGAATGGTTAAAGTTTGAACGGTTGTATCACGATGTAATTGAATATATTCTCTAGGTCTATTTAGCAGTTCTAAGAATCTATCTACGATTTTATTTTTACCAACACCTTGATTGCCAACTAGAAGCAAATGTGAACCTAGTTGGAAATCTTGTAACAGCTTTTCCATTAAAGCTAAGTGTTGGGGTACATCGTAAAATAATACATTCGGCACTTTGGATAATGCATCAGTTTTATAGACTGGAATTGATGTTTTACCAATTGTAAAAATACCATTTTCTACTCTATATTTAATATTTGGTTCTTTTGAGGTTTCATTTCGAGTAATTCCAAGTTTTTTGACGGTGTTTTCTAAAGCTTGTTTGGTCAAATTGGGTAAAAATTTCGACATAAATGTTGCTTGTATTGTTTCATATATATTATCAGTTGGATATTTCGATATTCGCATTGCAATACGTAGTAATTGTCTAGTAGATAAATGTCCAGCTAAGTGTTGAAGGGTGTGATCTGTGCTATTGCGAAGTACGTGCGCCAAATCGATCAATTGATGTAAAGGTTTTGATATTGTTCCACACTAAACCAGAAAAATAATAATATAGTACAATTGTGGGATTATATTTGACTGAGGTACCTTTGCAGTGATGATATTCATTTCTTCTGTTTTACTGAGCGTTCGCATTTCATGGAACATAAATAAACTCAACATTTCGGCCGTTAACCAATTACCGGTTGAGTTTAATACAGGCGGTTCGGCGAGGGCGATTATTTTGAATGCGGGGTGTATTGGTAATATGCCACTTGCATTCAATTGTTCTTTAGTTAAATTATTCTCTGTCATTAAACTTTCGTATCGTTCGAAACTTATTAATCTTTTACCGTCATGCAACTGCAATTCTCGATCGTGTACAAGTCTAGAATCAAATGGTTATTGCTAATTGCTTTCTAAATATCAAAGCGACACGATACGAGTTTATTTAGGGTGAAAAAATGACACCAGTCACAATCAAACCACCATTACATATCATTTACACATGCAACAAAAACAAATTGATTTAAACCATACATTATTTATATATACATGCATTACTATCTTATACGAAGTAATAAGTAA
Organism: Nebria brevicollis; assembly: GCA_944738965.1. Lineage (NCBI taxonomy): Eukaryota > Metazoa > Arthropoda > Insecta > Coleoptera > Carabidae > Nebria > Nebria brevicollis. The sequence goes on from OX122897.1 coordinate 17,107,564, forward strand.
GTATTAGAATCAAGAAAAAAAAATCGATTTCGAGATTTTAACGGAATTATACATTTTGACCTTCCCTGAATCGTGTTTAACTATAGAATAGCGTCTGTCTGGGTGTGTTAATGCAAAATTATGAAACTTTAGACTTAAAATTTACAAAACACTCCTATTTTTACTTTCTTATACACAGTATAAGTAAGTATTGTAATCATGAAAAATTTCGAACTCGAGATTTTAACGGAAATATACGTTTTGACCTTCCCTGAATCGATTCCGACTATTTTTGGAATGACGTCCGTCTGTGTGTGTGTGTGTGTGTGTGTGTGTGTGTGTGTGTGTGTCTGTCTGTGTGTGTGTGTGTGTGTGTGTGTGTGTGTGTGTGTGTGTGTGAGCGCTCTACAGCCCAAACGGCTAAAGGGAAAATTATGAAATTTTAAACTTAAGATTTGTACGTGCCTGGCATGAAAACCTTCTATTTTTGAAAACCATATTCCGACCGGAAGTACATGTTTACTCTAGTCATTTTTTACAGTTTCTGCATTTACTCAAAAATGGTTACAGTTACAGAACATTTTTGTGAACAAAAATTACTGATATTTATATTTAGCACAACTTTTGTTTGAATCTTTTTTCCAAAAAAAGTACTGGTTTCAAAATAAATGTCTGCTTATTATATATATTGTTACATAAATCGTATCATCTGCGCCTGTCAATTGTTTAACAAAATAGACTTAAATAATTTGAAGTTTGACATTTAATATTTATTCTAAGAAACATATTTAGTGTAAAAGCGATCTAAAGGTTAGAACAAATATTATAAATTAGAAAAATAATGTAACTACGATATGGTTTAACCCATATGCGGATAAGAAAGTTCGGTGCATGACACTGCAGATATTTTTTAAAAATATTCAAACAGGAAGTGTGTTTGTGTATGTGCGTGTGTGTGAGAGAGAGATTGAGAGAGAGAACGTCCTACAGTGTATTTTACGTATGTTTAACTAGACTTACCTATGTAAGACAGAAAGTGTACTAGGATGAATCCTATGTACACCATCAATAAGCGCGATTTTCCCATCAAGCGCAGCATTTATTAACGCAGAATTTCTCCATACAGTATCACCGTTATCTAGCGTGGTACGTTGTTGAATTAAGTCCCGTGACGTCATATCCTGATACAATACAATAGACTCTACTTGTTGACCAACAATCTCCGCCAGTTTAGAAATAACGATATTTTTACCACAACCACGAGGTCCAATCAAACAAAAATCACTGGCTTTATATGTTTGAAGGATTTCATTGATTAAATTGTTTTGGTAATTCGTTTCAATATAACCACTACTCGTCATCTTGTTAGTTCCGCTAAAAATATTACTCAATTTACTGGTAATTGATTCCATAAGACCATCGCGATTGGCATCTGGTTCTACTTTTAAATTACGTAAAAGCGATTCGACCGATGTGATGCCATCGCTTAAAAATGATCTGTACGGATACATTCTATACAGAATATTGTGTGTTGAAACGTTAGGATTGTGTTCCTAAAATCAATGTTGAATTTTATTTTTGATTTTTTGTATGAAAGCGTTAACTTATAGCAATAAATGATGTATGATTTTTTAAGTTTATTTAAAGATTTTTTTGCTCACCATTATTTTAGCACCAGATAGTAAATTATCGACTGGAAAATCAGGTAGTCCTAAAGCAACAGCTTCTGGTGTTACTAAACCGAATGCAGCCGAAAGAAGATGTTCTAGTTTTTCAGGCGATGCTGAAGGGGCAATGTGCTGCATTTCTAATAAATATTCCTGTAAACATTTACTTATTATAGAATTTAACTTTATGAACTGAACATTTGTGATTTAAGGTAACATGATAGTTTTATGTAGTTGAAAAATGAATAAAATTATTTATATAAAATTCCTAAAATAGTACATTTTTATAGATAAGTAAATTGCATTTTTGATATATATTCATTTAGGCACCTGTCACTTCTTTAACATCCTAGTCATATTTAGATTAAATACAAAATAAAAATCGCTATTCACTTTAACATGAAATCAATTACGATGTATTATTTTATGTATACACGAGAACCTGTACAATATGTAGAGTAAACATGTCTTAAACTATAATAAATTGAATGCTACTATTTTTTCTGTTTATGAATCCATTAATAATAAATGATTCAAAAATCGTAATATTGGTATTCGAAATCATATATCAAAATAACTATATAATAAATAATCGTACATGTATGCTGAGTAACGATTATGACTGTAGATAAATGACGAAAGTTTCGCGTATCGATTTCGAAAGTTAAGCTACGATTCGCCACGTAAAAGTGGTTTAAGTGCTTAAAGTTGACCTGTTGTTTGGGTATATTATTATACGTGTGTTTTATGTCCGTGTGTATTATATCTCCTAGTCACGCACTAAAGTCGAATTGAATTATAAATACTTCCAAACACTAAATCCACCCGAATGCATTTAAATCACCAATTCCAATTTATTTTCCATATAATTGAATTTGATATATGTTTCAAAATTAAATTAATATTTTATTATAAAAATGAATTAAATAAAAATATTTATACACTATATATAAAGAGAAAAATTATTTATTATAGTTATATAGTATAATCGTTTAGGGTAGAATGAATTGCGAGGTGTAATTTAAATGTTTATGACAATTTCGCCGCGTTAAGGCGATGTTCCAATATTAAAAAAAAAATCGATTTCTTTTTGTTCAATAATTTTATTCAAAAACATTTAAAAAATATGTAACAAAAATTTTAAAGTAAATTTCCAAACCGTTTCCAAGATATTTACATTTCCATAAGTAGTAACCGGGTAATAAATACACTAAAATTAAACTTTAAACACGTTTTTCTCGAAACTACATTTTTAAAAACGGTGTGCACTCTAGCTCAAAAAATAATTAAGCTATTGACTCAAATCTTTTTTTATTTTATTAATTAACTTATAATGCAGAACGCAAACCGACATTTTGACATAAATATACATTTATTCCATTTTTATTCAATCCCAAAGGTCCAATTTTGTGTACAAAACATAGGACTTTTCTTAAACTCACTCTATTTTCTAGGTTTTTTTAATTTTTAACTTTTTATTGGTTTACGGGGAAGGTAATTTTGTTCTTAATAAAACCCCGTTAGATTTTTTTGTTTTAGACATCCTAGACTGGCGTTATCGTGCACCCAGCAAAACACCTCATCTCCGCGGCCTCTACTTTGTCACCTCCTATATAAGTAATTATGCATAAAAATAAAAACTAAACATTTTTTTTGTATACTGCATGAGTTATTTAATATTGTAAACAAACATTTAATTTTTTATCTAATAAAGTAAGAGAGAAAAAAATTATTATAAATAGTCATTTATTTGACCAAAAAATTGGAACATCGCCTTAAATGATTCCTATCATACCTAAACTTTAATTTAGACTTCTCGGATATTACTCATAGATATTTAACATGCTAGTAAGTTCGTTATTTTGATAAATGACTTGGTATTTTCGTATAGTTTTGAAATGGTTTTTTAGTCTTATGAAACTATGCAAAACATTACGTAGTGATATAAACTGTATAATATAAAATAATTAATAGCCTGCATTTATGCAGTTTGAAACATTTATATTACAGTACAGATATTTAAAAAGTTTCGACACTCGCAGGATAATATAGTAAATATAGAATAGATAGTATGTATTTCAATCGCATGTTAATTTCACATTAAACCGTTGAGATTATAAGTTGTACAACTCGGACCCTCGGTGTTTTTTAATTTACTTCCGGTTCGTGTGAATTGCCATCACAACCATTCAATTTAAACTTCAATTAATTGCGATTGCATCCACTGATGTTTATAGTATCGCTACACAGATACACCAATTACTATCCTAACTCATTTCGTACTTATTGATTTGAGAATTGATGACGCAATTTCCAAATATTTACGAGAAGCAAAACGTGATTTTTAATCGCAATTATAATGAAAATCATTGAAATTATAAATTGTCATACGAAATTAATTTATAAAATTTAGAATTATTTGTGAAATTAATGCTAGACATGACATGAAACAATTTTTGATTAAAATGTCTACGATAGTTTCTAGTTTGCAATAAGTCGTAGACAGTTGCAATTCCATTTGGATATTAAATTTAACTTTGTATAATTTAAAGTTTTTTGTCGGGTGACGAAGGCATAAAATTGATGTCTTGTTTGTCTAGAATATAATTTAAACGACATTATTTGACTCGTTTATTTATACGTTCTGCAAACAAGTTGACAAACTGCCCTATGATACATCAAATACAGGTAAAAGGACGGGAAAAGAACGCGAAGGTCGCTAAAATTAGATTTTCTGACGTCATAATACGATTACGGAATCGGTTTTTTTTTTTGCAAGATTGTTAATATAACACAATTATCTTTAAATGAACGACAGTTTAATCAATTATTGATGGATTGGGTTGTAACATGAATTTATTTTTAAACAAAATTTACTTCTATTTAAAACCTAATTTATTCTTCTATAAAACACGTTATAGAACATATATAATCTCACTTTACTCAATATTTAACGTGTTTCATTTAAAATAACATGATATATGAAATGTTAATTTGTCATTTACTTTAATTATTAAAAATTACGAACGCCTATCCATATATATTTCAAATAAATTAGTCAATTATAGTATTTTACATTAAAATATACAATTACTAATTATTACCGAAATTAAACCCTATTCATTGTCTTATTTGTATAAAGCCGTGAGATAACAATGGTAATTTTACTAATATAGAAGTTTGAACTTGTCTATAATTTAATTCATATACAATTTAGCAAAATACAGTGCATACATACATACATATAGTCGAATTCACGGAACTTGAACATTTTTTTGGCCACTTCGTTTATACTACACTTTTAAACGGAGCAGATTTAAATAAAATCAAGGAAAATAACAGTTAAATTCTGTTTTTCTCTTCTTCAAATAAGGCCAAACTACTCAAAATCATACTTTTGACCCTTTTTGGCAATGCGAAACAATAAAGTGACATGAAAACAATAATATACGAAGTATGACGAAATATGATGGAATATAAACGTGGTTACGTTTGTTGTTACTAATACGGCGTCTGCGTCAAGTAAAGATGTACGTCTGTAAGCTTTAAACGACACTATCGCACATATTATAAAAGACATCTACATTATTTTTATGTCGTTACTTATATCTGACTAAGGAATGTAAAGAATGTTCAAGTTCCGTGAATGCTACTATATAGTACATATATAATCTCATCAAATAGGGTGGCAGAAAACCGTTTATCATTTAATTGTGTAAGATACTGATTTATGTAGGGTAAGGTTGGTCAAGTCGTACCAATGCTTAAATCGTACCACTCGAGTTCTGAACGAACTGCGCAGACAACAGCGCATACAACCAAAAAGAAATATATATCTGAGTCAACCAAATGTTTTAAGTGTCATTTTCTGCTATAAAAGTGGTTCGTTATAAATCCTCTCATCAAGTTAGTTTATTTCAATTTTTTTATAATTTTCTGCATATGTTTGGAAGTTAATATTGCAAGTATTGATAAAATTATGTTTCTTATTAAATATAAATTCAGAAGAATATATATAATCGTTTGGTCGAAACGAAATTGTATTGATTTTATTCAATATTTGATTATGTTTATTTTTAATGTTAACTTGTGCCGTGTCTTAAGTCGTACCCATATGAGATTCCTATATCGTACTGTAATGAACATGTAAAAAATGCGACAAATAAAAGAAATGCACTAATTAATAAAAAGGAATGGTATTAAAATTTAAAAAGAAGAAAAGTTATTGGTTTTGTTTTATTTGTGGAGTAGATCGAGAGGAAACATGATACATTGCTTGAAATGAAAATTATGTGCTCACGATTTTTGCGCTGTAGTTGATAAAAGAACAAAAAAAAAATATTAATGTGATGTTTAATTATGTATCTAATAAGCTGATTAATAAAAAATAAATTTTCATTCATTTGTTGCTTAATTTAATCCTTAGGTACGACTTAGGTTATAGGTGATACGACTTAGGAAACCGGTTTCTTTAGTCGTACCGATGTAACTTTTTACAGATTTAGTTTATTTTACGTGAAAGAATATAGATTTTTTTATTTTCTTTATAATAAATAACTACTATATTAGTGCAGGTAGTGAACAACACATTTTATTTTTATTTATTTGATAAATCGTAGGTTTGATACGCTTTTTCCCTTATGGGGTACGACTTGAGCAACCTTACCCTATGTATGACAATTATATTATTAATAATAATTGTAGGAATTTTTAGGAGTTTTTATTTCATAATCGTATATTATATACAGACTTATGTTTATTGTAGGAGATATTGAATTTTATAGCTATAAAAAATGTATGTCATAAGATATTTTCGAGTATTTATTTATTATCGAAAAAACAAGGGCGTAAAAAAGCTAAAACACGAATGCCGTACGATAGAATCAGGACGCGTATTATTGTACGTTCAGGAAATTACATCACATAAAAAACTCACAACAAAATATATTGTGATAGATGCTAAAATACATCAATTCTCTAATGTAAACACAGTACAAAGACTATAATGTATAAACTCAATATAGTTCGCTATAATTGCGAGCACCTCATGGGACACAATAGCCGCTAAGTAATTGATTGCGAAATTCGTAACTCAAATACACGAATGTACATTAGATTATTCTTAGAATAAACGTGCAAAAAACATGTTATTATTTTATAAATAATACTACATTGATTAACGTGAGGATTCGAATAAGGAATTGATAATAAAAACCGTTTATAATGGTTACAAGAATACAAAGACATTTCGATAAATGAAATAATATATAATATATATATTTAATCTACAAATGTATTTTATGCATACCTTAGTTTGCTAATGTCTTGACTATAAGTTATAATTATATAAATCTAGCAATAATTAGTGTATATACGTCATTTTAAATTAACAAAAAAAAACATATTGCACGCACTAATTATTCTAGGATTAAATAATCATTCTATACTTATTATGTTGTATAGATGAAGCATAAAAATCTGGTATTCACTTATTATAAATTGTAGCTTTTATGCATTGGTTTGGTAATCCAATAAAATTAGAAATTATTGTACAAAGATTACGTAATTTTGTTAAATGTTAACGTTTTATTTATAAATCGATTCGAAGTGAATCCAGACACATCAAAAAGAATGAGTTTTTGTTGATTTATTTGTATTCGTTATTATAGCATAGAAAATGTTAAATATGGCATGTAATGCACTTTTCATACATTAATGTAGAAATAACCGATAAAGAAGACAGCTGCTTTAGGTTTACAACTTCATGCATTAGTTCTAAGTTTTTATCGCCAGATCTACGCTTGAATCGCGATTGGTTAATTAATATTTCATTTATTTGCAAAGCAACTATTAATAATTAACTTCAACACCAAAGATTATATAAAGATATAAAAATCTACAATAATTGTAAATGTAAATACCAAATAATTAACGTGCGAAGAATGGTCACTTATTTAAAGGAAATGTCCACTCATTAATTCATAATGGAATAAAAAGACGCATAATTTAATAATAAAAATTTACTAATTATCCTAAATGGAAATATGTTACAAATTTCTCTTATAGACCTCAGAATGACATGATTATAAATATGATACAATAAATCTTTGTGAGTGTTTAATTCAATGCAGTTTCGCTTAGCTCGATTAATTTATGGAACTCAATAAAAGCCATAATCGATATCAGCCTAATTCAGTTTAATTTACAATGCAGTACTGCGCTTATATGCACGGTGACAGATAATTAATGAAAAGTGCAAATAATAATAGATGTACCATATGCATTAATAATTAACTTATTTTAAGGGCATAATCAATCAAGCCTAGTTACAAATTTTGTACAACAGATGGCACTAGTTGAGACTCAGTACTGGCGCTTATAATACTAGTTTCTTTTTTGGCGACGTGCGGCATGAAAATATGAACCTGTCGTTTCGATAATGTTTGTCTATTTTTCTTGCCATACTCCTCACTTTTATTCATATCAACAGGAACAATCTCTAATTCGGATGTAATTAAGTTATTTGCTCCAATAATTGATTGTTCTAAAACGATTTTTCGGTGAGTTTTCAATATGGAATCATCTGCGATCGTCTCATTCGTGATGCAAAGTTCATTGTGCGCGTTGCGTTGTCGCGTGAAATTTGAATTTTTCGTGCATTTTCTTATAAAGAAATGCTCGTTATTTTGATGGACATGAGCGATTTTTTGCTCGGGATGCGCGGTCGCAAATCGTTTATTATCTTTGCGCATGGTTCGTGTACGTTTGATGTGATTTTCTTCATTTTTACACATTTCATTCGTATACCGACCAGCTAGATCAAGCCATAGCAGAACGCGTTCCGTCAACGAGTTTGCACATTGCTCCAAACGTTCTGTCTTCATTTTATTATCGTAACTAACACCAGCGATACTAGTATGACCGGTTGATATGTTGTGATGTTTTATCTTTGGTGTTAGATTGACTTCAACATCGACGTTTCTGATTTTCACATGATCTGTGGTTAGGACGTTGAATGTTAACGATTTGGCGAGTCTTGGATGGTCTGGTTTCTTTTCTTGAGTCGTTTTTAGTCTGTGAACGTTTGCTAGAAGTAACTGGACTGCTGGAATTTGTAATGATTCTTCGGTGGTGGTACTAGTGGTTTTGGATCTTGCGCTATTTAAAATTTTTCCTGATTTTATTGATCTGGTGTATGATGAACACTTCGATTTAATCGCAGGGTCTTCTTTGGATAGGATTACATGTCTGTATCCATTCATCCAAATGGACTTGACGAAAAGGGGACGCTTACTTGATTCCCAATGTGGCGGAGACATTGCCAAACGCATAATTATGACGCACTTAACTCTTATTAAATAAATTTATTTTTTAAATATTTTCATCTTGAAGAACTTGGTATTTATTAGGTTAATTTTTTTTTAGCGAATGGTTTTTAAAAATTATTGTTGATTCTTTTATTTTAAATAGTCTTATTTGTTGAAAATGTTTCCACATGTTTAAATTGGTATTTTCTAGCCCGATTTCCGTGAAATATGGTTGAATCTTTAGTGCACGTAATTTATATTCAACAAGTTTGCCATAGAAAGATTAATCATTTCTTGATTGAGTCGGATGTGTGCGGTGTGTATGGTGAATGCACGAATATTTGCATTTGGTCTAGCTGGTTGTCTAGTTGTATGTGGTTGGCAAAGTGAGCGACGGTGTCAATCGTCGCACGCGACGAAGATCGAATTTGCAGTGGCACACGCGGGTACATCGCACCAAGAGACCCGCGACCCGACTGACACAACGTGAAGGTTTGCGGTCGCACCGGCACCAAGGCGCATCACCAACTGTCGTCTGTTTTCTCATGTGTTTGCACACACAGACACACGCAACCACAATAAACTACAGTTATTCGTATATTTTACACAGTATACTTCGAAAACTATCTCACATATCTTCACTTAGAAACTATTTTATTTTCAAAATAAAACGATTCACCGTTCATAATATAAATCATTTAAATATCTGACTATTTTATCGAACAACCTGTAAAACATTTAGTCATATGTAACTATGTTACTTTGCGGAGACGTAACATGGACTTGTTCCATCTTTGATATGATGCCTAGATGTAACATGCGACTAAATACTACTGAGTAAGATGTAAGGTGTATTTTTAATGTATGAAAATGCAATAAACTGCAGAAGTAGAGTGACTAGATATATAAGAGTGTGGACAATCGACGAGTAGTCCCTATCCAAAGCATAGAGCGCAGGTTCCGTGCTTGTGATTGGTCGCCGCCATAGTTTGTCTAAATGTTCAAATGAAATGCATTGCGTTATATGGAGTGCGCGGCTCATATTTTCTTATACTCTTTAAATCTAAAGGACTAGATAAGATAATTGCACCCCGTATTTTTTATGTTATTCCTGAATAAATTCTGCGTATTTTATTCCGCGACAGCATATGCCTATCTTTTATAGAAACATTTATACAAAAGTCGAAACATTTCGCGCTCAAATATTACGGTATAAACATAATTTTAAAATACACAGTTTGAATTAATAAATGTAATAAGCATAATAAACAGTGTTTATTTTAAGAGATTCGCGAAATGTATAACACTAATATACTTGCAAGTATACAGCACAAATAATTATATTAGCCCGCTAAATGTTTGGAATTTAGTATAAATGTTTCTATAATAGATAGAACTATGCTGTCGCGGAATGAAATACGCAGAATTTATTCAGGAATAACATAAAAAATACGGGGTGCAATTATCTTATCTGGTCCTTTAGATTTAAAGAGTATAAGAAAATATGAGCCGCGCGCTCCATATAACGCAATGCATTTCGTTTGAACATTTAGACAAACTATGGCGGCGCCAATCACAGGCTGGGAAGCTGTCGTCCACACTCTTATATGGGTGCTTTCCAGCTAGGTACAAAGTTAACACTGTGTAACACAGTGTATGATACTTGCGTTTCAACTACGCCAGAGTACGACTCTACTCGACTCTGCCATACTCTGCTAAAAAGCAAAGTCTGGTGCAGTATTGGTAATTCGCGCATGCCAACTTTTAAAAAATTTACATGTATGGTATCACTGCGTCCCGCGTAAATTACAACAAAACCATATTGTACTTGTGCATTTTCGGCTTGGATTGATATGTTAAATATTTAATTAAATTGCACACTTCGAATTTGATTAATATAATTCATTATTAATAGGTTCTTATTGAATTTGTCAGGATCTAGGGATAAATGACTTTCGCGCACTCTATTGGGTAGAGTACGTAACTCCTAAAGTGTTTCAACTAGCAATCGACTCAGTGTTTGAGAATGTCTGACGTTGTTTGACAAAGTTCCCTTGCTGGAAAGCACCCTATATCTAGTCACTCTATGCAGAAGTAATTTGAATTGAGTTGTAAAAAGAAGAAGAAGAAGAAAGGAAAAGAAGAAGAAAAATTAAATATATTTTAAATACACTTTGAAGATTTCAATTTATTTAATTAATATTTTCTAGCATATTAATGATTAATTATATATATATATTATAAATGTGTTAAAACACGAACATGGCAACTTTGATCTGTCTCTTTTGTAATTTATATCTCATATTTCACTCGGCAGGCTAGAAGCGCGTGTATTGTTCGTTATTTCATTCTATAAATACGCGCACAAACTTGGTTTTAATTAATTTCCGTGCTAATTTTAAAATAAATGAGATATTTTGTGCGTACATCCTTGGCACATACACGCACCTAATTTTATGTGACATACACGTGTCTATAAATTATACCTCTCCCATTCACCTGTCATGTACGCTTACGTTTATTTCGGTTTATACTTTTAGTTAAATTCCTAAATAAGCAATAAAATACTGATTATATATAGCTTGGAATTATTTTGCATGTAGGATTGTATAAAAAATATAATTAACTTATAATTAGAACGTTATTATATTAATGTAGCGCGTATCATTGATTTTGTGGAAATATTCAGTTCGCGTGCAAAATATACTTCTTAGATGTGTATACTCTAAAACGTCTGAACATTATTAAAACTTTTACTTTTATTCTCTTCACACGCAATAATGTTCAAAATTAACAAAAAATTGCATTATTTAAGTTTGACAATAAAATAACTTTTACGCTTAAATGCCTTTTAGTTTAGTTTTCGATTATAAAAGCGTTACACATTTTGTTTTTAACAATGATTTGAATATATAAAATAATTTTAATTTGATATTTTTTTAAGTATAAAATATCGCTCAAAAAACAATACACACTATACAAGTATTAAATTGTCATGTATTATTTATGTATTTTTATATTATTAATAAATATGAAATTTTACCAAAAAAATAGTGAATCTCAATGTTTACGCTTTAATAATAATCTCAGAACACACATGTTCGATGTAATAACACATGTTGATAGAATAAGTTTTGATATAAATTCAAATAATAATATGGCACCTTATTTTCATAACATAATATATTAAATGTCAAAAAATGTAAATATTTTATATGAATATAACTATCTATCGGTATTGTAAATTTTAACACTAATAAATGTCGATCAGAAATTTTATACTAGCGCTTAAATTGTTGATAAGTTATGTCATATATACATAAAAACATGAAATTAGTTTAAATAAAAATAATTTATAAGCTTCTTACCTTATAGCTGCTAATGGATATGTCTCTGGCTTGAAATCTGGATCTCAGTGGCGGGTCTAGTGGATTTCCAACGTATCTATAATGAAAATTGTTGAAAATAAATTAGTGGTTCGATTTAAATGAATTAATATATATGCTCAAAAACTAACATTATTTTTAAATGAACTAAATGTATTTTATAAACTGTTTTAACTCTGTTTCGTATTAGATGTACTAGGAAAACAAAGAAAACGTCTTCTACAACATTCTAAAAGTATTTTATTCATATTCGTGACCGATTTAGACTAATAAGTCAGTTATTTTCAAGAGACCGATCAAAACTTTTTTGTTGTTGACTTTGTTACCTATTAGTTGAAACCGATCACGAATTTAGATTTTTCTTTGAACATTGTAGAAAACCTACTCTGTTTTTTTACCCCCATACATGTTATGATTATATAATTTACATAAAAAACTAATATTTTAAATAAAACTAGCAAATAAAAATAATACATGATGGAATAAATTAAAAATTATATATGAATTTTTTTCATAAAATTATATATTAAACAATAGCTAAAATTATATTTCTCTAAAGTGGGGAAAAAAGTATTATATTGTATCAGTCATATATAAAACTTAAGCTAGCTTATCTACTTATTATGTAAAGCTACAATAAACAGACAAAGACAAAATATTCTTTCCAATAACAAGGATATATTCGATTAAAAACATTTACTTACTTTGGTACGGGTAATCCTAGCGCAATAACTCTAAAATCTTCACTAACTCGTACAATTTTCCATTTTTCGAGTTCTTCTTTACTGTGATCCTTAAAAAAAATCATTAAAATATAAAAAATATCGAATACTAATTTAATATTTATATTACTTTGAGTAATTGATCGTATCGACTCGCTGGGATCAATAATCGTCCATCTTCTAAATGCATTTCACGATTTTCTAGCAAATTATTTAATACAGGTAAAACATTTCGTTCGGCTTTTTCAATACCTTCTAAAATCAAAATTCGTCCTTGAATTGCTGCCCGTACTGCGCTCTAGAAAATAATTAATCTTTTAATATTTATTTTTAATAGTTTCTAATTATATAAATGTTTACTTGATCGAAATATTTCGCAGTGCCTGCAACAATTTCTCGCCGTTGTTTTAAATCAGCTTCAGTTGTATCACGATTCAAAGCAACATATTCCAACTCTCGATTAGTTAGTTCTAAATACTGAAGAGCTAGAAGACGTCTTCTTGGCCCTGGCGGGCCAATTAAGAACATGTCTTGCCCAAGCAAATCTTTTTGCATCATCCATCGTAAGTGATGCAATGAACTTTGCGTTGTACTCTCTACATCTAAACGTGGCCGAATAAGTATTTTAAATTTGCTATGTTATGTAAAAACTTACAATATTTTTTGGGAACATATTCTGGATTAGTAGCACTTTTTCGGGGCTTAGTGATGCCACCGATAGACACTGTTTCGTTAGTAGAACAAGCTCTAATATTTATTGGTTTAAAACCTTTGTTGGCTTGTTGTATAGTTCGTAGTAATACGTTTAATCGTCTAACGGTCGCAATTTGGGAAGGCATTTTGTTGAATTTGGTCTGGTTAGGAATACATAATAAAACTGACGTTCATATCAAAGGTTACATTAGTTGCACAACTGTCAGAGACACGTGGTATTAATATCCGAAAGATTATAATTCCCAATAGGTATGTCAGAGACATTCGACTAATGGACAGCTTCCTCGCTTGGGATTGGTCGCCGAAATAAATTACAAAACATTCAAACGGAATCCATTGCGCTATGTGAAGTAAAAGTATTTTATGTACCTATCTGTTAATAAGATTTCTTTAAAAGATCAAATGTATGGATGCTTGTTTTATTGACCCCCAATGCATATTTAATTACTAGATTTTTTTTAAAATGAAAAGACAAGTTCAATGTTTTTTTTGATGAAAAATATGTATTTATTAGTATCAAACAAATTAAATATTCAGAAAAAGAGTACAACATATACAAATTAATATTTAGATTAAAAATTAAATATTGTATAATTACAAATATTACAAAGTAAATTTTCTATAGAAAATAACTTACATTTTAAATGAATGTGAAAACAAAAAATAGTTACTCAGTTTGTATGGAATATTTTGTTAGATCGATAGTAATGACTTTGCTAACTAAACATTCTGCGGACTAGAACAAACAAAATTAACACAAAATCAATTAATAATTTAATTTAAAGTCAAGTTACCAGTGGTGTTATTCCAATAAGAAAATCCGCATGACCATTAAAATTTTCTTTCAACGAAATCACAATCGTTTGTAACGTTGAAGTCTTCTCAGTGATGTAACTCACCAAATTACCAACATTTGTGTTGTCTAGGGCTGCATCGACCTCATCCAGCACATAGAATGGTGCAGGTTGGTAACTGTGGATAGCAAACAAAAGTGCTAAGGCCGCTACAGTTTTTTCACCACCAGAAAGATTAGACATAGGCTGAAAACGTTTGCCCGGGGCTACACAGTTATAGTTAATACCATCCAGGTAAGGTTCTTCGGCATTCTCGGCTGCGAGAATCGCTTGAGCGGATTGGTTTTTAACCAAACACTAAACATTTAAAACAACAATATACTATAAGTTTCATTTAAAATGATTAAATCACCTTATAAATATTATCGATCTCATTCGAGACATGATCAAAACATTTCGTGAATCGATTGAAGCGTTCGTCTTTGACTTGTTCAAACGCAATTTTGGCGGCTTTATTCTGTTTCCTAAGTTCTTCAAATTCTTCTTTCGTTGATTGAAACTTACCTTGAGCTTGTTCTAGTTTTTGTATTGCCTTTTACGTAAAACATAAATGAATAACTGTATTATTATAAAATGATTGTGAAGTGTATTTACTTTCATATTTGGTGCTTGAATTTTTGAAATGGTATCCTGTAGACTCTTGATGGATTGCAATAGTTTATCAGCAAATTTATTAACTTCGTCTCGTTCTTCAATGTTTTTCATCGTGTCGGATAATATGTCGTATGCGATTTGTATTCTAGCTTCGCGTTCATACTGCGCTTGCGTACTAATCGTATCACTAGTTGTGTCTGCCGTGTTCGAAGAGGTTCCATCGGATATCTCTTCCATGTTACCGACCAACATTGGTATTGTTATATCTTTCATCTAAAAAATAAAATAAAATACGAGTGAGTGGCGGCATTCACAACTGAAGGTGTATAAACATCAGTATGTATGTGAGTTCGACGCGCATGCACACACTGAACCGCTCGCACACCAATTAGTAACGGGACAGCTCAGGTATTACGCAATTTGATTGATGATGATTTGCCAAATCACTCCCATATTAAATTATTTCCCTTAAGCGTGCGTATAAATTTTTACCTTGCATTGTTTTAGAATATTATGTCGATCACTCTTTTTGCTTTCGATTTTTCCTTCTAGTGACAAAACCTGTTTTTGTCCGCCTTGAATATCTTTACCAATTGTCCCAACGTCTCGTCGAGCTTTGCCCACTTCGACATCCATTTGGTCACACTCGGCTTTCCGTGCAACTATCTCTGATTTCATACCGTCGACTTGCCGCATATCTTTATCGATGTCCGACCGGTGCTGTGCTTCTTGTTTTTTAAACGCTTCCAATTGCTCCTCATCGTCATGCACAGTTTTCTCCCAACGCGAAACAATGCCTAAATTAGAGATGATTCATCAGGATTCTCAAATAGATAAAATATGATGGTTTTACTTTGAGTATCGCGACTTTTTTCGAACTCCAAGTTACTAGAAATGCGATTGATTTGTTTTTGAAATTCTAGACGCTTTTGTTTGCGTTGTTCTTGCATACGTAATTCGCGTTCTTCGTATTGTCGGATATTTGTAACACCGATTTGTTCACAAAACGTTGAGAACACTACGTCTTCAACGTTGTTCATGTTTACTTTGATTTCTTCAATATTGAATTCTTGCATTTTACGTTCAATTTTTGCCATATTAAGCTACAAATTGGAAGTGAATCATTTATATGGCCATTAAATAAGACTAAAATGTATAATAAAATAAAAATAAATTGACACTCACCCCGAAATTCTCTATTTCTTCGGATAAAGTTGTCAATTCTATATCAACGTCGTTAATTTGTTTTGTCTGTAAAATAAAATGTTTATTAAAAAAAGTTTATCCTCATATGATTTATAATTAAAAATAATTACATGCACCTACCGTGCTTTCCATGTCAGTTTTGGAATAATTCAGTCGAGTTACCAAGCCACGAATTTGTGCATCGATCGTATTTAATTCGGATTCTTTACGCGTTTTTTTCATTGCTTCGCGCAATTCTTCCGTTAATTTTTCCTAATAAATATAAATCGAAAATTAAAATATATTTATGTTTGATATTTAACAATTTACTTTTTGTGACTTTAACTGAGATATATGTTTTTCGTCCCACCGTTTGGCTTTTCGTGCCAAATCTAAACTACCTCCAGAAATGAGTCCCGATTTTTGGTAAAAAGTTCCGTCTAAAGCTACAGCCTAAAATGTAAATTATAAATATTTTTATATTTTATAATTTGTGGTAAATAACATACGTCATAACATTCACCATCGCCCATTTCGTAAGCGACTTTCATTGCATCCTCAGGCGATTCACAAACTAACGCGTTATTCGTCGCGAACATTACAGCACATGAAATAGCTTCAGGTTCAAATTGTAGCACATCGTATAAGAGCTTTACACCTTTTGGATCTTTGATATTCCTAAAGCAAAAAAAATCAACAAAAGTATTGGCAGCGCGTTTGTGTTGGAAATCAAATAGGCACGCGTTTGGTTTTAACTTAAATACAAAACAAACCTTAATCGTTCTCGTAGCTTTTTGGCTTTGATATAATCCAATGGTAAGAAAGTTTCTGGCTCCAACATTTGTTCTTTTAGATACTGAATGCACTGTCTAGCAGTTTGTTCTGTATCCACAACGATAGCCTCCATATATTTGCCCAAAACTTTCGTAATGGCAACATTGTAACGTTTATGCGTCGGTTGACACATATTTATCATTCTATCATACTAAATAAGCAAGATGTTATGTTAAAAGTTACTGATTCATGTTTATTTTTACGAAAAAGCAAAAAAAAAAAGATTTTATTGCACAATTATATTAATATTTATTTGTATTTAAATATAAATTAAATAATGGTTTCAATGTAGAATCAAATGAATAAACATTTGTATTAAAATATAAATTAAAATCGATAATCACCACTCCAGGATAAATGGCCTTGAATCTTTCTACAATTTTTCGTTTATTTTTCCGACGTGTGTCTTCATATCTATCAATGTGAGCATCTCCCAATTGTTCAAAAATATCTTCGAGTTGTTTCTGGACTTCGGTTACGCGGTTCTTCGATGTTCCTACGTCGGATTGTAAATCGGAGTAGAGTTGCCGCTGATCTTGTAAAGCTTTTTCGCTCGCTCTGTAATGGTAAACCAAGTTATTCAAATTAATTCATCCAAGTATGATCTTCGCAATCGTTCGCGTAACAATATATTTATAAATATCAAATAATGCACTTTATTAATATGAATAAGAAATAAATTATATTACTCAATATGATCAGCTAATTTGTCAATTCGTTTTTCCATTTCTTCTTTTTCATGCCGCTTTTGGCGATGTCGATTCTCCGATTCAGTTTTCATTCTAGCTATGTTATCTAATCGATCTTGGTCGGCTTTCTGTTCACGATTTACCGAATCCAGTTCTTGTAAGTATCGAGCAGATCGTTTCGCAGCTTCCTCTTTCAAATGGTAATATTCTTTTACCTAAAAACCAACACATTAAAACTTTACGTATTTGATAAATAATGAAAATGTTAACTTGTTCATCTTCTAGATGCACATCACGGCCTTGGCGCTGTGATTCGCTGGCAATTGTCGCTTCGTATTCCGCTTGTTTTTTCTCCACTTCAGCGAATTCTGCATCAAGTTTTGCGATGTCTTCATTGTGTGCTTTATTAGCTTTACGTGCTCGTTCTAGTGTTTTTGAGGCACCGTCGAGTTTTTTCTGCATATGCGCTACGCGTTCTTTTGCTTTTATAAAATGGGGTTTCTTTTTTGAAACTTCAACTTCCTATAATTAAATTTATAAGTGATGTGGAATATTTTTGAAATTTAATTATTACTTTTTCTCGGATATCTTGCTCAGTTTTTGCAAATTCCCGAGTTAGTCTCGCATGTTCTTTCTTCGTCTCTTTCAACACTTCTTCCGCTGTCTCTTTTTTGCGCACTTGCTTCTCAACATCGCGTTGTTTTGTTGCTAGTTCATTTTCATATTGTTCTATTTCACGTTGGATATGGAATAGTTTAAATAATTGATGTTCGACCAACTTATCACTCTGAAAATAAATAGAATAAAAATTACCAGATTTAATTAGGTTGTTTAGGTGTTTCAAGGATAATTTTTGGATGATTTTTATGGTATTTCTAGGACTTACTAAATCTGCTTTGAGCCTTGAATATTTATCAGCCTCTAATTTTTCTAGTCGCGCTTCTTTGTTTTCAGCATCTATACCTTTTTTCTTTTGGTAAGCAAAATAAATGTCATCTTGGGATTTTTGCATTAGTGATTTAAGTTTTTCGTATTCGTCTTTAAATGCGATAGAACTAAAAATACGTAAATTAACGGTATTTTCCACCAAAATGAAAATAAGTTTACGAGTGTATTCTAAAGTAAAATCAAAAGGAAGAATACTATGCATTGCTTGAGAAAATACATTTTTAATTCAAAATCATATTTATTATCATTAAAAAACTTGCTAAGGTTAAAAATTGTACAAATAAAATATACATTTAGGGATAATTTAAGAACCATACCCGCTAATTTCTTCAAATAGCAACGTCATTTCTTTTGGATTCTTCATAGCAACAGACTCAACCTGCCCTTGAAACACCAAGAAGTTTTTTGCCTTAACATTAATTCGTAATTTCTCCAATTCTCCAAGATACGTCGAATTGTTCACAACCTTAGAAACAATTCAAAATATTATTTATAAAACAATTAAAAAAAAAATATTACTTCTCGGTTTATCCGATATTCGGATGATGATCCATGTACGGATCTTTGAAAAACCTTTTCGGATCCATCGTCTAATTGGAATACAGCGGTCACAGACGCACTTTTATTAATAAATCACAACATACATATATTACTATACGAATATATAAAACAAAATTCATCGCCTAAAAAATGAATCACACTTACCTTTGCGACACAGGTTTGTTGATGGACGCCCCATGAATGAGATCACTTAGCCTTTTCGCACGTAAAGATTTCGTCTTTTCTCCCATAACAAAACTGATGGCGTCCATAAAATTTGATTTACCTATAAACAATTCCGTGCTCTTGTATGAACAACGCACTATCGTGTATGCGACAATTGTTTACCTGCTCCATTTGGACCAACAACTGCATTAAAAGGTTTTAAAGTTCCGATAACAACTCGTCCGCGATAGGACTTGAAGTTCTCAATTTCAATATATTTTAATGTTGTTAATGGCATCTTTTATAGCAATCCAAGTCAAGAAATAATAAAAAATTACAGTATTTGACAACAAACACTTCGAACAGATTGGCTAGATTCTTTTTTTTTTTATACGTTATTGCGTCGACTCGTGCAGAATCCCGCCGTAAACGAAGTACTAGAAATGAAAAGATAACATTTTAGCTACCCCTACCACTTTTCAAAACAACAAATACAGAGGCGAAACTCGTGTTTTTGTTCTATCTACCCAACGTATAGACTTGGCAACGAGCCAAAATACCAACAGTCATAGAAAACTCAATCTCTAGTTTTACACGGTAGATGGTAAATTTATGAAACTTTAAACTGAAGAACTATATATGCCTGGCAAGAAAACCTATTTTAGAAGATAAAAAATATTCAAACTTACTCTAGTAATGTTTTGCGGTATCTGCAATTACTTAAAAATAGCTGCACTTACAGCAAAAATTACTCCAATAAAAATTAGAGATATTAATATTTTGCACAACTTTTGTTTGAATTTTTTTTAGTTCAAAAGAGTACTGGTTTCAGGAAAATGGCTATTCAAATTTCTTTGGGGAGGTGCCTTACATTGTTGCCTATTTTAAATAAACTTACCGTTTCATTAATTTATATAATGTTGAACGACTCATTTTCGGTAAATCTTCATACATTTTTATCTCTTTAAACATTTTATTTTGTTCAGTAGCTCATTTTTGTAGAACAAATAATGAATTAAAAATTAAAACACTGTAAATCTTTACTTCAATGAATATTTGCATCACAGCGTTTCGAACAGATTCACTGTATCAATTTTTGAATTTCGCCCCGTACTTAGTTTTTCTCCTGTCTGCTTACATTCTTCGACCACACGACAAACGGTACACTTTGCAACCCCTAAATATTATAATTTAATATACATACTCTTTACATACGTATACTCGTAATGTATATCTCACCAATCATATTCTTCTCAGGAACATCCATTATTTTTTGTTCGTATATATTTATTATTGTTTGCTTCTCAGATCCCAACCCTAATCATATTCACAACCAATAAACAACCCAACAAAAGATAACAAATTATTAAACTATTACTTTTGAAATGAACCGATTTTATTGCTTGTTGATAAGTATTTAATAAAAAAAAAGAAACTTCGCACGCATAAAACAGTTGTTACATGTATAACGACCGGTCTATTAGTCTCCTTTCCAGCGCGTAACTTTTGAA
This sequence comes from Nebria brevicollis, assembly GCA_944738965.1. Taxonomy (NCBI): domain Eukaryota; kingdom Metazoa; phylum Arthropoda; class Insecta; order Coleoptera; family Carabidae; genus Nebria; species Nebria brevicollis. The sequence goes on from OX122897.1 coordinate 17,128,659, forward strand.
TCGATCCCGTGGATAGCTTCCTCGCTACTGCTTGGGATTTGTTGAATTTAATAAATATGTTTTTTACATATTTATGATATTTCCCCATAAATTCTACATATTTTATGCAATTATCTTGTGATCCTCCAGATATAAAGTAGAAGCAGCGCGCGACTTGCGTAAAATCGAAAAAATGACCATCGAAATAAATAAAACTTTAAAACGGCGATATAAAGCACCTACTCTTGAAATCGCACGCAATGTAGGCACTATTTCTTATAGAGGATGCGTATTTATGCATATGTTTCAAGAATAGGACATTTAGAATAAAAATATTTTAATGAGATTTTCTTAAAGTATCAAATGTATGGATATTTGTTTAATTCCCGATGAAAATTTGATTATTAGATTTTTTTGGAAATGGAAAGATTGGATAAGTTTTTTTTTGAATAAAAATATGTATTTATAAGTATTAAACAAATTAAATATTCAGCAAACATATACAAATCAATATTTCGTTTAAAAATTAAATATTATATCATAATAAATATCTTCAAAAGAAAGTGTTCTATAGAAAATAACTTACATTTTAAATAAATGTCAAAATATAAAAAATAATTACGCGGTTTATATGGAAAATTTCGTTAGATCGACAGTCATAACTTTACTAACCAAACATTCTGCAGGCTAGAACAGACAAAAATTACACAAAATCGATTAATAATTAAATTTAAAGTCAGATGGCTCTTTGTTTTTTATTCTTCCAAAGCAAAAACACAAAAAAAAAACTTAAGGCACTTACCTCAGGTGTGATTCCGATAAGAGCATCGGCATGGCAATAAAATTCTTCTTTCAGCGAAATCACAATCGTTTGTAACATTGAAGTCTTCTCAGTGATGTAACTCGCCACTTTACCAATGTTGGTGTTATCTAGGGCTGCATCGACCTCATCCAGCACAAAGAACGGTGCAGGTTGGTAACTGTGGATAGCAAACAAAAGAGCTAAGGCCGCTACAGTCTTTTCACCACCAGAAAGATTAGACATAGGCTGAAAACGTTTGCCCGGGGCTACACAATTATAGTTAATACCATCCAGGTAAGGTTCTTCGGGATTCTCAGCTGCGAGAAGAGCTTGAGCGGATTGATTTTTAGCCAAACACTAAACATTTAAAACAACAATATACTATAAGTTTCGTTTAAAATGATTAAATCACCTTATAAATATTATCGATCTCATTCGAGACATGATCAAAACATTTCGTGAATCGATTGAAGCGTTCGCCTTTGACGCGTTCAAATGCGATTTTGGCGGATTTATTCTGTTTTCTAAGTTGTTCAAATTCTTCATTCGTTGATTGCAACTTTCCTTGAGCTTGTTCTAATTTTTGTATTGCCTTTTAAGTAAAACATAAATGAATAACTATATTATTATAAAATGATTGTGAAGTGTATTTACTCTCATATTTGGTGCTTGAATTTTTGTAATAGTATCCTGGAGACTCTTGATGGAATGCAATAGTTTATCTGACCATTTTTTAACCTCGTCTCGCTCTTCAATGTCTTTCATCTTATCGGATAACATGTCGTATGCGATTTGTATTCTAGCTTCGCGTTCATACTGCGCTTGCGTACTGTTCGTATCACTAGTTGTGTCTGCTGTGTTCGAAGAGGTGCCTTCGGCTATGTCTTCCATGTTACCGATCAACATTGGTATTGCTATATCTTCCATCTAAATTAAAAAATATATATGAGTGAGTGGCGGCACTCACAACTGAAGATATATAAACATCAGTATGTATGTGAGTTCGACGCGCATGCACACACTGAACCGCTCGCACACCAATTAGTAACGGGACAGCTCAGGTATTACGCAATTTGATTGATGATGATTTACCAAATCACTCCATATTAAATTATATTCCTCAAGCGTACACATTAATAAATTTACCTTGCATTGTTTTAGAATATTATGTCGATCACTCTTTTTGCTTTCGATTTTTCCTTCTAGTGACACAACCTGTTTTTGTCCGCCTTGAATATCTTTAGCAATTGTTCCAACGTCACGTCGAGCTTTGCCGACTTCGACATCCATTTGGTCACACTCGGTTTTCCGTGCAACTTTCTCTGATTTCATACCGTCAACTTGCCGCATATCTTTATCGATTTCCGACCGATGCTTTGCTTCTTGTTTTTTAAATGCTTCCAATTGTTCTTCGTCATCATGCACAGTTCGCTCCCAGCGCGAAACATTGCCTAAATTAAAGATGATTAATCAAGATTCTAAAGTGGATAAAATATGGTGGTTTTACTCTGAGTATCGCGACTTTTTTCGAACTCCAAGTTACTAGAAATGCGATTGATTTGTTTTTGAAATTCTAGACGCTTTTGTTTGCGTTGTTCTTGCATACGTAATTCACGTTCCTCGTATTGTCGGATATTTGTAACGCCGATTTGTTCACAAAACGTTGAAAACACTACGTCTTCAACGTTGTTCATGTTTACTTTGATTTCTTCAATGTTTAATTCGCGTTCTTGCATTGTACGCTCGATTTCCGCCATATTAGGCTATAAATTTATTATTAAAAAACAAATAAAACATATATATGACCATTAAATGAATTTTATATAAAACCAAACAATTTTAAATTACGACAATAAAATTCCTTATTATTATAATAAAATATATTTATATGTCACAAGAGATATAGAAAGCAAATTTTAAATAAGACTAAAATTTATAATAAAATGAAAATAAATTGACAAACTTACCCCAAAATTCTCCATTTCTTCGGACAAAGTTGTCAATTCTATATCTACGGCGTTAATTTGTTTAGTCTGAAAAATAAAATGATAATTAAAAATAAATTACTCTATTATTTATAATTAAAAATATTATATAAATATTTAAATGCACCTACCGTGCTCTCCATGTCAATTCTGGAATAATTAAGTCGAGTTTCCAAACCACGAATTTGTGAATCGACTGTATTTAATTCGGATTCTTTGCGCGATTTTTTCATTGCTTCGCGCAATTCTTCCGTTAGTTTTTCCTAATAAATATAAATCGAAAATTAAAATATATATTTATGTTTGATATTTAACAATTTACTTTTTGTGATTTTAATTGGGACATATGTTTTTCGTCCCACCGTTTAGCTTTTCGTGCCAAATCTAAACTACCTCCAGAAATAATTCCCGACTTTTGGTAGAAAGTTCCGTCCAAAGCTACAGCCTAAAATTAAAATTATATAATTGTTTATATTTCATAATTTATGCTAAGTAAAACATACGTCATAACGTCCACGATCGCCCATTTCGTAAGCGACTTTCATTGCATCCTCAGGCGATTCACAAACTAACGCGTTATTCGTCGCGAACATTACAGCACGTGAAATAGCTTGAGGTTCAAATTGTAGCACATCGTATAACAGCTTTACACCTTTTGGATCTTTGATATTCCTAAAGCAAAAAAATCAACTTAAGTATTGACATCGCGTTTGTGTCGGAAATCAAATAGGCACGCGTTTGGTTTCAACTTAAATACAAAACAAACCTTAATCGTTCTCGTAGTTGTTTTGCTTGGATATAATCCAATGGTAAGAACGTCTCTGGCTCCAACATTTGTTCTTTTAGATACTGAATGCACTGTCTAGCAGTTTGTTCTGTATCCACAACGATAGCCTCCATATATTTGCCCAAAACTTTCGTAATGGCAACATTGTAACGTTTATGTGTCGGTTGACACATAGTTATCATTCTATCATACTAAATAAGCAAGATGTTATGTTAAAAGTTACTGATTCATGTTTATTTTGACGAAAATGCAAATATATTAATAAATTGGTCAATTTACAAATAACGGTTTTATTGCAGGATTAAATTAATACTTATTTGTATTTAAATTACATATTAATTAATAAACATTTGTATTTAAATATAAATTAAATTCGAAAATCACTTACCACTCCCGGATAATTGGCCTTGAATCTTTCAACAATTTCTTGTTTCTTTTTCCGACGTGCGTCTTCATGTTTATCAACACGAGCATCTCCCAATTGTTCAACAATATCTTCAAGTTGCTTCTGGACCTCGGTTACGCGGTTCTTTGATGTTCCTACGTCAGATTGTAAATCGGAGCGAAGTTGTCGTTGATCTTGTAAAGCTTTCTCACTCGCTCTGTAACAGCAAACTCAGTTATATATGATCTACACAATCGTTTAATTAACTATATATATATAGTGATCAAATAATGTATATGAAATAAATTGTGCAAAATATGTATATTACCCAATATGATCAGCTAATTTGTCAATTCGTTTTTCCATTTCTTCTTTTTCGTGCCGCTTTTGGCGATGTCGATTCTCTGATTCTGTTTTCATTCTAGCTACGTTATCTAGTCGATCTTGGTCGGCTTTCTGTTCACGATTTACCGAATCCAGTTCTTGCAAATATCGAGCAGATCGTTTCGCAGCTTCTTCTTTCAAATGGTGATACTCTTTTACCTAAAAATCGACACAATAGAACTAAGCGTATTTGATAAATAATGAAATTGTTAACTTGTTCATCTTCTAGATGCACATCACGGCCTTGGCTCTGTGATTCGCCGGCAATTGTCGCTTCGTATTCCGCTTGTTTTTTCTCAACTTCAGCGAATTCTGCATCAAGTTTTGCGATGTCTTCATTGTGAGCTTCATTTGCTTTGCGCGCTTGTTCTAGTGTTTTTGAGGCACCGTCCAGTTTTTTCTGCATATGCGCTACGCGTTCTTTTGTTTTTATAAAATGTGGTTTCTTTTTTGAAACTTCAGCTTCCTATAATTAAATTTATAAGTGATGTGGAATAAATATTTGTGCTTAATTATTACCTTTTCTCGGATATCTTGCTCAGTTTTTGCAAATTCCCGTGTTAGTCTCACATGTTCTTTTTTCTTTTCTTTTAACACTTCTTCTGCTTTCTCTTTTCTGCGTTCTTGTTTCTCAACATCACGTTGTTTTGCTGCTAGTTCTTTCTCATATTGTTCTATTTCTCGTTCGTTATGGAATAGTTTAAATAATTGATGTTCAACTAATTTATCGCTCTAAAAGTAAATATAAAAGTGAGCATGTTTAATCAGAGATTTGTTTCACGGATAATTATTGTAAATGAGGAATTTTTGGAAGATTTTTATGGTATTTCAAGGACTTACTAAATCTGCTTTGAGTCTTGAATATTTATCAGCTTCTTCTTTTTCGAGTCGCGCTTCTTTCCTTTCAGCATTTATACCTTTTTTCTTTTGGTAAGCAAAATTAATGTCTTCTTGGGCTTTTTGCATTAGAGATTTAAGTTTTTCATATTCGTCTTTTAATGCGCCAGAACTAAAAATGCGTAAATTATTACGGAACTTTTCACCAAAATAAGTTTACGAATATTTTTAATGTTTTCTAAGGTAAAATCAAAAGGTATAATGCATTTCTTGAGAAAAATAAGTATTTAGCTCAAATTATATAATCAGATTTATTGCAATTAACAGATAAAATTATCATTAAAAAAGTTGCTAAGGTTAAAAATTGTACAAACAAAATATACATTTAGGGATAATTTCAGAATCATACCCGCTAATTTCTTCAAATAGTAACGTCATTTCTTTTGGATTCTTCATAGCAACAGATTCAACCTGCCCTTGAAACACCAAGAAGTTTTTTGCCTTAACATTAATTCGTAATTTCTCTAATTCTCCAAGATACGTCGAGTTGTTCACAACCTTAGAAACAATTCAAAATATTATTTATAAAACAATTTAAAAAAAAAATTACTTCTCGGTTTATCCGATATTCGGATGATGAGCCCTGTACGGATCTTTGAAAAACCTTTTCGGATCCATCGTCCAATTGGAATACAGCGGTCACAGACGCACTATTATTAATAAATCACAACATACATATATTACTATACTGATATATAAAACAAAATTCATCGCCTAAAAAACAAATGTAACACACTTACCTCCGAGACACAGGTTTGTTGATGGACGCCCCATGAATTAAATCACTTAACCTCTTCACACGTAAACATGTTGTCTTTTCTCCCATAACAAAACTGATGGCGTCCATAAAATTTGATTTGCCTATAAACAATTCCGTGCTCTTGTGTGAACAAAACACTATCGTGTATGCAACAATTGTTTACCTGATCCATTTGGGCCAATAACTGCATTGAAAGGCTTAAAAGGTCCGATGAGAACTCGTCCGCGATAGGACTTGAAGTTCTCAACTTCAATGTACTTTAATGTTGTTAATGGCATCTTTTATAACATCCCAAGTCAAGAAATAAACAAAAATTACAGTATTTGACAACAAACACTAAGATAGTGATGGTCGACAACTTCACACAGCTTGGTTAACTTCTTTTTTACCTTACGTTACGGCGTAGACTCCCGCCAAAATTATTTCATGAAACATTCACGCATAAAAACACCAATTCCCATCTATTAAGGTGGCAGAAATACCTTAATCCCTCTGCCTTTTACATTTATTTAAAATTTGATAATCCATTAGGATACATATACCCTAAACATTTTGTTTATTTGTATTTGATAATCTTAACAATTCCCAATTTTACAAACATACTGCATACATGCTGCAGATCTTTTTAAAATTATGCGCATTGGGATTTGTGGTGTGAAGAATTATTTTCATGAAAATTTTATATGCTTCGCTTATTAATTATGATTGAAATCAATTATTAGTAGTAGTAAAATTATGAAAATTTTTATTTATTTTAAATATGATAGTACTCTATTTTATTTATAAATAATATTATTAACTTCTAATTTATGGTAAATTCACATATATTGATTTTATATAATATTTAACTATTATTTAACGAGTTTAATAAATGAATTTACAAATTTTTTGTTGTTATTTTTACGGGTAATGAAAATATATCGTGCGTGTTTCGGCTAATTAAGAACGCTTATGTTTTTTTATGTAAATAAAAAAGGTCTAATTAAGTTTAATTTCATACTATATGATAGGGTACATATTTGCATACATTTACAAAATATTTTGTTAAACATACAAAAACAATTGTAATTAGTAATATTTTTATGTGTTTCACTAAATATTTTTACAATCTTTCCGTTACATTTAACATTTAATTTAACCAAAAATTCGTTTTACTTTCTTATACGAAGTAATAAGTATTGTAATCATGAAAAAAATACGATCTCGAGATTTTAACGTAAATCTAGTTTTTGACCTTCCCTGAATAGAGTTACTATTTTTGTAGTGACATCTGTCTGTATGTGTGTGTAAATAAAATAGTATTACACCAAACCGTACCAACTATGCTTGTCAATTTTTTAACAAAAAAACAAACAAAGTAGACTCAAATAATTTGGAATTTAATATCTATTTGGTGGAAATAATAAAAATGTAAATACAATTTCGATCACAGGTAAAATTGGTGTAAATATGTATTATTAAAAATGTTTAATACGACATAATTGGTTCATATTATATGCTAAAGGTCAAATTTGACCTTGAGCGTTGTTGCAGCCAGACCGTACAATAATTATATATTTTTCCATGCTTTTATTGCTTTCATACAGTGAATTCAACAAAATATTTAGGAAAATGAGTCATTAGAAACCTTATTAGTAAAATGGTTGGACAACTTGATTATATTATTAAATAATTGAATGGTTTTGTTTCCAACTATGGTCGTCTCATGTACATAGTCAAGCCTAAAATTAGAATAAAGCAATTTTCTAGCACGAATTTCCATATTACGTATATACCGCATAGGGTCCCATTATTATAAAAGATTCACTATAATCGGTGATTAAACGATTTAGTCTTTTTATTACCAGAAATTAATAATGTTGACGAGATTGATAGGCGATACCATTTTACAAAAAAAGCTCCTTAAAAGAGTACTTCCACTTTGCCCAACCACTCAGAGCAACTATGTTTGTCAACCAATTATTATATCTAACTCTGATTTGCCACTGCACTCACAGCGAACTCGTTCCAGTCTCAGAAGAGTTCGAGTCAATGTCTAGTTGTGCATTGAGCGTTGCAGACACCTATTTCATTGATAAACCAAATATAAACTATTTTTCGATAAACAATTCACGCGATTTAGATATTTTATCAAAGTTATACACATCGAAAATACATGGGATGAAGTTACGAAATTTCATAACATTTCAAGTCGACTTTTACGAGGTGACAAAACGCTATACGGTTATCGCCGCTGATAGTTTACACGAACTTATGAAATACAAGCAACAATTCCAAAAGTTATTATTATGGAATGCAAGATCTAGATATCTTTTCGTTATTCGTAGAAATTCAAATGATGATATAGATCTAGCTGTCGCTATTTTGTGGGATAATTATATTATAAATGCAGTGATTATGATGCCATCGGCTAACGATGCAGGGGTTATAGAAGCTCACTCGTGGTTTCCGTACGAAAATGGGGCTTGTGGTAGTAACGTGACGAAGTCTAGACTTGTAGATGTTTGTGTAAATGGGTCGTTTGTAGATAATGTGAATTTGTACCCAGAAAAAGTACCGAAGTATCTGAATGGGTGTCCAGTGCGCGCGCAAGTGATAATATGGCCGCCTTTTGTGATGCCGCCTGAAGATGGACTAGTTATCGATGATAAAGTGTTGAATATTATTAACGGCGTTGAGATATTAATGATGCAAACGATTGCACAATTTGCTAATTTCACACTGTTAACATACGCATCGACAGTGCCACATGACTGGGGTTTGAGTACGGTTCAGGGTAACGTTACAGGTACAATAAAAGTATTGTTTGAGAAACGAGCCGAGTTGGGTTTTGGTGCATTTGGTCCAACAGCTGAACGACGTATGTATTGCGATTACTCAGCTAGTCATACTTACGAAGCGTTAACTTGGTGTGTGCCTATAGCTCAGTTAGCAGCTAGGTGGCGGAATCTATTAGATACTTTCCAATATAGTACTTGGGTATCAATGATTGGTGCATATCTAATGGTTTCTTTCATATCTTGGTCGTTTTGTTCCACGCCACCACGCGATTTAACATCATATGTTAGATTAGGCGACAGTTTAAACTGTTACTTCTCGCTCTTTTTAGCTGTCTCTGTAAGTCAAACGCCGATAAAAGTATCTGGGCGTATAATGTTTTTTGTTTGGATTGTTTTCGGTTTACATTTCGTTGCTGCGTATCAAGCGAAATTGATCAGTAAACTTTTGCATCCAGTTTACGATCGACAATTGTCGACGTTAGATGAGATATTAACGTCTGGCATGGAATGGGCTTCGTTACCAACTTTAAAGCGTTTCTACGCTAATACAGATGATTGGCGCGTGGCGAAAGTAATCGAAGACTGGCGAAGTTGTGATGATGCCGAAGCATGTTTGCATCGCATCGCATATAAACGTGATTTTGCGTTATGCATCTTAAACGAACATGTCAAATACGAACTACTACAATACACTGACTCCAACAGTCGACCGCTAATACATTGCTTCCCAAGCTACCTAACCTACCCATCTGAGATGTATATGACTAAAGGTTTTCCATTAAAACATCGAATTGACAAACTGATTTATAGGATTAAAGCCACGGGGTTGATAGCGAAATGGCAACGAGATATGCAATATTTGCGGATGATTAAAAACACGAATAAAATTGAGAGTGAAGATGACGAACAGAAACTGACGTTGTCACATTTGCAAGGTGCTTTTATGATATTAGGACTGGGAATTGTCGCTGCTTGCGCTGGTTTTATCGGCGAAAATATCTACTATGTTAGCAGAACGAAAATTATGAGGAGAAAAGTACTTAATCAGTGGCGTAACTATACTAAACGTACCACAAATACTAAGTCTAAGCTTAGAGCTATTCGTGTTTCTCAAAATAAAATTATACCTTTAGATATGCAATAAATGATAACTCTTACAAAATATCTGCAGTGCCATGCACCAAACTTTCTTATCCGCATATGGGTTAAACCATATCGTAGTTACATTATTTTTCTAATTTATAATATTTGTTCTAACCTTTAGATCGCTTTTACACTAAATATGTTTGTTAGAATAAATATTAAATGTCAAACTTCAAATTATTTAAGTCTATTTTGTTAAACAATTGACAGGCGCAGATGATACGATTTATGTAACAATATATATAATAAGTAGAAATTTATTTTGAAACCAGTACTTTTTTTGGGAAAAAGATTCAAACAAAAGTTGTGCTAAATATAAATATCATTAATTTTTGTTCACAAAAATTTTCTGTAACTGTAACCATTTTTGAGTAATTGCAGAAACTGCAAAAAATGACTAGAGTAAACATGCACTTCCGGTCGGAATATGGTTTTCAAAAATAGGAGGTTTTCGTGCCAGGCACATACAAATCTTAAGTTTAAAATTTCATAATTTTCCCTTTAGCCGTTTGGGTTGTAGAGCGCTCACACACACACACATACACACACACACACAGACGGACGTCATTCCAAAAATAGTTGGAATCGATTCAGGGAAGGTCAAAACGTATATTTCCGTTAAAATCTCGAGTTCGAAATTTTTCATGATTACAATACTTATACTGCGTATAAGAAAGTAAAAACAGCAACATGCTTGCTAGAAATCACGTTACGCGTGTGTATGTGTGTGTGTGTGAGAGAGAGAGAGAGAGAGAGCGATCTAAAGCCTAAACGGTTGAAGGTAAAATTATGAAACTACAAACTTCATATTTATAAATGCCTGGCAAGAAGATCTTTTTTTTTAATTTTTGGTTTAGAAAAACCATTATTTTTCCAATAAATACTAGTTCCTGTCGACGTATATACTTAGTCTCATTTATAATGTATGTGATAGATTAACCAACATAAATTATACCGTCGATTTTATTAGAATATTAAATCGAATTTACATATAATAATATATGCTGCATTAAAATTATACACACACAGGCACATGTATATTCTACACAAACATATATGTACGTATATGTGTACAATGTGCATAGTAACTGTTTAATAATATTGCATTTCAAGCGCATAAATTATCAACAAACATATACGGTCTATTTGGAATCACATAATATCACAATTAAATTAATAAAACGCTGATTGTATTTGATGGGAATAAGCGTCATTATTATATAATATTTCATTGTTTGTTACGTAATTCTGAAATAAAGCATCCTTAAGGCGATGTCTCAATTTTTTGGTCAAATAAATAATAATAATTTTTCTCTCCCTTATTTTATTAGATAGAAATTAAAATTTTTGTTTACAATATTAAATAACTCATGCAGTATACAATATATACATATACATATACATATTTATTTTTTATTTTTATGCATGGTTACTTATATAGATGGTGACAAAGTAGTGGCTGCGGAGATGAGGTGTTTTGCGGTGTGCACGATAACGCCAGTCCAGGATGTCTAAAACAAAAAAATCTAACGGGGTTTTATTAAGAATATAATTACCTGGACCGTAATCCAATAAAAAGTAAAAAATTAAAAAAAACCTAGAAAATAGTGTGAGTCTAAGAAAAGTCCTATGTTTTGTACACAAAATTGGACCTTTGGGATTGAATAAAAATGGAACAAATGTATATTTATGTCAAAATGTCGATTTGCGTTCCGCGTAATAAGTTAGTTAATAAAATAAAAAAGATTTGAGTCAATAGCTTAATTGGTTTATGAGCTAGAGTGCACACTGTTTTTAAAAATGTAGTTTCGAGAAAAACGTGTTTTAAGTTTAATTTTAGTGTATTTATTACCCGGCTTACTACTTATGGATATGTAAATATCTTGGAAACGGTTTGGAAATTTACCTTAAAATTTTTTTTACATATTTTTGAAATGTTTTTGAATAAAATTATTGAACAAAAAAAAAATCGATTATTTTTTTTTTAAAATTGGAACATCGCCTTAAATGAAACATGTATTTTTATTCTTGGGAGAAAAGGATTAGTAAGTATATTGTATGTATATTGGTTTTAGATTTACACATATTATATATTAGATTCTAACAATAAGTTAGTTGATATTGTGGTCTAAGCCCTATATTGTAAATATTGGGTTTACGTGTGACCCACATACAACTAAATAAATGCTCGTTGCAGATAAAACGGAGTAAACATTTTAGGAACGCTCTTGTTGGTCAAAAATACAAAAATAGAACTAGAATCAAGACGCACATGAGCAAATCCAAATCTATAAAGCGATTTTCTTTTACGAACTAGATGTTTCTGATTATTTTGTTGATTAAATATGTATTATTAATAATGTTATTGTAAAATGTGTAATTATTAAAGAATGCTATTTTAATAATGGCTAAACTGTATTCTAGGTACTTAAATAGTATCTAATATTTCTGGAATGTTAGAAATATGTTTAGGTTTTTATTTTTGTTCTGGTGTATTTCATCTAAAATCTAGTTAGCTTTGAAATACTTTTCACTGGTGAAATGCGAGAATAAAATCTGTAGATCAGGTAAATGGAAAAGACAGACACCGAGCGTGGTGTCGCGCTTCTTATCAATTGTTCCAACGTTCATATTATGTATGGATAACACCGTTGTACCGGTGCGAAGTTTGTACTAGTTCTAGACGGGAAATACGATAATTTACGGAAGCAAAACTTCAAACCGGGCATTTGAGAATGTTTTGTTAAACTTGTCACTAGTTTTGCACCGAATGGATAACAATTGATTTTATTTACGAGCAAACAACGAAATCAAGTTTGAATTATTTATGAGTTTTAAAGTTTTGGGCTACTGAAAATAGTTTGCACGAAAATCAATGGTGGTAAGACGATATGATAAATCAATTGATAGTGAAAAACATTTACTATTAAACGTAAAGTAATATTAATAATAAAACAAACATTGGCCTCGCCAAAGCTTAGAGTGCTCGCTTAAAATTTGGCATGCCGAATTTCTATATAAATAAACAATATTTGTACAATAATAAAAGTTAGTAAAAAGTTTAGTTATTTTTGATTTATTTTGAAAATTATTATTTTTTGGGTTTCACTTTATTTTTATTTAGATTCTTTTAGTTTACTTTTTTATCAATATTATTATTTTTTAATGAATTAAAAATTATTTATTATATAAGTATATTAAGGGTTTTGCTCATTAGGGACTTTCAAACTTTTCTTTGAAACATGTGGCATTATTGATCATATAAATAAAACATAATCACCAAATCATTAAGAGGTCAAAACACTACAAATTTGACGAAATTATTTTCTTAACTGTGAACTTTGAAAGCAGCTTTAATTATGATGAAAACAAATTTGTTTTTATGTTTTAGATATGTGTTAGCTATGTCACGAATATATTTTTAAAAAATCTCATAAAATTATATCAATAGTAAAGAAGGCTTTATTTAATATATTAACAGTTGTCATAGTATATAGTATAAATAGTGGAGATGAAATGGGTCATATGTCTATTGGGATTTGGAAGCATAGTATATAGGAACAGATATGTATTCAGGGACTTAAAGAGCTTTGACGTCTGAAGTTCATGGCCCAGTTAAATATGCGTGGGTGACCTTTCTCTCGAATCGGAGACATTTATGCATTCCTACAGCACTCGCGCTTATAAATTCTCTACAGCGAAATTAAAGTACACTATATGGCATAGCTGCGCATATGATGCCGAACCGACCGAATAGTCCAACTCTCATGCTGATTTACATAAATATTAACAGAATTGTACGTGCTAAGTTGCACAGCATATTTCGGTCATCTAGGCGCCGCGCCGACGTTTTAAGCTCTATTTAATTTCATTGCAATATCGGCGTAAGCAAAATTTTTGAATTATTCCTTTCTAAACAGGATAAACGTACTACGTATAAGAATGTTGCAGTTACATCATAAAATAAGCACATTGTCTTCAGTGAGGGTCATATTGTGCTTCGTCAGTGCTTCTTTTAATTTGTTTCAGGACATTAGTTACATAATCAATGTTTATTTATTTTGTAACTTAATTTCTGTTTAGGGAATTCCTTTCATTTCCTGTATACATGTAGGTCACTGGGACCGTATTATAATGATAATTAAATATATGAGGAAGTTTGTGCTTTGAATTAAGAGATGGTTTGTGAATGTCATTGCTGCACCAGGAGTGTATGTAACATATGTACCAAGCCATGGTGTGACCATGGACAGCCTCACGACTTACTGAATGTGTGCCAGACACATAAAACTTAGGAACTAAAATTGATGTCGTAATTCAAAGCAACTGCTGTTTGTACATACCTATAAACGCTCAATACATAAAAAAAAACACGCTTATAAATTTGATAAATCATTCGATTTAAGTTTCAGTATTTATTACCAGATTTCTTGGTTTATTTTTAATAATAATCGCTACAATATTTCACGTCTACAGATTTTATTGCAGCATTTTTTACTTTCTTATACGAAATAATAAATTTATATTGCAATCATGGAACGAGATTTTAACGTTAATCGAATATCTTTTGACCTTCCCTGCATCGAGTATGTGTGTGTGTGAAATAAATAGAGAAAATAAAGAAAAACACTTAATAATTATTGTATTTAACTAACAAGAAAACCTATTTTTGTAAAAAATATCCATATCGGAAGTGCATGTTTACTCTAGTCATTTTTGACAATTTATGCAATATTCCAAACACATCTCAACTGTTTATAAAAATAGTGAAATATTTAAAACAATTTTTGTTTAATAATTATAAATGTTTATATTTTAATATCCTTCCTATTTAAACAAAATACGTATAAGAAAGTTCAGTTAAAGACACTGCAGATATTTTATTTATGAGACTTAAGAATGGGGCGTTTGTCGTCGGAATAAATGGTTTAATACATGTAGAAGCACATTGAAGAGAGTATCAATTGATATGCGTTACATTTGTACGATTAATAATAAAATATAAACGTAAAAATTTGGTCGAATTTGTAGAAAAATGAAAATAGCTAGTTTTAGTAACGTAAGACGAAAACGTAAATTAATCATTCTCGAGCAGAGTAAATGTACTGAAAACGATATCTGGATATTATGCTCCAATTAAAATGATTAATAACGTTTTTGTGCTTTTATTGCGGTGGCTCAAATATTGATCAATTGATGGTGGTTGAATTGTGCACCGGATTCGGCAGGTCGTTGAACTGGTTTGTTCTAAACCTGTCCATTGCACTTTGCACCTGAACCGTACGCATGCGTACACCGACGCGACATCCCAAGGCATCTATATTTCAAGCCAAGGATTTTCTACACTCTGTGCTGCGACCGGAACAGAATACTGTTCCTACTAGTTACCCACTAGTTAAATTCTAATGCGCAGATTAAACAGATGTGTATGTATTTATATGATAGAAAGGAAGGCAAAAGAGTTGCCTTGGTTACGCTCCCCGTTTATTTGTTCTGTTTAAGTAATGCTATATTTTAGGTTTTGAGTTTTATTAAATATTTATTTCATCTAAATCCAGACATTTATATGACTATTTTAGTAGCAAACATTTAAAGAAAATTATAATTTTCAATTTTGTCAATAATATATTTTAAGAAATATGATTTTTCTGATTGTCTATTGTAACATAGATATATTGTCAATTGAATTAAAATGTCAAAATAAATTGAAACAATTGAAGCTGACTTTAGTTTCTATGAAAATTTGGACACGAAACACAATTGCACTATATTTATAATAAAACTTATGATTTCTTTTCATAAGTTTGACCTAGTTGAGGCAACTTTAGCGCACGTAGTTCCTTAAAACATTTGCTCTTTCATGACGTCGCAATTGACGTTCATTTCATAGCAATTCACACATGTTCAGTATATATTTTCGTTAAATTATAATATGTTTATATATTTCCGTTGTGGTGTTGCTCGTAACTAAAATGTGTGCGCTTTTCCGGCAGATGGTGTTCACTTCGTATTTTCACCGTCGCGACGTCGTTCGTAGCGCTGACGTCGATCGTTCAGTGGTTGCTAAGGAATGACGTCATGTATAGAATTAATCCCCCCACCGGTCTTTGCGTCGGCCAGGATAATGTGTAGTATGGAAGGGTTCGCGGGGTAAGCGGTACCGTGATACAGGATCAATGAGATGGGAAACCCTAGAATTTTCTAGTTTTCCATAAGTGATAATCGACATTTTATTTATTATATAAAATAAGCTTTAGAATAACATTTTTGAATTCTAAAAAAAATCATTCACACAATTTTATTTGGGAGCTCGCTCGCAAGATCAAATTTTGTCATCTCTTCTCCTCAGAAGATACTGAACCGATTTCAATCAAACTTGGAACATATATAGTGTAGGTGGTCAATAAAATCCGTACGAGTTTCAAATCCAATCGGTGTTGTATTTCAGGAGATGCTTCCAAGCGTTGAGGTCTGGCGGACGTGGATCGCAATCCTGCTCTAGCGCCGGAAGCTCCCTGAGCAGGACACAGACCCGCGGTGACACGAGATGGGGTTGTACGCATGCGTATCTCGTGCACGGGGTGCCGATCGTATGATGGCCGCTGCAGCCGGCACGGTAGGGTAGCCCGGCTCAGTTCCTCGTAGACGACCGGTCTGGTCAGCGTCACCGAAGTGTCTGTGTGCCAACAGCAGAGAGTTGTAGTAGTTAGTAAACCAAGTTTGTAAATAAACGTTTTTCCAACGCTTGTCAGTGTAATAATACTTGTGCGAGCATGGCTTATTACGATTGGTGGAAATGGCCGCGGCAAGGCACACGTCGAGGACTTTCGTGGACGCCGGCTTCGAACGGCTCGACAACATTCCGAAGAGCATGCCACCACTGACTTTTATCATTACACATCATACACTTAAATATACACATTCCTTCATACGATCTACACATGTTTCACCATCATTCGGACGGACAACGTTCTTCATCATAATCATCACATTCTCTCATCACCCCCATAATCAATCATTTTGTGCAAACACAACGCGACGTCCGCTGATTTTTATTCTATTATCATTAATACAAATAGTGTATATTTGTGTGTGTGTGTGTTTCGCGCTAAATAGTACTACGTTTTCATAAAATAAGTTACGCATCTAGACTCTACGTACGTCATCACGATGTCCCTGCTCAACGTGACAGGTTAGTTCCGTGGTTGTACACTGTTTACTCTGATCTGCGGTTGTAGTCACATTTTCACTCTTATGTTACTATACACGCACACACATACATGTATGCCACATGACACACAATTTCGTATTTCCCACTGATTCCCATGCATAATCTTATCTTGCTTATATCGACCACGCCGACTATACTTTGTTCAACATTATTTTCACACCATACTTCTCGTTAACAGTTAATGAATGGCAATCCAATATTACTATTTATATTTACTTTCAAATTATAACACAAATAGTACGCTGGCCTTTTATTTTAATAACCATAAATTATTAACCCAATACAATAATTATTTATTTCATAAAAAATTTACGTATCAAAGTTTAACTAATTAATATTTTAATAAAATTACGACCTAAATATTAAACTTAAGCCGAACTTTAAATCTAAAAATCTACATGTGACTAAAATTATAAACGTTCCAAATTTGCTTTTAAGCAACTCCACCAAAATACACTTTTGAAAAATTCTGTTTTTTTTATAGTCTCCTATTAATTTGATATATTTAAGCATTTTTTCATGGTTACAATACTCATTACTTTGTATAAGAAAGTACGAAGGTTAAAAATGTGTCATACAGCACAAATAGCTTTAAATATACTATAGAACACCGTGCACTAAAATGCCATGTAAAGTGTGTTCTCATTACAATATCACTGTATATGTGCCGGTGTTTGAGGTGCACTATCAGCGACAACATGCGAGAAAAATAGAAAGAGATAAGCAAGTAGGTGTCACCACCACGCCATGCTTTCGTAATTGAGAATTATTCCATCTCTGCTGTAGTATTCTGTAAAGTATTCAACGAATTACGATAGAAGTCGTTGACTGACTTATAAGATAGGAACCTAATCGTTGATAGAATTTGTTAATTTGAAACTAAACGGTTTTTAATAACACTCATAAACAGTATTCGATCCGATTTCTTTAAGTATTTCGTCACTCGTCGCTCGTAAGACAAGCATTTGTCGCCTCTTCTTCTCCAAAGATACTAATCGGATTGATACCAAATTTGGTATATATATAATCTATAGGCTAAATTACTTAAATTGTATATTAGATATAAAATAAAGATTTTAGAAATTTATTTTGTTGATCATATTAAAAAATCGACAACGATTTCCAATATATGTTTTTATTAAATGTTTTTAATAATTGCTTAAACATTGATTTGATGTTATTAGTGACCTATAAACTATTGTAAATAAATATTATTTTAAATCGACAGTTATTAAAAACGTACAATACAGAAATATAGACACACATATATGCTACAGAACAAATCGTTTGCTTAGTATGTATATTGATTCAGTATACATGTTTAATACAGAGCGGAGTGTAATTTTCTGTTTACGTGCTTGTTTTTTTTAGAATATAATTAGTTATAGTTTTAACGATTTTATTGCGAAACTTCTACGATTGCATTATGCATGCTGTTGTTGTCAACAAGTCTCAGAAGTGGGTTGTAAATGGTAAGTGAAAAGCATGAGTGGACTAGTTTTATGACGCACAATATCATTTTATTTGTAATATTTAGTTTCTGAAAATAAATAGAAAATATGTTTTCATTCAACTTTATTTTTATAGTGAAGTATACTTGTCACAAAATTTGCGTAAATTTACATGAGTGCCTTGCACTAGACTTTCTTATGAGCAGTATGTTTTTTTTAATTTAGAATGGATGAATTTTTTAAAGTACCAAATTTCATTTCATTACAAATATTTATTATTATATATATTAGAAATTATTAAGGTTGCACGTTTTATAGTTTTCAATTTAAAATACATAATATTTTTATAACTTTTGGAATGCTTATCCACCATATAATTTTCGAACTAAAGCAACATAAATATGTTAAGATATTTAATTATTTAAATGACTGCTTTTATTAACTGGTGCACTTTTTGAAGTAACTTTTCAAACTAAAGTTGTGCTAAATATTAATAACTTTCATATTAATTATTACAAAGTGCACCTACTTCGGAGATATAACAGAAACTACAAAACAATCACTAGAGTTTACATGCACTTTCGGTTTTAATTAAAAAATAGGTGGCTAGACAAATCTTAAATTTAAAGTTTCGTTATTTTATCTTCAACAGTTTACGCTGTAGATTATTCTTTCTTATACACACACACTTACACACACACAAACACACACACACACCCATATTTTTTAATGGTTATTGTTATTTATATACATTCGCAAAAAAATGAATTTATAATTCTTGCAACATTATGTAATTTGGGAAATATACATTTAATTCAAGTATTTGTTTAAATATTACATTTATTATACGTATACATATTAAACATAATGTAGGGTTGCCCAAAAATTTTTTTATAGTGTGTTGAAATTAATGCTAATATTAACTCGTGAGACCTTTAGGCAAAAACATGTTTTCGTATATTATTACATACATTGCTTTAACAATGAAAACGCTAGATACCCCAAGAAGGGTTACGACAACAAGCTTTTTGCTCAAAAGGATGTCGCATCGTACAACGAACCCGATTGGTTAAAACATTTAAGGTGTCACTGTTTATAAGTACACCCGAAATTACCTACGCCGTTTGCTATATTCTAAATTTTAGTCTAGACCATACTAAATCGTTAAGATGCTCATAATTATAAACAATAATTGTATACATCTCAAACAAAACTCGTTATACATAAAAACACGTTTCGAATTAAAAGAGAATGATGTCGACGAATGTGCGTCATTCAATTGAAGCAGAAACTGAACGATAAATTGGTAAAGGATAATTGAAGTTTGCTCTTACGAGCAAGACAAAAGCACATCTACTTATGATTGCGTACGTGTATAATTAATGGATGTTTGAGCTAAGAAAATTTAATGAACTGTTTTGATGATACATTGGAAATAATAAGCAATCATTTGGAGCAAGTATTTTGGAGACCCATCCACAAGTAACGTAAAATAAGGAAAATTATTATATTATATAACAAATATTCTTATACTTGCAGATATTAATTTTTTGTTATTTCTTTAGTAAAAAAAATATTATTATTATTTGTATTCAAATTTCTTTCTACATATTTACAGTATCTAATTTATTTATAATGCGTTTTTATTCTGTTTGTTCTCCTCTTTAACTCAATTTCATTCATATTCCGGTGCCACTCATATAAATCCTATTCGACATTCTTTCAACATGCTAATATCATCTTATCTTCAAATATAATTTATCACCATTTCACGAATAAAATGTTAAAAAAAAGTTTCATTTTCGTAAAAAATAGTAATACACGGGTAATCTAATTGTATTTTATTTTTAAAAATATCCGCAAAGGCTTGCACTAAACTTTCTTATACGTATTTGGTTTATATATTCAAGCACAAATTTTGAGAGAGACGTCATCTCAAAGATAGTCAGACTCAATTCAGAGAAGGTCAAAAGATATATTTCCGTTAATATCTCGAGATCGAAATTTATCATGATTACAATACTTACTTATACTGCATATAAGAAAGTAAATATGTATTTAACTTATAGACATGAATTAATCGTCACTAACTCGCTCGTAAGACCATTTGTCGCTCCTTCTTCTCTAAAGATACTGATTAGATTTATACCAAATTTGGTATATATATATATAAATAAATTGATTTACTTATTCTAATCACATTTTACGAGTAGAAATCTCACGTTAAAATTGATTAAAGCTTAATTTTCCTTCATAATAATAAAAAAACCAGTGATTTAATTGTATTGTATTTTAATTAAATTATAATTGAATGAAATAAAAATGTGTAGGTTGTATTCAATTGTTGAATATGCCAAGAGAAGGTTTAGAAGAGCAGAACAGTAGGAAAGCAGTAGCTATGGATGATGTAGTGTTATCACTGCAGTGCGTAACCTATTGTGCTTTGGCGCACTAACTTTAAGTTTACGTGTAGCATGAAACGTTTATTTTATAATTATTATACAATATACCTTCATCACTACAGGTACATGTGAACCTTAGCATACCATAAACCACTTAAACATAACATAGCTATCGACTAGAATCTCTTGTCGGTGAGGTGTGTTTACAATTTTATATTGTTGAAAGATATCGCTATATAATTAAATTTAATTCAAAACTTTCATAATTAACTACAAATAGATTCGTTATCGTTATCCATAAACTTTCTTTCAATTCTTCAATATTAGGGTCTATTTATATATACTAATTTCAAATACGTATCAAAAATCAAATAATTTAATTTACGTTGTGTTCTCAATTAATTGCGAGGCTGAATTAATTTTTTATTGCCAAAATAACGTAATAATAACAAATAAATTACGATTACGATAAAAATAACGTAACAATGGCAAATAAATTACAATTGCGATATTTTTGTAAAGTATTTGTTAATAAGGATAATAAACAACAAAAAAATAAAAATTCAGAGCAAACTTTCATATATTCTACTCTATATGTACGACGTTTGTTCAATGCTCTTTCAGTGTACTAAGTAGAATGGAATGAACTAATACCGTGACATACAATTTCATTAAAATTGCCTACTTTATTTTCGAAAAACAGCATTTGCTTGCGCCGGTTTTACATGTTAAATACTTCAGAAATTAATCATTAAATATTCCACGAATATCAACACGAAGTGATTAATTCTTAGAATTGACATTGTATTTTAAATAAAACTCGGGTATTAAGTGTATTGTGACAGCTTTATAATTAAAAAGAAGGTCTTTTACGAATCTTTTAAAGAACTGTTAAAGCAAATTAAAGAATGACTATTCGCATTTATATATATATATATATATATATATATATATATATATATATATATATATATATATATATATATATATATATAAATGTGTGTGTGTGTGTTTGTGTGTGTGTGTACATAAAATGCGTACGGGAAGCTAGAAATTATGAAAATAACTATGCCAAGTCATGAAGTACCCTTTTAAAATTCTGTCATCAATCAAGTATGTTTCTGACGTTTAGTGACGTTTTATTTTTATAGAACTGGGTCATACATAACGCGTCGCAGGAGGCTATGTACTACCCCGCTATTATACTCTACATTTTATACCCCCTACCTCTTAGACTTTAATAACACCATTTTGATTTGAATTAACGATTTTGACTGTATAAATACGGCTGATAGTATAAAAACTACTTATTACCACTTGCATAAGTCTATATGTCTCATAGCACTTAAGAGATTCAAAGCCGATTTTAGACTAAAAGATTTGAACATGCTAAAAATATTGTACAACGCAATTTATTTTATTGTTGTCCACTCTTCAAAAGTCTTATCGATAATTGGACCAAAAGACATCATTTATTTTGAATGGCATAGAAAATAGTCAATATAGGCTGGTAAATAAACAAGAACCAGAACGAAATGACCAAACAAACCAGACAAATTCCAATATACGAACTAACACACAGACAACGAATTTCAAATCTATAAATAGCCTTAATAATATAAAAATGCCCTCAGCTTTTAAGGGCTCCTTTGTAAATAGAAACGCTTTCAGCGATTTATTTTATATAACAGGATAATTGTGGTACCAAATTTAAATTAGCCTTACGAACTAGTTTTGTATTTGCGAATTTATTTGATATTTTTATTGCTAAACTTAACCAGTAACCACCTCATAAAGGCACGTACTTTGAAGTGTCGTTTCAAGGTTTATCATGAATAAACGCATCGTATTTGCGACGCTATGTTTACTAAATGACCGTGGTAGCAAAAAGTAAATATGAAAGAAAATCTAGAAGCTATTTAGAAAAGCACAAAACATACACATGGAGTTCGTTAAAAATACGTTATAGGGAGGTGTCAGTTTTATACCATTGCGTGTGGAGCCCGGAATAACATCAGCGCGTGCGTATAACCGCGCGTGATGTTTAATTCTTGGCCAAATGTGGGTATATATTGAACAAGGGTTTTTGGAATAACGCGAATGTGTTATGTTATAATGGTTATGAAACGGTATATAGAATATTTACTGTAATAATTTAAGGGTAAATTAAGATAAATATTATTATACCCGCAGTAGGTTAAAATTATATTTACTATATATTCCTTAAAACGACATTAACAATTATTTATAAATATGTATTTCATAAAAAAACAAATATATATCCGAATATCGATCTATAAATAAAACTGAACAAAAATAAATTTATTTTAAAATTGTCTTTGTTTTATTTATTTTTAATTTCCTTTTCGCAGAAAATTATTAAATAAGCTCTTTTGAATTATAATAGCATTTTGGATTCTTAACTGCTAATCATAATCCAATTAATAAAAAACCTAAATTAAATTTAAATTCACTTCAGGGCAAATTAATTTCAGTTCATAATCATTAAAGTCTTATTACGAACATTCTTATGATTACCATATATGCTTTTTTTATGCTGTATGTATGGAATTTTTGGAGAATATAGAGGGGGGTTGGCATTTCTCAACAGGCCGCTGTGTAGGCTAGCGTCGCGCGCCAACTAATATCGATCGTAAAAAGGGGACCTCGTCCACATAGTAAACTCTATTTTAGGCTACAACCTGTATAAATATAGGCTCTGTTGACACAGGTCACAAACACAGGTCAAATTGTGCTGTCAAATATTTTATTGGTACTTCACCATGAATAATAATATTTAACATTTTTCGCATGCAGATTTATGCGTGAGATTTGTTAAAGCAATGTAAACCCTTTGTACAAAAAAATACTACTAATAAATTTTAACTTCTAAATTAGCTTATTGTAATCGCTATCAATATTTTTTTAATTGTAATTATAACATTAAAGAGAAATAGATGCAAAATTCACTAAATTTTAGTTAAATTTGGTAAAATTAGTTCAATTCTGAAATAAAGTGAACTATTTTTAAAAAAAATACGTGTTTTTATTCGTTTTTATTTACAAACCCACCACAAATTCATTGACGATCATAGTTTAAATTCCAGCTATCTTCTTTTCAATTTAATCAAAATTCTTTTAATTACGAAACATTTAAAATTATTTCCAAATTATACATTTTTTTTAACAAATTCGTAATTTAATTTACTTCATACAAACGTATAATTAATAATATTACAACAATATTAATAAATAATATCTGAATTCATAATAAATACTAGTTCTAAAAACTTTAAATCGTAATTTTTGGTAATAGATTAAAATTTGTGATTTTTATGAGAATTTTCTTACATCTACTATCGATTTGAAAATATTATGTAACCAAATTTATTTAATGTTATTCATTGAATGAAAAATAATTTCTTAATTAAATATACATATTTCAATAGCAGGAATTTCAAACATTTAATAAAATTCCTTGAGTAGAATAGATTTGGTTGCTTTGCTCATCAACTTTTATTATATTGCATATCTTTTGTATTACACTGCTAAATTATGTGTAACGAAAATTGTCGTTTATTAATTAGGTTACGCTATTTCTTATAAATGTTAATGCGGAGTTAATTAAATGTAAAACAGCAAGCGTGAATTTTATTATTATAATTCATTGGGTCTTATAACGCTTGAAATATATTAATACATTTGGCGAATACTTTTATAGTTCCCCTGATAATATCATTTTTGGGTGTAAAAAAATATGTTTAACTATAAATTATATAGCATGTATATAGTATAGCATAATTTATACATTAAATAACATCATTCATTACGGTTTTTAATAAATTGTGTTTACGTTGCGTAATAAGTATGTCGCATAGATGTTTAATTTTTTTCGCAAACGAGTTACGAAAGTATTATTATTAATGAAAGTAAATGCTTAAATAATATTAGATACCGTCAAATTTGGTGGCATTGTCTCGAGTGCAATTGTCCAAAATGGGAAAAGTTTTATTCGTTTCGCAATAGAACGTTTTACAAAAATGTTTTTTTCATATTATTTCATTAGTCCTGTTATAGCAAAATTTTCTAAAGTTTCTATTGCGAAAGTGTTTAAGCAAATGTAACTTTTCCCATTTCAGACACCACTTTGGACCAAAACCACCCAATTTACCAACATAATATCTATTCTGATTGCTTTGAAATAATTATTTTGACCATTTTATTTAATCAAAAGCTGCATTTGCTTGTATGATCTCATTTGTTTTATAAATTTACAATCAAGGTACCCTTAATTAATTAATTATTAACACACATTAATTACTTATTGTTTTCACAATAATTTTTTCAAATTTAATATTTTTATCGTATACGCTTTTAATTTAAATTAAAATAAGGGTGATGCGATTACAACTCATTTAAACCCAGCGCTGTCCGCGACCAAACGTTCACCCTAAGTATCCTCGTCTTCATGGCCTTAAATCCCCTCTTATCCGTTGTCTTTAATCCAACACAGGCTCCGGTAATCCGTGCACCACCGTGATGGTTAGATACGGATACTTTCGAGGTCCGAAGCAAATTATACGCAACACACATTCTGATTACAGCAAAATTCAAATTTGATATTCGCTTGTTGGATGATGAAAGAATGACTATTTTATCGCGCAATAACTACTTTTTTTTTTGTGACGCTAATGAAAAAATACTTATTTTTGGGTTGGGTTTGGCTTGGTTTGTACATGCTACGTGATACATTTAATTTTTGTTACTGAGATAAATGGTTATGTGGTTATGACGAGGTTTAATTCTTTAGGGATTTTGTGTTTTTGATATTGTTCAATTTGCGGCAGCACTATTTACCATATAGAAGCAAATCTACAATTTATTGCAGCCAATACAGACCGGCGGCATCATAATAATAAATCAACTTCACTGAATCTAGTTAGAATTTAGGTCAACTTATAATAAACTATTATCTCTAGTTACTAGTTAATATAAAATATGTTATTTTTGTAATAAAGTTACATTGGTTTCGTTTATGATACTATATAATTTATTATAGATTAACTATTGTTTTGAATAATGTGATACTTACATATTCTGTTTAGAATACTCTACAGTTTGTTTGTTTATGTACCCGTAATTGTTTGTTCGATTGTACGAATCCAAAATAATATTATTTAATACATAAATATGAAATTATAAAGAATTTTCTTATTTTACAACTTGACGCCGAAATGGTTACAAATAAAATAAATTTACGTATGTTAAGTACGTTTTCAAACATATTTGTTAATAATGTCTCGGAAAAGTTAAATTACCAAATTTAATAATATACAATTTTTTTTTGAAGAACGTGAAAAGCAATTTTGTATATTTTATTGGATATTTGCCCAAAATCAATTGCGATGGTTGGAAAGTGTTTAATATTAAATATAACTAGAAATTGAATGTAATATTTCGTATTTTTGTAAGTGATATGTCCTAAAACAGTACTATTTCATAAATTTTGACAGAATTCTATTACTAGAAAACTAACACAATTCCGCGGTATAAAATTTTATTTACCCTTGTGGGAAATGGCGATACAACTAGAATTTTGCTTTGGGCAAAAAACCCAATACTGAAAGTGTTAAATCATTTTAAAATATAAGCTACGTATGGGAATATATAATAGTATTATAGAAAATTAATATATTCCCAGAAATTCTTGTGGTTTTATAAGAAAGTGTAATGTTTAAAAGAGCGAAAGATTGCGAAAGGTACGAAAGAAATTTTATGGAAGAATCTGAAAATTATGGAAGGTTTCGCTGGGGAATCTTTGAAAATTGCCTAACCTGCGAGATATAAATAAATTACTTAATACGAACGTGCTCCCGGGTTTTATCTTTAATGATGGTACAGTAATACACCTTGGTATATTCCTTCTTGACTAATTTAAATGGAAGTTTGAACAAAAATTATGAAATAGCTAACATAATAAAATCTAACATCAAAACAATTTGACCAAAACTGGACCATAGCCCTAACCAAATAACCAAATCAATATTGAATTCTACCGTAACATAAACCGAAAACCGCTAGCGTATTTGCAGTTATTTGCATATGCGTTATCTGTCAAACGACTATGGAAAGTACTTTGAACCAATTTGTGTTGGAAAAGTGTAGTACATTCACCAGTAAATACCCACACATACACACATAACAACAACGAACCATACGACTCATATTTTTCCTATACAACGTATAAACAAATATTTTAATCACGGAAAATTTTTTATATGGAAGTTTCGGTTTGCTTGTCTATATGATATTTATTTTATTTTTGTCTTGATAAATCTTAGCAATGAAAACTACTTTTTGTAAGCTAAAAGATACACAAGTGTCATGACAAATACTTCAATTTCACACAAAAGAATTCCTGTTTAAGTTCGAAACGATAAAACTATTTGTAGCCACATATCAATCTCGTTTTTTCTATCAAAACATCGCGATATTTGATCATATTTTCATTCCTATATAACAAGCATTTGGTGTTGTAGATCAAGCTTTTTATGCGACAGAATATCGATAAAGTTTAGACAGCAGGGAGGATATGGTCGCATTGAAAATCTGATTTTTATGCTTGTTTGCGTAGGATGATATTTTCTTGAAAACATTTTTACACGAAACATGAATGTATTTCAATCTATATTAGATTACGTCCAATCAATTTGATTTTTACGGATTTCTAAACGACATTTTTAAAACTGTATATTCAATAGGTATTTTTAGATTGACTATTTATAAATGTTTGACATTGAAATAAATAAGAGACTCAATTTAATAAGAAATTTCCGCATTTAAAACAAATTTGTACCTACGTAGTGCGCATTTAATTTATGATCTATATTTAAATATACCTATAGAATTAAAGCCGATTCAATAAAATATAAATATATTTAGTATTAAATGTTGATTTACGTATAACTGATTGATGTTTTCTGAATAAATTCTTAAAAGAAAATCAGAAAAAGGACGAAAAATTAATTAAATTTATATCTCCAGTAAATTAATTCACTAGTTGGTTAATGTTCCGGTTAACCAAAGCCGCTATAAAGTTACAAGTTTTGTAACTGTCACAAACTCGTACACTTTGCCCGGCCTTTGGCACATTTTATTTCGCAACTGGTTACCCGTATTTATTGATTATGGTAATAGGCCTAAGAAAATTAGCACTAGCAAATTATGTAAATTACTTGAATGGGGAATTTTGTTTGCGAGCGCCTGTACATTGTTTTCTTTACTTTACCAAGTGCACTTGGCTTTTAAAAAAATGTTTCTATTTTTATTTTCGCGTTCTTCGCAATGACATCTTTTCATCTCGTCGTTTGATCTGTAATCTTCTGTTGTATTTTTAACGAACAATACTTGAATTCCTTAGTTCGTCGTACGCACAAAAAACTCAGTTCAGCAGTGCATTTGTTAAATTGTAAAAAGAAGCGTCTTAAGGTAGTGAAAACGCCACCATTTAGTTTTGTGTAATGCTCATAATTGAATAAAATAATGAGAATATTATATATATGATTGGATTAACTATAATAATATTTGGTTTTAAAAATGAACACCATTTAATATCCATTAAAAATTACATACTGAAATTGCTTTTATTGCCGAAAAATGTGAAGTATTTTGTTTAACGTATTTATAAAGTTAGGAATTCAAGTTAAATTTTGCTGTCAAAACTTCTAAATATACTTTATTTATGTTTGTATCTTTTAATCAGATCGTTTTTGATTTATTATTTCGTATTCAGTACGTGTAAGGCCTGACATTTCCACCTTTAGATAAATATTGGCCAGATAAGCATGTAAAGAATAAATAACTTATCCAGAGATTTATTTGGAGATGGAAATTATCTTTAGTGTTGACGGATTTCCACTAGTTACCGACATTAATGGTATTGGCATTATTGGTAACGTTCTCAATATCCAAAGTTCATTATTTTGAAATATCACCGACCCAAATTAAGTAGATAACAGCACTAATCCCAAATAAACTTAAGCCGGCTGATGAGTCAATCTTGTTCGAATAAAGCTCGGCTATCCGATGAAATAAACGGCGAAGAAAGCGAAGGAAGCCGACACACTAACACACAGGGTGGATTCGTGCGCGTGTTGAAAACGAAAAGGTCTTCCTTATATTAGGTTCATTTCCGATACTCGTCCATAGCGTTGGTGAACAGTGTTGATGGAACGATCATCCCCCATATACGACGCCATTGCCATCACCCAGATCGTATTCACTTCCGGTTTTTCACAAAAATTAAACGGTAAATGGTTGCATGAGATTTACGATCGTAATCACAACTCATTTAACCCAGGTGTAATGACAATAAGAAACTTGTCGCCATTTCTGCGACAGCAAACTTATACGTGTACTATGTCTGCTCAATTCGCGACCTCTGTGCTACGTAATATAATTTCATTAAAAGTTTTCATAAATAATGATTGCCTTGTTGCGATAGAATTGTTTGTTGGCGGAAAATAAATAGAATTTGTTGTTCTCAGACGCGAATATTTTTGTATGATAATTGATAATCATCTCTCGTAAATTGGTTTCGCAAAAAATTGAAAAATTCTCTTGTCGTTTTTTGATTTGTCCTTGATCGTGAATGGGTGTCGCAGAAAATACATTAAATTGTAATTGCAGGCATAAGAGTTTTTTATGCGTTCTCTTTTTTGTTTTGTCCATTATAAGAAAATCGCAAAACACATTAATCAGTGTCAAGGAAATAATAAATAAGCTATCTCTGGCCGTAAGACATAGAATCTTTTATAGTTTGGGAAGTAATGGCGATGAAGACGGTAGAGGTACTTGGGTACTAGCAAATGCATCGCAGCGGTGGTTAAATGTACTTTAAATGGCATCCACGTGACACCATCACGGATAAAATCATACACGTTGTTTGATTTATTTTGTTTTCATTTCGTTCAGAAATGACTAAATGCATAAGATCTATGTTTAACATTCCTTAATGTTGGCTTACACTAAACGTTTGCAACTTCCTGGTGGTAGTAAGTTAGAAACTTGGTTCGATCTTTTTCAAACTGTATACCTACTGAGCCTCAGGTCAGTTTGTAAGTGCTTCCTTTCTCATTCCTACGGCAAGGTATTTGCGTGGTTGGTTGGTATGTTGGATGGCGAAAAGGCCAATGTCTGACGTAAAGCATATCGGTCACGCGGTGGGTCTGACATTCCCTGGGCCTCCGCTCCGGCTCCGGCTTCGGCTCCGGCTCCAAGAGTCGACCGTGCAGTACCGTGTGAGATCGATACCACGACATAATATCGTAATTTCACAGGCGGTCGTGTGTGATATAGAACGCCGTTGGTTTTATACCATAGGTCCATTGCTTTTTGTTTAAAAATATCATTTATATTAAATTAATCTACAATATATCACACTTTTTCACAAAAATGTAGTAGCAGCCAACCTATTTCCTACTCCATTTATATTCATCAAACCGTTAATTATGCTTTTACTTTCTTATACGAAGTAATAAATAACTATTATAATCATGAAAATAATTCGATATTGCGATTCTAACAGAAATATACTTTTTGACCTTCCCTGCGTCGAGTCTGACTATTTTTTGAATGACGCCTATCTCTCCCTCTCTCTCTGTGCATGTGTGTATATATTTGTATTTATAAAATGGATATATATTTTTGAAATTTATATTTGTAAATTTAAAATTAAAATGTACTTTACATAAAAATCTTCCGCGTGCAAATCAACTCGTTTCGCATGTTACATTTGCTACGCGTGTCTAATAATCTTAAGCATATTTTGAGTTATGTTAGCAATCTGTATTTTATTCTGATAAATAAAGCGAAATCATCACGCGCAAATATTTGCTAAAATATTTTATCAAAAAATAGAGATTCATTGGGCCGATAGCAGTTTGAATAGAAGGTTAATCTGTATTGGAAAAATATGTACACCGAGGCAGTACAGTATTGAAAATAATATATATATATATATATATATATATATATATATATATATATATATATATATATATATATATATATATATATATATATATATATACATAATTATTAAATCAAAATTATAATTGCCAATTAGATATAAAAATAGTTACTTTGTTCAAAGAATTTTACTACACCAAGTACGTAAATGATAATTAATTTATTAATTTTAATTGCGACTCATGTTATAATTCTTGGTAGAATAATATGATATTTATTATCAGAGATTATAAATAAAATAATTTAGTAGAAGCTTCTTTTGATATTAATTATATTAGTTTTGTGAAGCATTAAAAACATATGAATTTTATAAAGGTGTGGTTTAAGATTTGTCGTAGTTCGTAAAATGATTTAGAGATATTGCAACACGAAATGTAATTATACGTGCGTACATTTAATTTGCGATGTATATGGTGACTTTATCCTTGATCCTGCGCAAAATACGTAATTTTATTAATCAAGCGAACAAACATATGTAATCCAGGAGTTAATAAAGTCCAAGGTCAATTCTGATTTGTCCTAATAATTAGATTTGGCTTAATAATTAGAGCCAATTTGGCATTTGCAATAAATTAATTTTAATTGTGGTTAGCGTCACAAGTAAGTAAAGCTGTGGTCTTAAGTACACAACATGTGTATTCGTCGCTTTGGTATCCGTAATACCGATACTGTCGCTTTTGCCATGTGTATGTGTAGTTCCACTGTGCCCCAATAACGTTTGATTGGGAAGCGCCGCTCCCGGAGCTAATTGGTTTAGGTTGCCGCAGAGACTCTGCCCCAAAGATTTCCTTTCTTCCCGTTCTATATTAATAGGCGTGCGCGTGTACGACACAATTTTCAAATGGGTTGCCTTATAACTACACATGATGTTATTAATTATTAATAATTTGATACACTTATCCGTAGGCGCTTCACGGAAAATGAGAACATCGCTTTTATTGATGTTGTTATAAACATACATATATAGAACATATGATATGTTTATATATCGTAGCATCTATACCGTAATCTTATTACGCAAGTTAATATTTACTTGCATATATAAGATTTATTTGACGAATAAATCAAATAAATTGATGGTATAAAATTGCTGAGTTTTTATAAGATTGATTTAAATATATTACGATACCGTATAATTAAAGGGCTATAAAAACGTGTATCTTTCCACAAATTTTATTGTTGAATTTATCATTATAAACTGTTTATTGAAGCATGTGGAAATTTGTTTAAAGTCGCGAGATATTTAATAAAAATTGAGACTAATTTAAAGAAAACATCAATTTTCTACAAAATTGTACAATTATTTATAATTGTATACGAATATCATTTCACAATTTTATTCTCTTTACGTAATTAGATTAAATATTTAATTTCGTTTGATATTTACATTTATATATAGGATGTGGAAAATAGTATATATTAAAATTTTTCTTGAATTCGAAATTGGTTTAAGTGGATTAAAATTGGAATTCTATGCAGATCAAATTGTATACACTTAAAATATCAATTCAAAAAGATCTATTAGGTATCTGCGTATGATACGATTGAATTAATAAAATAATAATATTATTATTTTATTTTCAATTGAAATCGTTTCGCTGAGTTGAAAGGCAGAGATAAATGAAGATAAAAGCATAAGAACCGGCGAAAACTGCATCAAAGAGAACATTTTATTATCGCCTTATTCTTATTTGACGAAATAACTCTCTTTGCACGCCTGTGACGTCACTAGTTGTGTTCAACTGGCTGCTTTTACGCCGCTATTCGACGATTGACTACAAGCAGACCAGAAACAAGAAGAGACAAGAGGGCAAATGGAGATTTGACAGGCAGAGAGAAATGAGAGAGAAACAAACAAAGAAGGAGAAAGCTATCGCTCAAAAGCTTGCCCTGAGTCGCCAGAAGCTCCGTCATCTCTGGCAGCTCAACTGGGGTTTTACGATTGCCAAAGTAGAACCTCCAGCGAAACATGGCCTAATATGGAATATCAGGATAACAGCGATTTACATCATTAATTATTTCTAATTTCTACTTCCTCTATATCCCAAATGTATCCTTTCGGCCTTAGTTGCAATCAGGGAGTATCCTTTAGGCCAACCAGAATGAGAATAGAAGACGCACAAAAGTACACAACGCTAATTAATAAAATTGCGATGCATGCTATTGAAGTCAAAGATGACTAGGAGCTTGTTAAAGCAGAAAGTTAAGTTGAAATTAATTTTGTGCATCTTTTAGATTGTCATTATTCAAAGTGTTCCATTTTAGACTACTCTTCTAACCCAAAAAGACATCTGTGTAAACCTGCACGAATACAGAATTTGAACAGGAGTCGGAGGATGCTGGTTAGAGTTAAGGTCGCACGCACCATTTAAATTTTGTAGAGCGTTCCCCTGCGTACGGAATACCAACATACTCAGACAAAATATTACCGGAATTTTATATTTCAGTGAGCGAAAAAATTCGGCGTAACACTAACGTCAAACCGTTTTCACGGTTCTATTTTCTGCGATCCCAATAGACCCACCGTAGTTGATTGAAAGAAAGGTCTGTTGGTGGTAAAATGTATATACATTAGTTTTTGGAAAGAATATTAATATTTCTAAAGATTTGTGTACAATGGCATGTATTTGTATGTATGAATGTTGGTATGGAAATATGTTGAAAATTGTATGGCACTTCATTTAGAAGAAAAAGCATTATGCTTGATATGAATTAAAATAATAAATTCCCTTCTTTTTGTTATGGCTATGCGTGCATATATTGAAGTTAAGGAAATGAATAATAGCGAAAGAAGAAAAAGAAATGAATCACAATGATGACATGTGTTTATATGTGTCTCTTTCTTACTAAATGGCTTTTGATTTATTTTTTCCCCCTAGCAATGCTAAAGACATCATGTTTCGTGATATCGTTATAAATAGCTACGTGAATCAGAAATGGCTTCTTGGGTAGCTGGTATATATATTTTTTTCTTTTAAGAAAACTGTCAAAAACTATTTACAACAGTTTTATTTGACAAGTAAACCACGCTTCATAAATAGGCGTTTATTTATAAAAGTGTTTTTGAGCTTCACTAATATAGCAAACCAAGTATATCATATACTACAAAATCATATTTACGATTTCGAAAATTTGTATTTATTTCTCAGTATTAACTAATGTAGATTTCAATTTCGTTTATTTGAAAGTCATCATACGTAGCTGTAAATATACGCCATTCTAAAATTGTCATACTTGATTCAGGGAAGGTCAAAAGGTACTTTCTAGATCGATAATTTTCATGATTATAATGTATTACTTCATATATGAAAGAAAAAAGATTGTCATAGTATGAGAATCCTCGAAATATGTGGATTGTGAATGAATAGTGTGAAAGCAAATTTATGAACTAGCGGATTAATAAAGGGTGTATGATGAAATTGAATGAAGTGAAAAAAGTATGTAAGGTATTGAGTTGAATGCTGAAAGATTGTCAAGATGGGATTGAATGTAAAGGGTTTTCTGTCACTCCATTTTATTGGAATAGATATGATGTTATGTATATGTGTAGCCATAAACATCAATATTCCGTATGACTTGATTGAATTAGTAGTTATTGAGAGTACCACAGCGTGACCTTAGATTGCTGTATGTCAACAGCAGAGGTCTATGGATAATAACATTTAGCGTTACCTACAATTAAATTGATTTTCACAAACCCGGCCGGCGACCCGTTTATTACTAGAACGCGATTGGATTTATTCTCTAATTAATTCTCGCTTGGTTTGTTAATTGTGTCTGTCAATTTCGAATTAAATATATATATATATATATATATATATATATATATATATATATATATATATATATATATATATATATATATATATATATATATATTGCGGGTGTCGGCACACCACATGTGGTCGTTTTTCTTTAATGTTTTGATGAAATATAGCGGACAATAACATTGGGTCCAATGCACGTATGGCGTTATCATGACTACCAAATGAATATCGCGGAATAATTTACCATATGGTCGATTTGCTTCACCGTCATATACTCGTAGATATGATATATTTTATCATAATTATTGCAAATACATAAACAGCTGGTACGAATTTTCTGAATACCTTTATGCTATCGGTAAACCGAACTACGTACGTTATTTTGGTTATCTAATAATATTTTAAGTCATATTTGTTGCACTTTACTATAATTTCAATTACTTCAAATAAAAAGTTATTGAGGTTTATGAAATGTTCTCGGCCTTTTAATTTATTAATTAACAATCCTAAAACTATGTATTAAATTTAATCTCAACGAAGCATTTACAAAATACAAATAAGCTACATATATTTAAAGACAAAATAATCAATAAATAATATCTTTTAAAACCACATTGCATTGCCTACTCAATTCTTTTTTATTAAAAACATTAAAAGCCATTGATAATCATGCCATATCTATGTATTGTTATAAATGTTTACAAATTTGTCATTGTCTTTTAATTAAAATAAGCAATTTAAGAAAAGCGGCACTCTAAATAATTATTGAGATGATGAATATCTTAGGCCGAAAATTACAGTTGAAGCTCAATTTTTGGTTTACCCAATCCATAAGCTAATCCTCACAGATTTACAAAATTGCCTATTTCGGATAGAAACACTTACCAAGCTTAACAAAATTGTGACTGTATTTGCTTCTTGCTTCTTACCAATTGTATTTATGCTAGTAACAAAACCAACTTTCAGTTTGGATTTAATATACTTTAACAAAAGGATCTGCAATAAAATTTCGCATTATTATTTTACATTTTAATAAGTACTACATATAATAGTGTACTATATGTTATTAAGTTTAAATTTGATTGTTTGTTTGGTGCTTATAATGTAGGTAAGGTTTATTTGTAGGTAGTAATTTTTAAATAAAATTTACATCTAAGAGTATATATTCATTTCTTTGGTGAACGCGTAAATTAACATATGTTGAACATTTCTTCAAATAAGTATAAAGGAAGTTCGTATAAAGCTGTTTAGTATGAACGTAATATCCCATAAATGTAATCATTCCTTATTTTATTGATCTGAATTTGTTATCGTTTAGTTTTGGGTTATTCGTGCCCTAGTCACAGTTATCATACACTCCTCTTTGAACTTAGCTTCTTCCAAGTCTTTGTATGCTAAAGAGAATAGAGTTGTATCAGCAGAAATTATTGAGACATGAAGGAAAATCTATTTCAACCTCATTTTCTGGCAGTTTCAAATTTCGAGTATACATTCAGAGATATGTTAATCTTAACTGTATATCTTTCGGAACTAAAAGTAAAAGTTACTGTTTTGAAGATTCAAGCTATACAAAGAAATAAGATAATTACATTTGGTTCAAAAGGTTTTGGAAGTGTGAATGAAAAGCACTTATAAATAAATTTGAATAACTTCCGATCAATATCTAATAAAAAACATCAAGAGTATCATTATCATATCTTGTTATAATTTGTATTATAAGACTGAATCAAGAACAGATTTAACCTCTTGATGTTTCCTGTTCTATTACTACGTGTAAGAAAGTAATAAGTATTCAGGGTGAAAAAGGTAATAAAAACCAGAAAATGACCCGCATTTATAATGAAAATTATGAATAAAATAGTTGTGGTTATCGTTTTTTTTTGTGTTTACTCGCCTATTTATGGATTTCAATTATGTTTGTCATTTAGATAGCGAAATTACATTACTGACCGTAATGGACAACTTAATCGAATTGGACGCTGATTTGATGTTTCCGCCTGTTGTCAACTACGCTTTTACTAGTTTACGTTCTGAATTTTTATTCTTTTTATACTTTTCTATAGAGTTGTAATGCAATATACATCTACGTATTGTCCACTGCAAATAGCAACAGTGCACACAGTACAAGAATTCTATTTATCGATCAAAACAATTACAATTCTTTTAAACTCTTTTGTTAAAATAAATATATATTTCGAACTAATATTGCTATATAGAATAATTATTATTTGGTTTAAAATACTAAAAAAAAAAACATTATTTCTATTATTCAGCTTGGAAACATAAAAGCAAAAAATATTTGAGGGAAATGTAGCAGCAGATATTATTTTAAGTTGCCGCGAGGCTATTTTCAATTCATGAGATTTCGCAACACTTTTCTGTTGTTGATATCGCGGTGGTGTTGTTTCATAATAGAAAGCCGAGTGTTAGGCTGAGTGTTTTTATAACAACAAATGTACGTACTGGGTACAGAGTGAAGTATGTATACGTGGAGAGTGCTTTGTAATTATTATTTTTGAAATGCTGTCAACAGTGTTGGTTTGTGGTTTCAAATTGTAGGATTTGAAATAGTTGGTAGGTAAAAATTCAATTTGAAACTCCTCGTATTGTTATAAT
The DNA here is from genome assembly GCA_944738965.1 of Nebria brevicollis. Classification (NCBI taxonomy): domain Eukaryota; kingdom Metazoa; phylum Arthropoda; class Insecta; order Coleoptera; family Carabidae; genus Nebria; species Nebria brevicollis. Next base: position 17,166,057 of record OX122897.1, read on the forward strand.
ACATTATTTTGCTAAATATATCTTTTAATTTAAAATAATTGTTTTATATCTTTCTTGAATTTATATAAATTTGAAATTATTTCACACAAATAAATTAATGCAGCTTATACAAAGTCGACTTATAGATACTGTTAGACTTTTGCTAAGTCTAATACCAAAGTATAAGTTACACTTTAGGTGGCAAATTTAAATGTGTAGATCTTTTTGAAACGCTTTAGAAATATTTAGCGGAAATTTTCTACGTGTAAAATGTGTATGTTGCAGTTTATTTCTGTTAAATAATAATGTACCACATACTGTCATATACATAAACCCATACAAACACAATATACAATGCAAAGATAATATGAACCGTTTCACTTTGTGTCCGTGCTCGGTGTGTCTGTCCGTGGCCGATGCCGATATTTGCTTCACTCAACATTGAGCGGTGTTGTGTGATGTGATGCTGTTCTTGTTCGTGGCAACTTTGCACTTCTGCTTTTATCTAACAACGATATTCGTTATGCAAACGGCCGCTTTGTAAAGTTTCAGGATCATGTCATTCGAGCTTTTTTTCTTTTTTTATTCATAATGGCTGTTTTAAGATTACAGCTATTGCTGTCTAATGCAATAGAGATCAAAATCTTTCAGTAATCTATACTTAAAGAGTGAAATATTTCTCAGTGACTGGTTTAACTTTTTTATTTCGTATTACATAAATATTTTACATTATACATTTTAAATAAAATTAATGCCACTTTAATAGAATATAGTTACCAGTTTTCTAACATTTATGGAAAAAGGATGTATATGCGATAGAATAAATTTTAGAGTTCCTATTAGTTATTTACATTTGAGATCAATATGAAATATGTAAATGCAAAATTTCCAGAGCGATTTCATCCAATTTACAAAATATTATTTACTACCCTATTTAAAATGAACTTTGAACTTATTTCTAAAATTAATTTCTTATCTGAATTTCAATTTAATAGTCTAGGTATACTTTCGGGTCTAGTATTTAAGTTTGATAGAGTTTTCCGAGTTGTACGAAAGTTTGATTAAATCCAGTTGTCGATTTGATTGTTTTGTTATTTATTTTTTTGTGTGCTGTTTTTTTTACTGTTTTCTCGTGACAAATGACTTGCGAAATACAAACGGGCCGTTTGATTTTTAATTGAAGAAAAGCGTCTATCGGGTAAACAATTTGAATTTATTGAATCTAATTTGGTTCCATTTTCAAACAAATTTTTTTATTGAAATTTATTTCACATCACTGTGATTTGGAAAATTTATATAAATCATATACACTCGTACATATGTTTGTCAGTCGCTAGTTTGTAAATTTTAATTTTATAGATTTTCGTCTGAAAATGCGCATCTATATTTATCCAAAATTTGTAAAACATTTATTTTTATTATAATTTTTTATTTATTTATTTCTAATCAAAATGTATTTGTATTAAGAAGGAAAAAATAACATTTTTAAAATTGTGTTTGGGTGTAAGTGTAAATATAAAATTCGTTTATAATGTTATTTACTACGAAAAAGGTCTTTTGGTAATTAAAAATAAAATTAGATTAGTATCGCGATTGGGTACTCGCTGTGAGTTTCCACAGCTAGTATAAATTCTAAATTGGTGCAGTGGTTCAAGTGGAAATACCAATACTGTTTATATTGATAGATAAGTTTTCGTTCGGTAATCCATCGTGCTGATAGCAGAGAAATCGATTTTGGTTGGTTTCCGAATTGGGACGGCCGGCTGAGAGCCTAGCGCGCAAATGTCCCGGAAGCATTGCCATAAATTATCAATTCTCTAGTCTGCCTTTGTAGCTGTGCTACACTTGCATTAACAATTTTACCACTAAATTCATCTCTCTCTATTTTAAGCTATTTCCTATTATTCTATCCACAAAGTTATCGTTTTGTTAACAAATTATATCAATCACTAATAAATATAATTGCAATTGCAACCTCTTTATATGTATATATAATTTACAACTTTAATCAAAAAGTTCGGCATATTATTTGGAATGAATTACTATGCAATCAAATGGTGTTAATTATAATTATTTCGAACCACAAATCTTTTCTATTAGCAAACCCAGTTTGATCGAAATTACGAACAGTACACAATTCAATATTGTGCAATATGCATTTGGTGGCCGGACCGCGGTAACTAGGGCCAAACTTAGTTAACGATGTAACATGTTTGAAAGTTGAGTGTGGTAACAATGTTAACTGTGGTTACAACAGGTAATCGGGTTGCACGTGTACACGTGTGTAGATGATGAAGTTTGTGTAGCGTTCGATACTGGTACTATCATTAAACGAAAGGGTGGAACGGGTGTATCAGGCGAGAGCAAACTTGGCGAGAAATGGTAGTTTTTAGTGCTTTTGTGATAAAGTACATGTTTGTTTTACTGCGATATATTCAACGATAGATGTGGCGCAATATATTGTACACTGTAAACATATATTTTACTATACATTTTAACGTAAGGTTGAACATCGTGCAGTGTATTTAGAAATATTATGTTTTTAGTGTACTATAACGCAATGTAATTAGGTACATAAAATATCCATTAAAATTACAGACGTTTTTACAGCGGAATGCACATATTTTATTAGAATAAATGTTTTCTGTATTTAAGATGCAAATTTAAAAAAAAAATGCATATATATATATATATATATATATTTTCAAATCCTTAAGAAATAAACAATAAATCAGTAATAAAATATTCTGTGTAGTATATCAAATTTTTTTAATTATAAAGACGTTTTAAACATAATTAGAATATAATTATTAACAAAATACATAAGTATTTTACAAATAAGAAATGTAAAATTTTAAGTTGAAAAGATTTTTTCTAACAGAGTAAACGATCCTGGGTTAATTAGGATCAGACAAATTCGTCCTAGACAACTAGTCCCCAAATTAAGTCGTCTTTGCACAATTTGCCACAATTACACAATTCGTCCCCGAAATTTCTTCCTCAGCAATTAGTCGTCGACAAGTCGTCCTTGATAATTCGTGCCTGATCTCAGATCTCAGACAATTCATTTGTCAGAGACGAATTGTGTATTCTGCAAGGACGAATTGATCTGTATCCAAATTGTCTGGAATAAATTCACTTCAATTTATATTTCTGCCTCTTGCATAATTGTGAAGAATTTGTAAATCGATAAAACATATATTTATGCAAACAACCCCGGTTTAAAACTGTCTGATCGCAATATATTAAATTATTGTTATGAGAATATCAGAATAAACCTATAAGAAACTGATTTCCTGCAATATTTTGAACTGAATTAATTAAACATTACTAAAGCACATCCTCGACATTTCTAATTCAACATGTCATTCAAGTATTTCATCGATTACTGTGGTTTCGCGTTGTGGTACTCTAAAAAGTTTTCAAAAGTTTCGCAAACTAACATCCAATTTATCTACCCTAGATTAAATATCTGGAGGTACACATTATATATTCACAAATCCATACAAAACTATTAAAATTACAAATTTCCCTCAGACTAGGCAACCGCGTATAAAGTATTTTGATGCGAGCGTTAAAAAATTGCTAATTAAAATTTACTTAATTTAAATTAATCAATCTTTCAATTATAATTAAGACTATAATTCTAATAAAAACAAATTCATTTAGATATGAATTTATAATGTCAGTTTGGGCAATATATTTTACTTGTGAAAAATATCAAACAAAAATCGTGTTGCGATAGAATTATTTCAATAATTTACTACATTCGCCGAGGCTCATAAAACAATTTAAATTCCATTAATTATAATTATAAGTATGCAAACTCTTTTTAATTATAACTCGTAATTCAAACGTACTTATTAACTCTTACATGTAAATACTTTACCTGCTGTATAGCATAAAAGTTTGTTAATTTAGTATAAATTTTTTAAAAACTAATTTAAAAGTATGTAAATTGTTCTTAGTTAAATCCTTTAAAAATCCTATTAGGACGACGGTGAATCGACAAGCTGAATTATAATTTATTTTTAAAAACAAGGATAACAAGCATATTGTCGTTCCATAAACTTTAATAATACACAATTGAAATAATTTTATTTATAATAGCAAAAGTAAAAATTTCACAAATAAAATAACTATTTATAAACCAATTTTTTACACATACTATACATAAAATCTTGTCTATTACAAACACGATTTGTTAAAAATGTCTTTTATTTTCTATTTCTTGGAGCATAAATTTCATATTTGTACATGAAATAACAAGAACTGTACAATTGTGTGGATAAAGTGTTTTAAGTAAACTTTAGCATTTCCTGTGTTTGTGACATATGTTTAATGTTGTGTCATTTAAATGTTGTTAAAATTGTTTATTAAATATATAAAGATAACTATTATCCTTTCTTCATAGCTTGAGTAATATAATTTTGTTGAATAACACAATATGGGTAATGTTTGTCAATATGAATAAAATGCAGCAAATAGATCTACGCTATGCGCCAACCAAAGTAACTAGAGCAAACAGCAATTGTTGTTGTATCACAAGTAAACAACACGTATAACTTTAACTACATGACATTTATGGAACCACATTTCATTATTCAAGCGTCCATATGCTATCAAAACCAAATGCAATTAAAACTTCTGCTTCTCTTGAGTCAAATTTGTATCAAAAGGTGCTGGAATGGAATTATATTTGTATTTGTAAATTAAATTAAAAGCTTTTGTTATTTATTACTAAGCTCGAGTAAGAGTTTTTACAGTTTACATTTCGTGTTTCACTATTGAATATTGATGTTTGAACTATAGAAATCATTTAATAATTATTTTCTCAGAATACATATCGTAAAATCGCACATATAAGTTGCATGCCGCTTCCTTGCTTCATACAACCAATGAATTCCTAAGAGGTAATATGCAACATTATATACCCTATTGTATTGGCTACTTTTACTCATCCGTGTACTTTAGTGATGAGATTCGAATTCCGTTTCCGTTAGATGTCCAATAACGCGTATTCCAGAATGATACTGTGAAATATACAGAAAAAAAATTCAACCTCGTGCTCTCTTTAGATGGCCGCATTTGTGTTGGCGCGTTGCCCGAATACTTTTACAGGCGGATCCTTACAGTGTGGCCTAGCCTATATAATGGAAGCCTTTCGTTTATCAATGAGAAGCAATTTTGCGTGACGTCACGCGCGCCTTAAGGGAACAAACGTTCGTTAATCGTTAACTATTTATCCCTTATAGTCAGTGGAGCTACGAAAGTAGATTTTTTTATTTTAAATTATTATTTTTACCAAGCATATAATTTATTTCTCAAGTACTTGAATTTTAATCATATTAATTGGTATTCATACAAATGCTTGGAAAAGAATCTCGTAGTACTTTTTGTGTGATTGGAGATTCAAATTCGTGATCTACACCAATTATATCTGTATTATTTATAAACCATCTGTAGTTTATATTACATTTATCATAATTTTTATCTCGATTTATCACAAGTAAAATGTACTTTAAATTTAGTATGCTTTATAAGTTTCAAGTCCTTTGGGAATATATTTGTATCTCATTGCAATAAATCATTATTAATTTACTGCAACATTTCCAAAGTTAAATCTATGAATCTTTCCACTAGTTTGATAAATCTATTTGCAAATTGTGGTGTCACGAATCAGTTACTTCTACCGGAAATTTTAACGTAGAATTGACTAAAGGTTTAATAGCGTAGAGATGGTGCTATGCCACTAGAACGAATTCGTATTTACAATTTTGCTCTCGCATACATACATTTATGTTTCCCGTTTGATTTTCTCCTCGTTGCACCTGCTTCATTTCTATTTATCTCACATTCGTACCATCTCTGCTTCTTCAGTCTCCTGGGTATGATTTACCATTTTTGGTATGTTTCTGACGTGTTATGTCAACTAATAAAATGTTGTTGGGCTTTTGCTGATGCTTTTTGATGTTGGTCCGTTGAATTTTGATTGTGTTACTGAATGTTAAATTTAATTTTGGCTATTCACAAGGAGTAATATATATATATATATATATATATATATATATATATATATATATATATATATATATATATCCTTGCGAAGATAATATAAGAGGATTTATGGAGGAATTTATTAAAATATCAAATGATTGAGTTCGATGTACATAGAAAAGATAATATGTATTGAAATTTTATAAAAATATGTGAATATATAAGATACATATGCAGAATATTTATTATTCTGAAAGAGTATATATCATACGTAATTCTAGTTTCCGTCTCTGACGTTCTTGATTTTTGATGTACGTGTTGGGAATGCTAGTCTCCTATTGGTGGAATCGGGCGACGAACGAAGAAGCCAAGAGTGGCGTGGAGAGAAAATAAGAAGAGTTGATAGTAGGGAGGAAGCAAAAGTGTACAATTCTTGTCATTTTCCCACCACGAAACAATGGTGGAAGTGTGAGTCAGGTTCCCCTCATCTAGTTTCTCACTTTGCGAAACGGTTTTGGTTACCATCAGGAAAAAACACGCATCATTGTCTCATGTTTGTTCTTGTCTATCATGGCCTGTTTCATATATCTGTCTTATTTTCAAGCGTCTGTTCTCCGTCTTTTTCTAATGCTGCTTGCAATATAATTGCTTCAGACTGACATGACACTCGATTGTTCTTATGCATCACAAAGGTACATTCTTTATTTGACGAGTTTAATTAAATTTATTAAGAAAGAGATACATACTTCTTTATTTTTATTAGATATAAAGGTTTAACACTTAAGAGGTAGTTACTAATAATGAAATACTATTGCTATTGTTGATTGAATGAAAATTTATATTTTTAAAATGTGCTGTGGATAGCGTCCATTAAAACTGACACTTTTTTATGATTAGATACTTTCTGTAGCCGTTTTATATATTTCACGCGAAGTAGATACTTTGACCAATTTCTTGATATTACAGTAATAAAGATAACAATAAACAATATGTGGGTTGAACATTAAAAACTGTAAAGGTTGCAAACAGCGACATATACTCCATTACTTAATTGACTTAATTATTTATATACATACTAAAAAAAAAATTATAGCAATTTTTTTAATTATTAATTTAGGTGTAATTATTTTTTCCAGAGGGATTCTAGCGGCATTTCTTCACGGTTATTGCCAGAGTCTCTGTACAATTTTTCTTGTTTCGTAATATAATAAAAATGTAATCATAAATAAAATAGAACTCGGGATTTTAATTACATGCTGTTTAATATTTTTGCTCGGTTCATATACCACATCGTTTAACATGGTGACTCTCATTCTGATATTCGTGCATTTGGAGTAGTGTCCTATTTATTTGTGTACTTGATTTGGTACACAAAGCTATCAAAAATTGCATATTTTAATTTGTTTTATAAAATTTGATACCTAAACAACGAGTGCGTCAGAGACGAATAGCTACACAAATAAATAAATTTCACAAAATAAGGCTATAAAAGTATAATACAATTTAATATCACGAAATAAATGGTAGAACTTTGTTTTATTATTTATTATTATAATGCTTTCGAAATGAAAGAATGTTACTTATGGTTGTCCCAGATACGGTTAAAAACATGTTTTCTTTAAATTAAAGTGCCTCTTGTAATGTACTACCTACTATATCTGTAAATGTGATTGTGTCTTCTGGCAGATGACTATTTTTATGATTCTTCATATATAACAAAGTATTCTTAAATTGTCAAGAAATTGTCTCGTTTCACATGACTTCAATTTATATTGTACTGCTACTTACGATATTATTTTTTTCTCTCATCTCGAATATTCCTCTAAACATAACTTTCATATAGCATTAAGATGAAACGTCTTAGTTCCACAACGTATTTATTGCAAAACTTTAATTTTCATCTCCTCTATTCTTGATGGATATTCCGTAAATGCTATATTGTATTTTATTGAATTGATTTTAAAAATAACGGATGCGACCTCAATCCATGTACAGTCGTACTATGGTCAGAACTTGGCACAAAGGAAGAAAATAAAAGATTCATCCTTTTTTTCAAGATTCATCGTTCTAGAAAATCTTGACAATGATCCAAGCAACACATCCTTGAATCGTAAACGCATTGTACATTCCAAAACGAACAGCGAAAATAAAACACAGTGCCAAGGTTAACTGGAGTTTCATATCGCCGTCTAGTTTCGAACGAAAATAGATTTATTTATCATCAATAATCTAGTCTGAAAATTAGTTGTTCTTCTACGACCATTTTCTATTAAAATTTTAAAGCTATTCCGCAACTTGAAAATTGTTTCAATGAAAGTAACAGTTTCTTAGGCAAAAATTATTTAATATTAAAACGAAAAGCAAATGTCAAGAAAGTTTAATATTGTATATTAAAATTTGAATATAAACTACCTAACCAGCTTCGTATATAAATATTATTTGTTGACATGTGTAAGACACGTTTTTGGAAGCATATCTTGGCCAAAAAAACAAGCGCTGTATAGAAAATCGTTAAAGTGAGCTAGAATATGTATTTGTGCTATATACATTGTTCTAGAAAGCAAAATGGAAGGCGTGTGTGAAAAGATAGGCGTGGATATATGAAATAGTGATTTGTCAGGATTATATTCATATTTTTGTAGATACCAAAAACGAAATACCTACTATAGAGAAATTGAATTGCATGTCCAGAGAGATTTACAAAAATATGAAAATGAAAAGGTTATTTTTATCTATGAATACCAAAATCTTTTAGGTATTTTATTAAGGTCCAAGTTTTTTTTCGCTTTAAATTCTGTAATAGCAACAGCGCAGTTTATTAACTATTCATAAACTTGAGACACCGTTGAAATAAATGCAAGTGGCATCACGATTTAATTGTATTGTAATATAATAATTTTCGCCAACAGTGATTTCTAGTTGTTCCCATTTGTCATACAGTATACGTGGTTCGTGTTGTTCATCCGTTATTATTTTCTTCTTCCCTTAAGATTTAGTTGAATTTATGTCTACGACTTTAATATGAAGAACTAGTAAAATTAATATAATACACGAAGAACCGAACAAAGCTTTGAACAGTGTAAAAATACTTTCAATATTCTATTTTTGTCGACATTTGATCTATATTGTAAAATATGCTGAAGCTGCAAAGTCGTGACTTCATTATAATTTATATTTCGAAGACCTTAAGATGATTTCAATCCTATATTAATATTTAATATCATATTTTAATAATATCGTTCCTGATCACGGCGCGTTTCGATCCTAAGATCATTATAGACTATTATTAAAATATCACGTACCAAATATACATAAATATTATTTCTATTCTGAATTACAACTAATTTAAATCAATGTAATAAAGGGAATCAGCGGATTAGTTCAATATTCTCGTTATCCTTTTTTTTTAGTGCGAAAACCATTTCTATTAATATCTTATCCTCTAATTGAAATGAACCATATTAAATATCGTTTTGATTCGATTTATTTGAAAGTCAAACTGAGATCTGTGTAAGGGATTATCTTCAGATGGGCGTAATCATTTAAAATAAGATGCGTTTTTAAATCTTATACATCTGATGTGAAATATAAATCAAAAAGCTTCACCGCCACCCACTTTAACGATAATAAGCCACAATGCAATTCTACCGATAAGGAAAACCGTCAATTGAAATGATTTACTACTGAAATTAAAACGCAAATGAGAAATTCGCTTTATGATACTCCACCAATTCCGTTCTCTCTTGTCGTCGCAGCATTGCGCAGGATCGACCCGTTCACGACCTAAATGTGCTGAAGGAGCTCTTTACCTTATTCACCAATCCCCAATATAAGGTTTTTGAAATATCAATTCCAGCGAATTTAATCGCTGTTAAAATAAGATCTGAAGAAATTAAATCTATTATTCTACTCGTATATATGACGCCATAAGATATTTGCAATTTACATACGACTATTATTATAAAATTATACATATTTGGTGTAAAGTAATTTAAAATTTTGGAAGCTTTTCATTGTTATGATAGCCTTTTGTTATTCAACAAATAAAATATATCTATCTGTTGATGGTTCTGTATACTGGGGTTTTTGAATATATTTAAATTTAATTAAGGCTTCCAACATTCATTGGGACAATAAATATGCATTGAGCTTGGGCTTGTAAAAATACAACGCTCCCATGATAATAGCACTTTATATATGCTAATTATATTTTAAAATATAACTTCTTCAACATGATGGCAATTTAAGCCTGCTGCACTTACTTTACCGAAGGCTTAAATATACGATACGATACGGGTCTATAACTATCACAAACTATTTTTGTTTGATAGAAATTGTTCCAAAACTCCCGTATATATACTTGGGGTATGTCAGACGCTCGTCAAACAAGATATTTTAGCAATATCTCTTCAGAAGATTTTAACAACACTTAAATTCAACAACAAAGACAGTTTCCTTTCAAATCATATAATAACTTAGATCGAAATACCTGCAATTTATATTGGTAAAATGAGAAACCAAAACGTCCAACTTTATGAATGACCAACTTAAATACATGCTTTTATCAGTTATATTACACGACTTTACGAAATAAGAAGACATTAATATTTATCAAAAATTTATTGAGCTATAGCAAGTAATAAATCATAGGTGCTGAGAAATGAAAAATATTACGTTAAATATCATAAAAAAAAGTAACTGGCAAAATCTAATTATTTCTTATTTGTTTAGTAAACATATACACTTTGCTTATGTATTTAATGTGATCTTAAGGATAATTTTAATCAAAAGTATGTATGTACAGTTTTAGGTTACATTGTTCAGTATATTTTGATTATATATACTTTTGGTTCTTTTATATTAAATTTGTAGCGTGTTGACGAATGGTTCACGTCTAGCTTCACGGCAGTAACGTTAAGAGATCAAACAAAAGCCGTCGGGAACTTGAACAAGGTCTTTGAACTCTTATAATAAGATTCTTATCTTTTTCAGCAAACTGTACGTACTGTACTAGACGTTAAGTGATACATCGTGTCTCTATAATATTTACGGAATCGATTTTTTTATAAAAATAGAATCTCGTTTCTTGTCCTTTTGATTTACTTTTGAGTAATATAAATAGCACAATTTCATACTAGAATATGTCTTACACTTACAGTACCAGTGTTTCTAAATATATAAATATATTTATTTCACTATGGTATTTTACAAAATATGGAGTTTAAACCAGGTTTATTGTAGTCTACAGGCAAGATTTTATATTAGAAATAATAAATTATTTGCTGACCATTCTTAAAAAACAACCGTTAAATCAAGTTCCATCGTCTAACTTTTAATTCGTTGTCATGAAATCTGTAATAATGGTGGTATCTATAAGCGATAAAGATTATTTTTATGATAGTGTCTTTCCGTCGCTATTTTACGACAGTTTTCAGCTATCATGTTGTTACAAGTGATATAATAATTGGTTTTATTTTCATTTCACGGCTGGAAAGCAATAACCGAGAAAATTACTTTAGAAACGGAAGCCACGTGGCATGAACATGCCATGTCCGGTCTACCCGAACCCTTGTGCAGCGCTACATGTTCCTTTGTGTTAGCTTCATGTACTAGAATCACAACCTTAGCCATCATAATGCGATAAAAATACGTCTAAGAAACGTGAATGTTGAGCAGCTTTTTGCGAGATAACATTACCGAAAGCCTTATTTTTGTTTGGTGACATTGCAAATTTGATTTGTTTTGCGAACATACCCACACATACATACTTTATTTCTTAAATAAAACATATTTATTCATACATTAGGAATATATTTAAAATCGCTCACAAACAAGAAATACTAATTTTTAAATTGACATATTTTAAAAGTTTTAAGCAAAATACGATATGCTCCCAAAATGTTATTGTAGTTACGCCACTTGAATATACAGATAGGTATAGCTATAAAAATATCTAGCTATTAGAATTAAAATTGGTATTCTGGTATTAAAATATTTAAATAATATAATTATATGCAGCACTTATAAAGCATGAAATCACATAAATAAAACTATGAATAGAACTTTAAATGGCATTTTAAAGTGCATGGTTTTTTTATTGTTACTCTATGAAAAGGCTATAATTTTTATGTGATTTTAATCAAAAGAAAACTATAATTTATAATTTACGTGCCGACAGGTATATTTGATATCAAACTCCAGATTATTTCTTTAAATACAATAGAAAATATGTGGTTATAACAAAAAAGTTGAAATTCAAGTTTATAATTAGGTTTGCAGTTCACGTATAGCATGATATTCATTTCTAATCCATGTCTAAATTTAAATTAAAACAAATAGATGAATTTTCAGAAAGTTGCATGACATTAATAACGAATGCAATGCAAGCAATGATTATATATGCTATAGGGACATTAAATTAAAAATAGGTACTCAAATTTACTAAAATAAAATATCTGAGTGTAATTTAATTTAAAATTTTTTTTTAATATATAATCAACTAATTTAATTTTCATTGTAATTACTTATTAGGATGTTTGATTTCGACATTGAATGGCGTAAAATATGAAAAATTCTTCTAAATGCAAAGCATACAAAAATCACTAAAACCTTTAATCTAATTTTGCAGTGAACATATAAAAAAAACTTAAAACATTTGCCGATTTAAGAGGATTAATGTACCTTTTCTGTCAATCGTAACGCCGAGACAGAACGAGCAACCTAAAAGGCGCATACTCATACTGCCCGGCGGTTGGTGTCACAAATCATTGGACTGTCAAATCGTATAGTCATCCTGCCCGAATTTAAATTTTAAGAAATCCGTATTTTAGAAGGTAGATTCACAAAGGCAAAAAATAAGAAGAATAAAAAATTCTTAGATATTTTATTTAAATGTATAAATATAAAATTATTTTATTTATTATTATTGGACCATGATAATCAACTTTAAACCAAAATTGTATTTTCGCTATTGATACATTGTTACCTGTAATAATAATTTCGCAGAAATGTACCAATTTCTAATCTTCCTGTTTAATACGTACTTCTCGTAAAACTAGGCAATTTAAGAGGGTTAGTGAACCTTTTTTTATTACCGATGGTTCGGGCAAAATGAAAGGTCAAAAAAGGTACAAACCCAACCGCCGGGCAATTTGAGAATGCGCCACCTAAAAAGGTACCCAAGTAACCGTGAGGCGGAATGAGTGTTTTCCGTTTGATTTCGTACATCAATTCTTGATGGAATTAATAGATAAGATTTTGGTACTAAGAATATCCATATATTGAATTGTTTTACAAAACCATTAGGTCAGCTCTATACACGTGATAGGAATTTTAACAGAAACAATCTTTGAAAAGAAATTACTTTTTTAAGTAGTTTTGTTTTCTGAAACTTTGCTTAGATATAAAATAAAAGTGGTTCGCACTTGACCCAAAATAACTTAGTCGAAATTAATTAAATACCCATTTTATTATTAATGTTTGTACAACTTTTATTTATTATTATTGTTATAAACAAGAGAAACAAATGGATTTCTCGTGTTCAAAGCCCAAACATGACTAGCACATATGTACATATATTGTGTTAATTCTCGACGATGTTTTGATGCTTGGTACTTTGTTTGTTGTTATAATCAACGGATGGTTTTGGCAACAAAACCTTAAAGCTAAATCCTAATGAAAATTCGCTTGTTATTCTTCATAAATAACATTTACCTAATTTCTGTTTAGTGGTTTGTTTTGACTAATAATATACCACAAGATTTTACCTTTAAGTTTCATGCGTTACTTACAGCAAATTATTTAGTCATGCATAAGGAAATAATGAATAAAATAGTAACCATCTAGAATTCGAAACGATACTATAATTTAGGATGTCTACTTGAATTGTCTTTAATTATTTTATTTTGAAAGTAAACTTTTCACACATGTCCATGAATTTTGAAATTGCATTATAAGAAAGTAAAGTAATAAAGTGTCGTTGGGTATTTTTCTTGACGAACACTTACGAGGAAAAAAACTTCCATTTTTAGCCATCATACCTTCGCTCAGTAAGACAATTTGAAGTAATAATAAGGTCGAGCAATGTGTCAAAGTCTACGCGTTGTTCGCTCACTAATCCTTAAACCTCATGTAGCCACTTCAGCCAAAGACCCAACGCAGACGAAAACCCTATATAAGACCCTTCAACCGCCAACATACTAACCTTTCTTCTCTCGGTCAGTTGGTGCTTGAGTTGTGTGGCTGTCACTATCACCAACGGTTAAATTGAAAACGCCTGTACACATTTTTTATTAATTTTGCGTTGATTTTCACATATTAGCTTTATTAAAAATAAACAACAATTTATTCATTTTTCGTTGAATAGGTGTAAAAGTAAGAGAGTTTCAACTAATATAAATGTACCGACATAAAAATTAAATAAATATTAGTTTTTTTTTAATCAAAGTGTATGAAATGTAAATAATGAGAGATGGTTTTAGCTTTGAAATTTTTATTATTATTATTTCTAATTACTGTATTCAGTGACGATGGAATAAGCATATTACATTAAGTACACATAATAGTTTGTATAAATTTAATTTACGTTAATATACTGCAAATATATATAGTTTAATTAAGCTGAAATTTATTTAAATTGTAGCACAAATACTCGTACGTATTTTGTATTTTAGAACTGAAAAATGCGTTGATCAAAATAAATCTAACTTTAAACAGTTTAAATATTGAATAAGTGTATGAGCATATTTATAATTCCATATCGTAGTTTTTTTTAATTAACACCTAATTAGGTAAATGAGATAAAAATATATCGTTCTATTAATTTAAGATTTAAAATTATTTCAAGTCTGAAATAAATAAATTTTACCGATAAACCTACCGCAACAGAGTTGATAAACTCAATTATTGTTCAATTGAATTACTCTCATTCTAATAATACTTTTGCCTGATTTCAACGATTGAATTTGCAAAAGAGGATATAAAATAGGTTTTTTACGCAACAAATATTACCAATCCATCGAAGAATACCGTTTAATAATTATTTAATAAATTCATGCGTATCTGGCAACTGTATTTTATTATGAATATAATCATAAAATACCAGAACTTTAAAGTCATTAGGCGCACAAAAGTATATATGTTTGTAAACCTACTAACCCTAGATAACCATTTAAATATCTCGGAGTGTGTGGTCGTATGGGTGGGATTTGCGGGTAAATTACACAGACAGTGAACTTTATATATGATGATCAAACGGCAATCTGTTTGCTGTTATAGGTGATCGGTTCCAGTGTAACGGGATGTGAAGAGCATCCCCCCACACACATACACATAGAAATACATGTATGGATGTGTGAGTTATATATGTGAGCACCTCTTTCACATAATAGAGCAATGTCACATTTTGCATAAAAGCACGCGTTACCACCGACACAAACCGCACCGTCACCGCCGTGTGATGTACCCAAATAATTAACTTCGATGCAAGGGTGCAGTGCTTGTGCACTCAGTACTTTGACAAACTGTTGTCTATTGTATTAATCGCATCGAAATGGGTTCAGAAAAATCAATAGGCGTATTTAATTCGATGCGGTTAACAAACACGTTTAGAAGTGGTTCGATGTCCATATACGGTATCAGGCTTTGTGTGCTTAATACGACATTCACACCTAATGCTTTTCTGTTAATTAGATTAATTTTTTCAAAATTGTAAAATTTTTCTTATATATGTTCATATGTACTTTGAGAAAATTTATTATTGGTCATTAAATATTTATAACAAATAAGTCTATTCTATTTATTTATTAATTATTTAATGCAATAAACAATTTAACGATCATGATTAACAAATTCATTTAACTACGAATTTAAGGCGCAATTATTTATAATGAATACGTATTTGGCAGTGATTTTTTTTGTTATGCGTAATTGACATTTTAGTTAATTGACATTCAATTGATGTTCATCAACGATTCAACGCAACTATGTTAACGTTGCGTGGACTATACTATATGGGGAATTTAAATTTACGATTTTGCGCAATTGTTTAACACCTGTATATTACATATTAATCAATTTTAACTGAATTTTATACACACAAGGAAGGAAAAATACAAATTTTTATCGTTTATAAGATCAGATTTTGATCCTCAAGATTCAAGAAATGTTAAGACTGGCAACGAAAGTTCCATAAATATCTAAATAGGAGAGAGTTTTTCTTTTGCAAAATTAGTCTTTTCTAACTTTATTCTGTTTGGCTTTAATAATGTATTTGCTTTTAAGTGAAAATTTAATGTGATAATTCTAAATATTTAATGCATTTTATGCTAGATAAGAACACACACACACACATACATGTACGCAAACATATATACAGACATACAGGTTGGATACATACTGCGTATTTTGTCAATAATTTACGGCTTTGATTATAAATGGAGATGCCCGTAGCTCTAAACTTTTATTCTACATGACAGTAATTTGTATCTTTCGGAGATTGTGTATGTTATATTTGATTGCTGGTGTATGAATAATTGTTCGCATTTGATTGATGCTTAGTTTGTTTATAAATCAAATATGTTATGAAAGTAAATGTAACCACCAAGAAATGTTCGAGGGATATTTAAAAGTGAAGCGCACTCTTTTATATCTATTCATCTTCAGAAAAAGAGATTCACATATCCTATACAATTTCCTTTGGAACAAAACAGATTTTGCCTTTATAAGAACTGTATATCATTCCAAATGCCGTGGACGGCCAAATAACTATTATTTTTGTGTTGTAAATCGGATTTTCTTGGCAATTTCAAAAACAATTTCGCTATTATAGCACAGCCGTATTGTGCAATTTCGTATTTAACCGACCGGCAGCAAATATGATTTTATTATTATGATGCTTGTGTATGCAGCACCGAACACTCAATTGAAATCCATACATGAAAGAGTTTCGAGTATCTACACCACATAACAACACAAATTTATATACGAAATTCAATTCCAGCATGTGTAACACAATATGGCGAGGATATGCGCGGGATAATGAACTTAAAATGATGTTACAACTTTCTTCTTATTCAATTTTCAATACATCTTCTCAAGAGAGTTGCCAATGGAGTGGCGTACATACTGGATATTATTTTTAAATAAAACTCTTTTACAATTTTCTTACAAGCATGTAATTAATATTCATAATGTTTGCCCGTTACCGCTGAGTTGCGATATTACATCAGTTCGAATCAGTAAACTAATATCATCATCTATAGAAATCTTTAGCTGAATGAAGAGCAATTGCGTTTTAAGGTAGAATGCTAAACACGTTTTAATCCCGATTCCCGAGCTATATCATTCGTTCGGAGTATGCCAAGAATGCAGCCTGCGGCTTATTACTGCGTGCGTTCGTGGACGATGCTTGTGGCATATATATCAGACGGAAACCGACCCGGGCTATCGAACTTCCGCCCGAAGCGAGAAGCTTCAAACGCGAAATATCGACGTCGCACCATTTCGAAGATCTCGAAACGGGGATATATCTTATTCCGTTAGGGTCAGTTTATCAATCAGTTATCGAGATTATTGTATCAACAAACTTGTTTCCATCAATGGGGTGGCAGAAAACCCCTTTCATTCTTTCATATCTTGACAATCTTTCGCCATTCTACTCTATTTTTACACATTTTTTTTGCTTTCTGCTAATTTATTTTGTATTCTGCTTGCTTACATTTCTTTTACGCAATTCATTCCCAATCATACAAGTCCAGTTATTCCGAGGACGATCTCACATTCCCACCCCAATCATCTCGCCGACGTAAATAATTTTAGTCAATATTTCATTCTTTCAATATGACTATACCCTCTCATTAGACTTTCACCTATTCTACGTGCGGTATTCTTTACAATATCGCGCTGCTCTTACACCTACATATTCCGCTTTCTGTCTCTCCTTGATACACCACAAATACCTCTCAAAAAATACATTTTCGCAACAGCCACACGCTTTTTATGCTAGGTTTGCCAAATTCAACATTCACTACCATACGTCAACGATAGCACAAGTACACCATTGTACACATAGTCTTGCATCCTTAGAAGTATTAAATTTTCTCGCAAACATTCCTAACACTCCTAAATTTTTACAAGAAACAGACTCTCTTCAATCTCGCAATCATACTTTCCATCGCAAGAGAAAATATAGCCATATATTATTTTTGCGGGTAGTTAAAACAAATGAGAAAAATATATACTCAAAATGGAATTTAATTTATGTAATAAAATAATAAATTAGAAAAAAAAAGTCATTATCTGAATGATACTTTCTCTATATTTAAACATTTTACATAATTCTTTACAAATAAAGGAAAATTAAATCGTCTATCCCACTCACTATGTATTTTTTATATATATTATGTATTTGTTGAATGTTTTTTTTCGTTTATAAAAATGTATTCCATCTACCGGATAAGTGACGAAAACAGAATCTGATATAAATAGTATACAATAATCTTTTTTGCAACCCACACAGCTATCGCAAGACTCAGAGAAAATATTAACAAGCTCTGACGACGCCAGATAACTTATGTTATTATCCTGATGTGTAACAGTACTTTTGTTGTGGGTTGTTTTAAATTATATACCGTCATAAATATCAATTTTGTTGTTCTATATACTTCAGAATATGATGACTTTTTATTATATTTGTCTGAACTCTTGAAACGAACATTTTTGAGCAAATGTGTAATTGGTTTAAAAATTTGTTTGAATTATATTTAAAACGAAATTAAATTATCCGTCAATTAGTGTAGCGTACTTTTATTGAGATTAATATATTGTTATTTTTTCTGTTACAGTGAAAAAGGCTCGCTATGTTGGAACTCAAGGTAAGAATTATTCATAAATGTTTTAGTTAAATAAAATGCACGTAACGACTTCCTCCGGTTTTTACATTTCTAAGCTGAAAAAGCCATTACGTATAATTTATCTAATCAACTTATGGAAATTAAAAAAAAAAATCTCATACATTATCCTGTACGTTGTAAGTCATTAAAATGATAAAATTGTAATTATAAACTAGACTGATTTATAAATAAAGTCAAGTTCGTAATTTGGAATTTCGGGCGATAAGCATCCCCTTATTTTTTGTAAATGGGAAAACTGGTTACTTAATTCCACAATATTCCTTGTTTGGTGTTTTAGTTTTGAGAAAATCAATTTAGAATGTTAGTTAAATGCATAACTACTACGCTTTTGATCTAAGTAATATCAATAAAGACAATTGTTGAAATTATTGTTTATAGATTTGAAAAATTGATATTTCGTTGTTATTCTGTATTCCTAATTTTCTATCTCCATACACAAACAAACTCATAAATATACACGCAAATGCACACGCGCGTGCGGGAGTTCACAAATTATTTCACATATGCATATACATCCATGTGCTGAAACAGTATACACTAACATTCATGTAAACATAAATATGCACATATTACATATATGTATATACGTTACCATACACGCAGCGAAATATGGTACACATTCCCTTAGGGACTTCAGAATACAGACTGTTGCGTCGCGTTCCATGGAGGCATACAGATTTAGCGTATAAATTAATCAAATACTTTATATCCTTCATACCTCGTGTGCATAAATATATTGGAATTTTAAATGGGCTTTCAAATTCTTTTTTTCGGCGCTAAATATACGGGCGCATAGATTTGTATAATAAATTTTATTTTTTTATATCCCATAATTTTTATCTGAAATTTAAATTTACAATTCGAAACGAAAATAACTTTGTAATGGACTTTTAATCAGAGAAATACAAGGACCCGAATTGACAATTTTTTGTTCGATTTTAAAAGTGCCACAAAATACCGTTATTATATAAATGTAAAACTATCTAATTCGTTTTATAAAATATTCAAATAATTAATGTTTAATTACTTAAAAAAATGAATCTTTAATATATCTGATTCAAAATAGGACTTAGAATACTGAAAATACATTTTAAGCTATAAAAAATTATCTTGGTTGAGTTTCTACGAATCCTTGCAAATTCATATTTTTTTATAGTTTTAATATATAAATAATAATAATATGTATATTAATATATTTTGTTTTTTCATGAAATTTGAACATTGGAAGAAGGTAAGCAATTTTCAAAATTTTAACTTAGAACTATATATTGGATTTGAATCATGGAGCTTACATTCACTTTTTAAACAGCTTTGGCATCATTTTATTGAGTTTACATAGAATATTTGTATTTTTGTAGTTTTGATTTTATTTAGATTTAGGCTTGGATAAAATTATGCTTATTTCACTAATTAGCACATCACAGCATTTTGTAATAAACAATATTTATTTCGAATAATGTATTTAAGGTAGAAAAATTATTATTTTAGATAATGATTTAAAAATACATATATTTTTTATAATATAAAATCTATCTAATTTAACAACAATTACTTAATTATAATCCAATTTATAAAAGAAATACGTCACAATCCCTCCCGTACGAGTAATATAAGTTAGGATTGACAAATATATTCTGCGTAATATGAAATGCAAATAATATAATTATTGCATCTTCTTATAATTGTCAGAAATAATTAATATTAAAAAAAAAAACAGGGAGCTGTTTTTTATCGCCTTAACATAAGATTGATTTATAATTGAAAAGCTGTTAGTACAACTTCGAAACGAAACGAATTTTGCGAAATTGTATACATTCTTCTATATTATAAAGCAGTGGATACAACGATCGTGCTTTGCCTTGTAGTCTGATGTATTAACTGACATATTTGAACAAACCACTTGGACCCATGCGAAACGCAGAAGTTTTAATTATGTAATTAACGTTTAAATATTAAATTAACGTTGTGCTTTCTTGTTTAGTTAGCCCTTTGTTATTTTAAAACCACTAGGCCGAAGTTTTTAAACCATTTAACAAATTAATTGAGGTCACTGATAGAAAATTCGGTTTTGGGTGTAGATGAGTTGTTTTTAAATATTCGTACGTAAATAGAAAAAAAATAGATTCTAATTTATAGATAATGCAAATCTGCTTTTTTACCTCTACCTAAGAAACATTTACAGATCGAACGACTAACTTCATGTTTATATTTATTCAAATTTTATATTAAGATTTTTTTTCATATGTTACATTTATTTCTTTAATTATTATTTTTCTTGCCGTATCATCAAAACTATTATTCTTTTATATTTAAATTTCGTTATTTGCATTTTCATTCTGTAAACTTTCGTTGATTTTAATTATTAAAGCGAGTAGAGAGCCGTTAAAATGTTTTTTATGTAAATAAATATTAATTTATATGTTTATTTTTCATTTTTCTAAATATGAAAGTTTATGTCTGTTTTCATTTTACGCATGTAATACTAGTAGATGATAGCACAGTATTATAAAGTATATTTAAATTATTTCTTATATTTTAGATTGGATTAATTTTTACATTTTGTGCACATGAATTTATATATGTGGGTAAAAGACAATTTTATTGCAGTCTAAATTTTATTATTTTTCTATTAAATTCTATATATACAAGAGAGAGTTATTTTTATGGTCCAAAAGGTATAAATATGAGCTAATTTTACTTTTGAAATGCGAGTTTATTTTTACCACAAAAGTAAATGATCAATGTTTTATGTATTTTTCAGCGGCCCAGTTCAACACTTACGTAACGTTGAAACTGCAAAACGTTAAGTCTACGACGGTAACAGTGAAGGGTGCTAATCCATGTTGGGAGCAAGATTTCCTCTTGTAAGTATATGTTATAGCAACCATCTATTATTTATACGTAATCTTATTAAAATGGAATTTGCTACTATGCACTTAACTATGTTTTGTCCTTGTTGAATTTTGTGCCAGTAAAATTATAGGCAAAATGCCAATATACGTTATTTATATTTATGCTTAATTTAGCCATTTTAGTAGACTTTTAAAAGAATTACAAATAGCAATCGATACTCAATTATTTTTCTATTCTAGGAATTAATATATAATTTAGAATTTATTACCAAATGTAGTCGACAATGATAAGATGGTTAAGTCTTTGGCAGTTATGAATTTGGTAGATATGTTTTAGGCCAGAATTTTATATCAAACTTTTTAGATTTGTCGTTGTCTGTGGTACATGATGTTGTGTTTTTTAAAACTATACAAAAGTTCAAAAGAATAACACCCTTGTATGTAAATGGTAAGGTAAATATTTTTTAAAGTACACGTGTCTAAGGAAGTTCTGAATATTTTATGAAAACAATGAAAGTGAATGAGAGACATAACTTGAAAATAAAAAATTGACCTATAAAAATTTTCCATGAAAACATCCTGCCGAGTAGTTATGTATCTATATTGTAGCAAGGCAAATCTGAATAGTTTATTTGCCTAGTTTATGCGGACATTTAATGTTATTGCCAACAGCAACCGCGGCGTTTTCTTTGATAGATCTCAAGCTATATAACAAAGCAACCCATGGAGGGCTATTTTATTTATTGACGATCAAAACAATAATTATACATCAACAATAGCGTATTAACCAACAAGATATGAGCAATATCCAAATTATACAAATATATGTATGGGGGAAACAATGTTTAGATATACACGTATTTGGAAGGCAAATTCAGATCTTATTTATTATTATATAATCATTATTTAATTATTCTAACATTAAATTTAATTAATTCATGTTATATTTTAAAGTGGTATATTTCAAATATAAATATATACATATCTATTCTACAGCTTTTGGTTTTATTTGAATACAACTTTGCAAACCCTTTTTTAAACGAAATAGTTAAATTGAAAAATAATTCTATTAATTCAAAATAAGTGTTCTTTTTGCAAAATGAGGTATGTGTATTTATTCTTTACGATCCCCACCATTATACATATTTATCATAAAATTAAGTCTTAAATACTCAAGATTTTTTGTTTTCTACTTAACGGAAATTACAAAGTATACCAACTTTAAGGAATGGTGTCTGTAATATAGTATAGTTCGCAAAACAAGTAATAGGAAACTTTGCACCTAATGCAAAGTGTCCATCTCGGTAATCTGAGCGCAGCTTTGCTTGGAATCTATTTGCAGACGAAAAGTAGAATCTTCACGAGATCGTATTAAATTCTCTAAACTTAGTTTATATCTACATTAAATGGAAAACATATCTGATATTAAACTAGTTTTAAAGTGCATCTGCTTCAATTGGAACTAGATACACAATCACATGAATCATGCAAAGCCAGTGCCTGCTATATAGATAAAGGCATATTTCTCGGGAACTCCGTGCAAGTTTTCAAAGGGTTAAAAATAGATGTTTTCATTCGTTTGAAAACAGTTAAGAATGTCACCACGAAAGAGTCAAAGCATTGCAACGCACTGTCGGCTCAAGTTGAAATCTCTTTGATCACATGTTCAATTGAATTTATGTGACGACCGACGTCTGCATTGTGTCAAACAAACCGGACCAGTCCAACTCTTATCAGCACTACTTGAACGGAAGTTCTTTATGCAGTAACAATAGCCGTGCATGTTTACTTTCAAACAACATGAAGTATTGTTATATGATACTCTAAACAACATGATTCAAATTTTAGAACAAGCATACAGTTTTACTTAAGAGCTTCGGATAAAATTTAAGCACACAAGGATATCAACTACGGGAATAATTTTATTAACTATGTCTGGAATTAGGATTAAGTTTAAAATCGCTTAACTTGTTTATGACTCCCATTTAAGGGCATCACTCACGCTTGCTGTTTTGGTTTAGTTTCGTGCTATAATGCGTGTTTCTATATTGCTTCATCGAGGAAATTCATGCGAAGATATTGATTCTGTTAATATCTCTTGCTAAAACCAATTTACCAAATAAAAAATTTGCTAAACTGAAATTGCTTAATGACGACATTGTTAAACATATTCATATACAAGCCTGTAATTTTAACTCAAGACTAAACTTGATAATAAAAGATAATCTTATGCAGTTGCACACTGCTTTTCATACATAAAGTCACACTTTGGTACTAGCACCTAAACGCTGCAACCTTTTACTTATTTTTTCAAACGCTACAGGACCTACGTGATTAGACTGATGTATCAAAGGATTGCTATCTTTTGCTACATCGGTCTAACTACGTTGGTCTTATATGAACAGTGTACATGAATAGTAATGAAAATTTAGTATTATTTAGTATAGGTTTATTTTCTCTATGAATACGCGCGTTAATTTACCAGTAAAGAAGCATTACGTGAAATCATGAGCACAAAATAACCAGAATTTAAAAATAAAATGCAGAAAATTGAGTTCAATACGAATGGAGTGACTAATATATAATGGTTCTTTCTATAATGATTTTAAAACCATTTTATTGATGGAACTTTATAAATAAAAGCACTATATATTAAAAATATTTTTCCTATATTGGTTTTTTTTTTAAATTGTTTTCCATAAAAATGCTGTACTAGAAAATGTTAGTGTTATATTCCAGATTGTATATTTCCTACGGAATAAGAATATGTAGATTTAGTGTGTAGTATAAGTATAATATATTTTCTGGCAAACTTATATCTGCTCAGATACGCAGCGCACGTTTGCGCCACTGTTCACAAACCGATCCATTTTGTTGCAGTGAAACAAATGACTTGAACACCGGTCTCCTGATCGAAGTATGGAGCAAAGGGATGATCTGGGATCGTGCAATGGGCTATCACTGGATACCGTTGCAGGGAGTGCAGTATGCAAATGAGGTGAGTTACCAGGCTGAATTACTTTTCGAAGATACTTTAGCACTACTAAAATACGCACACGTACAGACAGACAAGCACACCTACTAGAACAATGTTCCCGCACTAAATAGCATTACTATTACACTATAATATATTATATATGTATGTATGTTTTGTTGAAATTCTTATTTCGCATATGATGTACGGTAATTTCGTGTATATTTCTGATACTAAAAGGTGGTTTACGTAAACTATAACGTTATATCTCGCGACAACTTATAGAAATATGTATCTATTAGAATTTAATAATAAAAAGTATATATTTATAACTATTCTGTTATAGTTCCCATTATTTTAGCAATAATTATTAATTTTCCAAAAAGTTGCTTAATTTACAAAAATGGTAAGTCCATTTACAGTCATTTCTGCTCGAGCTACTTATCTTCTAAACGCGATCCGGTTATAAGCATATGTATCGTTTACGTAAACCAGTCTCTTTGGAGTGCCGTCGCAATATGCGTAAGATTTATTTTGTCTACTTTTCTTTCTTCATTCTTTCCTGTTCTTTCTTTAATCTTGAAGTTTAAATTAATGTCTGATGTAACGGCTGGTCGATTGTATATATGTTCTATGTTTCCGAAAAACTGGCCGAAAGTTTTAGCACACACGAGGACAGTAGGGCGCACGTGCGATATGATGGGTGCTGTTATTTTGTCGTTAGCCAGAGTTTTGGATTAGTTTTTGGTAGTTATGAATTTTGAGTTTCGACATTATATAATATATAAATCTACATTGATACCTACATGTCAAAATATAAAAAAAACAGTATTTTCAATTATTTTGTAGATATATTGAACAACCGTTTATTTGGTAAAATTTCCATTTTTGCTTTAGTTTAGGGAAACATTGAATAATCTAAATTTTCGAATTTATAAATAAAATGTGAACGCGGTGCAAAATATGTTGTTTTATTAATTGTATTCGATGCACTGTATTATCAAAATAAACAGTGTATTGTATGGCTTAACTGGTATAACATAGCGTATTTATTTTTTAATTAATACAGTAATACAAAATAAATATTAAAATGTTTGTGCACGCTTTACTATAGGCACACAAGGAAAACTCAGTGTGTTTATTTATGATTCTTATCCAAACAATACCTCTTTAATACTATATAACAGCAACTTAAGACTTTATAGTTTATAACTTAGTTATTTAGTAATTTGACTAATTTAAGGAAATCTTATTAATTGAAGATGATAATGATGTTTTTCTGTATTAAATTTTTATATGTTTTTGCATTCAAAAACGATTTTTCGTTTTTTAAAAAGAAGCATTAATTGTGCACTTTTAGTGGAAAATATTCTACAATCTTTGGTTTTTTATTATACAAAATTTAATTCTTACAGTATTATGCAAAACTGATCACTTAAGCTTGTTGTATTATAAGTTTGGTGAGCTAAAAATAATAATATTTGTATCTGCTTTTTGTTTAAATTAAAACTTAAAACAAACAAATCGTTTTATACTTCAGTTAGTACCAGCGGGGCTTCTTAACTTTGTTTCAAAATACGTACTGTGCCTTTGAATTAGTTAATTTATGAATTTAATAAAATACCATCAAGTTTACTGGAACTGCTCGCAAGTCAGTGCTGTTCAAAAATTTATTCTAGATAATAAGCAATTTAAACTTTACCTGATACGCCAGTGGAATGATAATTATTTTTGATGCTATGCGTATTACGATGTATGCCATGGGTTTGGATGAATATTTAACCATCACACACCTCATTCTCATTAGACGAACAATTGTGTATGATCTATCAATGGTAAAACATACTGGTTTATATTACATTTTGCAGTAAAACATGTTTAAATATTTCAAATATATTTATATAAAATTCATTAAAATTAAAGCATATATTATGTATTATAGTAATGATTTTTTTGTACATATCAACGCAATTAAAGTCTTCTATAGAGAAGTTAAAGACCTTTAGAATAACTGTAGCATTAGTATACATGGTAGTACTTAATAACAGCTTGGAAAAATAAAAACACGACACTACGGAACAGCTAGGTTGTTCTATTATAAAATATGGAGCTTTTACATGCCACGTGTCTAAAATTCTAAAAATCGAGGTTAAACAAGAATTTTTTTTGTTTATACACATAAATAAGCAAACAATTTTATGAATTCTTTTAAAAGTTAATATCAAAGAAATAATGTAGATTCCTTAGTAAAATTGATCCAATCGAAACATCTTGCCCAAATGATAGTTTAAATGTTTTTTGTGCGTGTGAAAAATTGATTTGTCCAAACAGACATAAATATATATTTACCTGTGTATGGAAAACACCTTAAACCATCAATTCACCTAGAATTATTTTTCGATGTTTTTATATTTTATTTATTAACAAACGTTATTACAATTCAATTTTTATTTTATATCTTGGAGATTACAGGTACAAAGCTATAATCTCTAATTAAAAAACAAATTAATATAATCCATGTTGGCTTATATGAAAATCGTAGAATTTCAAATAGTCATGATAGTATAGGAGATAATCACATATAGAACCGGATCCCATTAAACGCACATTATTTGCATATGAATTACGAGTGTTATTATAAGGCGCGTGGTGGTTTTCATTATAGGATACCCGTGGCACGATAAGGAACTGACACTTCCATAATACATATAAACGCGAACAACTGTTCATTATCACCTCCTGATACTAGAACTTTTTTCCCTTCTATCTATTCCCTATTCTCTTTCGCACCCTACCCAACAAAACATCCCGTTTATCTGGTATTAAATCTCTATCTACTATTCGCATCTGACGTATTACATATAATTTAGTTTTATGATTTTATAACAAAATAATAATATCAAGTTAGAAATTGATGCTGTTTTAATACGCTTCACTAGTTTCATGTTATATCAGATTAATACGCAAACTTCGTTTATAATTTTAGTAGTACTAATATTGGGAGATTTGAATTAAATTATTAATTAATATGAGTAGAATACTATATATGTAAATATCACCTAGAGCTAGAAGAGATGTATGTGTGATAATTAAATTTGAAATATTATAGAATTAGAATTTATTGTTTTGCCTTTTGTAAAAGAAATTATCTATGTACTAGATTCTACTTATGTTAACACCTGCAATTGCAATTGCAAGTATTTCAATGATGTAGTGGGAGTAATTGCATATGTTCAGGTAATCCCTGTGTAGAAGGGTTAATCGATAAATCGTGTAATAGTTACATCGATAGAGCTTTGAGCTGAACTATCACACTTACATGTCAAATATACGCAAATATATCGTCACATAGTTAACAGAATATTGTAGTCTAGTACTGTATGTTAATCAATGTTGCTGACGCATTTGGCTATTATTGGAAATAGCTTCACTACAACATCGTATAAGTGATATTTTAACAGTCTTCAGATTTAGGTTAATTTGAAATCTATTTTTTGTAAAGCTCATTTTATAAAAGTACAGAATCTTAAAATTTCATATATTCTATTTATTTCTACAGTAATAAAATAATTCTATTGTTATTGCGACGTTTTGTCTATTATGTATCGTCTTCCATACCCAACAGTTATTCTCTTATTAGTATCAACGTTGCATATTTGTATCTTTGTACCCCTAAACATATTTAAATTACAAGCTAATTTCGTTTATATTATATACAGAAACTATTTTTGTTGCCTGCCATTTTGGAATTTTCCCATTTTTAATGTTCATAAAAGTCTACAAAAAATTGAATTATAGTACAAATAATCAATATGATATTGAATTATATATAGTAATAGGTCTTCTTATATTCCGGATTTTATTATATTATCTATTCAAGTTCCAATAAAAATGTTTTATCCTTTTTTCAATTCATCGAAGTTGTTTAATAATGGAAAATGCATAATAAAATCCAATTCATCAAATAACAAAAAAGATCCGGAATACACAAAATAAATGAAACGGAAATTAAGTATCAAAAAAGTTTTAAATGGCAGTCAACATCTAAACTGGTTCAGTATATATTTTTAGGCGTTTTAAAAATGTAGATCGTACCGTGTTACAATAAAATTATTCAAGGGTTAATAAATTTGAAAGACCCTCCCTTGTCTCCCCAAAATACTGTCGTCGCATGTTCACCGTACACGCTACCCTGTTTATTTATAAATCGTGTGCGTTGCGTGCCACTTGACAGTCCACCTATATCCATGTCCCCGCCATTGAAAATCCCATCCCCGCCACTGGCCGGATATGTGTTTGTTCACATAGTGAATACGTCATGATCAGTATGACATTAAAATACGTTCATTATGATATCGTTAACAGATTTAGCAAACACCGAAAAATATGTTTGGAAATATCAATTAACAATACTATTCAATGAAATAATAATGCTGTTTACAACATTGCAGTAATAAAGCGGAAAAATCTAATAATAACAGTTCGCTAAAGAAAACCTATAAATTCAAAACTAAATGAATTTTATGAAGCTGAAACTAGCGAGGTGGTAAAGTCGTTCATTCGAACAAAACCTCTAGTGGTTACAAAATAAAATTTGTTAGCATACAAATGCCCCTGACAAAACTTGGCACATACGCAAATATATATTTTGTACTGATATGGCGAGTAGATAGAATTTATTAAATAGTTTTATCGCAAACAAAAACTGTGAATATTCAACAAACTTTATAGAAACAAGTTTGTTATTAAAATGAAAATAGATGAAATTTGATATGTTTTGTAAACATTTACGAATTTATTGTACCATAGTCACAACATCAAAATGTATTTAATAAAAGTTAAAGCAGCAGATAAAACTTATAGAATTTTATACAATATGTAGATTTCTAGCTTTACACGAATGTATAGAATTTTTATGTATGCAATATTTATTCGAAATATTTAAATACATACTTAAATTATATGTAAAAGTGAATGTGGAGGGTGAAATATAAATATATAATACCAAAACAATTATTCTGTTTCTTTTTTGTACAAATATTGAATATCCGTCAAAATGATGAATTACTGTAACAACATTTTGGAAAATGTTCGGTTCACATTGTGGAAATAATTTTCTTGGCTGCGATTCTTTTCCAAACTTGTAAATCTTTTTATTTCTTTCGCATTAATTTAGAATAATAACGTTAATCCAACTAGGTTATTATAATTAAATTCTTTTGGCAGTTCTAGAATTAAATCAGTCAAGCAATTAAAACAGATTTTATAATATTTGATTATTAGTATTTGTTTCAATGTTTTTGAATTGGAGTGTTTGTAATGTCACATTTGTTGGCATGAAAACGTCTTGAAGAGAACGCTGAAAACGTATAATTATTTCAAAACTTAAGTTTACGTTTTATATAACTGTTAAATACAAGAAAGTAAAAGTAATTATAAATTAATGATTACAATTATAACGACCATATAGTAAATATAAAACTAGTGTTACAAGAAGAACATGCTTTATTGCTGAAACAGTTAAGTAAGTTAAGAGTAACATCATTTAATTATATACACCCTGATATTTATCATAAAGTTAGCAAAGATGTCAGTGAAACTTCTACAGATATAAATATTAAAACTTTTTCTCCCTTACACTATAAATTTCAACGAACATTAAAAACAAATATATTTACTAAACTAGTAACAAAATATAATAGTTTACCCAGCTGGGTAATGAGATTTTAACATTAAATCATGTGTCGAATACACTAATATTCTGTTTATCTCATTAATCACCCTAAATTGGATTTTGATTACATCTGATACAGTAATATTTTCTATTACCCAACCTATTAAAAGTTGCCGGGTAATTGCATCTGTAGTTTGTAGCTTACGAAAATGCAGGCCGCGCACACTTTATTAATTATATATGTTAGTAGAAACTAGAACGAAACAGCTAAATTTATCTTCTGTTCATATCAGATCTTTAAGTTTCTAGTGTTTTTTAAAGATTTTTTTAAGTTTATTAAATATTTATATCACTGGTGCTGTCATCTGTGGTATTATTAGTTTTGGTATTCAAGTTAAATAAATCCCAGGGATTTTATGGTGCAGTGATTGTACCCCATGGGATTAGAAGTACAAACTAAAGTTTTACAAACTTTGTACGGTTTATAAATCCAGTTTCTTTTTCTAACTTTTTTTTTTGTTTTACGCCAGTTTCAAAATTATACCTACAAACGGAAATTAAATTTCATTAATGTAAAACTTCGTGGAAATTATAGATAATTATACTTCGGTACAACGAATTGCATTTATAATATCCGTACAACAAGATTAATTTCTTACTTAAATGCTTATTTAATTATATATACATCATACTCGAGACTCATCATGCTTATGGTGTTATATTTCGTAATTTCTGTCAAATTTTACCAATAATATGCAGATTTTACCCAAATGCACGTCATGTAGCTAATATATTTACAAAATAAAAACAGTAACAATAGACACTGCAAAATATATTTACTACTACAAATATTATTTGCGTGCTTGTGTTTTAAATATTTCTTAATACAAGATTTGTAGTTTATAGAAATAATTATATATAGATTTCTTGATTTTCATTATAAATTATGATTTCGTGTGTAAAATTTTTATGTAACACCGTAAAATTAAAAGATGATAGGACATAATCTATTTATGTACCCTAATCATATTACGTACAATAAACTATCTACGCATATTATATGACGTATGTATACGTGAGAATTACAATGGTGACCGTATTAATCGGAAAATAGATTCGGGGATAATCCAATCGATAGAAAGCTTAATACGCTTATCGGTTGCATTATTCCCAATCCTATAAACAGACATAGTAGCGTTTCGTTTTTTTTTTTCGTCCATTTCTGCTGTGATGTGTATATCTTTATTATATTACTATGGTGGTTTTTGTAATCAGAAAGCGTCGTAAAGTTTAGTAAAGAGGCTATGCGAAGCTACGGGGCGGTTGGACTTGCCTCCCCTAAATTAGATTACCCGAATCATTGCTGGGCCGAGTCGAGCCGCAGCTGTAGTTGAGAAATCTAACGATGCCGCAACAAAATTGTTAATGCAATCATAAAACGGTGCAACGTGTAACCTTGAAACAAGATTAAAATAAAGTACACAATTTAAAGCTTATCATTATATTTTATTATGTTCAACTTGATATTTGTTTCTCGATTTTTAATATATTATTTATGATAATAAATATAATTTAAATTAGCTAAATATTTATTAATATGTAAGTATATATGGCAAAAATTTATAACAAATTTAAATACTTTAAATGTATTTATTCCGTTAGATTAAGTTATACTAAGGAGTTAAAACGTATGTTATACCACGATACTACGCCTGGAAGCTTCTGGGATTCCCAGCGACAACCAATTAATTTTTTCCATATTTTGAATAAAAAATAGTATAGATATTCGTTCAGATTTTCGACTGTTTATATTAGATAATTAATATAAGCTGACTGGATGACGGGGAGGCCTAGAGGGCACCTATAGGCTAGACTAGATCGCGGTATCATGTGCGCAACTTATAACCTGCAGGTGTATATATATTTTCATTAAAATAGTATACAACAATCGCAATGCAAATATACAACAAACTGCTTCATTTCCATAGAGACCACTTATAATTTTCCATTTCAAGCGCAGACAGGACAAAAATCCTAGTCTTCCAAAAATAGAAATAACGCGGTATATAACTTGATACAATATAAATTAACGAAATATAACACCTTTTTATAAAAATTTTCAGATATTTTCAAAAACAAAATGGCTAAATTTACCAATAAAAGTAAGTACCAATTAATAATTATTTGAGTTTACTTAATAATATATATCTACAATTTTGCTATTTTCAGTCACCAAAGCATTCGCTCAACTAAAACAAATTTTTAAGAAGAATAATGATCAAATCAAGTATGAAGATACCGTACAGTTGTTTGGTGCAGGCTGGGTTGGCGCACCATTTTATTTGGCAGAATGGTGCATCTTTATGGCCGTTTAAAGTTAAATTATAGTGATATTGACAATAATTAGAATATTAATAAAAATAAGTAATATATAGAGAAAATAGAAATCAAAAATTTTGTTAAATGCTAATTTGGACCAATTGTCGAAATTTTTGGAGAAAATTGGGTGGATGAAAATACTTTGGATGAAACTTTCAAAATTTATTAGTTGGTATAAATTTTTTGTTTGGACATTTAGATAGAATAATTTTAGATCTAAAACAAAATTATGGGTAGAAATTTTTAATTGAGGTTGCTTGGAAGGTGTAGGGGTAGGGAAGGTGGGAAATTCAATATTCAAAATTATAAAGTGATTGTTAAGAACCAAAAAAATTAGAAGATAAGTGCAATGGAAATAAGAAAATTCATCAATTTCATAGTGTAAGATAGTTTTAAGCTATAAAAAAATTGAAAGAATAGACATAGTTATAAGAAGTGTAGAATAGAATTAGATAGAATTAGAAGATAGAATACAATTAGAAGATAGAATAGAATAAGAAAATTACATTAGAAGTAGACTAAGAAAAGCAATAATAATAGAGTAAACGAAGACCGGGAACAACACCACACCTTCCAGCAGCTCCAATTTTTTCAAAATTAATTGTGAAGAATATTTTGATACATGGACAATTTTAATGGATACATCAAAATTCAAAATAGAAATAAGCAACTTTCGACTACCCATTTGAAGAATTTTTTAAAATTACCGTAATAGGACAACTTGAAAAAAATATTGGTCCAATTAGCACAAAATTCACGTAAATCTTTAAGAAAAAACAAGAATCAAATTACCAGTACATACAAATAATATGCCACAAAATTTTAAGTTCTTTAACACCTAAATTTTAAATTATTGTTAACTTTTGGAACAAGCTTGTAAAAAATTCCATATTTGCCGAAAATATATTTTGATTTCTAAATTTACCAATTGTGTTTCATTTATTAGTTTTAATCCCAAATCAGGCACCTTCAGAGAGAAAAAAGAGCTCACCAAATATAGATAATTGAAAATACAGAATAGAGTTTAAAATTCACGGAAAATGTGCTAGCACTTGTTTGTAAGTAAAGTAGGATGGTTATGATGTGGAAACTAGTATAATATGTAAAATTCTCTTTGACGGCTTATGAATTTATATTTGCATATTTCTAATATGCGATGCATATGATAGGTTTCAAGGCTTCAAGGGATTTAAGCGCATAATGACGCCATTGTAAACATTGTATAAATAATTATTCGTCTTCGTGTATAATTCATATGAAATTCGTTCAATCAATAATTATAATTGTTGACTAGGCTAATTGTCTAGATTGTTTTCATTTATTACATTCCATTTATATGTAAATTTGGGTGGCTTCTCGTTCGTAAATAAATTCCACAGATTCCCAAAAAGATTCAACACAATATTTTCAATGTTCGTCTGTTATAATTGCTTCATTTGTAAAAATTCAATAACGAAACAATCGTCTAACAACAATAATTTTAAAATAAAGCAATTGAAATATAAATAATCTTATAATATTGACTCATAAATGTTTAATTTATTTTGCAGTATACTTTCTAAATGCTGATGGGATTTAAATTGTGAGCTGCAGAATTTGTGCACTCATATTATATATTGTGTACGAAATTTGGATAAAATCTCTTGTGTATGCTCAGAGGAGAAAGAACAATAAATTCACCAAAGCATTTGATTTATGTATATATAAACATTTTCGAAAACTGGGGTTTTCTTTTTTTTTATTAAATAATGCTACAAGCATTCAACCAATCACTTAAACTTCATACGATTGACAAAGCAATTTACGCATTCGCTTTATTATGAATTTAAACAATTACTCTCCTTCGAAGATTTGCATAGACTGGTACGGTATAGTCTGTTTTTTTTAATTCGGAGGAGCGATTCAAAATGTGCGTACTATAAAGTAGACCTTTTTATAGTGTTTCAAAGTTGCTTTTAAAATTGTGGGTCTTTACCTCCGTATGCATCCGTGTAGGTATGGTCGATGGATGTGGCAGTCACATTTTTTATTGTATGTTTTTTTTCCGCACGATCTGGTCGCAATTGTTCGTTGCGTTTTCGCTACCGTTGTCGTTGATCGTGGTTGGTGAGATGGGGGTAGATGCGATGAAAGAATGGTGTAGGTGGAGTCTAGTAACATGTTCGGTAAAACGGTACGCAGTGAATATAGATTAGATTGTGGTAGAATTTAACATGTTTTCGTTTTATTCTTCTACCTGTATCAGTATTTTATTGATTTTTCGACAATAAAAGCAAAATATAATTAAAGTTTTGATCTACGAAAAATATATAAATTTTTTATAGTAAAATTAATAGAATTCTTTTAATTTTAATAATAAGACCGATAAATTCAATTTATAGTTAAATCGATATAAGAAAATAAAAGTTAAGAGTCTGCATATTATCTTGAACTGAAATTAACAAAAGGTATGCACCATGTACCATTTTGATGAGCATTCGGTAGTAAGCTAGCTTTAAAGAATATAAGATATAGAGAAAGTATATAATGAGGACTAGATTTATTATCACTTTTATCCCAAAATATATAGTTCATGCTAATAAAATTCCTTTAAAACCCAATGTAAATCCGAGAAACTGTGAAATTTCAAACATCTAGATTATCCCCGCGTGGGGACAAATCGTCTTTATCAACCGAGTTTTAGTACAGCAATATATTTTGTCTGTCTTGCTACGAAAGTGGTTGAATTATAACAATACCGGTGTAAGGTATACTTCAGCTAGATCTAAAAGTAGCGTTGTATTCTTCTTGTGCAAGTATAGATTCGCTTTGATGTCGTCATAAACGATACGGGAAACGCCGTATTCATTTATTTCGATGGTCGCTTCTATGTCGTAAATAGTGCGTGTCGTATTTATTTACGTGGCAATCGATTTGGAAGCAACGTATAAAGAAGAATGAAAAATAAGCAGAATAATGGTTGGTTGCGTCGGTGTTGTTTAATGATATATATATATATATATATAACATATATTTTGGTAGTCTGCTTTTCTTTTTATGAGAAAATCGTCTAGGTAAGCATTGAAAAATGGATAAACACAAGAAGATGGGTAAAGTAAAATATTGTTTATTGATGATATGGTCGACAATTTCAACCTCCAACGATATTGATGTTTGCTTTTGAAAAACGATAGCTTATTTTCTCTTCATGAAATGTCAAAACCATTACGTTTTATAAATAAGTAAGCAAATGCTAGTTCATCGAAGAATTTTATTATATCACGGTATTATCAGAGTAATTCTGACAACACAAAAGGATTAAGGTTACACGAAATATTTCTACTAAAAATAAATGACAGGAAAACAAATTATCTATTTGTTTCTAACATACAATTTGCATAAATAGAGTAGCTAGTTGGATCATTTTGTAAAAATAACGATTCTACTATTCATAGGAATGAGATAACATTTTAAATATTTATCTGTATTGTGTTATTTAACGTATTAACAAGTTCAGCATTTTTATCTATATATTATATATATATATATATACGTAAATATCATAAATGTAAAATTTAAAAAATAAGAATAAATATTAGTCGCATTTTTGATTTGAATAAAATACAGTATTTTTCAATTACTCTAAATATGTTTTGCCAGAATTTTAAATCATATTTTTGCATAAATCATATATATGTTTCATAACAGTTATATAAACTGCTAGGTTGTTTAAAACTATAATCTTATTAAAAGCTTAATACCGAACAAAAATTAATTTACGCTGTTGATACTGATTTAATACTTGAAACTTTTAAAAAAAAATAATTGGTAAATACTCTCGCGTCCACAAACCACGTATGACGGCGCAACTTTCCATAGCTTAAAATTTATCGTTTGGGGTATTTAGTTCAGCTATACGTTGTTTTCCGTAATTTATTTAAATTGTTTATATAAAACATACTCCGATACAATTATGTTTAATTGTTGTACTACTTAAAGCCGCTCTAAATTTTACACCAGATGATTTCGCGTTAAATTTAGTTATTAAATTCTCACAAAATTATGTTTTATAATAAATCTGTACAGACATCAACAAAAGGAATGAATACCACATTGTATTTTATAAAACTTCGACGTTTACAAAAGTTTCTTGAACTTATTTATTTAATAAATGTTCGAAGTCGTCTTCACTTCGTTCTAAATTAGAATCAACTTCTTCATTTCTCCACTCTAAGTTCATCGTGTTTAATTGTACTGAATTAATTGTTTTATGTGCAGAGTTTAAGTACTTTCATATAGTTATTTGTGCTACTACTTTTAATACTTTCATACACAAGATCTCAGCAAAATAAACTGAATTAATTTTCTGATATCTGGAAATTATAGATTTATTAAATTTTAATTATTTATTCCATGAGTTGGAAACGCAAGGATTCAAAATTCTATTAAACCTCAGTAGAGGTCTTTTACCAATTAGGTTTACTGTAGTACCGAAAGAGATTAATTTTACATTCTTTAAAAAAAGTTTAAATTGCCATTCAATTATTTTTCTCAAACGAATTTTAAAAATAATAATAAACTTATAATGCGCAAATGCAGTATCATAAGTACGCAATTCTTCTATTATATGTAAGCACTAAAAATAGAATTACATTTATTGAAGGTAATTTAAAAATTACAATAAATGTAAAATTATTTATATTTTTAGTGCTTACATCTAATAGTAATATTGCGTGCTTATTATACTGTAATTGCGCATTATATGTTTATTTGCATATTCATTTAAAAAATGGACAAAAAGAATTAACTACTTTTCGTTAGTGGTAATTAAATCGATATAAATATTTTTCAAAGTACAAATCGCAATTGTATTTAAAACTTAAAAAATACTATAAAATCGTAATGGCATGTATATTATTATCTCCGTGACAAAGAAAATAACACGGAAATTAATTATTTAATAATTCAAGTCTCCTATCTGTGGACGCAATCCACATATCGTGACATTCAAATGCGGAATTATTTATGATATGGATTTAACTTCACCCATATTATTTTCATATTACAAGCACACGTTTGTATGTTGCTCATTAACTTCAACTTTTTTTTCGAGATTTTTCCTCGCTATATACTATTTATATGTACATATATGTATGTTTGTATTTAAAGAAATACTTAAATATATATCATTACATACTTTTCTAGAATATAGATGTAATAATATTCTAATATACGTTTAAAAATTGATAATATTCATTATATGGGTATATAAAAAGACTACAAATAATTCTTTAGTTTTCTTTTATACTTTTATATAAATAGAACATATTTACATTATATATAGTTTTGCTAATCTAAATGTGAATTCATTTAAATAATATATCAATGTTATATTTTATTAAAATGTGTCACATTTCAATAGACTTTATTATTAATTAAAATAACGAAAATTAATTACTTTTCTCTATTCCACAAATTGCGTAATGAATATTTGTTTTTATTGATGATTATAATTCTTTAATTATATTTGTCGATGCATTTCCTAATAAATCATTGTTTGCTATATGAATATTGCAGTATATTTACTATTAATTCATTTTTGTAAATTAAATTAAATTCTATAATATAAATTCTGTATTTTTCCAAAATAGCCAAGGCAGTTTTTGTGCAATTAACATAATGCGTTAGTTGTGTCTAGAAACTAAAATACAGGCTCTAGAAATCATATTTAGTTGTCTACGTTGAATCAAATGGTTCACTCAGCTATCACAATTATTTCTTCTTACATTTCATTCTTCCATATTTTCACTTTAACCTTCATATTCTTAGATTTCAGCGAATTACTTCCGTCAAAAACATACTTAAGTGAGGTCACGCAATTCACTAAAATATTGGGATACAATTCATATGTTCACCATATCTTTTTTTTGTTTCTCAAACACAAATGACTAATTATTACAAATGAACAACATTAACACTTGTATATGTATTTGTGTCTGAATTTAGGGCACTCCAGTTAATGGAGGCCCGGATGTGAACAGCACACTGCACGAACCAGAAGATGAACATTATGTAAGCACCATAACACATTAATCATTTTTGTTACATTCGATAGCATTTACACATCCTGCATAGGTTTATTTCTACGTGAACGACAAGGTAGAATTGTCTGTGATGCAAGAAGTTATATTTGAGATTGATTCGTTTTACTATTTTAATAACTAATCCAAACTCTTTTTTATTAACTGTTGTTGCATAATAATGTTACCTATTTCTTTATTTTTATAAATATTTAATAGTGACACGAATTTAATCTTTGGTTTCAGTTGCTTATGCTGCAAAGTTATGAATGTATTTCTAAGGAGTTATGTGATTCTACAGGCAAATTACAAATGTATGCAAATGTGGAATGTTTATATAAAGTTCTTTACTAATAGTATAGAATTTAAGTTTATTTATTGTTAATTTAGATGTTCAATTGAAGAATTTTAAGTATGTTTTTTTAATATATCTTTCGACACAGTAATTAATAAATATACAACGATTTAATAATATCAAAATATTTGCAAGTTATTAAAGAAATTTACAATTCCTATTTATAACAGAAACTATTTTCGGTTTAGTATCTCGTTAATATATCTTTCATATACAAATTATATATTGTGTTACATATATGCTTGTATTTTTCTTTTAAATTTATAGTAGATATTATGTAAATTAATTTTAAAAATAGTTACAAGGTTTGAATCAAGAACCTCGCAATTTTGTTTAAATCGATTAAAAATTATGCATGATACGAATAATTTGCGCAATTATGCAGATCAGGCTTGTAATAAATTACGAAATTGTGTTGCGAAGATATTGTTTAAGTTTTGCTGCCTTAATAAACAAATTATGCAACAATATCATAAAATAATTAAAACATTTAACTAATAAACTGTTTTAGAAGAATTTTTAAACTTTAGAGACTATTCTATTTAGTTGGTTAAACAGTAGTATTTTTATTTAATACAAAATTTGCTTGCTGATGCATGAAATTAGTGAAAATCAAGAAGAGCAAAATATAATTTGTTTCAAATTTTATAGTTTAGTTATCATCTTCTTGAACACTGGTCATTGTTAATGTGGTGATGGTTAATTGGTATGATAATAAAACTTGATTGGCAAGTGATCATTACATTGTAAATGTGTTAAAACGTATTTGAAGTAATTGAGAGGATTGATGAAAATGATGTTTATTTGTAATTTGCCTGTGTTTTGATGATTGAAAATTGTTGCATAATATGATTTTTCCACCTGGTGGTTATTTGTGAATGAGTGGCAATTGACGGTATCAGTAACTGGATTGATTGGTTGGTTACAGGATGGCAGCGGTCACTGGTTATCGCTGGAGGCTGAGTTGGTGATGCGTGATGGGGAAGTGGTAGGCACCAAAAATCCAACGGGACATTCGTTATTGGTGGATTGCAGATTTGAACTGCCGTTTGGTACGTAGCACATTCACTATTTTTCACGGATTTTTGATGAAATATATTTGTCTGCTGGTCACTATCATAATCTCATTCATTTTAAATTAAAAAAACAAATTTCTATTTTCTATAATTTTATTTAATTCTTCCTAACAAAATAAACCCTCAATACTAACACTAAAACTCTTCTAAACATTTTATGTTCATACCTACTCTATTAGTGCCCAAAATTAAACGAACAAGTATAAAAATAAAAATAATTTTCTTCAAATTAAGTGTACATATAAATAATTCCAAAATTAAAAATATATTCTTATAATTCCCACTGTAGAACTTATTTTAATTGTTTTTATAATTCGTTTTTTTCTTTCCTTTTTTTAAAGTTAAATTAAAAATTTAATTAATGTTGACCACCAGACAAATTTCGGTTTATCAGTGAATGGAAAATCCAAACCATTGTAAGCACAAATTTAATAAACATGTTGTGATTGTACTACAGGAGCACCGTAAATTACGTATTTACGGAAATTTTTTATTTAAATATGTGTACGTGTAGTTAACGAACTCCAGCCCTTGACTGTTGATTATAATGTTAGCTCGCTTTAGCTTTAACGCGTTGCTTTCATTTTCTATTTTAATTGAAGTATTATTCTTTATTTTTAAACATTACAATGCTCATATATAGTTAATGTATGTAATATTTCTAATTTAATTCGTAATAAACATGGTAATAAATGAAACTTCATAATTGTTTGCATTATCAAAAAATTGTGACTAATTTAATTTAAATAATTTAATGATTTAATTATTATATTTACTCAAAAGTACATTTTTAGTACAGTTTCAATATAATAAAAATTAACAACTTCATTGTGCAAGATTATAAATGAAACAATAAAATATATGCCTGGATAAATTAGTGAGCCTTTTGTGGAACATGTCTCTACTAGAAGTGTAAATTTATTAACGCAGTGTTACGTAAAGTTTCAATTAAATTTGGCGGTAAGCCTCCTTGTCTGTGATGTTAATTGATTGTAGTAAAACTGTCGTCTGATCGTAACTTTGTTTATGAGTTGAGTGACATAAAATTTTATGACATACCTCATGTGTTTGTAAACTTGAATCAAAGCAATTAATTTACTATTATATACACCATTATCCATAAATATACGTACGCAAATTAATTACGCTTTTTTGTTCGTAATAGTAACTAATACATACATTAACTAATAAGTACATTTTAAAATAAATAGCAAAGTATTTCAATATATTTTGTCGATTTATTTTTGAGCCAATGCTCATAAATTCAATTTTAAAAACTAGGTCCTTTCGGGTGTTTATACCAAAAAAAATAGATGTTCATTATTTTATATATTTTATTCAAGGATAGTATTAATTGGGAATGTATTGCGTATATTGATACTGCTAAACTGCTCGATTGTGACGTAGTTAATGTTGATGGTTAATAAGTTAAGAGGTTGCCGCTTCTGAATTTAGTTAGATTGCCGGCGCTAGTTGTCTCTGTAGGATAATAGTTGGTTTGTTGTGTGCTGATGCCGCCGCCCATTTAACAGGCCGTTGCGATCCCCCTACCGGCTGGCAGTGTATCCTGCGGGAAACAGAGCTAAGCAGAACCCCCGTACCAACCTACTATGAAGGGTACAAGGGCCTCATAGGTAAAACTACTGTCTTCTCTCTTTCTACTCTTCTCACTGTCTCTATTTCACTTTACTACACGTGGCACTATTGTGCTACAATATCTAATCTATGACTGCTGTTGCTGCATATTCACTTACTCGAACTAGTGCTTGTAACTTTAAGAGCACCTTGCACTTCCGTGCTCTATTTACTCTTGTTCCATTAAACACTATTCACGTGTTCACATTTACAACATTCAGTTGTCCATCTATTTTTTTGGGCAATTACTTGTTTCTTTCACAAATGATTTCAAGATACTGTTGCACTACAAATTGTAGCAAAAGTAATTTCTTACTTGTTGCACTACAATTACAACATATAGAATACAAATTACAGTGATACGTTTTCACAATTTGTTCACTACAAGCACTACAAAATATGATTCAAATTGCACTACAAATATCTGAATACTTATTTCACTATTCTAACATATACATACACTGTTACTTCTTTAAACGATGTATGTTTTGCGAACTCAAAAATATGGTTTCACACACGTCACGTTTCGTATTTCAGATTATATTTCAAATATACATTTTGCATATGCTACACTTCTGAAATATATTGATTCCCTTTCGCAATTATTTGCACAATATCTCAAGATACTTTACACTTGTACCAATAATGACTGTAAAATAAACTATTGATCGCCACGAAGCATACAAATACATACATATACTGATTCTTTTTGTATGTGATGTATGATTGTTTCTAGAATTATTCTAATATTGTCGTTGAAACTACTAGATACTTTTCATGTAATGGCACATCTACTTTATGCAAATTATTCACTCATTCTTCTTTTATGTGATGTTTGATGTTGATCAAAGATTATATTCACTTGTTGCACTTACAGATAACTACAAAATATGTTCCCTATATGTATATTACAATATATTCTAACATGCACATACTCTAGACAGGCTGTTTATTCAACCGTAATAATGTTTAATTCTATTTTATTTCTTTGATTGTAATTTGGAACACGATCGACTATTCATCACATTTACTTCTAATTCTTACACTTCAAAGCACATAGTTTCAATTTCAGAAAGTGAGCATATAATTCTAATCAGCTCACCGCGGTCACATAGTCTGAGGTTGCAAATACATGGTCCGAAACTAATTAACTCTTGTATGACCAGTGCCAAGTATTTCCATTTAACTCAATGTTAACTTATTTTGTCAAACAATTCACGCTAACAAACTATTCATTTCATTTCACACGCTTTGTTGACGCTAATGCTGTCCACTGACTAATCTCGCATTTAAACCGCTTAGCATCATATGTAATTCTTATTAATACATTTCATTATAATGTTTACAATATGAAAGAAATTATTTTTATCATAAATACATCGTTTACTTATAATAATAAATCAAGGATTAGTAATTTGAAGAAGCATTATTGTAATTTGAATTATCTATATAATATTTTCTAAATAATTTGTTAAATTTAATATTATTAATTATTTTGAATTAATACTAGCAATAAATCACTAAAATTGATTTTAAGCTTTAATTTCTTCTGTAGCTAAATTGAATTAGTAACTAAAAAGTATTTGCGCTGTCTATGGATGCGAATTCATCACTCAGTAAATATGCTTTATTTCAAACAATACAGAATCACACTTACGCTTTTGTTGTCTTACGTACCTTGATAAACATTATATGTACATTTACAGAGAATAGTATT
Organism: Nebria brevicollis; assembly: GCA_944738965.1. Classification (NCBI taxonomy): domain Eukaryota; kingdom Metazoa; phylum Arthropoda; class Insecta; order Coleoptera; family Carabidae; genus Nebria; species Nebria brevicollis. Next base: position 17,209,665 of record OX122897.1, read on the forward strand.
ATAGCGGCTATTTTGTTTGTTTCGAAGTTTGAATTAAGTTTTAGTTAGACTTTGTTCAACGCCGTCTTATCCAGATCCTGTACTTGGCTTGTTATAGTTTCCAGAAAGAGTTTTATCTGTGGGCCGCTTTGTAATAACTTCGAATGTAATTTACGTAAGAATTATCAACCTTATACAATTCGTCACACACATTTCTGTTTTTGTAAAAAACATGAAAGGAAATTTATTTTCTAATAATTTATTGACGTAATTGTTGATTTTCTACGTTCCTGTAAGCAATGGATAACATAATTTTATACTTGTTTAATTTTGATATATGTTCTAATTACATTGAAATGTACTTGAAAAGTTATCTTGTGCACATTATATTATCCAAAGCACCTTTAATCACAGGTTACTTATGAAAACATAAATAGGTAAACTGTACCAATAACCACAGGTATCAAAACTGGCATAGACGACCTTAACTTAGTTGCTACTTTAAATATTATTAATTTTCTGAAAACACGCAGACCTTTAGGCGTATAATGATTTAACACAAACATTTACAAACCCCTTTCTCAGAAAAGGTTTATGAAAAATGTTCTTGAATATTTTATATATTTATATTTACAAACAAACAAAAAATGATACATGTTTATATATAAATCACAAATTTAATATTTTATCTGATTTACAAATAAATTGAATGATAAATTACTCGTATCATTGCTGAATAGATTTGATTGCATTGACATGACGTGCATGCATAAATTTAATCGGAATTGATGATTGCTGGATTGATCTATATTGTTAAATTCGGTCTGTCAAAATTAAAATATGTCAGTTTTTTTTTTGTTACGATGAACCAATTGTTATTTTCCTAAATGATTTCTAATCTAAATGTTTCTTGTTACTCTAGTAAGCGCTACACAACTGCCTTACACAACTAGCTATTTTATATTTCACTTGTTTATTCACAGGAATATTTATCAACATGGAAGTCCAAAACACCGGAAGTTATAGGAATTTACCTTAAGAAAAGAAATTAGCTTACCTTGCGCACGCACCTGTATGAAAATAAATTTTAGGTCACTCAATCACACGCCGATTAGTCACACACATACTCACGAATCGGCCCCCTAAATCACAGCATGTTTATCAAATTTATGCAATACAACTCTGTAATATACTACGCGGTATCTAAACCGTTTCTGGAGCGTCACACAATATTTTTGGTGTCTAAAACGAATGCGCTATATATATTTTGTCAGCACACTAACTTGTACCTCACAGATTGTTATAAATGTATCTAAACTTCTTACTAAGATAAGTATGTTTATATGTTGTTATGTATGACGCCACGTTTACGTGGTTGTGTGGCTATATTGTGGTGCAAATTGTTCTGGAGTTTTACAGGAAGCTCGTCAACTTGTGGAGTATGCTGGATTCTTCAACGGAGCATTATCATAGTTTGTTATTATCATTTTCTCATTTGATTATCATATTCATAATAAACTACATTTTAAAATCATTCTACGAAATAATTCAATAAATGATATATTTATAAAGTAACTAAAAAATGATTTCTAGTTATCCGAAAATTATATTTAATATAGTAATTTTTTTGATGAAATTGTTTATAATCTCTATGAGAATAAATCATAAAAACAAATCGAATTTGATTTAGAATTTTGTATTCAAGACAATTTAATAGGCACTACATTTACTAAATTTTTATTTACAGAATACATATTAGGACGAAAAAAGCTTCTTTTTTAATTAACTTAAGCTAGGATACGTATTTCAACGTTAGCGATAGAATATTAATTTTGATTTTATCTTATTCATACATATTGGTGTACATAAATTTAAAAAAGAGTTAATAACATTCATATTACTTTAGTTAGACAAAAACTAAAAACAAATCGATTTAGTTTGCATATACTCGTAGATTAATGTTCATTGTTTTGATACACAATATGTTATATAAAAAAAAATCGAATATACTGTCTTAAAAGCTATTTTACGGTGATATAGTATGACGAATCATCACAAATAAATCTAATAACTACGAACTGTTAGAGAAATGTTAAAAAAGTGTTACTATATACGGAAGAAGTTCAATAACGCTGTGAACGTGATTGAGTGCCGAAGAAAAATCAACGTTGGTATTGTAGAACCAGGATACTGCAAAACTAATATACTATATGAAGTATTGCTACAGATATATCAATATATTACTGTTGCAGTCAGAGATATACGCTTGACCAAAATTAATTTGAATTCAATAGAGAGTTAAATTACAATATTTTTAATTTTGAACCAAATAACTTTATTTTGTTTACCAAATAAAATGATTGTTTTGCGTGTTGGAAATTTGGCGTTCTGATTGCACCGTGTCTCGAGGCAACAGCTGGAATATGACATTGAAATTGCGAAAAACATACACACAGACACACCGGCAGACAGGCGACGGCAGGAACAAATTTTCTTTATAGAATGGAAGATGAAATTCTACGGATAACACCGCTCATATAACTCATATTGATTTTGGTTGTTATATTACTAAACCACGTTTCCACAAAATACTTCATTGATTCTCCGGTTCAATTACAGTTTTTTATATACATACATAAGCTCATGCTTATTCTCATAAATAGGGTGGCAGAAAACCCTTTACATTCTTTCACATCTTTACACAATATAATAAAATAAATTATTATAATTGTTTATTTTAAATACTGAATCAAACATCGAATTAATTTTAATATTTATGTTTCAATTAATAGTAACGTAAATTAAATATTTTTAATTAAAAAGTCATAGCCATTATTTTGATAAAATATGTATTACTACGTATAAAGTCGATATATTATGATAAAATCATTCCCACAATCATAATTGTGGTTGGTTGCTATACTGAAATTGTATTTGTTTTCTACTCATTTTGCACTACTCGAATTTCAAGATAAACACTGGTTGCGTGCATAATTCCATGCATTGCACTTGAAACATACGAGTGCATGCCGATGGAAAGCGCTATTAGTATCAGTATAGCAAATGAATACATTTAATCCGTTCCTTAAATAGAATATAAGAGACGTTTATTTAAATTGAAAATTACCATTCTCATTTTACAACCTTCGCAACTCTAAAGACTCGATTCTTTTTAAAGAGATCATTTATTAAGGAAACGTTCTTAGATAGCATCTAAAAATATTCTAAACTAACTGATTCTAGGCCATCTACTAAACATTTTTCTAGACTGAAACTTATAATTCAATATAGATAGACCACTAATTAGTACTTTTTTATATATATCATCCTCAAACGCAAGAAAAGCTAGTGATGGCCATAGAATTAATCTTTAATTAATATTTACGGTTGAACGATGGTGCATAATGCCGAGATTATAGCACCAAATGATTAAGGGTGTACAAAACATTGATCTGCTTTTCTAACGCGGGGGTAGCGGAAGGAGGAGGCTTAAACCTTATCATCCTATTATATAAGACGCTATAATTACAGGTTCAGTTCAAACTGGAATCTTTCATTCCACGCAAACGTAGATAGCATCGTTAAAGTTTGATGTGTTTTGGCATAGACTAAATCTGAATTTTGTTAAAATATTTTCTTTTAAAGAGGATATTATTTTTGCTTAAATTTTATCGCAGGAATATAGTTCTCATTAATCTTTCTTATCTGTATATTAATAGTAGCGAAATACGTGATAATCAAATATTAATTCTTTCGAAAGTCACAATAATTGGATCATCCAGTTGGTTAGAAATCAAATATAATTAAATATTAACACTTTCATTTATTTTGAAACATTTCGCAAATACTCAAATGGGCGTATATTTAGATAGACTGAATTCTGAATTTGTCGTCGTCTAGAATTAAAAAATAGTATTATTTGTTGAAAATTATAAATGCTTTTATTAAATTATGATAAAACTAAATGTATATTTTTGTTGACTTTAAGAAAAAAATGTTTCTAGAATTGCAGGTTGCTGAATATAATTGAATTATTATAAATGGATTTTTATTTATATTTATTAGAAAATTATCTAAATTATTGTGTTCCATGTTTCAGATCCTGAAAATACTGAAGCTGCTGATCTTCAACGTAAACTTGAATTGTTGAATAATATAATGGACCAAGAAGCCAGAGCTGAACAGGCTCGACGACAAATGCAGTACTTCGGTCATTGTGAGTTCAAAATCATTTCATATATTTTTTTATTATTTCCAAATAAACTGTAAACATATTTTTCTAACCAATACCGGTAAGACTATTTTCTGATGAATATAACAAGTTATTTTAATAAAATAGCTTTATTGAACACAAAATATTGTATTGAATGTGAAATGGGATATAGGATATTATTAAGATAAACAAAATAATTTAATAACGAATACCAATATAGATCGGTATCCATAATGCTGATCGCGTGTATTGTTTGCGAAAAAGTTTTGTGAACGCCGAAGTTTCGCCTTTAGTCAGCAAGCGAGCAGTATTGTTTCTTTTGTTTTTCCGATGTTATTATTGGTGTTATTTGTTGTTTTAGGAAATTAGGGAAGTGTTGTAATGCGATCGCTTGTATCTTAATTGCTACACGAGTGTTACGGAATTTTGTACGGGTTTGGTGTTAATTAGATTATGTCCATAGTAGTAGTGGCTTCCTTGAAAACGATGAGAAACAAATGAAACAAATTTAAAAGTTTACCAATCTATATATGTAGGTTTTGTTACACATTTAGAAAACTTCAGCGTAACTTTATTGTAAATTCTACCTGCTCTAGATCAGTGAAAGACAATAGTGCCACAACTAAAAATAAATAGAGGCTGTCTTTGTATTTTTATATAGTTTAGAAGAAAAAAAATGCGTTATAGAGAGGAAACTGGATTAGCGATAATGCTTCTAATACCGGAAATGGCATTTTAAAATGGGGATCTTAGGTGTCTATGTTGCACTTTGAAATATTGTGAATTTAACTTTATTTTAAAAATGTGACCTGAACTGCTCCGTGAGCTCTTCCAGATGTGCAACGGAAACATATCGTCTGTCTTCACCATGTTGAAAAGAAATAAAAAATGGGACACAAATTTAGCTATAAAATATGTTACATAATAATTTCACTCACATGACACGTACGTTTCGGAGTATATTGAGATTGATCTTGTGCCTACGTAATTATATTAAAGATGTTATAATTATTTTAATTAAAATAACATCGTAACATCTCGACAATAACTTAATTAGATATTCGTTGAATTACGCCTTTGTTTCGAAACTAAATTGATAAATAATATAACTCAATATGAAAACAAGTGCAATTATCATTTTTATCTCTTATAATACGGTTTAGTTATCATTCGCGTATATTATTCTTTGAATCATATATATTTTATTAAGTAGAGAATTTATAAAACATTGTTTGGATATAAAATGGTTTGAAATTTGTAAACAACAAATACTTAGGGAATTTTTATGTAGATAAATCGAAAGTTTTGGGACTACGTGTTCATTGTTGAATAATTAAATAAGGTCCCCATTATCTATCGCCAAAAACACTGAATTCGAAACGTGCTAGTGAATCGAAAAGAATATTAAATTAAGCATCGGCCGATCCTTTTCGCAGTTGCCATTCGCCCCAGCATTAACGATTTATTGTTTCGCTAAGTAGGAACATTCTCATTACACATTTTCATTTAAAGGTACACAGCTGTGACCCATCAGATGATATATGTATTATATATGTGAATTATAATTGCCGGTTTCTTTTATAAATTATAAATTTTGAATAAAATAGTTACGTCAGATTTAAAAGGGATTATATATACGTTATAGGTGAAAATTTATACATTACAAAATATTATTCATCTTAAATTTTCTTCTAAATTTTATGCTTTATACAATTAACAAATATAACTACACACGAGGTGTGTAACTTCAAATGGTTTCTGTAAGCCCATAATCGGTTGTTTTAACTTAAAAGAAAATCTATAAATAGCTATAATCGAACAGGTTAAACTTTTCCAAAGAATAAATCCATATTACACCAGTTATATTCTCATTCTAAAAATATGGAGCACTGGCTAACATTATACATATTGCTTATATATTTTTTTTTTCAAATCGCGTGCTCGCTCAATATTGCATAATAAAAATAACATTTGATCGACAACAGTTCGAATACAATACATACTTTTATTTTATTTTTGCGCTAACTCATTCGAATATAACATGATCTTTATATTTCAAGAGATTCAGGCGAACAAAGAGAAAAAAAAAACATTTTATCTATCAATTGACGTAACATATTTTCTAAAGAACACTATATTACAAAACAAAATCCACCGGTATACTGAGTTCTACTTGAAGTTTATCTAAATAATATAATTACAATATATAAAGAGAATTTGAATGCTAAACTACAAATAGAATTTTTAACTTTTTATTCTTACTTGCAGCAATACAGAAACTAGATTACTACATAATTTATGTTTTTATAGTAAATAATTAATTAACGAAAATAAAATTATAAATTAATTATGATTATAACCACGTAAATGAAACAAATATATGAGAAATGTAGCAAACGCAGATAGAATAGCAACTAAATTAATCAACTTTATAACATGTTCCATTCATTTATATTCTGTATAAATTATAACAGTGTGAAGTTTTACACAGATGTAGCTTTCATATTAAAATTTATAATCTAACGTTAGCTTGGCATATAAAATGAACATACAAAAGTAAAAATATAAATAATTAGCGTGTGTAGCTAGATTCAAAATTTCAAATGTTTTTTTGAAACGAAACGCCAGTACAGGACTCTGAATCCTGGTTTTCGTTTTTATTTTATTTTTCTTTGTGAAAATCTGCCATGTAATTTTCAGCTCCGATGAATGCAAAGAACATTATTACAAGACTATGTTAGCTTGTGTGTTGTGGATCTGAAAAAGACAGAAGCAGCAATGCGTGGAATTAAATGTTTTTTTCAAAAGAAAATCTATATATATATGTATGTTCCTAAAAACCACGTTTAAGTGATGAATAGCTCGACCACAACTTAGTTCTCGCTTATAAATCATTCCATTAACAGCTATTAATTTAAAAGCGATGTATAATTTACTATTTGCACCTTTCTTAGTCTTTTCTTTAAGACTATAGTTTTATTTTTGGATCAACATTTAAGAAAATAATGTACTCTGTTTAGTTTTTGTTCTATGATCAAATTGTGTGGTAGTCAAAAATTGATTATAAAGTTGAAGCAACCAAAAGTTTTACACCCAAATTGTATGATTGGATTGAATTTCAGCGGGTTACTCAGAGGACAGCGACTACACCTCTGATCTGAACTATCCGGTAGGTCAGCACGCGAATTCTTCCGCATCGCAGTTCCGGTCGGCCGCGGGGCAAATGCACACACCGCAACGGTCGTTAGAGACCTCTCGGGAGAACTCGTATGAGCGCGACGATATACCCAATCACCATCAGCACCATCTGCCGCCCGTGCCGCTTACCCACCAACACCATCTGTCGCCCGGACATGCGTACCATCATTCCACGAGGCATCACAATTCGACATCATCACCGAATCATCAGGTAGTGTACACTCAATGATCCTCCCCAACAATAAAACAAACTATTCTCAAAAATACTGTAATAATTCCTGCAATGTCTTGTACTGAACTTTCTTATACGTATTTGGTTCAGATAAGAGGGATATAAAATATTAAATCATTTTTCCAATATTTTTAATCGAAATTTCTTGTAATGTCTTGATTCAAAAGGATATTATTTATATAAGTCGCTAGAGAATTTAATTTAAGTGCAAATAAAAATTTCATTTGTTCCCATTTTAATCACTAGTCGGCGATTATAAATCCACATTAAAATGAATGATTTGCAATTTTGTTTTTTTCCTCTCATACAATTGTTACAAGGGTAAGCATAAAAAGAAAGATATTCTGTACCTTGCCGCGAGAAATGTAATCAAAATAAAAGGAAATCGGTTCCTGAACGAGATAAAATCTTAAAGACGACCCGTGCAAAAAGAAAAAAAATGTTAAGCTTTGAGAAAGGTAGTCTCGTGAATGAAAGAAGATTAGATTCTTAAATTTCTATTAATTTTATGTATATTAGTGCACCTGGATAAATATTTTATAAATGTAATTTATTTTCAATTAAAATTATAATAGACGACAAATGCGCGTTAGTAATTTACGATTAGAAATAGTCAAATTATATTATTAATACAAATGATAAAAACAGTGTGAAAAAAATTTATTATTGTCCATTTTTACCAAAATATAATTTAATAATAACCATATATTATTACAGTAATACATATAATATCTGTTTATATCTGTATGGATGTAATAAACATATTTGTAAGTGAAAATATAAAACATCCATTCGATGATTGCAAATAGCACTCGAAAGTAAGTATATTGCTCGAATACCGTGAATGTAATCGGAGAGACCCATTGAAATAATGTTTTTAGTATAATAACAGTTTTTTGTGTTCGAATTTTCAAAAGACTTAGTTATTACGCTAACTAGTTGCCTGATTAGCGTAATAACCATTTCTGTATCACTTATTTCTACAAATGCGTTCGAATAACGAAAATTAATTTGAAAAAAGTATTAAATTAAAAAACAACAGTCAATACAGTTTCAAAATGACGAAGTCAAAATTAACACAATAACCCTGCTGTTATCTTACAAAAATAATATACATTTTGCGCGTTCGCATTTGAATTCGCGAGAGCAGCGAATCAATTGGATGAATAAGTCAAAATTGCTAATCCAGTCAAAACAACAGCTGAATCCTGACGGGAAAGATATAAGCTTGAATTAAATTCGAAATCCTACTTGCTATTGTTCGTGTGAACGGGAGTTTATTTAACTGTTAAAACCGTGACGTCACAATACAACAACCATAGTGCAGCGAAATGCAATATTTCTCCAAGCTGCCAACTATGCACGATAATTAACATATATACGCATACGTAAACTATTGTTTCGACGTATTTCAGTACCGCCCAACAATAACGTTGTCTTCTGAAGTGTGTGACAGAATTAAATTACCGAGCAAATTACAATATATGTTTGCATATTTAATGCATCATATTTTAAAAACATACTGTAAAAATGGAAATCAAAACATATTTAATTAATTTAATTAATAGTTATTATATGCAATTATTATCCTGTTTAGACAATTTTATTGACAATCTTGATTTAAATTACTCAAGAAACGCGTTACTGATAAATTACACTCTACCGTACACTGTGTTTTTATAGAGATACTCGCCGAACGCAGAGGATTATGGGTACAATACATCGGAACCTGGTCAGAATACTAGTCATCAGTTTAATGAAACCGCCGATTCCGAGCCACTGTTCTACAATAGTCGACCACGTAACAACTACAAACAGAGGTATTCAAGGTATGTCGCTCTTATTACGATTGTTACTTGACCATAATATGTATTCAATTTGCATTGATCGTTTTGATTAATTGATGCACAATTATGGTTTTTTGAATCTATATGTTTATTCCCATTTAACAGTTTATAATCACATCGCGCAAAAAATTAGCTATTATGAAATTAAAATGCTAAAATTCCTAAAAAATGACGAAAATACACAAAATAACCATTTTCTTATTCAATTTTAAAATTTAATTTCAAATAACCTACACTTATCTAATACCCCTTTTATTGTAGTCTACATGTGTTAATCAATGCTAGGTGTATATAATTATGGTTTATTTATTACTAGGTCTAGACAGGGTATAAAATGTCGAAATATTAGAATCAAACAAGTATGATAAAAACAGTCCAATATTATTGTTTTTTTTTAACAATTTAAGCATTACACTATTTAAATGTTAGCTTTTACCGGTTTTTATAGAAGCTATATTTACTATTTTACGAATATAATCAATAAATAAGACGCAGAAATAGGTTATTGAGATAAGGTGAGAGCAGTGGAAACTAGAATACAAAGGAATTCTTCCTTTTCTGAATTTGATTTATTTCCCGTTCTGGAAAATGGAAAAAGACGTAAATCAAAACAAAATAAGCAAATAATAAATAAAAATAATGTCGTAAGGTTGGCGGTGTTAGGAATAAGCTTCCTGCACGAATGCCCATGACCCTTCTTAGTTCAGCGTGTCGTATTCTTGTAAAGGAAATAATACTTGTTAGACGGAATCGTGTTTATTTTAAAACTAAGAATAATGGTACATTACAGCGCAAACTACACAATAACACTGCTATTATTGTATGTATAGTGGAATTACTACAACCATTTCGTTCTACACACAAATTCGTTATATTTCAACATTCTTGCAAAATGCTCTCATTCAGTAAATAAATGTATTCAAGATAATTTCTAAAATTTTCAAAATATATACGTGCAATTAACTCGAATATGCTAAACAAATCATTAAACGTATTCTTCTTATTTCATGAGCGCATCGATATAAAGTGTATTTATTTACCGATAATTTATTTTCAATCATGTATTTCTCGAGAGTTGTGATTCTTTAATTCCTATTTAATCAAAACAGCTATAAAACTGTAGCTTATAAGTCTAATTAAAATTTATCGTGGATCTTATGTAAATTAGTTTCTTTAGTATGTAATAAACTCAAGTTATGAAATGATGTATGATCATATGTGATGCGTTTGTAATATATTATAACGTTGACGCGCTCACTAGAGTGTGACATCCCTAACCACATGTATGGCGCTGCGGCCGACGTTAAAATTGATTTCACATTGTTCATCTGCACAAGCATTTGAATTAGTACACTGATGCTTTAAGTAATTTAACAAATTAAAATCACGATTAAGTATTTAAGCGTTGAACGGAAATTAATATGATTTCCTATCAATAAATTCTAGTAGAACTAACAACGATAATATGAACTTGGATAGTTAAGAATATTTGATTTTAGTATGTATTAATTATTCAGATGGATCTTAAAGCTATTTGTTACTAACAAGGGAAATAATTAAAGAATATGTTTTGTTTTTGTTATGAAAATATGATACAATATAGACCGTAATTCAATGTCTTTGTTTTTATTTCGCGTGATGCTGTTTTGTTCTAGACTTTGTTAATCCGGAAACATGCTGTTAAATGTCAAATTTATTATGAAACTTGGTACGATAAACCCGGAAGTAGTCGCTTGGGCTCTAAACATCATTGTTCTTGGCAAATAGGCAAAATTATTTATTCATTTACTGATAAACTTTGCAAAAATTTTGTAATCAAACGCGTAAATCACATTTACATAGAAAGAATGAGTTTCTTTTTTCTGATGCTAAATGTAATTCATGTTTTTTAAAATTACTGTCAGAGTCAGTAATGCAATTATTTATTTTTCGTAAAAGTTTTACTTATATTTAATTCTGAAGCAGCTTTATATAAAAATATAACTTATATTTATTTCATACGTATTTCAACAAAATGGAACGCGTATTTAAGAGTGCATTAGTTATCTATCAATTTACGTAAATTAGGTGCATTACGAAAATATTACACTAATTAATGATCAAAATAAATATTTGAATTTAATCACAGTTAGTTAATAATTAAAAAAAAGAAAATTGAAGAAGTAACTAGCCGTATTAAAAAATGAAGGATGCAATTGTGTATGTAATAAATTTTCAAAAAATTGGATTGTTTTTGATATATGCCCTACTATTAGGAATGTTTATTTAGTAGTGACTTGCCAGTTATAGAGTAGTTTAGTTTCAATTTATTCCTAATTCACACTTAAATTCGGTATGTAATTTAGATTAGGCAACACGTAGTTCAGTTTATTTTGTATTTTATTTCATGCTTAACTATAGACGTCGGAAATATACATGGGATACAGAAGACAGGTAAGACGGTTAATAGTCACGGCACGGCATGCACACTTCGTTGTACAAAACGAACATCATTATTTTACACGAATTGCCATCATCAGTTATACTCACATCAACTGCGTTCAGTAGAATATTCGCTTAGACTTAAGCCAACAAATGTTTATTTACCGTTACACACAAACTAAATATTGATTAATTTCCCAAAATTTTCAATTGACTTAATTTAAATTACTGTTAATCTACGTTCTCCGTGTAGGAAACGTTGCATGTTCTTCTAATATAAATATACCGAAAATATAAGCATATATTTTATGGATATAAATTAACTAGCCTATTTTGTGACCTATAATAACTTTGTGGTTCCTATAGTTAAGTCTTTGTTCAAATTAGCAACAAAATATTTGAAACACAAAGACAAATTTTGGTACAGTAAAAAAGTGTACATAAAAATCTATTTTTGGAAACTTGTATGTATGTGTGGACCCATTACCCAAATAGTATAATATATAACTCATGCGTGTTCGTAGTAACGTAGCAAATCATTAGCGTTAGAGACGTAAAGGTGGTTGACATATAATGGGAAAAGATACAGTAGTTCTCAACAATTTACACGTTCGTGTTTTTTTTCTTGCTGTTTTGCAGCCAGGACACGTGGTACAGTGCCGAGTACGGAAGTACTACCGGAGGATTTGGACAACAGCCGTCTGTCGATAGCGTCGATGCAGCACTTGGCAGGAGCGGGTATCCGGGTGATACGGATTATTACGGAAGTAGCCAGCCGCCGTCTAGGAGGGCTCGAGGAGGTAATTTTTATTTTTAAACTAAATTTTTAAAAATTATGAAAAACTTCATTTTATATCATCGGGACATTAAATGAAAAATAAACCTTTTTACATTAAATGTAAACTCTATTTGAAATCGCTTTTTTCATATTCGTTCCTTAATAAACTTTATCAATTATTTGCTATTAAAATTACGAAATTACTACGTTGCTTGGAGATAACAATAAAAATAAATAATATTTATGTTTTTTACGATAATTTATTTCTTATGAAAATCAATACTTATATATTTGCGTAGCTTTAAATACTTAGAAATGTAGTTGTGAAACTATAATATATTTTAATAAAATTATGCGACACATGTATTTGATGGCGTTATATGCTTAACGATGAGCACAGTTGGTCTATATATGACACGTGTCACTAAATACAAACAATATAAAAGTGTAAGCGTGGGTAGGTGATTTACCTAGTTAAATTAATGATACCGGATCATCCTATTAATTACAGGTAGCGTGTGAACGTTACTCCCGCCGGTTATTGCTAATGATACTTTAATTACGCGAAAAGCGTCTGCTCTTAGCGACGCGGCGCGACGCGACGCAACGAAGCTCCAGTGAAACGAAGCGTGTCTCTTAACATAATTAAATGATAATCGGCGCTTCGTTGCAAATATATTTACAAAGAACGAACTAACAATATTAAATATGCGCAAATATTTCTTTTTATTGTATGACGTATTGCGTTGATGAACGCCGTCGTTGCATCCGTAGTGTAATATTACATTTAGGAAATGCTACGCGATATGAGTAGGTAATTGCATTACGAACGATGTATGGCGTACTTAATTGTACGTAACTTTGTATCATGTTTATAAGTGCGTTAGTAATTTGTTTATGAGATATATGCTAGTTATTGAAACAAACGAGCGATAGTAGCAAAGTATTAAAGGCTAATGCATATCGATATTAATTCATTATAAGCTGTCTATTCCATATTAACTACGTTTCAATATGCGTATTTATATATATATATATATATATATATATATATATATATATATATATATATATATATATATATATATATATAAATATATTAACAACTAACAATATTTAATGATTAAATTGACCATTAATAATTTATTTTTACTCGGTCACGTTAAAAATATCTTTTGCGCTATAAAATATATATGGATTGTTTTATACGTAGCAGGTATATTTCGTTTAGATGGGAAAGATATTGAAATAGAAAACTTTAAACATTCCAGAACATATAATTATTCATTGAACTATGTTAGAAATTATTATGGTCGGACGATTTTTAGCTTTTAAATAAATTTGTGTGTGTGTGTGTGTGTGTGTGTGTAAGAGTGTGCTTGTGTATGTATGTATGTTACAATTTGTTAACTAGATGATAATCATGTGTAATTGTATTAGGAACAACTACGCCCGGCAGAAGACCAAGTTTGGAACGGCAAACGACCCTATATGATGACCAATACTACAGCACAGACAATACTGGATATTACCCAAGCATTGAAATCACTGACACAAAGTAAGCTATTGTTAAATTTAATATCTGTTTGCATTAATAGACGCATAGTTTGAAAATAACTTAAAGTTAAAATAAAAATGCAAATTATTATTGTACCAAAATTTATTTCAAATATGCATACATATTAATAAATAATTGCACGTTTTAGGGAGCAGACGTTTAACCAAAGTTACGATGAGTATTTCGACACGTCTTCGTATGCGTACCAAGAAGAACGTTATGGCCAAGACGAAGAAGACCGCCAATGGGACTCGGGAGGATTATACTACAATAAAACGAATAGCACCTCCGCCGTACACCACGAGAATCACATCAACAAGCGACGTAGTTCAGTTCTGCCACAGCCACCCGCAACAGCCGTTACGAAAAACAGCACAAGTAGCTACAACTATCAACCGACACCGCCAAAGAAACCATTCGACGATGAACCGTACCCTACCACGCCGACGCCATCGACAACGCGCCGTCGAATACCGCAGATCCCGCAGAAAAGATCAGCGAGTCGCCAAGGTTCGCTCAACGATTACGATACCGGTGGCGGTTACGAGTCGTGCCATACGCCCGATAAGAACTCTGCGCGTGGTGCCTCGTTACCACCGACGCCGACCACAACGCCCAAATTGTTGGCGCGCCTTGGAACGCACGCGAAACCATCAGTGAGCCTTCCCCCAACCCCGGGTCGCCAGCTACCCAAACCAAACCTCAATCACCGCAGTGCCAAGGCCCGGAGGAACAACCTGCTGAAGCGAACGTCCTCTGCCGATTACGCGGATATCGAACAAGAAGACGCGTACACTAGCTACTACATACGGCCGGGAGCCGCAAGTGCCACTCAAATGTACAATGAGGATTACAATTACGCATATCAGAGCATCGATAATCTACCCGCTCAGCCCGACGAGCAAACGGACGTTGTCCCGGTGACTACGGTGACTATGTCCATCTCGCAAAACCACCAACCTAGTGTCGTTGTGAATAGTGAACGTAGGACTAGTTTGACGCTTGGCTCGGATTTAACAATCGGTGTGCCGAATGAATCACTACTCGGATACCAACCACCACAAACACAACTATCCGCGGAGGAGTATTATTACAGTGCACAAGAAGATCGCGACTACCAAGACGAGTATGAATACGAGCAGCAAGAAGCGCGTGCTGCTGCATCGCGCAAAAAACGCCTAGGTCGCCGCGCAAATAGTCCTCTGTGTCAACAAAACACAGATAGCTTAGAATCACGAGACGACGAATTGAAAGACTCTTTCGAAACAGCCGTGTCGTCGGTGAGCAGTTCGCTAGCTTATCAGCGACAAGGCGTCGGTTACTCGGAATATTCAACAGCTGCCGATACATTTTCCACTAGCACAACATCAGCGATGCCACTTGTTGACAGTCCGCAATCTCATTTCACGGCATCCGTCACTGCAACGCAATATAACCGGGACCAAACAGAACCACCGAAAGCAATAGTGACAGTAGTGAATGGTGCCAGTGTTAGGGATAATTTACAACATATAACTACAACAACAACAACAACATCAGCGAATACAGGTTCGAGTATGTTTAACAGTTTTGCTAGCGCGTTTTCGGCGGTATCAGCAGCTACAGCTAGTGCGGTCGCAGCCGTTACGAACAATGCGCGAAACAACAACGCAAACACTCAAAACACAACAAATTCAACAGTGAATTCAACAATAAACGGTACGGTAAATCGACAGGTGAACCGAGGCTATCTAAAACAACAAGACAGTATAGACAACCGTGGTTACTTTAAGCACCAGGAGTCTTTGGATGAGTATGAGGAAGAATTACAAGAACCGGTAATGGATAACGACAATTATATTAAAACAGACGCGACAGATCACTATTTAAATCATCAAGAGTCCATTGAGAGTTATACAGAAGAAGCTGGCTTAACGAATGGAAGTATAATTGATGAATATAGTAAAGGAGGTAAAGAGTCTCCTGTATCTGTGATTCATGTCGAAAGTTACGACCAAGAAGCAAATGAAAAAGAAGAAGACTTGGATGTGGTTGGTGCACTACAAAATCAAAGTACTTTAATAGATCCTTTCCACCCAAGCGTACAACACCAATTGGATCCATATGCTCCACCAGCTTCGGTTCGTCGTCCTTCGATAGACCCGTACCGGCCAGTATCTCCGTCTCGTCGGACATCCGCGGACAACTACCCTGGTTCGCGGAAATCTTCGGTTGTCGACGCGTACGGGAGTAATTCGCGTAAAACCTCACTAGATCCGTATCAACCATTGTCGCGTAGAACCTCTGTGATACGTCACTCGCCTACGCCGAGTGATATGCACAAACAGGAAAGCATCGATCAAGTGACGCCCACGGAAAGTGTTATTGTTGAAGGGGAACAATTAGACGAGAAAAAAGTATCGTTTGAAGAAGAGGAGGAACAACAACAAGAACCACCACAACCTCGACAACAAGTCACAGCGAAGCAAAGATGGCATTGGGCGTATAATAAGATCATCATGCAACTAAACGTGAGTATTGTTTTTTTTTATTCGATTTTAATTTCGAAAACATTTATTGTAACACATTGTAGTGTGGATTACATTTATTGCGCTATTACTCAAGCGTTAACAATTTTACTGTTTCATTGATTACATCTTGAATTTACGACGAGTGGTTTTATGCTGTTTGCAAATTAGAATTTATTTGCACTCATTAGTGGAACACATGAAATGGCAAACATAAAACGGTTTATCAGTTGTTGTCCAAATTTGTTACATTTTATATGGACAACAAACACATTACTCTAGATTTATTTGCAGAAGCAGAAATAATCTAATTAAAATAGACTTAAAATTCCAATATTTTTATTAATTTGATGAAAATAAAAATACATATTATTTGATAATTTTTACAATTTCTTTCCTAGCAAGTTGTAAAGTAAAATACTTCTTTAAAATAATTCTTCGACGATAATTACTATTAGAGCCCTTGTTGGGTAAAAAACATATATAAGTGATTATAGTAATATAAAAGTTTAAGTGTTAAAAATGGTTGGTTTGTATTTTGTGGGTAAATCAATATTTGATAAAATTAAACGATATAAAGTATTATTTCTGACGTAGTTGTATGACGTACAATGTATTGGAAATCCCATTTATCTTGAACTAATACTAAATATTCATAATTGTCAGCATTGCGTCAGGCATTACTCTCTGTTATGCTCACTAAATAATATATGACTCTTGCAATATGATACATTTGCGATGATTATAAACGACATACGTAGATACAGATATATTGCGTATCAAACAAGCAATGGAAGCAACGTATTAGATAATTCCATGACATATTGGACATCCATTATAATTGACATGAATTATAAGTTCTATCTGTCTAGATATTTGACATTTCATTGTCAGTAATACTATAACTGTAACATATGTTTATAGATCTGTAAAGGATTTAAAATTAGGGAAATCATAAAACTTGACGAACAAAATTCTTAATTTAGCAATTAAATATGTATTCATTATGGAACTATAGTTTTAACTTTCTTATACGCAGTATAAGTAATTATTGTAATCATGAAAAATTTCGATCTCGAGATTTTAACGGAAATATACGTTTTGACCTTCACTGAATCGATTCCGACTATTTTTGGAATGACGTCTGTCTGTGTGTGTCTGTCTGTGTGTTTGTGTGTGTGTGTGTGTGTGTGTGTGTGTATATATGTGTGTGTGTGTGTATGTTCTTTACAGCCTAAACGGTTGAAGGTAAAATTATGAAACTTTAAACATAAGATTTGCATAGGCCTGGGGTGTGCACCTTCTATTTTTGAAAAAAAAATTCAAAGCGGAAGTGCCTGTTTACTCTAGTCATTTTTTGCAGTTTCTGCAATTACTCAAAAATGGTTACAGTTACAGAAAAATTATATGAACAAAAATTAAAGGTATTTATATTTAGCACAACTTTTGTTTGAATCTTTTTTCCAAAAAGGGTACTGGTTTCAAAATAAATTTCTGCTTATTATATATATTTTTACATAAATCGTATCTGCTGCGCCTGTCAATTTTTTAACAAAATAGACTTAAATAATTTGAAGTTTGACATTTAATATTTATTGAAAGAAATATATTTACTGTAAAACCATTCTAAAGGTTAGAACAAATATTATAAATTAGATAAATAATTAAACTACGATATGGTTTAACCCAAATTCGTATAAGAAAGTTCGGTGCATGACACTGCAGATGTTTTAATATGTTATAGATTCGGAATTATAGATTTGCAACATTATTTTGATTAGTAAGCCATTGAATTTTTAATAGTTCATTTTAACAAACCCTATTTATCTATTTAGTACTTATCAAAATATTACAGCTGTCATGATTTGAACAATATGAATATTTCCGATAATGCTTTTACGAAATGTACATAATTTCTAGTAATCTAGATAATGTTATCGTTTGTTTTAGCAAACAATACCAGATAATTAATTATTAACTTCAATAATGAAATAAGTATATTCCGACTATTTCGTATATTATTAAAAATATAACTCTCCGTTTAATATTTATATATTTACTTACAAATTAATTTGAATGAATTTTTATAAAAAATGACTAATTTGTTGACAAGTGCTTTTGAAACATATTATATTTCAATTGCTTTTAGATAATTAGAATATAACAATATTTTACAAATTGGTTGTAGATTATTTCAAATTTTAGTCAGTTTTTTTATTAATTGAGAAAATAAATAAAATACCTTCAAACGTTCGCATGCTTTGTGTTTTAAAAGACCTAATCGAGCAGAACGCTTGTGTGATCGTGTGTCGCTAACGTGCACAAAGTGCCTCAACACACACATAATATTCAAACAAAATAATACATCAATGAAATTTGTTACAAAACACATTTAACTTCATCGGAAAATATGTTCAATATTTATTTATTCTAGTACATTATTTTAATAATTTTACATATATATAAAAATGTTTAATAAAATAATTTACGTTTCGGTTTGTTATTAATTGCAAATGATTGGCGAACACTTAAAGCAGTAAATATTTAGAGATACTATTATGAGACTTGGGTTGGGCACTGTTGGTCTCGAGTTAAGCACTCTAGTTAAATATTAGGAGTAGGAGAAGGGGAGGAAACGCATTGTTCTATCAGCGGGATGTAAAAGCTGCTGAGTGTATCGCAATACATAACCGTCTTGACGAAATTTATTTAAGGGCACCACCCAATTTATTACAAAATTTATTTATTCTTATTTACAACATTTATTATATTTATACCGTATAACAACTTATAAAAATAATTTTCTTGAGAAAGTCATTAATGTATCAATAATTGCAAAAATAATAATCGACCAATAAAGTTTAATTTATTAAAGTATCTAATAAAAATATAATAGCCATAATAAACAATAATCGTTTCGACGCCACTGAACAATAATGTGTTAACAAGGTTATCCATACATGTATAACCACACACATTCACTTTACTAACCAACCAAGTATATCTACCCACTAAAGTGGTGTGTGAGGAAATATACGCGAGGGTAGCGTAAAATATATACAGGAAAAGTGTGTGTGTGTATGTCCTGAGTAGCCTATCAACCCTCGGCGACTGAGTCCCATTTTTAGTATACGTTCTCTTTCGTGTCCTTCATCATCCTGATTATTAGCCAACAAGTGTGTTGTGTGTTGTGTGTGTTATGAATACAATAAACGTAATCATAGTTAAAAGGATTTAATTATAACCTAATACTTAATTAGTTATTAGATAACGATAGTGGCTACACGGGAATTAAATGTTGGTTTTCGTATTGTGGATATTTTTGAATAGGGAGTAATTTATGGTTTAAATTAAGACAATTTTATCATAATTCTCACTCCAGTGTTCAATATGAATATTGTGTGTCAATTATGGGTGTATTTTTAACGAAAATACACGTGGTTAAGCGTCCTTAAAATTACAATAATTTTGCGGTAATTGATTGAAATTTGTTAGTCTGTGTAATTTATTCGGAAAGCGAAAGTGGAATTATTTTAGCGTAATATCTATACTGATTTATGTGAGAAATAATTATATGTTTTAAAAATGTGTTAAACATAAAAATATATTTTTTTACCGTACGTAATTTCTTTTTGCTTCGCGTTATATTTAGAAATCAAAGATGATTTGAAATAGCGCACCTGGCAAATAGATGTATTCAATTTCACGAGAGTAAGTTGATACGTTTGCTGTTGGTTTAGTTTAAAATATGTTGTAATCGGAAGTCGCAGTGCTTGAGTGTTGTTACACTACTCTGTCGAGGCAAGTAATGCATTTTGAAGAGTGATACAAATAGGGAAGATGAGACGTTTAGCTAATATTTGCTATTTTAATTTAAAAGTGTTACTCAAACGGTAGTAATTATTTAAATTATATTTAAAATATTGCATTATTTTTTACTGTGTATAATTATATAAACATTACAACAACAATAAATCTTTTTTCGTTCTTTAACGGGCGGTTGCGAGTTAATTTATAAAATTATACTTCATTCTTTGACAAATAAAAGCCACAATTTTATATTAAGGTCGTTTTAGGATAAAGTATTTAGTTTTCTATCCTCCAGATAAAATTGAATTTATATTTATTTACTATATGGTACAATTGTCGTAATTTTACTTATTTTAAGTGAAAATTTGAAAGTGATTCAAATGATTCTTAAATATTTAAAATACTAGATTTGTTTGTTTTATATCTGAGTATCAATCTTAATTAAGATTAAAACTCTTGTGGTAAAAATAGTTTTGGTTTTGAAACAATGAACTTGAACAGACAAGGATGTTGCAGAATGCATGTGGGTCTGCTGGTACTGCCACCAAATAACATTTCCATTTTGGGTCAATGTTATTCACAATCACAATGAGAAGGTTTATTTATTTTTTCTGGGCCACCAGTATCATTGCCAAAAGCTTTTAGAATTTCCAACTAATTATTATTTTATTTATGTCTTATTATACTAAATACGTGCTCAAAATACAAGTCTCAAAATATTTTATTGAGCAATAACGCTAGGAATTATTTTTAAAATAAACATTGTATTAAAAAAATATATAAATCTCTATAAAAATAAAAACAAATATGTTTTCGGCTTGTGGTTTTAATACAAATGCGATTGTGGTTTAAACAGGAAGAACTCAAACATAAGCGGTTGTAATCTAAGCGCTAATATGATTATTAGCATTTTGTTAGTTAGGTTTAAAAAGTGTTATCATTTAAACATATGTGTAGGAACATCTACGCCATAATCTCCCCACTACAGCTATAGTATAATTTGTGTTGTGCTATACGTATGCACATACGTAGACTTGTTAATACGGGATCAAACTCGAATTAAAACAGTGTAGCGTACACCCCATAGACGTCGTTTTAGTGTTATCAGTCTGTTCTGATTGTGTATGCGTGTACACAAGTGCGTTGTTAGCCTTTTATAAGTATTATCAAGATTTATTTTGTTCATTACATTACTGTTTATTTATAAACTTATTTTGGCTAAATTATTTAATTTTTAACCATCATAAAATTTCTTTCGAAAATTAGTTCTCATATAAATATAAAACTAGAAAATATTCGTTATTATCAAGATATAGTTGCAACAAACTCGGTTATAACGAGTATTTTTTATGTGTATTAAAATATCACTTTCAATTTTGTCTCCTTATCACGTAAATATTTTTTATTGTGCTTAGAAATGAATATTATTCATAATTCATCAAATTTTGTGTGAACTAAGTTAATTTTATAATACATAAACAGTATCACGATAGTGCGTTCGCAATATTTTTCATAACTTTGAGAAGTGTCCGTAAACATTTCGTGAAAATAAAGATTATGTGATCAAACAGTTAAAAATTGTGAAAATGTCTGAAGACGATCGTAGTACTGAGAAAGCATTGTTATTTCCATTGAAAGCAACTCTCTTCACGATGAAAACTTCTACAAGACCGGTAAGTCGTAAAAAAGACAAAACCGTCAAAACAATAACCGCTAACCGCTTGAATATGAGACGCGGTTCAAGCATGTCCGAACTAGACAAATTAACCACCGAAAAAGGCCTCCCGGATCTTGTCCGTTCAACGACATCCAGCAACAGATTATCTGCAAATCAAGCAACTAAAGGATACGATTCATTACCACATAGTCCATGCATGTCAAGATCTGGTGTGAACAAGACTGGCAGTTGTAACGTTCCTGGGAGCATTGGGGATCTAATGAATCAAAAGAAATATGGCAGTAGCTCGTGGAGTATTCGCAGTGAGACTTTAATAGCTCGAACTGTTCCTTTGTCGACTGTTACACCACATAGACACAGTCCACCAACTCCGTGTGACCAAGAGGAAGAAGTTATGTATAGAGAGTGCATTGCGAAGTTGGATAGGCCTCCGGATGAAGTTGATTTGCCGAGTCCGGGGCATGGGTATCCGTTAACGTCTGCGCAGAGGACTCAAAGGTTGTCCAGGTTGATCAAGCAACAAAGGAATACTTTGGAATATGCTTCTTCATTGATATCTGTAAGTATGAAATACATCGAAAATGTGTTTAATATTATTTAATATACATATATATTGTATAAATTACAACTGGTCAAGGAAATACTCATTGCTTTTGTTTGAAAATTACTTATGCAAGATAAGTATTCATAGCGAGGTCCCACTGGTCTAATTTCCGTTTCAGTTTAAAAGATTAACAGTTACAATGACCCAAATGTATTAAATTGCTGGCATATATTGCGATTTCTGTACTGTGTTATCTGTATTACGAATGTTTAGTTTTTTAAAAGTATAAATTATTTACACCAAACATTATAGTTTTCTGGAAAAAATTGCTACAAATTTCTTCTACGAAATAATAAGTAAATATTATATTCATGAAAAAATACGATCTCCACATATTTTTTGACCTTCCCTGTATGCGTGTGTGTGTGTGTGTGCTACGTATGTCATAGAGTAAATATATCAAACAGACTATCCTTATAAATCTAAATTTAAGAAAATGATACCATATCTCTTTCTATATTCTACATTAAAGTAATATACATCGAAATGTCGAAACAATTATTAAATTATATTTTCGACGTGAAATTAGGTCACCAGTTCTATATATATTAAAGTAGAAATAATTACTCCGGCGCCCTTTAATTTTGTGGGTTTGTATCGATGAAATAAATTTTTGTTTACTGAGCGAACTGTTTAATCGAAATGTCACCGAATAAATAAACAATTTTTCATTAGAAATTTTCTGAATAATAAATCTTAATTATTTTTTTGGTAATAAAACCTTTATTTTTAACCATATACGTAAAAACGTATATATAAATCTTCAATAATACATTAAACAATATAAAATATCATGTTAAAGCTTAGTAAATACTGATAGAGATAAAATGTACAAAATATAATCCGAAAATGTAAATAGCACAAAAACGAAAAAAAAAGCAGTTACAAAATTGGTTGAATGCATAAGTATGCATGTTAAATAGTTAGAATAAATGTAGAGAATAGAAATTAACGACTGGCTACGTATACTGTGACCAGCAATTTAAATTCGCGCTTAAAGCTCTGTTGGGAATTGTAAGTGTCCGTTACTAGATGTCGTTGGGGGTATGTTGAGTTTATCGAAAGCGTCGCGACGCTTAGATAGCTGGCGCCACTGTGGACGCAGTATGAACTAGATTTTATCAATAGAAATGCGCGTTTTACGTATTTACTTGCTACAAATCTCTATAGCATAAATATGTAAATTTATATATATATATATATATATATATATATATATATATATATATATATATAAATATTTATATATATATATTTATTTATTTATCTATTAAACATAGATGCTAGAAAATATATAGTAGATACTGGATTTTAAAACGAAATAACGTTTATATTAAAGATACTAATTTGTTGCTAAAATCCTGCATAACATGAAATACCTTTAACAGGATTAGAACATTAAGATGGCGGGTACCACAACCTGAAGATAACATATATGTATATTTAACATATACCAACTAACACTGGGTAACTCCGCCATTTTGCTCATATGATACCGTTTTGTCGACGCGGTTCTATTTCACGTTCAGCCCGTCATAACCCATTTACATTAACCCATTTCGTAATATGATAGTTCTCTGTCTTACTCTTTTGGTCTCATTTACATTTGGCGTATCGCAGATAACGATAAGGGTGCACTGACTTTAAAACTCTTGCGAACACTCTAAGACGAATTCATATAATTAGTATCTGCATTGAAAGACGTACTCTGACTTCAAGGATTCTTGATATGATCAAGGATAATTGCTCTGGTATTAAGGGGCTTTGCCATTACACAAATTAAATGTTATGCTTATCAGAAATAATACTACTCTAAATACTAATTTTGACTTTGAATTTACAACTATGTACAATATATGTATAAACGTTCCGAAGCACAAAATTACAACATATCTTATTACAAATTTGCAAATTATTAAATTAAAGTTATATTCGTCATTATATAAGCCAATAATATTTTCCATAATAATACGCATAATAAATATCTGCACACAGAATTTTCTTATACGTATTTTGTTTAGATGGAAAGAATAGATATTTCTAATTCTATTTATAAATTAAATTGCGACACACTTATAACAGTTTTCAAATAAACAATTGCTAAATTAATAAGTAGTTTAATGATAACAGTGTTTTGATTTATAAGCGAGATACCAAATTTTAATTACAAATAAAATTTACAACGAAAACCATCAGATTAAAAACACGAAAGCTCTTTTTAAGAGGAATATTTACCATATAGGTTTTAGAATTACAGGAAACTGTACGTTTCAGATAGTATCTGCTAGTTTACAAATTTTTATCAGTATAACTTTTGGAATTTAAGGCGTAATTAACATACTTAACGTTATAATCGCATGATACAATTCATAAAAGTTACGTGGATTAATTGCAAAAAAAAAGTTATAAATATTCAAAATAATAATATATAATATAATAATTATATAAAACATATATACCAGGTATTGTTGACTCTAGTAGAGGTGTTATAGAAACTAGTTAACTAGTTAATACAATTAATTTACTATTAATCTCCGTGTAAAGAGAAGCATTAGATGTGCGGTGATACATTGTCCAAATTTAGGAGTCAGAGATTCCGAAACTGTTCCAACAGTTCTCTCAAAACTAACGGTGAGTTTAACGTAGTTCTGTTAATCCACTTACGATAACATTTCGTGAACAAATGGCAAACTTGGTTTTCTAATCAGTGAACTTTACTCAAAACAGTGTCGTCCGCTCTGGAACTCTTTTCCTAAGAGCCGCAACATACATTTAAACTTTTTTAACCAAAACATTCATAATATTACACCTTTTCATATAAATGGAACCACAAACATTTTATTTCTTTGTGAACTTGCATATCCTTTCATATTTCTCACCACTAAACTATTCTATCAACATTAACGAATAGAGACCTTAACAGCTATAGAATCCTAAATCAATGTTTTATCTGGGCGCTTTTCTATTTATATTACATTACTGCTTAGTGATGGATGACCATCTTTCTCGTTATTCTATTATCACTTATGTATGTATATTATTGATATATGCATGACCTCTAAATAGCGACCCAACTAGAGCAATACTTACAGACAATGAAATAAAGGTCAACACATTTCTGTTCTCCTTCAAATAAAGAGATTAATACCGGCTGTTATTTAGCATATAGATGATTTTTAAAAGAAACATAGATTAAATAGTGGTTACATAATTAAGAATATGATTTGTCATTTTTCAGTAATAAAACCTAATTTAATAAAAGCTAAAAAAAAATATTTGTTGTCGCTACTTAAGGGTGCCAGTGCCTAAAGTAAATCATATATATAAAATAATCATCAATATCAATTAAATTTTTGATAGTTGTCAATTGAAAAGGATTATATACATTTTAGTTTAGGAATAAAAAGGTCGCCACATCAAATCATTGTTTAGGCAATTATTCAAATTATTTCATACGTTAGGTTTTCGTTTCTAAAAAGAAAATAAATTTTTTGTAATTTATTGGAAATTTGGTCGTTATTTTTTAAAATTTCCTGATGTTAATAATTAAGTACATCGATGTTTCTGGGACCCTATAACTCCGGAAATAAAGAGTGTAATGGGTTGAAAATACGAGCGGCATGAATTATCTACACATAGATTATGCATACCAAATTTTGTTTGAATCCGTTTATCTTCTTCAGAGGAGAAGGAACGACAAATTTGAGTCTTAGAGCGACCGTGTGAGTGACAACTAACATCCTAGTATATGAATTATATATAGTTTTGGATTTAAGGCGATGAAATATAAACTTTTTGCTAAAGATAATTTTGAATCCGAGTTACTTACAGACACACGATCAAATACTTCAATTCTTCGGTACCGTATGGGAGAGCTAAAAACGAGACATTCCAAATTTTCTAAAACTTTAATAAAAAACAAGATTATTTAAAAGAGCAAAATGAACTAAAATATTGCAGATATTTTTTTAATATTTGTCAATTGCACATATTTGCGTTTTTAAGACTTAACCGTGATAAAGCATATATACGTAATTCTTTATTCAATGATTCGAGTACCTATTAATAAACTTTTAGACAAATGTGTTTCTTGATTAATTTGTCTATGTATCTTCTTGTAAACTAGAAGCCAAATGGTCGAAGTGCTTTTAAATATTATCTAAATAAATTTACAAAAATAGAATTATGCAGAAACTTACAATGGTACAACATACATATTTGTATGCATCACATCAAGTTGTTTCTGGTGTATACTGAAACAGAATTTCAGTTCTGCATGCATACTGCACAAAATAACTTTATTTTGTTTTATCTCGTACCTCTGCAGTATCTTTTCGATTTTCTTTCCACGTATTGAAAACTATATAAAATGCACGCGTGCGTTATTATAATCAACTAATATAATTTGTGGTATCGTGTCCGTGCAACCGAAAAGCAATAATTCAATTTATTTATTGAATACGGTATGTGCTGTGGTATCAGATAATTTGAATTCTACACATTCCGAAAACGTTAAAATGTCACCGGTGTCTCTAGTTTTATTTTCCGATTTGTCCTTTGTCTACAATGCCCGATGTCAGTTGTAGCATTGGAATTAATCGTGTTTTTTTTTGTTTGTTTCCTTTCGCATTTCTATTCTATATATCAATTTCAAATTAAATTTATGTGGTCAAATAGAAAAGTATATGTTAGTTTTAAAAGAAATATATCACTTTCGTATTACAGTTATTCAGGCCACTGCCTCAAATATTATTTTTAAAAAACAACCGATCATTATTTTGTAGTTATTCACTATGAACATAACAACATAAACCATTATTTTCAAACCCAGTCACGTTTAATATTTTTCCACATTCATGTTTTGAAATTAAAATAAATTTTAATCAACCAGTTTCGATTATTTTTATTAAAAATTTTACATACATTTACTACAATTTTCCTTCGTAAAAAACAAATTTGTATTGCTATCATTTATTTAACTTAGTAATAAATTTAAGTGGCATTGAGAAAATCGGACCTTAGTTGTAATAAACAGAATTTATCGGGCAATAAAATCAATAGACAAAAAGTGTTTTTCTTTGAAAAGTACTCCTTGTTATTTCATATGCACTCTTATATTTTAAATACTATCATGAGATGTGTCACCGTTGTATATCTTATCAATCATCACGTGTATAACCATATAAATAATGGCAACGCAATAATTGGTTTATGAACTTTAGCGATTTGTGACAAGGTCATACCGTTCGTTTTATCTACTAAAGCTGAAATGTGGAAAAAGAAAAAAATATGAGAATGCCAATTCGTATATATCTATAGCGCGTTAAAAAAACTCTGGATTACATTAACATATTATCAACTAGATTTATCTCCGATTTAAATACGTCGGCTGTGAGGTAAGCGCATCATCCCCACAAACTGATTTATTCAAATACGTTGCGTTCTGACAACTGTACTATACATTGGATGAAAAATGATATCACGTCGTGTTAGTGACATCGCATTTTTGCCAAGGTTTTTACAGCCACCGCGGTATATCAGTCACAAATATTAATAGTATATTCGTAGAAATATTGGCATATATTGACACGAAATGTGATATAATTAAATATTTTACTATTGTCAGCATTCTATTATAGAAAGTTTATAGAAATAAAATAATCTCGACGAAGGATTGGTGAATGGACATGGTGAATTAAAGAACCATTAATATCACATAAAAGATTTTCTATTAAGCAAATATATAATGCAAATACATTAAAAATAGTATATACCATTCATCTAAAACAGCTTTTATTATAGTAAAACAAATTTAAATTGCAGATAATTCGTATAAAATATGACCCAGTTGATAAATATCGTTTAAAAACATCTTATAGGTGGGTTTAATCAATTTCCATATCGCCATATATGCAAACACCCTAACATTTTCAATAATTTGTACAGAGGCTTTTTCCGATCATCTGATTTGATATCTCGATATTTGACCACCCATTAATTAGTTCACGTACACGGATGTTATCACCTCGTCCATCCCTCACTTCAAACTCAATATGCATACTATACTATATTGCGCGAATTCTAAAATTGAATTTTCTTTCTACTAACCCACGGCATGACGTTATGGTCTGGGTTAAATAACAGAGTTGCTTTAAATTATTGAGACCATTTGTCGCTGTAGAGATTATAATTCATATACGTTTATCTTTTGTACGTTGTACGTGAGCTGAATTTATCATAGCACATTACTTAATATATGAGGTAAACAATAAAAAAAAACCTTAAAATAGCAATTGTACTTTTTCACGCTTATCTAGTTTTAAAGTTACAGATTGTAACTAAACGCGTAAATAATAACAAAATAATCTCAATAATTTGGTATTTAATACATATATTGTAAGAAATATATTTACTGACAAGTGTCTCAACAGTAATATTTATTCTTGAAATAAAAAGTTTAAATCATTTTTTTATTTAGCATTTATGCTCTATTATGCCATATTTTATTTCCGTTATTTTGAGCTCATTAACTTATAATTTTGTATGAATAAAATTGATATACTTATTGCGTTTAAGAAAGTAGATTAACATATTTTATACTAAAATATTATTATTGATATAATAGGCAATTAAATAATCATTTTACAATTAATTTTCATTTCTGATGGGTACAAGTATAATTGAATAAGTCATTTGTAATAAATAACGAGGTATATGAATATGAATTTATTGTTATACGTAAATTATGAATACACGCATATGTGTATATGGCATTTATACATTTCGTAAAGAGAGTTTAATTGTTTCGTAATTAAGTATAAATGGATAGTTGTTCTTGAAATAGAAACATATTTGTTTACGTTACGTCTTAAGTTCAAAGTATTTACGCACTAGCACTAAATAATGTGTTCATTTATATACGTTTCATGTTATTTTTCAATATTATTGTTGATATTTTCCGTGTAAATTTATTATAATTAAATGCAAATAAATTTAAAAAATATAATTTCCGTTGTCAGTTGAGTGATTCAATCAGTAAATAATAATGAACCTATAGTCGTCTGATGAATTGCGTACGAAAGGCGTTCTATTATGAATTAGAGAGCACGAAAACGTAAAATCTGAATACAAGACAACAGAAATAATTGCATTTACCAATAGTGAAGTTATTAAGCAGTTGTTTCAGTGAATGTCATCATTTTCAATAGCAAATATAATAATGATGTATTGAGCCTGTAGAGACTAGAGTTGACATTTATTTCCAGGGCTGAACGAATCCCCCGTGACTTTATATAAACAGTAGCTGCAGTGTTTCCATTATTTTTGACCCGGCTTGACTCGTTTTTAGGAATATATCTGGCCGTATAGACGTAGTTGGTTTATCTGATATAGGAAGGATTCTAAAAACCATATTTGTTTTCATATTTTGAAAAAAAAGTCTAATAAATAATTATTTATTAAATTATATTATTAATTATTAATCCGGGAATTGTAATTAGATTTTTTCCATGATTTCAATACTTAACATACTTCGTATAAAAAACTTAAACCTCACTCATTTTTTACATAGAAGGTTTATAATTAAATATTAATAGACAAAATATGTACAGTTATTAACACAATTTTCCATCGTTTGACATAAAATTCCAAAGATTGTCAATCACTCAAGTTTTATGGTTAATGTTTTGGTAATATTAACTAAAAGTAGCGTTTAGTTTACTTGGACATAATCCGACCTTTATCAAATAAAAGTCTAACGTACATATATGCTTACATGTCCAAGCCCCGAGCTTACACCGCTTTTACACATACTTTTGTTCAAATCGCTAATATTCGTGCAATGAAAAGCCTGTAGTCTTGTTTTTTGTTTTGTTTTTGTTTTTCGTTTTAGTATATCTCGTGCATTATTTTACAGTTTGTTAAAATCTACGTTAACCCAACGTCCTTTTTCTTTCAAATTTATAACTTGGAAAGTTTAATAAAAAAAATATATATATAAATCTATTCAAATAAATATAACTGTAACTTTATGGATATATGAACTTTTCCAATAAACTTAGTCTTTTATCGACCATCCGTTTCACGCGGTGAAACAGTTTTCCATATGCGTCCCATATGGTGCTGACATACATATATAACTTAGTTTGATAATATGCAAGTCTTCCGCATATAAATATATCAAATATATTTATGTCACTAATATTTACTTATATGTGTATGCATATAAGACATGCGTACATTAACATAGATATTACACATATATGAAAATTAAGTTTTGCCCGCAGTTAATGTTTTAAACGTACTAATATTCCCATTTCCTTGTAAAACAGAATTGTGATTGCATATTTCCATAAGAAAAAGATTAGTACATTTAATTGGTTTAACATTACAATAACGATATTGTTTGAATAATTGTATATCATAGCTATTTAAAATCTTGTCAAATGTTATTAAAAATGCATATTTTATTGATTTAAAATTCAAAGAAAGACAGTGTAATTATAATATATTCTGTAATAAAGTAATTTAGGTAGCCCTTTCAATTTCTACAGCTTTTAAAATGATAATTAGAGTTCTTACAATGAACATTCCCGCAATTAACATTCACTTTCAATTCTTTCAACTGTTTTCAGCCTTTAGTTTAATTGAGATTCATCTTTATTCAAGTATGTAATTTGCACTGAGTTAACATGGTCGTACTCGAGAACGAAAGCAGGAATAAATTTCAAAGTGAATTTATTTGCTGAATTATAAGCATGACGTGCTTTTATATGAGCCAATATTTGTTACTATTAATAATATTTAAAGGTACATTTACTATATTTTGTTGATCAAGTTTACATAGTTATATAAGCGTGTAATTTAAATGAAAAAATAATTAAAAACTAACCAAGCATTAAAAAAGAGTCTGAAAGGTAAACAGAATATAATATAAGTGTAAAGAAGGAAAAAATTAAATTGAAATTCTAATGCTTGAGTACACAGTAACTGACATTGCAATCATGGTATCAACAAAATCTTGAAGAGTTTTCATCCATTTTCATTTTTGTAATAATACATGAACGAGAAACGACGAACAATTGTACGAAAAGGAAATAAACGCATTAGACAGAAAAAGACAAGCGAATTTTGGTTATAAATTACTTGAAAGTACTCTATGGGAAAGATCATCGACCGTTGCGGGCACGGTGCCAAAGTGTCCTAATAAATGGCCACAACAAAGACTATACTTACGTTGTGCCGAACTGAAAATGTTCCACTGCAAAAGACATCTGCACTACTGCGTACACTAGCAAGACGTTTGCCGTACTTGGAAAACAAAATGTAAAAATAGTAAAGCGATGAAAATATATCGTTTCCATGATAGATATTCCGAGATTTTTAAAGCAAAGCGAGCGTAGCGAGCAGATCTATATTCCACATTTTACCATTCAATAATAAAGAAAATAAGTTAAACATTTGGTGAAGAGAAATATATTTATTTCTCGTGTTATAGTTATTTAATTTTTCTAAAAAATCAAATTTTATTCTATTTAATTTCTTAGACAATTATGTTTTTAGAGCGTAAATAGTGGAATTCATCCTATTTTATTCGATAATAATAAATATTTATGTATGAAAGTTTTATTGAAAATATTTTTATAAATATATAAATTATTGGAAAATATGCATAGAAATAAATACTTTATATTTTTAAAATCACAATATCGTTTTATTACAACATATTGGTTTTGAATATTTCTACAAGAAAATCAAATATATTTCAAATGTTTATTTTTATAGAAAAATATATATATATAGTTAAAATTGTACTAAATCTTAAGCTAAACTGGCATGCCATTAAAAACCACATATTTTTGCGTAACCAAAATATGTAAGCCGAACAAAAAAGATCTCGACGTATAACCTATCTTCGTTATCCTTTGTACTCAGTGACGTACCACAAGGGTAGGCAAAAGGAAAGGCTATATACGTTGTCAGTGACAACAATACCCTTTACGTTTTTTATAACATAGTAAAATATATACCTACGTTTTCATAAAGAAGGGAACATTGTGTGGTTTTTTTACCTGCAAATAGTATTTACGACACGTTATAAAACTTTTACACTAGACATTTTTCTCGTATAACAAGCATCAATTTTCAGTCATTGTCAATTTATTTATAAATATATTATCGACTATGTGTACTACATATTAATTTTATGTTCTCTTTTGTTACAGGTGAGTACACATATTTTCACTGTATCCCTGTTCTGTTATTCGGATTTTGGTAAGTGATATTGCATTCTGTAATGTACTTTCATTGCTATGCGTTAGCGTTAGTGTCATGTAGATCAATGTTAATCTGTTAACATCAACAAGCAATGACATATTCTGTCAAATGTGTATACTAAAGCTGCATATATGTATTACCCGCTGGTGCATCAATTGTTATAACTGTTTACGACTTGACAAGTCGTTGAATAAACATATATCGTTACTATTTATAATTTAATAAAACGTCAAATACAATAAGTTTGAAGTATATTAAGCTTAAGCCAATACAAATATCAAAATTGTAAAATAAATAAATTCGAAATTTATATAAATTGATGAGAATTTGAGAAAAATTCATCGGGCCTCGCTGGGGATTGAACCCTTTATATCCAAAAGCTCTGGGTTTGATCCCCAGCAAAACCCGATGGATTTTTCTCTGATTCTCATCAATTTATATGGTTATATTACGTTGGTATATTTCCAATAAATAAAAACTCTGTTCTACATTCTACTAATTTCAAAATTCATAATTATTTTGTGTTAAATCCTGAACACAAAATTGAAAATCAATAAATACGATAAATAAATCCATATTTGGAATATTTTAATTTCTAAACTTACAATATTACAAAAATTATTTTGTCATGAATTTAGTCAAAGAAAATAATTTTATTATTTTATTTTTTACTTTCCGATTATTACTATAATAATTAATATATGTAGTGATAAGTTCTCTTGCGGATGTTTTTTATTTAAAACTATTAAATAAGTAATCATAAAATCTGTCGACTTATTTGAAATATGAACTGTCATACAAGATTTTCAATTTGACGGGCAGCGAAATGAGGGTACTGAATAACTTATTTAGGGTTTCGTGATAAGAAAATTTCTATGCACCTTTTTTCTTGGGGGTTGATATATTATAGCAACACAATCGTTTAAAGTGAAGCAACAACTGTAATGTGTAATGTAAAGGCCTGGGTGTTACATTTGGCGGTCGGCCAACAAACTAGCCTTTCATATAACAAAACACGGATGAGCGGACGCGCAAACTACGAAAATTGCAATGTCCACACTACGTATAAGTATTTGTATAATGCGAAAGGTACTTTAGAAAATATCTCTCAAGTGTTTACGAAAATATGTTAAGCACTAGCAAGTGCATCGTTCGGATACTCTTCATAATAGAAGTTTACAAATATTTAACAGTTCACTCAAGTGCATACAAAATAAAATTCGACTTGTTAAAAACATAATTATAAATACACTTGATACATACCAAATAAAAGAGATCAATTAAATTTATTGAGCCAGAAGAGATGTTGTTTTATAAGGTCTTTACTTTATTCTGCACAAACATGTTACGGAAAATTTTTTAAAAAAACCGATATTGAAAATGTTCCTACTCAAATATTTATACGTTGAGTTTACAAAAAGGGGAGATAGTCCATTAATTTTATGTTCGATAACCAAAAGCAAATTTATATAATTTTATTTTTACACTTTTATTCATACCGCGACCTCATTATAGCAGAATAATAATCGAAAATGATTAATAACATTATTTCTAAAGAAAAATATCATGTAGACATTTTTTAGACTATTTTCATTTCATTTTTTGTTTGTCTTCCATATTTGATGTTTATGCGTTTGATTACGAAATTCTGTATTTATTCAACGGTATCTTATTTGAGCAAAATTGGTGACTGGCAGTCTCCAAACTTCAATTGCTAAATAAATAACATAGTCCAAAATTATTCTTGAATAAATACACACATAACTTCATGCTCATTCGCATCAAAATATTCTATTTATTACCATCTTCTCAACTCACCATTTAACTCTATCTTTACAAACTTCTTTTAATTTATTCTTCCTACACTACTTTCATTTCGTTTTTCATTCATATTTATCTTCTTATTCCGATGACGATCCCGTATTGTCCTACCACATAAATCTCATTCGATATTCTCTTATTATAACTCTCCCATCGTCCTCGTATTTCGCTACCAGATTCTTTTGCACCTAAAGCCCCTAAACATCTTACAACCTGCAAACATTTTTCTCTCAAACTCGCATTAGTACATTCAATAGCTAGAATATATATATAATTTACAGATATGTGACAGTAGGCAATATAAAAGTATTAACTCAAGTAAATATTAAATGAATCGCCTAAAAGTTTATTTGTATTCCGCAGTAATAATGTGTGTTTATCGTTTGTGTTACCGACCAAATACTCGAGCATTCTTGACAACACACCAAACTCAAACTATTTTTTTCTTTTCTTAATCTTAAGCCTACAGATTAAATCAACTAGAGAAATTGATATCCTATTATATTACTTCCAAGGAAATGTATCCTGACTTGTACATACAGTATAAAATTGTATCATTATTATTTTTAAAATTGATCCACCAAGAAAATAATAAACTAATTGATGTTTTTTTATATATTACAAATGAAAATATTGCTTAAAACCCTCTATAATTACTAAAATATTAACAATTGCATCACATATTACGTAATAAGTTTTTTATAATACACTTATTTATTTTATGAACAAAATTACTTCAGCCATATATTATTCTGTTTAAGTAGCGATTAAAAATTGAACGTTGCTCACAACGCAGTTTTAAATAATTCAATTTACGTAACATACTTTCAATAAATTTTTAGTAGCTTAAAACAAAGGCTTTATCACCATATAACTATTTTTGCAATAACTCGTACCACAATTATTTATTCGATAAAACACCATGTTGAACTTAATGGAAAATCCATGTATTCCAAGACCTATGGTTTAATTTTAAGTTTATTAGGGTTCAGAAAGGGTTAAATGTAGGTTGATATAACAAAATTATTGCATTAGTGGTAGTAGTCTTGTTAATTAAAATTGTATTTGCGTGTGCGTAAGTATATGTAAGATGGACGTTGTAGTTTATTTTAAATTAATATAATTTCGGAAAAATAAATAAATTTGGAGTAAATCTACCATAATTATCGTTGACACAGTACGTTTTTGCAGGTCTAATGCAAAATGTCTGTTTTTTTTTAAGGGAAATTTGCTGTAGGTATAAATAAAAGAGAGTCCTAATTGGGTTGTAAATGTTTTTGAGTGCATTGTTTGTGTGCGTGTGTTCTTGTGCAAAAATAACAGAAACGGAGAGAAAAGCGAATAATATGATATATATTAGTGTTTCTGAAACAATAGCGACACATCTCTGCTTTGTATTCATAATTGAAATGGAAACGCTAATTAATTTCATAATAGGTTTTGGTTATAAACGAGTCTGTTCCGTGTTTCTCGATTGTTGCATTTCCGTTGTTCGATTTATGGGACAGTTAATTGTCTACCTCTAGATCAAATATTATTTGAACCGAGACTTGTTTTAATTCAAACATGTTTTTGTGTGTACCACTATTGTATTGCTGTAGAATATTGATTACATTTACTAAAGTTGAGTTGGCACAATTAGTCAAATATTCTATCCAATATCTGTACAATTACATTAATATTCAGTTGTATATAAATGATGAAACCGCTAGCGGAACTGAAATATCGAACATGTGATTTTATACCCTTAGGTGCAAATCGTGCTGAAGTCGAAATTTTGTTTCACGATTTAAAATCTAATATATATTTCACTATATGCATGAATGAAAATTGATAAAAATAGCGTGATTTATAAATTCATGTAGGTACATGGCCTGGCATATAATTTATTAATCTTGGTTTTTACGCACGTCAGTTGCGTGACGATATTATTATTCTGAAAAGGAATTTGTGAAAACAGCCACAGTTGCATGTGAGCATGTAATATAATATTCAATTGTACTCTTATAGAAAACATACAATTTTATTTTGTATCTCATTTCGTATTATATTTAACATAATACCTTTCCTTATGCACTTAAAGAAGAACCATAATAGCAAAATATTTATTTTAACGCATTCATAAGACCAGCAAATGTGCATCTTCCATCTAAATGTAGCATCATTAATATGAAAATTAAAAATAATTGCTTATAAATGTTATCGTTTGTAAATAATTATTAATTGAATTCTTGATTTTATTTTTTTTAAATCAAACAACGCGTAACGCTATCGAATTAATTATATTCGGATTATTCTGAATTAGTCTAGCGTAAAATAGCCAGAAACGAGATCACCCAATTACATTCGCGGTTTTGGGATATTATAGTCCCGGGATGACCGGAGCGTTGTGCTTTTCTGTCCGGAATAAATAACCGTTTCACATGTGAGTGGCACAGCGTATATGCCTGCATGTATATACGTAATGGTAGTTGCTCATAATTGAATAGAAATCACAGCCCATGGCTGTTATAAGACTGGGTTAATCGTTAGGAAAAATATAAAAGCATTTATTTTTGTTTATATTGCTGCTAGCGGTTTGTTCATATATGCTTTTGTAAATTTGTGTATTTGTATTTGTAACCAGACTTTATCGTGCAGAATGCCGTTGATATTAGTTTTTAGAAAATCAGCATTTCATTTTAATTTGTGGGCATAAAAAACTAAAGTCTAAATGGGAATTTTCCGTGCTTTTTATTTTGGATTTACAAATTTTACGTTCGCATATTTCGCTTTATTTGATTGAGAAAATTTATTGTGTAAATCTTTACAGTTGCTATTTAATGTAAATATTATATTTGATACATATCTAGTATTGATTATTTCAATTAAGTACAATTTTATTCGCTTTAAATTGCAATAATTCGCTTTATTAACGATTTAAAACGATTTTATATTATCCTTTATTACTGTACTCTGACACATATTCAATATTGGATATTTATTCGCAGAAGTAAAATACCAAATTCAAGGAAAACAGTCATAAATTATAAGTATATGAAGAGTATGCTTGTAATGTTGAAGATTACGCGTTTTATAGTATAAATATACCATATTAATATCAAACTGGTAAAATACGTGTACGATTGTGTGTTAACATAATTTATTATTCGAAAGTATCCTTTTGAAATTGGAAATGATGTTGGTAAGATTTAATTTAATTGGAACTGATGAGATGCTGGTTAAAGTAAATTACGACAAGAAATATACAGAGAATAGTTTTTGTTGGTCCTATTTGTGTCAATTAATCTCGGCAGACAGAAAAAGGATTTTCTCAGCGACGGTTAGAATACAAAATGGAGCAAAACAATTTAAATTCACTGCAATATCATCGTGAACCAATTAAATACATACAATTGAAATAAAAAAGAAACAGTTTTTAACGTGAAACCACTAATCTACCGACGTTGAAATAGTTTATTTTTGCTGACATGCGTCAAGATCTTCAAGCTTAAAGAACACTAAGAAGACACATCGCTAAGATGTACTTACAGATAGACTGTCACATACATGGTAGTAACAAAGCTGAATATCTGACGTTTATTTTTTATCCTACGATTTCATGATCCGTATCCTCTAATACAAACTGATTTTATAAAATATTATTTAAAAAATATAAGACACACAAGAAAATACACATTTATTTGAAAATCTAAATTATTTGGAACATCTGACTTTTACGTGTTCAATTTTTTATTTTTATTTGAATACTAATACAATCGTTTATGACTCTTAACAAAACAACTAACGATACTTTAAATACGAATGAAAATCATGATACCTGTGTGTTAATTTCCTAGAAATTATAAGTCAATTTAGAAAATATCGATAGCGGTACATAAGCAATTATATAAATAACGTGAAATAACAACGAATTGAAGCGAATATAATAGTATCTGTATACTTGTTGAAAGTATCAGCATAGATGGCATGTTAATATTCTTTCGTGTTTGTTTTGATTTTCCTGTATGCTTCGTTACAAATTACATTCGTGTTTTATAAATATCTGCACTTTATTATATGTTGGATATATAAAATAAAGTAAAAAAAATGAAACGTATCCCGGTATTTGTGAATTATGACGGGATGGTCTGTCGCGTCTCTACACAGCTTTCACACTCGCCCCATTCTAAGCTTTCATTCCTCTTTTACTACCTCGATAAATGCGTGTATGCCGAACTGCTACTGTACGGTATCTAGGGCAAAAATTTTAAATTATATTTTACAAGCGCATGGAAAATAATTGAGGTATAAATAATAATGTTGGAAAACAATATACGAACTTTAGATATTGTATTTTAGAAAATAACACCGCGAAAAATATACGAAAGTGGTTTTCTTGCAATAAATCTCTTTTTGAGATTTAATTTATATCTAGGTGTTTTCCAAAAAATCAATTTATGATGCTTGCTATGTAAGAATGTTTCTACATATGTGAAGCTGTGCTTATGCTTACGCTGTTGTATGGGAGTGAATGTTGGGTTTGGAAGACGAAGCACAGAAAGCAAGTACCTATGGTAGTAATTATTGAGAGAAAAGGTAAAAGAAATACCTTGCTGTTTGAGGAGTGCTTTAGATATCCACAGATAAAACTGAAGCAATATGCTTATGAAAATTTGAAAAGTTATCCTTTATTTCATTTATATGAAATTACAATCAGATT
This sequence comes from Nebria brevicollis, assembly GCA_944738965.1. Classification (NCBI taxonomy): domain Eukaryota; kingdom Metazoa; phylum Arthropoda; class Insecta; order Coleoptera; family Carabidae; genus Nebria; species Nebria brevicollis. The sequence goes on from OX122897.1 coordinate 17,249,288, forward strand.
AAAGAATAATTTTCTTGTAACGAGAATATCAATATTAATTCGTTTTAAATGAATGGCAAAATGAATATCTAACGAACTAATTTTGCAATTTCAATTATCGATAAATGAAAATTATCCGTTTATATTTTGTTATGTTCGTAATATATCAGAATTTCATATTGCCTATCAATGTCACAAATAATAACAAATAAAAGATTTAATATTAGCACTATAAAAACAGAATTTTGAATATTAGTTTATTTTTAGTGAAATAATATAATTATAATAAATTGTAACTTCGTACTTTTCAAGTTTAAAATCAATAATATATACTCTGCATTTAAATAGTTTCCCAACTGATTCAGTAGCGATGTCGTAACTTTATCCAATATGAATCAAAACGAAAAGACTGGCTAGCCTTGGGCCACAAGCAACTTTTGAATATATATTCAGACACATGCACTCTACAACCCTTCTTATAACCATTTCTTTCTCACACATTGTGGGTTTATATTTAGTTAGGATGTGGCATCTAGATTATCGACCGTTTTACCTTTCTCTCATTCATCGTTCGGGTGTTCTTGTAACGTTTTCCCCCTTATATTGGTATCGTACTCCATATATAGTAGATTACATTTGCAAGGATCACCAAACGAAATGTTGATATCTATTCTGTCACCCCTGAACAAAAGTATAACTTTACCAAAATACTATCGAACACATTTGCTATGGCAAACTCAATTTGATAAAGTTTCAAATGTATACTTATTTGTATTATAAAAGTTTAGAAGGCATATATTATTTGACCTTAGATACACATTTATCGGCAATTGTTTCTCTGAAAATAAACAATTATAATTTAATATTGCTGTTATATTTCTCTGATGCGGGTGCTAGTTATGACATATTTTACAGTTTGCATTTTGATTAGTCTTATTGAGATATGATCTACCGGTAGTATTGATTGCTCCATGTAGAAGGATAACGCATTAGCAGAGTATGCGATAGTGTTCCATTTCTTGACAATGCGAATGCAGTGATTTAGTACAGATATAGCATTCCTGAAACTAAAAAGAAAGATCACAGGATTTAAAAAAGTCTCTTCAGAACTCTCATTTCAACACGCCACATATCCACAATCTAGCTTTTTTAAGAAGTACGGCTGGACAAAAAGTGAAACTGAAACTAAGCTAGACGAACACACATTTGTCACGACACAATTTTTTTCTTTGCATTAGACTCAAGAGCAAACGTAATAAAAGAAACTAAAATGAGAAACCCTTCAACAAAGTGCAAGGCTAGTTTTTCATCACCCAAATTACAAAATTATGAGTCAAATAAATATATTTTTTTACTTTAAAGCAGTGACATAACTAAAAAATTTCTGGTCATTTAATTATTAATTACATGCATGTAGATTATATATAATTATAGTTCATTGAATTTACCGAAACATCCAAATAACAGGATAAGTGCTTTTTAAAATACGAGCAAACGCTCGTACGTTCATTTAACTAGGAAGTGCAAATACTTTTGCGTTATATCCCTATTTCGACATACAAATATGGGAAATAGATAGTTTTTGTAAACATGGTAATAATTAATGAAAAGTGAAAAAAAAATTGTTTATTGATGCACAAAACATGTTCAGGTTATTTATTTCTAATGGTATGTTGTTTACCTGATGACATAAATCGCTAAGTGCTATATACGTAAGTTGTTTGTAATACATAGGAAATATTATGGGATTATTTTATATCAGCATGATATCGTGCCCTATTAATTTTACGAACGAAAAAAATGTTGAGAATTAAAAATTATGTAGAATATGTGTTAACAGGTTTATTAAATCTTATTTGGTATAAAACATTCATGATACACTAATCTATCTATACATTAATAAATGACTTATTTAAAATAATTGATGTAGTGTCATACATTTTCATAATGACAATTTTTCGATATTCGACTCTATCCTTGCATACTTCTTACGCTTCATTCCATTTCGCTCTTCTATTTCGCTTGCTCCCAATTTTTCTTTCACATGATTCATCTCACCCGCGTAAATCTTATATTAGACATTCTTTAAATATGACCATAGTAGGTATCTCATTTGAGTTTCATCTGTTCTACGTACCACATTTATTACAGCATCGTATTATTTGTTTTCTTTAAGACTAGGTATTAACAACATTGATAAACATAATCATATATAACAACCATCTCATAGTAAGTGCATCAGTAACATTGTAGCATATTGCATACACAATATCAGAAAATATTCTATTGCCTTTATTTTTTGTGCAAACGTGAAAAGTACTTTATTTAAAAATGGCAAGTAGTTAGGGAATATATATTTGAAAGCGACAAACAACTTTTAGGATTTTTTTCAGAGGATGTCAAACTCAAAAGTAGCAACAAAAAGCATACTAAAGTTTTATGCAAATAAAGCAATTTTAATAACAGGTGTAACTGTATATTTAGCAAAACTAATTATAGAAAAATTATTACGTTCATGTTCGAGCTTAAAAGAAATATTGATCGTTATACGACCGAAATCTGGTAAATGTGCAAATGAATGTGTTGAGGCCTTGCGAAATAACAACGTAAGTTTTCAATAATTATATTATTTAGAAAATAAATATGTACTAAATAAATGTTGGGACAACATATTATTATATTACTATTATATCTTTATTAATAAACATAATATGTATCATTAAGTTATCATTTGGGTATTAATTTTAATTTAATTTATATCTGTTAATTCGAAATTTAGACTTAATTGAAATTAAATTAAATATGATTTAAACATTGTATTTTGACAGCGAAAAGAGTAAGAATACAAACTATAGATAATCATATATCGTATAACTTTTGTTTAAATATATTTTTAAAAATATGTATTACAAGAAAATTACCATTGCAATTTCTCCATATTTTAATTTTTTTTTTTTCCATTTTGAAGAGGAAGACTTTAACAGTCTCGTGGATAAATTAAAATTCATGTAGCACATTGAGAATATGAAAAACAATTAATTTGTTTATTAAAATCTTAATTGTTCATATATAAATTAAAAATAAATAAATTTATGTTTAATCTATGCTACATTTTACCAAAATTGCATAAATTTCTAGTTTTAGTATCTGAGATTAATTATTTAATTGAATAAGTTATAAAAATTCAATAACTTATAACATAAAAATAAAATATTTTTTTCCAAAAAAAATTCAGAACCTAATTTGTATTCATTAGATCTACCAAAATATTGATTTCGAACGAAATCCGAGGACCTCTTTGGGAAACTTACTTTTATACAAAATAATTCCGGTTGATATATTAATTGTAAAGAAAATCTTTTTTTATATATTGTAACTAAAATCATCATATATAAAATAAAAGCAATAAGTATCGTTACTATATTTAGAACGCATAATATGAATTATTATAATTAAACATATTTATTATTGAACGTCATTTTTGCATATCACTTGTTACAAAAATATAAAACTATAAAAATGATTACGGGTTCAACAGTTTATACGATGTTACTATATAAACAGTTAAATCCGAATTTACTATCTGGTTGTCCTTCATAATCATTATAAAACTTCCAAAATAAGATAAAATTAAGTCATTTCAAGTTTAATTGTGCTAGTGATTAATTCCTTTTAAAAATGGCAAGTTCAATTTATTTGTTCTTGAAATGTATCGCATATAATAAAACTATGTTACATATTTATAGAATTCAATAGCGTTTTCAAGCGATTCAATAATATCCGAATTTTATGCCAACAAAACAATTTTTGTAACGGGTGGAACAGGATATTTGGGAAAATTGTTATTAGAAAAATTATTACGCTCATGTTCTACATTAAAAGAAATATTAGTGTTGGTTAGACCAAAAAAGGGAAAAACAGTGGATGAGCGTATCAAGGATTTAAGAAATAATGATGTAAGTCTGTGCAGCAGAAATAATTGAGATATACTATCAAAAAAAAAAAATCATTTCCCGTATCGATTATTATCAAATAATGTTAGCAACATAATATAAAATATATAATATAAGATCAATATTAGTGATGTTACATAGAAAATTGAATATGCACACACGACTTTTCGAAGGATAATAAATCAATTGCTGCTGTTTACAGTTCTTGAAATTTAGTTTCAAAATATCTCGTATATTAAAATATATATGTAGCTTTTGCCTTTCCACAATAAATTGACCTTAATAATAAATACTAAATCCTACTAAATTTAGGAAGGGCACCAGAAATGAATGGCGATTCCATAATTGTTTTAAGGAACGCGTTATAATTTTTTAGAATATGAATTTATATTTATGGATCGCGTATAACCAACAGTTGAATTGTATAATATTATGTTACTGTATGGCCACTTGAATATTAATTATATGTATTCATACTATGAGAGATAATTACATGGATGATTTGATACAGTTAAATAAACATTTGCTATGTAGGATCAGTTTATTTTTAGTGTAGAATGTCGAAAATAAGATTTTTTTTATCTAATCTTTTTTTTATTTCATATGAAACGAACAGTTTTCGGTAAAATTTATTTATTTAGCTCATCTTTTTTATTGCTCTTTTAGGTCATTTTAAATAAAAATCACTTGAAAGTACTTCATAGCTTTATTTTTATGATTTATTTGTTATTAATTCCATAAATATTTTCTTACCTACAGATATTTGAATGTGTCAGAAAAATTGACATTAATTTACTTATGAAAATACAACCAGTCACAGGAGACTTAACGGAAGATTATTTAGGTTTGCAGTCTGATGATTTAGAAAAAGTAATAAACTCAGCCGATATATTTATTCACTTGGGTGCCGCTGTGCATTTTGAGGCTCCTCTCAAATACTTAGTAGCAAACAATATAACAGGGGTACAGAACGCTATAAATGTTGCTCAGAAAATGAAACACTTACATGTAAGTTATGAACGCATATATAACACGTGATATTTGAATATGTCTTACTATTTTGTATATGCGTCAAGATTCAAAGAGATTCATGATAGTTACTTTGTTTCTTAACAATCATATTTTAATTACTATACATGATTAAATATATATGCAAAATTTGATTTCAATTTTCACAGACATCATAGTTGTAATGATAATTATTAGAGATGCTTTATTTATCAGGCATTTGTAAATGTAACTTCATCAGCAGCTGTGTACAATAACGGCCAAACGGAGGAGATTATTTATCCAGTGAATATATCTAGTGAAACTTTGATGAATATTACAAAAGATATTGATCATAATATTATTAAAAAAATTGCTCGAGATTTAAAAGGTGATTTTATAAATACCTATGCTTATACAAAAGCTGTCGCAGACACTAAGATTCAAGAACAATGCCAAAATTTACAGGTTGGCGTCCTTAGACCACCAGGAGGTACAGATTTTAATTTTTATTTATTTTATGAAAAACAGCATACACTATCGATACGAGGCATATTATATTTTAGCATTTATTTAAACTTTTAGTGGGTCCACTGTATAAAGAACCGATTCCAGGTTGGCAAGATAATTTTAACGTAGTGTCTGGCTTGTGTTTTGGTATAGCAAATGGTACGGTACGGATATTGAATGCAGCTCCATCTACTCAGATGTATTTGGTGCCTGGTGATTATACTATCAATTGTCTCATTGCTATTGCTTGGGAAGTTGCGAACAAGTAAAGTTTTATGATTTATTCACGTGTTTTTTAACGAAAATTTTATATATTCTTCATATTTCTTTTCATTTATATTATAGGTATTACGGTTGTTTACCTAAATTAGATATTTAATTTTCATAGTTAATATTGAAGATTTTAAAATTATGTAAAACTTTTTAATAATTCAATTCCCCGAATCAGTATATTTAAAATATATAACAAGTAAGTAATTGTTTTAGAAAATTAGGTAAAAGCTTATAACAAAAATTAATTTATATTTTGTTTTTAATAACATTCGATTTAATTTATAATAAATTTGGATATCATCATTTTTTGTTACCTTGTAAACTCAACTCGTTTTAAAATGTGTTTGAAGTTTTAATACGGAACAAAAAAGTAAAAAATGTAATGCAATGTTATTTTTAGACCTACTGGTATTACAGTTTACAATTTTGTTGAAAATTATAAAATACCAGCTGAATTACTGGTAAAACACTATACGAATTTTAAATATCCATTAGAACATTGTATGCGTTATCCATCTACGTGGATGATTCCTATCCAGTCAGATAAATTGCATAATTTTTTGATATACGTATTTAATAAATTACCTGCTATTATATGGGATCGCATATATGCTATATTTGGAGTAAATTATAAGTAAGCATTAGCTAAATATGCTATTTCGGTTTATATAATTTATTTTCATCATTTTCATTTATTTCATCTTTGAGGTACGGCAGATCAATTGATAATCTTAATAAGATGCTTCAAACTATAGCGCAACTACATAAAAAACGATTGATATTCAATATGAGTAATACAAATCATCTATGGAAAAGCATGACAGCTAAAGATAAAGCAATATTCAACTTCGATTTAAATACTATAAATTGGGAAGAATATTTAGGTGTTATAGCTTACGGTTTGAAAACAATTTTACTTAAAGAAGACATGGCAAATATAAATTATGCAAAAATGAAATATTACTGGTTAGTAACTAGTTACATACATATAAATTAATTATTTTATATACATATATTTAAATGATATTTTAGGTTGATGATTCAACATTATACATGGAGATTTTTGCTTATTGTATCAATAAGCACGTATTTATTCCAGAATTTAAGAAATAAATTATAATTTATATCTTACGTATTATCTATTTTATACAAACTCCAATATATTTACTTTTGCTTTTATGAAATTATTGTTATATGGTGCAGTAGCACAAATGTATGTTTTTTTTAATTATGTAGTGGTGTAAGGTAATAAATTTATTAAAAAACATATATTTCCTCAATTTATAAAATCGGCCAGTTTTAAATACGAAACACTGCATACGTTTGGTAAACTAATATACAATATTGGTTAACGATGTTTATGATTATTTTAAAAACATCTGCAGTGTCATGCACCGAACTTTCTTATACGCATATTGGTTAAACCACATCGTAGTTTCATTATTTTTAATATTTCTTCTAACCTTTGGAACACTTTTACGCTAAATATATTTCTTTGAATAAATATAAAATGTCAAACTTCAAATTATTTAAGTCTGTTTTGTTTTCTTTTGATAAACAATTGACAGGCGCAGATGATACGATTTATGTAAAATTAAATGTAATATGAAGAAATTTCAAGAGTCATTTTCTTGTTTCCGGTACCGTTTGGGAAAGAAAGTTTCAAATAAAAGTTGTACAAAATGCTGATATCTATAATTTTTATTGTAACAATTTTTCTGTAACTGCAATTATGTTTGAGTAATTGCAGAAGCTGCAAAAAATGATTAGAGTGAACTGGCACTTCCGGTCGGAATATTGTTTTCAAAAATAAAAGGTTTTCTTGCCAGGCATATACAAATCTTAAGTTTAAAATTTCATAATTTTCCCTTCAGCCGTTTGGGCTGTAGAGCGCTCACATACACACTCACACACACACACAAACACACACACACACACACACACACACACACACACACACACAGACGGACGTCATTCCAAAAATAGTTGGAATCGATTCAGGGAAGGTCAAGAAGTATATTTCCGTTAAAATCTCGACATCAAAATTTTTCATGATTACAATACTTACTTATACTGCGTATAAGAAAGTAAAAAGTTAAGTAGTTTTATTTGTACCAAAATTGTATCTCTTGATTTATGTAACGGAAATCCTTGAATTATATGTTATAAATACTAAACAAAATTCATTTCCTTGATCATAGTAATTGTAAATTATATGAAGAGTAATTATTAAAAATGGTAAGTCAAATTATTATATTTCTTTTATTAGTTACTAAATTAGTATTACATTTGCATTCGAAATGGGAATTTAAATAATTCAAATTTGATTTTTATTTTTATATTGAGATAGTTTACTTACAGGCTGTACCGAATAATAAATTATTTAAGCAATCGATATCTGAATTTTATGCAAATAAAATTATTTTTATCACGGGTGGCACTGGATATTTAGGCAAGTTGTTGATAGAAAAGCTCCTGAGATCATGTCCAGACTTGACAGAAATATGGGTGCTAATTAGACCAAAATGGAGCTTAAGCGTGGAACAGCGCTTGGAGAAATTGCAAAATAATAATGTAAGTGTGCATTATGTGAAAAAATTCTATATTCTGAATGTGGCGTGTTTAGATATTTAACAAGGTTCGACAAATCAATCCCGATTCATTTTTAAAAGTGAAACCAATAACTGGAAATATAACCGAAGACAAATTAGGTTTAAATTTAAATGATTTAGAACTCGTTGTCAACTCGGTGAATATTGTATTTCATGTGAGTGGCGTTACGAATTTTAATGCAAGTTTAAAACATTTAATAGAAACTAATGTCAATGGTATCAATAACGCAATTGATGTTGTTCAGGAAATAAAAGAGCTACATGTAAGTCAACATTTAGAGATAATACACAAATCACGTACAATATTTTTATTTGCACTTTTTTTTTAAATATTTCATATCGTTTCCTTTATTTAAAATAAATTTTAATGCGACCAACCATGTCCATCCTGTACATTATTTCACAGCTTGACAATATTTCAGTATTCAACTCTATTCTTACACTTCTTTCGCTTCATTCAAATTCATCAAATTCTTCCTAAACACTCTATATTACAAACATAATCAACCTAGCATTTTATTTGCAAGGCATTTGTGAATATTTCGTCGTTGAGTTCTGTTTATAAATATGGTCAAAGTGAAGAAAAAATTTACCAAACAGCTATTTCTGCTAAAAATATGATGAAAATCACAAAAATACTAAGTGAAAGTACTTTAAATAAAATAGCAGTACATTTAAAAGGAGATTTTATAAATAAATATGCGTTTACGAAAGCTTTGGGTGACACTTTGATACATGAACGTTGTCAAAATTTACCAGTTGCAGTTTATAGACCACCAGGAGGTATGCCTATTTTTTATATTCCTACGAGACATTTTAACAACAAATTATATAAACGTCGATGTTATAATATTGTTTTTAGTATATCTAAAGTCCTCACTTTACGCCAAGTTACATTTTGTGACCAATCATAACATTTACGTCCAAAAAAATAATTAATTGTTACTTTTAACTATGCTATTACCCACAGAAATGTTTAGTAAAAATTTATTTCGCTTTACGGAATTTCGTTTTTCGGAACGTAATATACCATAAAATGGAGGACTACCTGTATATATTTTGCTTATATTTAAAAATCTATAAATAATAAATATATCTTAATTTTTAATTTTAATTTTAGTAGGTGCATTATATAAAGAACCAATACCTGGTTGGATAAACCAGGGAAATATCGCGAATAAGCTATTTACTGGATTGGCAACTGGTTTCATACGAGTTTTCAACATAGATCCAAGAACTCCAGCTTTTTTTATTCCTGGCGATCATTGTATAAATTGCCTCATTGCCATTGGTTGGGAAATTGCACAAAAGTATGTTTTTCTATTAAATCATGCGTTTGCTCGCATTCATGAATAATGAAAATTATACAATTTTTATATGGTTTAATTTCAAAAAGTTGAAAAAGAACGAAAACGAAAAAACTATTAAAGTTGAATAATACTTATTGTATATCTTACATTGTAATTAGTATTATTTACTATTTTAGACCAGAAGGAATAACAGTTTATAATCTTTTGGACCAGCACAAAATAATATTTGCATTGATAATCAAAGCATTTCCAAATACGAAATATCCATTAGAGAAATTATATCAATATCCATTTGTTTTGAGGTTCATTACAGAATCCGAAAGAGTCCATGAGTGTTTGTTATTCATATTTCACACTTTGCCTGCTATTTTATGGGACAAGATATACAATTTATTTGGATTAAACTACAAGTAAATAAATCATTTCTTAGGGCATATATAAATACATAATATTTGTTGCAACTTAGAATTACTGCCTATACTGATGAATTAAATTCGCATCTTCGGTTTATTACAAAAATGAGTAGACATTTGACATTTCAAATGGATAACAGTGAAAAACTATGGGAAACTCTCTCTGAAGATGATAAACAAGTATTTTTCTTTGATTTGAATAGTATAAACTGGGTTGAATATTTGGACATTATGGCTTATGGTATAAAAACTATTAGCCTTGGGGAAGATATTGCAAACATTAAAAGGGCCAAAATTAGGCATTATTGGTTTGTATTCGGCTAAAATTTATATTTATAAGGAATTATTTTGTTGTTTTTTTAGGCTGATGATTCAATATTATACATGGATATGTATGCTAATCTTTGCTATATGTGGTACTTTATTTTATATACTCAATAGAGAATAGTAACTATTTTCATTAATTTCTTAAATAACCATATAACATACGTTACAAATATATATTAGTATTTTAATGTAAATCGATATATAAAATATCTTAACAATATGTCGCTCATATTCATTTAAAATAAAATATCTGCAATGGTTAGCACTAAACTTTATTACACGTATTTTGTTAAATAAGATGTATATCACACACACAGACAGATGTCATTCAACAAATAATCAGATTAAATCTAGTGAAGGTCAAAATGAGTCCCGGTTAAAAAAACCACTTGACTATAAATACGTTAGTTAAATAATAGTTAATAATAAAAAATATATGAAATTCGATTGTTATTGATATTTGATTTCTTTATTAATGATGTATACATTAAATTATTTACCATTGTTTACATGGATCTTCCTGGATAATAATCAAACTGGGTGTATATTAGATTTATCATTAGATAATTATAAACCATTTCAGTGTCGGATTCCTTTATATAGGATTGATTAATCATTGGTCATTTCGTTATTACATGCGCATAATTATACATCACTGGCAAGCACGCTTCATTACCTAGCGTGATAGGCTGTGTAGCCCTATCGCATTTATTTACAGGTATCTTCCACATCACATGCCATCGCATATAATCTTCATCGTTTCCTTATTCACTAACATTTGCACCTACATTTCAAGTGTATATTTCGTCATTTCAGTTTATAGATTTAGGGATATAATTTATGAAACATTTTCTCTGCCATACAATTTCATGAAATATTTTTGCAAATACATGATTGCCCAGTGTGACAGTATTGCACTGAAAGTGTTTGTGGTTTGTTTGAGTATTGTACTACTGCGTATTGTGCTTCACGCGAGAATAATTCTCTTGTGCTGTATTTACAAATGCCATGATTTAACGAATAGAGTTTTTACATTAAAAATGTCTACAGTGTCTGGCACTGAACTTTTTCTGTACGATAGGAGGAATATTAAAAATACAAAATTTAAATAATTCACGAAAATAAAATTATTTATTATTCCACATTTCTTTTACGTTTTAACTTGTCGTTTCAGTGATATTTTAGAAACCGCAAAAAATTACTAAGGTAATCGAGTATTTTCAGCTTTAATATTCTTAGAAAAAAAAATGTTTTTGTGCTAGGCATTTACAAATCTTAAGTTTAAAGTTTTATAATTTATCCTACAACTGTTTAAACTGTAGAGCGCTCATACATACAGACAAACACACACTCACACACATAAACACACAGACACACACACACACACACACACACACACACACACACACACACACATACACAAATAGTCAATCTCGATTCGGGGAAGGTCAAAAGGTATATTTTCGCTATAATCTCGACATCAAATTACAATTCTTGCGTATTACTTCGTTTAAGAAAGTGTGTGTATATAATGTTTATATGTAGCTGAATGAATTAAATTATATATTTAAGGAGAAATAAATAAAATTATTTTTTGTAATATATTTTGCGACCTCGTAAATAAAATCTAATAGAGTATGCCAGTGGTTACAAATAGGGAGGACTGATAACAATGTTCTTTGAATGAAATTAAAAAAGGGTAGTTATTTAGGCATTTAAATGGCACAGAAAATTTAATTTACGCAGCCTAAAGCTACATTATCAACCACATGCTGTAAATGGGGATGAATGAATAATGACAAAATGTTTATAATGCCACTGTATTCAAAACCTCTTTTTTGCACATCAAAAACCACTTTTGCCGCAATACTTGTTTGGCCCATCGCTAGACGGTAACACATATTCCCTAACTGAAATTAAATTATAATTTGTGGGCTTTGCTATACAAAGACCAAAAAATAAGTAAGAATATTTGGTAAATTCAGCATTCCAATGCCAAAAAATCAAATGTCTACTTAGTTAACCAATTTGTATGCAACACGTATATTTTTGTGTCATGAATTAATTTTTGCCTCAATTCTATTCTTTAATTCAGTTTTCCTTGACATATTTATGTTTGAAACATTTACGTTCTGGAATAGTGGTAGATTTAAGTAGATTCTGATGACGCGAGAACGTATCTTGAAACACGCGATTTTAAAAGATTCACAAGAGTGAAAATATATTACGCTTTCGCCATCGTGTATCGGATGTTTTGGCAGTTTTGTTTTACTGCTACTTCTTTCTAGTAAAGAATTCGAAAAATATCGGATAGCAACGCGGAAAGCGTGTCACTACTCGCTGCGATAAAATGCTGCTAGAATTACGACGCACAAATAAAAAAGATAGCTGTTTTGTGACTTTCAGCCTTTACTTTCATGATTTAAAATAAAATTAAAACAACCATGACCAGTATAAAACGAAACTTTTAATTTTAATAGCTTCGAAAATCATAATGACCATCATTGAAACTATTAAACTAAGAGGAAAAATAAAGCAATATACCAAAGCAAGGAGTAACTTAGCTATGACGTTAATTCAACCAGGAATATATAAAACTAATCTCGAATTATAATTTGAATGGCAACATCACCTTGAGGAGGAAACAAGCATCGTTTATTTGTTTTATGTTTGCATATAAATTCATTTTATTTGCTTAATGCTCCCATAGTAACGAGGTGCTTAACGTTTCCTAATAAAGACGTTTACATTCATTCGTTATCTACAGAGAGAAAGAGGACGTACCTTGATAATTGGTAGAGACATGCCTACTACCTAGGAGTGTGCGTAATTGCGTGCGTACGTTTGTTTGTGTGTGCTCCTTTAGTGTACCGGATGTGGAAAATGCTCACAACTACCGTTTCCTACTGAAATATTACGCAATGTGACTGACAGTTCCGCCCCAAACCGGATGCACCCCCGCTTGCGTTCGCACAAGTGTTTAATATCGGTGTAAACTGAAATGGTTGAAGGTCGATCGTTTTATGATACTATTAAGTATATTATGATATAGAGAGGATATTAGCTGATAATCGCTATTGGAAATTTGAGCATAGATTTTTGAAAATGGTCAAAAGTAAATATATCCCAAAAAAACACTCTTCATACTATCTTACTATTTATACATGTTGTATTATATTTAATTTGTTGCTAGAAATAATATGATATTTTTTTTATACTAAATAAATATATAATTTAATTATAAAAATACTAATTCTTGCTTCTTTTTGTTTTAGGTGAGTAATCTTTTTGATATCATCCATTGTGTCGTGCTTACCAAATGGTGGGTAAGTTAATTTTTTTTATGTTCGTACAATGTCTTGTATGTTAATGTAACTAAACCAAACAATGATTTATATATTATGGAAACTTCACAGTGTTATCATACATGTTCGTACATGATGTGACTATGATATTGTAGGGAAATGTACTTTATAATCAAATGACAGTGCAGATATACTGCAGGGTAGTTATTATAAATTAAATTACTTTCCAGAGATATGGTCGTAATTTTAAGTTTTATTCTTGCTAACAACGTTGTTAATATGTGGAGTATGATATTATTCTTTATATTAAACTTATAACTATTGCTGTGAGCAGAAATGCTAGAACATTAACCTTTTAAAATATATCATTTAATTTAATCTGTTTTTAATGGGATTAGATAATTTTTATCGAAACCTTACTAAGATAAATCTATGTACTTTATAATTTTATACTAATAATATACTTTTTACTAATAAATTTGTCAATAAAAACTGAAACTTTAGTGCAGATTATGTTGTTTATTTAAAAATTATATTCGCTACTTCTAATCGATTTATTCCACATTTGTCGTGGATTTGACAGAAACACTGCATTGCTTTTGTGATATTCCATTGTATGAATATTTCACGTTTTATTTTTGGACTCACGTTAGAAGGCAAAACTTGTAGACACAGGAAACAAGTGAATTGTGGGTAGGACATTAATTCTTATATCCGGAACTTGAAACTACGTAAGAATTTATCACAAAAAAGGAATGGTTTTTTATAGCTTTCTTCAGTCGTCTAAGTTTTTTATTTACAATAAAAGTATTTATTCACTCATTTGTAATCAACACCACGAATATTTATAATTACGAATATATTCTATAAATATATTTATTCTATATTTTATGCTAAAACATTGTATTTAATTTAAAATTGAGTATATATTGTGGCTACCCAGTTAGTTAGGGCTTAGTGAAAGCTCGGATTAATTCCAATCAAGGTTACATTTTTTTTCAATTTAATTGTTCATTAAAAATATTTTCAATGATGATACGGATTAGCAACAAAAATAAATAAATTTTAGTTAATTATAATCTGCGTATACAGAAAGAAAATATTACTTCAATGATAAGTGGGTTAAAATTTATCTCTTCGTTAATGTGGAAAGCTGTTTACGATGATATAACCCACGCCGAGAAGATTCGTCTGCTGCTCTATTTACTAAAAGCGTGATGTGTGATTAAAATAAATTTATGTGCGTCATAATAAGCAAGCAAGCTATGCGTCGCAAATTCTCACAAACTAAGGGTTGTTATCCTTTATATAGGGGCGAAATACAATAGTATATTCTAAACAGATTACTTAATCCTGAAAATGAAAATACCGCCACACATTTTCAAAATTGATATCGTGCTAAATTTGTTTTCGTTGTTTATTATTTTTAATTTATGCGTTCTATATTTATTAGTATGAAGGATGTTCTTTATTATATATTATATTTCAAGTTTCTTTTGTCCCTCAATCAGACAATTTATATCAATTCAATAAATATTGCCGGAAGTTGTGATGAAAAAGGACGTTCTTTTTGTATATAATTATCGATAGATGTGGCATTCTTATTTTAGACATTCTTTACTTGATACATAAATAACAATTAAAAGTAGACATGAAACGAAATTGCGACTTTGATACAATACCAATTAGCGCTTTAACATTGTGTTAAATCAATTACATGAAAATCATTACTCTATTTATGTAAAATATAAATTGTTTGGTTGGTATGGGATTGTTTAAAATTGTTAGCGTATTTCTAGAGTTTATTTCCAATTTATTTCAAACAAAAAATTAACTTGGATGTAGATATATTTTAAGCTTTATTTTATACATAGTACATGATATACCAAACATTTTCAGGTGTACATAGTTTAAAGAGATATAGATGCAGAATGAGTACAAGGTTACTCTGAATAGAGATTTACGATTATACTTGATGCAAGGAATATACGTCATAATAGGAATGAATGATGTAATCATACGCCACGTAAATCACAATTGTTCTAGATAATAAAGTGGATGTGCGTAATGCTGCTATAGACTGAGCCGACTAAGCTTCGCTACAGGTGAAACCGATGATACCATTTATTTGTTGTATGTAAACGTGCTAATTGTGAAATATAGGGATTTTGAATTATTTCTGTGAGAGTTTTCATAAATTCATTATATTTGCAATTGTTATAAATGGTTTAATATTTTAGGGAACTATTAAATAACAAATTGGTAAAAGCAGAAATAAATTTACGTATTCTAAAAAAACCAATACGCAAAAAATATTTAGAGAAATAAACAACGCGCTTAAATAGTCAAAGAGGGGTTGTAAGTTTTGTTAAGGTATATACGTATCCTCGGTATTATCCGCAGTATTATTGAATTTACGAGCAAAAATCTTCACCAGAGATCGAATTCGTATAAAAAGTATCATCATTAATAGATATCAGAACTGAACAGAAATTTCAACAAGAAATTTCAGTACTATACTAAATTTCACTTTGAATTTTCGTAATAGTTCCAATAAGCATAGTGGTTGGAAAATCGTTGTAATGTACACCAAAATAACGTTTAAAAAGTTTCGAGACATAAATGATTTAATTTAATTTTTTTTATTATTACGATTTTTATCTCAATCGGAAATGTGTGTTACAAATTGCAATAAAAAAACTGACCAAACTTCAAAGAAATGCTAAAATTTAGTGTAGGCTCGGAAGTTGGTTATTACAACGAGGAACCACCACCATGTTTGGGGAATCAATAGAGGGCTGGATAACTCGCTCTCACATTTTCTCTTTGTCGCTCCCGGAGAGCAGCCGACCAAGTGAACACCCTTGCAAAGCCCGGATCTCGCTAGTTTCATCTTCCGTGACTTGTGTCCTTCTGACCCAGTACCGTAACTACGAAATTCCGGGCTAACCTTGAATTACTGCTAAGCGCTCTTTAATTCAACACAGGTTGTAGGCTAGTTTACGATGCGGCAAACCTTTGGCATAACAATATTTTTGCTTAGCTTTATAATTTTGGATTCAATATATTTACAATTCAAATATGATTCGCTAAGTAACTAGAACGTTATGTAATTGTTATTTATTTAAATAACACAAATGTATTTACTGAATTAATATTTAACTATTCAAATCTGGTTGTATTATCCCTTAGGCTTCATAATACAAAAATACAGTAAAAATATGTTGAAAATACACCTTTCGTAATAAATTTTCTCAAGAAGGGCTAAATCATATGACGCTCTTAATGCAATAGTATAAATCAAAGATATTAAAAAAGAAAACTTTTGTCAAAATTTTGTTTAAAATAAAAATATTTCTTTTTATAAAAACCAAGATCTTAATATTTTAAATAAAAACCATTGTTGGCTATCATTAAAATATGTAATAATAATTGATGTAAGATTCTTAAGTTAATATTTTTTTTGTCAAATTTGCGAAAATTACAATAAAAGAGAAATAACTCGTCATATAATGCCAATTTTATGCGTAAAGTATTTCTGGTACAATTGACTAATATTTATTAATAAAAAAAGATTTATGCGCACACTTAAGCTGTATTGGCTTAGGTATAATTATCGCAACGCAAAGAATTGCGGTGTATTGCGAACCAGCTACTTTTTAATATGATTAAATTTCGAATAGATTTATTGAGTTGGAGAATAACTTCTGTAAAAATTTCTCTAACTGGAGTTTCTTCTTTGTTCAAGGCCACGTACAGCTGGTTTTAATATAAGAAAGGTATATGCTTTGCTACAGCTTCAGCGTTTTTTTTTTTTTTGGATGCGAAAATATAGGTATGACGATAAAAACTGAGTTTATCAGAGATAAAACCATCCCGCTGTTGCACCTGAACCCGTACTCAATCTTCTTTATTGGCTTTCAAATTGACATTTAGATGGTGCATTACCTACTTAAAAATATATGGCCTTTACGCATTACAGTTTACAATATACTGTAGGCATATTAACAAGATTACAAAGTTATCATATTAATAAGCTAAAAATATTGCCATCAAAAAAAAAATTGTCAAAAAGCGACTTAATTATTTATTAGCAAAATATTTTTGTCTTTTAAAATTTAAAAACCATAAATAATTTTTTTTTGAAATATTAATTAATAATAATTGTCATTTTCCCAAGATTGATACAGGATTTATTGTTATTTTAGTGAGGTTCGTGCCTTTATGTCTTTATTAAAATTCATTAGTTACAGTGTGAATAGAATCGATACCGTAAACATATCACTAAATATATAGTGACTTATTGGCAGTGTGAAGACCCAACCACGCTAGAGTGTAGTCTTGAGTAGCTTGGCTTGACCGCTGTAATTAGATTGACCCTTGGGAGCCCAGGTCTTAAGACGAATCCCGTATTGCAGGACCATCACAAAATTCAACTTGAAACTAGCAAACGAGCCACTGAATACATCCGGCAAAATCGAATCAAAGCCCAATTAATACCCCCTTAGGCTGTTAATCTTATAGAT
Organism: Nebria brevicollis; assembly: GCA_944738965.1. Taxonomy (NCBI): domain Eukaryota; kingdom Metazoa; phylum Arthropoda; class Insecta; order Coleoptera; family Carabidae; genus Nebria; species Nebria brevicollis. The sequence goes on from OX122897.1 coordinate 17,267,483, forward strand.
AACGTTATGTAGCCTTGATTTTTTACATAGCGTCAGTCTATATATAAATTTAAAATTATGATTCTCAGTTCTCTCTTGAAAATTAAATTCATATGCTTCAAACGTACAGTATAAGTTTTAAATTATTATTATTTGTTTTATAAACACGTCAAGAGAAATTTTACAATAATAAATATTATTTAAATATAACTTTAATGCTCGAAATGTTAAGTGAATAATCTCGTTGATTTTACAATTTCAATTTTTGACCGAGTAATATAACCAGCCATAATTAATAGTTATTACCCACATTTTTATTCTTTTGTCCAATGTCGACGGGTTATTTTTCTACAGTTGCAATGTCACATTTTTCACGTTTTTTTTCCTTTTTATTATTGTCATCAGAAGCGTGAAGATGATTCTGTGAATTCGCGTAATTATAAATTTACATTCAAATTATTTACAATTGATGGCGTTTCATATGAATTAAAATATCCACACACATATGGTAGAAATGTTATGCATTTTAAATTCCCAGTATTTAATTTTTAATTTCAAAAACTAATTTTTAATTTATTTTCATGTTTTAATATTCTTTAAATCTTTTTAGCGTGTATGTGATAACCATATTTAAATAATCTAAATTACAATTTCGAATGAAACAAAATTTTGTTTTATATATCATGTATTTACACTTATAGTTTATGTTCGATTGAATTTAGTGAATATACTTGCTATTTAGTGTAATTTACTAAAATTGTTATTTTACGTATATTTTAAAATATATTTTCATGTAAATATACAACTATTATTAATACAATATACATTTTTTCTGTTTTTAATCTTGCTAATAATTTGGGAAAAGTTATGGAATAATTTAAATTAAACCGTGCTCATATGCATGCCATGAAAACAACGTTAAATTTATCTTTATTTGTAGCACATGTTTTAAACACTTTGTTAATTAATTCACATATACGTTTAGGATGTGAAATGTCGAATTGGTTATTAATGACTTAACCAATTTAGTATAGGAAATTATTGAATGCATGAATTAAATGAAAATATAAATTATAGTAAAAATTTTATATATTAAAAAGGCTGTGGTAATTTTAATTTATATATATGACGCTAATAAGTACCTATGTATGTTTCTATTTACTTCAAACAATATTGGTCTGCTTATTAATTTCAAGTCATTTTAAGGTACTAATATTTTGCATTTGTTAATTACACCGTAAAAAAAGTTTAAAACACAGACAGGCCAAGAACTTTAATAAGGCACACAATTCGTTCGTAAAAATATATTTGCTATTACTTTGAAAAGAAGCTTTAAGATTTACGTTTTTAATCGTATTCAAAATAAGTAAGAAGGGTACAAATAATTTTTAAAAAGTCTATATAGCACTTTTAAATGATTGGATTTTATAATTCAAACGTTATTCCCAACTATAAAATTCATAAGAATATATAATAAGTATAATGTATAGTTTTTTATTTTATTAAATTTAAAGTTTTTCCTTGCTTATAAAATATTTTGTTCTCAGAAGTCAACAAAATGTATATTCTGTGTAGACTACACATATGAGTAAATCATATAAACCCATTTCAAGGGTCTATTATTAGCATTACAAGCGATATCCAATCTCTATGATGATATGAAATCAAAGGAAAAATATATCTACCAAGATCATCCCATTTTATATTCAGCTATAATCAAACAAGTAGCCGGATGATCGTACATCTGTCATAGAAAACTAACAGGATTGGGTAGGCAAGAAAAAATTATATCTACTAAGCCTTTTGTTTGAAAACATGCACGAAGAAGCAACAAATGGCCGCACAGATTTTGTCAAGCGTGGAATCATGTTCTGGAGCGATGCCAATAGCCTCTACACCGACAGAGACCCATGTTTGAAACTTGTAGTAGATTGAGAGCAAAGCAGAATTAGTATTAATGGCCCTAGATTCATTTTTGTTTCCTGACTTTTTATTGAAATAATAGCCACGTTAGCGAACGGTAATCGTCCGGGTTACAATTTACGTTTGCGATATGCTACATTTAATTTAGATCAGTTTCGTTGTACTGTTTTCCAAGCCTTATAATGGAATCCTGTTTCATACAATATTATTAAGAACGTAATATACGTTCAACCAGAATAGAAAATACTGTTTTATTATATTGCTACCGATCATTCATAAATTAATTCTTATATTCTAAAATATTAAATTTACGCCTTCTATAATAGAATAAAGTTGAAAATTAATTTTTATTAAGTTTAAATACATTTTACTCTAATATAAATAAAAATTAAAGTCCTAGCCAAAATTTTATGTAAATAAGCTCATATATAATCAGATGAGCTTTAAGAAAAATTCAGTGAAAAGACCGTTCGGGCGCCGAAAGAATATAAGAATCTTATTTAGGAAGATGTTTTATACATTATATAGTACGCGATGCGACAGCAAATGAAAAAGAGGACGCATGTCCTTACCATTTATTAAAGTCATTATTATTCACAGTGAGTTTACGCACCAACAAATATGCCTTAATATTGTCTTGGGAATAACAGGCGACCATCCGACACAACTTCAAATATTTTTCTGTTTTTCGCAAATAAATGCACATAACCAAAATATATTCTCATATGCATTCACATATAGGTCAGTACATCAACATTATTCGCATTTCGCAAATTATTACTCTCTTATACGAAGTATATATCTAAGCAAAATACGTATAAGAAAGTTCAATTTTTAAATTGTCTATCGAGCTTATGTTTTGCAGCAATTATCAGATTATATGTCACAAAATAGTATAAAACCAATTAAAGCAGATACAATGTAGGAAAAATGAGGTCATATATTGTTGTAAGTCTAAGTGTGTTCTAGGCAAAGAAAGCTAAGCGAAAACTAGAGGGGATAGTTTATTTGGCAACGTCGATTGATCCATTACATGAACTCGTTCACTGACATTATTAATAGCCGCGATAAAAGTTTTTTTTTTTGCTCCTGCGACGACCGTAAATAACGCTGTATGAGGAAAATGTTACACTATGGATATCCCAGCTTCCTTTTTCATTTTGCCAAGGTTATTCGGCGGCCATCTTGTATCGAGAAACAATAAAGAAAACACAAAATAGACACGTGGATTAGATGCTTGTGTCGTTATAGACGAAATATACCGCTAAAAAGATGCTTTCCTTGCGGATTTGGCACACTCTTTACGAAGGTGTTACCACGGCATTATAGACGTCTACTAATAAATAGTGTGTTTTAAATTTTTTTATACACTACTCGCAAAGTGCAATTTTACAAAGCTTTGAATTTGTAACTACTTTTTAAAATATTTCATATAAATTTGCTAGTAAAATTATATATTTTCTAGCTATTTTTTGTGCACTCTTTTTTTTTTGTTTTATAAAAAGTTTACACAAAACATAGCTGGAATATCTCGCATGGATGCCAGAATATTCAACATCAAGCTCGGAATAACCTCTAGAGGAAATTTGATAAAAAAGGGCAAACCATGCCAATAACGACAAAAACAGGATGCGCAAATTGAAGAAGGAAAACAAAATAGAATAAATGGTGGTGCATTGCAAAGGTGACCCTAGTGTAAAATAATCGGTCATTAAATAAACTTTTGCTATATAGGATAAGCAAAATACTATAATAGCTATCACTCTGTTTTTAATGATAAAACTAAAAAAAATACCAACCTTTTAGTTCAATTAGCCAAGAAACGTTCGCTTTTTTAATTCATTGCATTTTCCATCTACAAAAGTAAGCGGTAGTTGCTGTTTTTCTCTTTCCTTTTCTTGTTTTCCTTTAACATCATTTCCGGTTTTTAAATTATGCGAAGCATTCGATCTCAAAATATGGAAATGAACTCATTTTATTTTTAATTATAAAAAAGAAAACGAATACATAATCAATAAAAATAAAATCTAAAAACACATTTTTTGTTTTGCTTATTATTAAACTGGTGCATTAAATAAATTGTTTTACTTTTGATGATATTTTATATCTATGTAAAAGCTTTCAAAATAAATGCTATAGACGTTTTTAAATAATTTTACGTTCAAATCAAATATTGTCAATGTGTCAAGTTTGCTCATAAATACAAGTTCAGTTTATTAACTTTAATCATATATATTTTATTAATATTACGTTCTTTAAACAATAAAACATATTTTATTTGACTGTTGTTTGATTTATTTGTATATAAATAGCGGCTTATTACTACAGAATGTTATACGAAAGATCATCTATTTGGTAGGTCTTCAATCATCCAAAGCGCTTCATTCGATTATTTGGCACATAAATATCCAGAACAACAATGCTTTCAGGCTAATGTATCTCAAAAAAAAAAACTGCAACATGTTGCCAACTGTTGATAATCTGAACACCGTATTCGCTTGCCAAGATTCCATTATGCGTAGTCTAAAAATTTTTGGTAGCAACAGGCATCAAGAATGGGCATCTTTACAGTTACTAGGCAAACAAGAGTGTTGCGCATTATAAATTACAACACGATATCATTCACTGGGCAGGGTTGGTCTTTACGTCACACTTCGAACAAATATCTCATCTTCGAGGTGTTCGTTTCTCTTTCTTCCTTCTTCACATTCTTCTTTATATACACCGCCTTTTCTGGTTAGGAAAAACTTGTTTATGACGACCGAAATATATCTTTTTTATCGGGTAAATGTCATACACCACACATAAACAAAAATATACACCACATGCGGAATAAAACAGCAATACAATACGAAAAGTTGTTGGTTTGCTGTTGCAGGGGTCATTTCAGCACAAACCAAAGAAAGTTTATGAGTATATATTTACTGTAGGTGGCTAATGGCAAAACTCTGAAGTTTCGCTACGGTCCCGCCACTATATACAGGCTACAAAGTTAGTAATTGAGTCGAACTGAGCTGCAGTCACCACGACTCTTCACAACTATTGTTACGATATGTGTGGTGAACCATTGCTACGTTTTAGAAGTTGGCATGGAATTAATGATCCCTAAGATGTTTTACTTGCTTTTATTGTGCATATAGTGTGTCAGATATGTGATTTTTAATGGGCTGTGAAATCGTGGCATAGATACTTCACTCATTTTGATAAATAGGCTGGAAATCGTTTTGAGCACTTTGCCATTCGATGTTTAACTATCCATAAAAATATGACTAATGCGATGCATTATTGCGTAAAGTTTTCAATAAATTATTGATAGAGTGTGAGCGCTAAGATGATAAAAATGCCTCAACTTTTGTTATTTCTAAATTTTTTAGTTAATGGCTATTTGGTTTTTTGATAAGGTCTTATAATTTGTGATCCATTACTACTTGCTGAATATATATTTTAAATATGAATCTATTTTCGTTTTCTTAACTTCAGCTAATGGAATATACTATTATGTGAATGTGTCGGACATGAAAGATAAAGTATAAAAGAAAAGGGACTGAGGCAAAAACTCTTAAGAGAATTTTTTTACGTGATAAGAAAAGATAGAAAGAATATGTAGGTGTATGCTACTTTAAAAGAATGTAGTATGGGTGCTGAATGCAGAATGAAATATTGACTCAGGGAATTTATTCGAGTAATGTCAATAGAATGCGAAAATCACAACAATTGTTGCATAAATACTTCTTTCGCGAATGTGCGCGGTACATCTTGTGTTTTGTTATCTTTACGATTTATGTAGCTATTGTAATATTATTTTGACAGATTACCAGACTCATTTTTTCAGACAGTCAATTTATTTTATAACATTACCCAAATAGAAATTCAACTCCATAACTTAGATTAAATGATGTAAAAGCACTTGGCATCTGTATATCACTACCTAAATTTTCAAACATTTATTGTGGTTCAGCTCACTCATGATTTATGATTTTGATACATTCTTTTTTTTTTTGGGTCGCGCTGTTTTACACACTTTATATGAGAAATATTCAAATAGCCTCTACGTAAAATATATATACATATATAGGTACTAGTTTCATGTGAATGATAACATCGTTTTTGTCCACGTATGGCAGAACATAAAAGTCTGAATTACAAGCAACGATTATCAGTTTAAACAAATTATTTTTATCTTTTTAAATAGGTTTTCGCTTCCGTGCACAAAAATTGTTTTTGATACGGATATAATCTATATGACTATATGTTTTATTTTTATGAAATTGTTTTTATAAATCGTGTTAAGAGTCTTTTTAAAAAAACTGTAACACGAAACGCACTTTAAAATCATTATATGGTTAATCTGGTTAGTGGTGTTATAAAAAACATATTTTCTACAAAATCTACCTGTTACAAATTTAAGTTGAACACTCAACTATAGAGTAGTAAGTCTTTACTTTCAAGTCGATATGATGCAAATAAAATATTCTTGTTTTTATTTGACTGAAACGTCTCTTACAGTTCCACGAAAGCTTAAATATTCTGAAAGAAAGCTGCAACTGTAGTTTGAAGTGCATTCTACAGTATTTCAATTCAACCATTGAACAAAATATAACTTTACATTGACTCGTGTAACTTTTCTATATATCTACAGTAACGTTTGACCAACAGAACATCGTATTTATTTTGCGCTATAAATATAAACATTTGCATTTTTATATATGTTTGCGTAATTTTATTTGGTCCGACACCAAGTTTTAGATGTTAAATCTCTTATTTTAATTTCTATGGATATTTGGTTGAATACCCACAGACTATAAAATACAATTATTAAGCCCACAATTGTAACGATTGATCGACGAACAATTGTCTATTGTAAGTCAATTTATTACGAAAATCAATGAAATTCCGGTGCAATTTATATGTATACATGTGTTTTCAAATACCACTTTATGAATAATTTAAACACAATACGATTTTAACAAATGCAGAAGCATATAAATTTCTCTGATATTTCTGCGTGTTTATATGTAATATTGAAAGTTATTAAAATATGCGTCAAAACTCTATGTGAATGTTATGTGCAGTAAGCATGAAAAACATATCAGGATTGTATTTGCTTTCATATACGAATGAATATTATTCACGTAAATGTTCGATCTCGAGATTTTAAGAGAAATATACTTTTTGACCTTTCCTGACTCGAGTCTGACTATTTGCGAAATAACGCTTGTATGTGTGTATTGTGTGTCTGTCTTTCTGTCTCTGTCTGTCTGAGTGTGTATGTAAGTATGTATGTCTAACTGCCTCTGTCTCTAACTGTAAGCGCTTTACAAAACTATCACTAAAATATAACTTAAGACGATTATCAACAGAATTGATGTGTTTATTATGGACACCTTTTCAGCATGAACACGCTGAATGTGAGGGTCGTTATTATACTGATATTCCAAAAGCGAATTATTATCAGTTGTTTTAAAGTACATAAATAATATATAAAATAATTATACTTATTGTGGTGGATATGTTTCTTTTTGCCATTTCCAAAGCTTGACATATATGTATTCATGAGTTCACAAAAATTATTTTTATTAAGTTAATTCTTTCTATAAACTTCAGCTTTTTTTCAAACAGAAGAAATACGCGCTTATGTAAAGTTTGATGAATATAAATGAAGTGTGTGAGTTATGGAGATATAAATATGAATGGTGAATGATAATAAGAATGTGCATGCTTGAAAAGGGTTGACTGCGAAAACGCGTAATTCGCATGTGAACATTTCAAATTATTTTGTTTTCAATTTTAATTCTTTCATGTATACATATATAAAATTTATATATATATATTTATTTATTTTAATGTTATTTCTATAATAACAAATTTGTCAGTAATATACATAAAAACATATTTATAGGTACGGTTTAAGTTGAAACTATATTTGAGATTGTAGTAAAGCGACTGTTAATAAGTTTTAAAATTCATGTGAACATTAAGGGTTTGTATTCAATTTTGAATTCATGTGAACATGGTTTGTTTTGCGCGAGCGCGTAACTCTCAGAGAGTGTAAGCTCGAGAGGAGAGAGTGTGTACGGGGTAAAGAGAAATCAATATTCGGAGGGTGGCTAGTGTAACTAGCGGGGCGCAGGTCTACGTTGCCTCACAAAATGTGCACAAACGGCGCAGAACCCCAGCACTCACTATGGCACCGCTTTTCAGTTCAGCATGCACCGTCGTTGCTACATCAAATAGTATCGCGCGCACTCCACAAGTCACCCACGGGGCATATATGTATGTAACCGCCATCGCTTCAGCAACAATTCGTTCAAGTCTGTCTTGGTCACACATGTTATTTATCGGACACCGATAAACAAACACGTGCCCAAACGCGCGAAATGTGACTAAATGCATACATAAATATTCCCAAACAATCCATGCGGATTTACTACTTATTGAATAATAATAAAAAAAACGCGTAAAGTGTCTAATTTTTATGTTCCTCAATAATCCCCGCTAATCCCGCATGCACCGAATGATAAATCAAAACGAGTGTCTAAATTTTAGCTCCCATAAAAATCCGTGCGAAATGCCGAACTTAAATTCCAAATGCAAATTTTAAGTCTGGTTATTTGATGGTATAGTAGTTAATGAATGTTGATAAATAAATATGCAAATAAGTGCGAAAAGTGTCTATTTAATATATGTTTTGTCTTAACCCATGCGACTTTGAAATTGAAACAATTCGCTGATCGAATGCACGTAAACACGTGTTCCAATGTTAAATTTATGTGTCCATGTTGTTTCATTGATGGTAAATGTCACGTCTACATGTTAAACTGATTGTTCCTTAAAACTTAATCGTTCCTGCGGTCCGTTTGGACATAATTCTTGCATTTCCTGTTCAAGATTGTAGTGTTTCATTGACTGTATATCTAAATGTGATGGATGTGTTACAAATCATTTATTTTTGCAAGTTTTAACAGTACAAATAGAAACACGTAAACAGTGAGAACGTTTAAAATGCGTGGTTATCAAAAACTGGTAGTGTCCGGGATTTATCATTGGCAAAAGGAAGTGATGGATTGATGGATTAGAGAATTATATCACTACCTTCTTTTTATCCAAAATCCCTTGGGGGTAAAGCTAAAAAGAAGGATTTGCCCTAGTCGAACGTTCGAAATATTTTTCATTTCTTTACATCGACGATTGTTGGATCTTGTGTCGGAATTTAAAAAGTATAAACCCCATAAAGAACTCTTCAAATATTTAAATATTTCTTTTAATTTAAAATATCTTAACCAAATGTGTAAACGGAAGAAAGTGGACGTTTAATTTACATTCATTTAATTTCATCCATTTTAATGCAAGTTGTAGAACTGGTCGTAAATCCTATCTAGATTTATTGTGATCTGTGTCAGAAACTAAACCCATCCAACAAAATCAACCATTTATTACCAATTCAATTGCTTATTTTATATAAACACTAGTTGCTTTAAATATGAATATTTAAAAGTAACTGACTTAAAATGATAGTTTATTTTTCTATGTAATGTAAAAACTGTGATATTAAAACTGTATGTAACTTGGATTGTAAATGGAAGAAAGTAAAATTGACATGTTAAAAGTTCGTGTAATTTGTGAGATAGATTTGGTGAAAATATGTTGTTGAACAACATTTGTGGTTCCAAACAGTTGTTCAGCGAGTTTCTGTTCCGCGGTTTATTTATCCTACTTACAAGGTCAGTCTGTTTCTGTGGTCCAATATATGCATGGTTTAAGTAGATTGTTTGTCGTCGTTCCCTAAGTATGACATCTTGCAAAACCGTAGAAATTTCGGTCTTGTTCTCTTCAACGTTACTTCGTTACAAATTCGAAATTTCTTTCCATATTGGTAGAGTTCAAACCACTTGATAAAATAACGTAAAAGATTATTAAAATTGTTAAAAAAATGTATTTAGTTTTCTGAAAAATAAGCTTAATTTTTCTATATTATAATACACATTTTAATCAAATTAAGCGGACTTCTATGGTAATTACTTCTGTATTCTACCGTTCGATAAAAAATAATAAGGTAATTAATCAAATAATATAAACATTATTTGTTTTATCAAATGATATTTATTTATATATAAACACATTTGCAACTATCATTTCTTAATTTATATACATATATTTTAATAAATAAATCATATTTTAAAACAATACAAACAGTATAAAAATGCAATTATTGAATGCAATATTACACCATGTTATATTAATTAATATAATAATATTATCCGTAACATAATTTTAACTATTTGTCAAAAATTACTGTTACAAATATTGAAAAAGACGAAACAAAATAAAAGGACTTTTACGCCTTCTTAATTATTTGGTAAACTCTTTTTGAGTTTTTTCGATTTAATCATAATTATAGTATATATTATAAAACATACTGCATATTTGTATTAAAGTCTTATACGAATTAATCAGTAAATATTGTGATTTTGAAAGAAATTGATCTCAAAAGCTTAAGGTAAAAACACTTTCTGACCTTCCCTGAATCGAGTCTGACTAGTTTTGGAATCACGTCTTAGTGTGTTTATCCATGTATGTATGTATGTGTGCGTGCCTGTTTGTATGTGTGTATGCGTGTTCACATTAGATGCGTAAATAATTTAATTCGTTATACTTTTATTAATAAAGCAGATAGCAAATTATTTATCTAGGGCTGTAACTACATTCATTATTTTGCTTATACCTTAGATAGTAACCTTTAATAATGTAACGATTATCTATATCAATATCTAAGATTTTAAAATATTAAAATTAACGAATGTCAAGCTTTGTAATTATCAAATCCTGTCATTCTATATTTAATGTCATGTTTATTACAGACTGCAAATCTTCAGTCTCAGTAGAATGTTATTTTATAATAATCGAATTCAAGTTAAATAAATCCTGGTTATTTTCAGTAAAACCAGACAAAGAATTCATTTCTTATAAGATAAACTGACACCAATGTAATGCGAAGCGTATTAAAAACACTTAAACTAGAAAAAAAGAGCAAATTTATTTCAACGCGAACTAAAGAACTGGTAGATCGTAAAACGAACCTAAGATAGACAGCTAGAATTGTGCTTATAAGAACTACGAAATGAATAAATTTTTAGTGAAAACGTCCAACCATTGGCACAGGCAATTTGAATAACTAGGATTTCATTTTAGTGACGTACTTAGAATATAAATTACGGTTGGTTTTCTTTTTTTACCGCAGATACTGTCGATGTGGTTTAATGCGTTTGCAGACCTATATATACATACGTATTGTTCGCTATTGATTTTTGTGTCAACAATCTTTGAATTGGGACAGATTCTAAATGGATTTGAAATGCTTTGATGGAATTCATGAAATATTAGTTTTATGATTGTTGGTTCATGAATGATGAATGTCAGATTCTGATATATGAAATTGAATCATAGTTTTGTAAATTATTTATAATATAGCTATTGATTTTATTTTCAATGTTTCATTTTAACAATATATTTCTTTATTTATCAAAAATTGTTTTATTAAAACAAATAAATATACGCGGGTATATGAATTGTATAAAAATGTCTTACGTAGAATAAGTGAGAGCTAAATGAGATAGTATGTTGAAAGACTGTTTAAGAATGTAGGAATATGAGGATAAAAATGATTGTGAATGAGTAGCGCTAAAAAAAAATTGTGAGCAAGCAATTGAAAAGTTTGTATGACTTGAATGAATCAAACGGAGTTTGTTGAATGGCGTAATATTTTCATTATGAGAGAATTTTGTGCCACCTTATTTGAAAGTAACATTTATAAATAAATCATTTGGAAAATGCTTAAATTTCATTAGGAACACACACAGATTTTATTAGTGGTGTGTTGATACTTTTATAGGTCAGCGACTATAAAACCATTGAGCATTATTTGCACTGAAATAAAATTTATTTATGTAAATTTGTCACGTACTGCTGTAACACCTGGATGCATATTATTCTCCGTTACGTCGGATATTTATGACAATACGTATTCTCAACCTAAAACCACCCATATATCTATCTAAAATGCGGCAAACATTTTTCTGTAATCATTTATATCTCACAGTAAGCTAGAATTATTAATGCGCCATCCCATGTAATTTATTATTTTATTGTGTTTGTCGCTCACATATATATTTGCGATATAATTTTTATATTGCTTACAATGTGCTTTATATATAAAATTCCATTACTGTAAACGCACTGACATCAAAGAGCTTTAATATTTCTTAAATTCCACGAAATCTCTTTGACGTTCCAACCAAAAAAGAGAATATTCACTCTTAATTGAAGCAAAAAATGTGACGGAAATTGAAATCCGTTATATATTATAAATGAACTCATTCAAGAGACATCAGAAAGTTTATTTTTAGAAACAAATATTTCTACATTAAAAAAATTCTTAATTTAATTTAATTTCGGATCCTTCTTAGAAGTTAATTACTATATATAAACAATATTAGAGTGACAATACGTGAACTTATTTGTAAGTTTATAATTTATTATAAAAGTCCTAAAAACATTTAATTTTAATTCGACATAAAATAACTAAACATGCGAATGCAGATTTATCTGCTACAAATGGTGCAAACGCAAAGAAAATAACAAAGAGTAGGTTTATCGATTGTTTCCATAGCAGTGGATGACGAAGTTTGTCCGTTCATTATTTCTAGCATATATTATACTAATAAGAAAACAAGAAAATACTAGAAAGCACTAATTAACTTGCGAATAAGAACAGTACGTTCGTTGCAATATTTTTTATTCAGCTTCATTAAATTTAAAAATAGAAAATAATCGCTGCTACGTCCAAGATACTACGAACGCGTATTTCATAGAATTTCGTAAGTTTAATCCTATCAGATGAATTAATATGCGGTTAATTCAGATGTCACAGTAGCAGAGCAAAGTTAAATCTTTCTGTTATCGGGAATACCTATGCGTGCAAAGTTTGGGACGCGGGTGTGATTTTGTGGTGTTCGTTTTAACACACTGAGAGAGGAATTGTCCGTGACTCTAGAAACTCCACGAAACCACACCAAACAAACGACTCCAGGTTTATAGCGGGTAATTCTGACTGTGGTAATTCACCTCCGCTGGAATTTACAGCCACGCGAGATGGTCCCTTACGTTATGGATGCGAATTTTAATGATACGCCCGCCTTGGAACAAGCAAAATACACGTATATATACTCTTCTTGTGTACTGCAAAATAATGTTGGTCTTTATTTAAAATATGACAAAAACCGTTGTATTTCTTTGCTTGTAATGTTTCTCATTAACAAAAATAATTTTTAATGATGCTAGGATGTTATTTTAAATTTTTAAAGGAGTTTGGAGGAGAAAAATTGCAGGATTCATTCATAATCATTCATTATTATAATAATTTACAACGTATTAATCGACTCCTGAAAAAGGCTCACATAAGCCTGAAACGTTGCAAATAGAATAATAATAAATATGTTTTAACATCTTTCGATACTTCGGTATCTAATCAAATAATAAATTTTCTACGTTTAGAGGGATTCCATATTTATTTTATTCAAAATGGTTTTTACAAAATATGAATATATATATATATATATATATATAAAATTAAAAAATTAAAGTTTTTGTGTTTTATTAAAAACTACTTAATCTTTTTGATTAAAACACATTTTACTTTCTCGTATGATTGACCTTCGAAAATACAATCTTCTGGTAATGTGGAAAAATGTCAGCTGCCACATTTAAAATACTTTTCGTCAACAACAACTGTCTTTTCACACTCATGCTTCCGTAACGGCAGCAACATGACAGACACATTTCGCACGAGAAACGCAACATTTCACAAATGCGTTCGCAACCGCAGACTAGCTGTGTACACAATCGATATATATATTTTTTATGGTTGTGCGTGGCTTTAAATTAGGTCACATCACAAATCAACTCGATAATACCAACATGAAACAAAAAGAATCGAATCAATTGTTTGACAAATTGTACTAGTGCCGCATTATATATATCAACTCTATTGTTTATGTTTGTTATTACTTGTCGCATAAAAAAATTATGATGCCTACTAAATGAATTGAAAATTACTACTGCCGAAACATTCATGCTGCAAATATATACAAATAAATAAATCTACGTTAAGCTGAAATTACAACATAAATATTGTAATTTGATAAAATTTATTATTGTACGTAATATATATATATTTTTTTAAATATATTTTTTTTATATAAACAACTGTCGTTTTCGGTCAAAACCGATCACATATAATTTAAATTGCGAAATGTATCTTTAGCCATTTCAACAATATTATAATTTAGTGGTTGTAAATTTGAATTATGCTTAAGTACTAGGATGCGTTCTAAGTTAAATATATAAGGTAGGACAGCAAATTAACCTAAATTAACAATACCTATACACTTTATGTGTGTTGTGAATGTATAAATTAATGTAATGAAGGAATATATATTATTAAAACGCAATCACCATTAACAATGATTCAATCGACATGTTTCGCGTACATTGCGGCATACATTGTATACTATACACATGAGGCTATTGTGACTAGAGTGCTTTTATATGCTAGTTAGTTTAAGCTTGTTAAATAATTTGATATGTTTAACTCGTAATATACTATATGATTTATTTAATATTTTCTAAAATTCCATCATTTTTACTTAAATTACTATATTTAAATTACATCTCATATTTTTATTAAACAAATTCAAGAACAGTTTTGAGTATCCGAGCCTGCTTTATCCAAGTTCGTGATTATTCGAGCTCGCACTAGATTCCCGTGGATTTATTTAATCCGAGTTACGGTTAGTGATTATCCAAGCGTCTGTATTATCCAAGCATATCAAGATGGTGCATTGGCCCATGAAACATGCGTATAGTTATCAGTTATCATTTTCCTACAAAATTGAATTTATATTAATCGAGTTTACCGAGCTAGGATCTGTCCATAAAATCTCGGATAAATTTGGTTCTACTGTATATAAAACAAAATATAATAAATTAAAACTGTTGAATGGCAAAAGTCAGTAAACGCTTCCAAATTACATAGTTGAATCAAATAGACCACAAATGATATGGTTTCCGGCACATATGACCATTGCCAAGAGCGCATATTGAAAAGTAGCAATTTAAAACGCCAGTTTGAACTTATGCCAAAAATGTCACCAAATCGTATACCACTTGTTGGTGAATCTACTTGATATAGGGTTAATAATTTTCCAAATTTGCCGTCATTGTTATTTTTAAATTATGCTTATATGTGTAATTGTATACACCAATTATTACCAAAATTATAATTAATGTTATGGTCCTTTCAAGTGTATTAGATCCTTCAATCATTTACAAGTGCCATATCAGTAATTAACACACCCGATATTGAGTTATAACATCCAGTATATCTAATAATTACTGTATTGATACCCTATCTCGAATCTCCTGCTAATTATTAATTGTCTATAACATACAAAACCAATAACTCTAAAATTAAATATATTTATGAAGACTATATCTAGAAATGATATATATCTTTTCAAAAATAAACTAGTACGCTATTTTTATGATCAAGGAAATGTGAAATAAATGTCCATGAATTCGAATAAAGAAACAAGCATACAACCATTACTGATGCACTTGTATAGCATGTAAAGCGAATAAAAAAACGGCAAGACTATAACGTTTCAAACAACTACTTGTGCCAGTTTACTATTAAAATGCGTTTTACATCGTATATAAATATATATTTTTATTAGAAATATTGCATTTCTGCAATGCGGTATCTTGTAGTTCACCGCCTAACATCGCTGTTTTCGACCACCAAATGCGTCACGTTCTCGCGCAGGTACTATAATATGAATGTTAATATCGCCTCGTCCGGAAACTTTGTCCTAACACCACGTTGTCCCACTTATTTTTCATATTAACATCGGCTGTATAACGGTGCTGTGGCGGTTACCGTTTCTGTAGCCATAAACTTTGCCCTCGAACATGCTCAATTAACTATATTTAATGGTTACTCTTTGAGGTGTACTACGGAATGCACTTACAAATTCTAAATATATTATTATTAATTGATTATGTGGTTGGCACTTGGTGAAACATATTCAAATAAATAAAACACAATTTAATTTATTTATTTAAATAATTCTATATTAATTAATATTGAAGATTAAATAAATAATGACTACACTATAATTGCAAATTATTTCTCGTTCTGAAATTAAATATTGTTAATTTAATAAATATATTTTATACTAATTACAATATTAATTTTAGAATCAACAATTTTTTTATTTTTCGCGACGTAGAGCAAATAAAACGGCGCCTCCAGCGAACTTTGAAAATAATCAATATGTTATTTTAATCACCTTTGCATATATTATATGTAAATATCCGAGCGTTTTATCTGTGGTCGCACACACTTTGGCATTAAATTCAATATCAATTCAATCAGAATTGTGATTTTAATTCGTTATTTTAGCTACGAGAAACCTTAAACTGCTTCGTCGTAAATTAAATAAGTGTAGTATGTAAAATATACAGTTTAGAAAATACATTGCTTGCGCGCCAGTTAAAGCGTGGCCTAGATCCGTATATGGATGCAGCTTTTAGTACTATCAAAGCATTAAATTGACTTCCCAAAGTGACACATCACTTTGAACATTGAACCAAAGGCGATGCACACACGTTTTGCAAATGTACCCCGTGACTACAATTGAATGTTTTATCAAGAGCAATTATCAAACACCCAAACTGAAGCTGGACGCCATCGTTTATTTACAAGAACACACTTGAACTAACAGAATTTATATTGAAGCAATTATTTATTAGATTTTATATACTGTACAGCTAAATTAAATCTTTGTTTACATTTACTCTTGACGAATTATGTCCAGCAAAAACTCTATTGAAGCCATTTTATAAATAATACTTTTAATAACAATCAGATCTGTAACTTCATAACGAATGATTTTAAGCTCACCCTACAAAAACCTTATATTTATCATTTTCAATAGACAGTAAATTATTTATTTAATTTTCAACGTCATTGAATAAAATCTGTGATTGTTTAATTATTTTTATTATTTACGTTAATTTTAACTAATAATCCCTGTATATTGAATTGTGTAATATAACTGGAACTTAAAACTATTAAATGCTTATACGTTAAATCATGATTTAAACTGGGAAATCCAGACGGCATTCCTGAGATTTTAAATCCTTTTCGCTAATTATTTTTTGAGAAATTTGTTCATAAATGAAACTATAGTAATATAACTGAGGGCTTTTATATTACATTACAAAATTGTGTACATTTTTTCAAGTTATATAGTAGTATCGTGATAATTACGTTTCTAAAAATATATTTAGTATAATCCCTGGAGATACTCACTACTACCCACAGTACAATTAAATAAGTAGCCAATAAGAGCCATGCTATATTAACGTTTCATTTTTCTTTTGCTTTGAAAAACACGAAATTTTTTACAACAAATATTTACGTGTTCACCCAATTAATATAGAATTTTTTGCATGTTGTAGTTTTTATAAGCCAAAACGCAATTTTTGTATACATTACTTTGCTCTTTCAATATATATTCTTATTGCAAATTGAATTAAGCAGTCGATTTAATGGATATGGACAATACTTTTATTAATTCGGATATGAGAACAAACTTTTGAAATAACGATTTGTGCTCTAATTGCTTTTAGAATTGTGTTATTGCTTTCGCAGCTTAATAATAGAATGTCCGAGAAAACAAAAAAGGTTGACAGTAGAATATCCTTTTTGTCCGTCAAGACTTTAGTATTCAGCGTAGTGGAAGAAAGCATTTGTCTCTACATACAATTTGTCACACCAATACACACAAACACGCAAACGTGCCTGGTTTTTCTCGCTCACACACATTTAAATAGAAATAGGGAAACCGAGCTAGTTTTTTTTCCATATACAGGCTCACATTACCCACTTGCGCACACATGCGATGATTACGAAGCTCGTCCACAAAATGAAAGCTACACACCACGCATAATTATCCACTTTACCTGTATAGTATAAAGTGTATCACATATTTCATAAAGATGAAAATGTTGAACGGTTCATCGCAGCTTTTTTATTTCCATTAAAATAACACCTATCAGTTTGATTGCATTGAAAGTTTATCATAACTTTAGATTGCTTCTTTTTCGTATCTGTTATAATTAACGTTTAAGCATGCTAAGAAATTTGTAAACAACAGCGCATTTAGTTCATTTTAAAATTTTCATAGGATACTAATACCACAGCTCTTAACAGTAACATGATTTTAAAATTATTATCTGTATTTATTTGATTCTGGTATAAAAATGGTTCAATAGTATTTTTTGTAAGCAAGAAGCATAATGTATTCGAATATATAACGAATTGAATGACTCATATCATCTGCTATATTTTCCAGACGGTTGCACTTGTACGTTTTTGAAACAAAACTAATAAAAGTGCAGCGCAAACAGCTTCAAAACGGAAGTCTAAGATCAGTGACGCGTACCTTGTAGCGCATTCGTCGTGGGGATAGTTCTGAAAATCTCAACATGAGCTAACTTTAAAAATCTGTAAACATATTGTTTTATATTCTCAATAAAATAATAATAAATTGCATTTTATAATAAATTAAATATACATAAGGTTCATTGAAATAGCAAATAATCTTATTTAAAAATAAATACAAGAAATTTATTGTATCATATTCGATGCAATCATCTTGAAATATTTAATAAATTTTTTCTGAAGATATCATTTTAATAAATAACGCATCAGCGTTAAAATTATTAGGTGAGAAGTGAACATAAAATTCGTTTATTACTCGCAGTATATTTATAATTAAATAGGAGTAGAAAATATCTTCATATAGTAGGTAAATAGAAAGTGCCCATTTCGAAAGGGTAGTTAAGCTGTTTTATAAAGATTAAATTACCTTGATTCTAACTACGGTATTATATAATAACGTCCCATATAAAGGGGCACATTTAGATCGGAAGCGCAAAGTGCATTTTTATGCTTAAAATGTTGATATTAAACATTTAATACGAATTTATAATCGGAAAATGGAATGGTTTTAATTATTTTAAAAACAATTTTAATCAAGCATATACGAGAATTTTTCATTTCAAATAATTAATACAATGAATTTAATAATAACATGTTATTTCAATTTAACCGAATATTTCGCTAGAAAGTAAATTCACATTTATATAAAAGGATTTAAGCATTTCATATCAAAGTTTCTAAATAGTATATATATTCAATTATTTTAAAAAAAATTAGATATGCCTTTCATGTGAAATATTTTTTATTCGATGTGCCATCTTTAATATACACTATATTTATTAGCGTTTGATTGATGACATCTAAAAATAGTTGGAGATTAAGCTAACAAAATATGGCAGACAGAATGTAATAGCCGGGAACTGAAATGCATGCAGCATGGTTTGATAATCAATATTAGGTATATATGTGGGTATTTGTAAGCAGCTTATGTGGTAATGTATACCAAAGTAAAGTAGAGTGTGTTGTATTTTCTGTGTCAACATATTCTGAAAGGTAGTGCATTATTAAAATGAATTCTATACGCAACGGAAAAGTACCGCCTTTTAATCAATTATAGGTTTGATGGTGTAGTTGGGTTTTTGGCGGAAATAAACATTATTATTTTACTTACACAAAACAGACATACAACATACGACGATTAGAAATGAGGCCAGTAATATGGTTGAATTACAAAATATAACATATTACAAAATTTCTATGGATTACAACTTATATTGCACCACTATAGTCAAATGTAAAATAATATCTGATGTGCAATTAGAAAGCCGAGTTAATAATTTTTCTTTTGTCATAAATGTCTCAAAAATATCTCAGTTTAATTAAAGTTTATAAAACATGTTGCTAAATTTGTATCGTTAAATTACTATAAATATTAAAAACTATAAATTAAATACGACACAATCTTAATGTTAATAATTGTACTGAAAGTGTGCAAAATAAATATCTGCCGTGTCATGCACTGACATTTCTTATACGTTTATGTTTAAATTGGAGTGATAATCAAATATAAATTTTGAAACAATCATACACACACACACACACAGCCATACACCCCCCCCACACACACACGCGCACACACACACATACACACATAGACAGACGTCATTCTTTAAATATTCAGGGAAGAGCAAAAGGTATTTTTCTGTTACATAAGAAAGTAAAAAGTATATTTCTATAAAACGGGATGTCAGACTCATGCAAGCATGTTATTACAATCTTTCTCAATGCATTTCATTCTCAATCAATCATTTATCAATATTATAGGAGCTTGACATAAATGTTTATGATGTGCATTATAGTTACACAGTCATTGATTATTATTAGCGAAATATTTCGTCGGACATGATATTTAGTTACCAAACATGTATCCTCGCTGAGGGCAAAACATTCGGTGGATATAGCTTTTAACTTTGATGTTTATATTGCAAAATGGCCCTCGTCGTAATAACTGCATTGCTGACGGCTTATCAGGTGCATGCCTATTTGATTTCGATTACAAATGATAGAATATCAGTTTTTGATATTGTGTTAAGTGAAATTTCGAACCCTATGATTCTTTTACAATTTTTATGAAACAACACAACAAATATTGTGAAATGATCAATGTTCATTTATTCAGTACACTTTCAAATATGAATTTTATAAATGTCCGTGCGTTATAAATAAATTTCTATAACATTAATATAAAATGAGTTATATAGAATATTTCATCTATACATTATTTAATAATTTATATTAATAATCCAATCCGAGTGAAGCATGAAAGCATTTTGAATAGTACATATTATACTTTGTACTAATTATATTCTACATATAATGTTTTGACTGAATTTAATTTGCAAATATATTATACCCTTAAGAAGAGTATTCACATAATTGCATTGTTGTTTCATACTTGGACAAAATTATCTAGTACGCCATGGAAGCGGAAGCGGATTACCTATTTGCAACTAAATTAGAAGTTTATCGTGAGCATGAGACACATCTACAAATTATGAGCTAGACTTAAAATATTTATTATGTATTTAGCTATTGTATCCACCAATGTAAATGCATTCGATATATTAACTATTGTTTCTGTATTCGCGCTTATTTACTGGTGTTATTTTGCCGAAAATAACAATAGTATATAGATAATATTCGTATTTTACGGTAGTACTAAAATAAGGTATTTTTTTAGTATTAACGTTTTTTTTTATGCTAATTTTGTAAAACTGTAATTATTTAGGTATAGTGCATCTGCATGTTCATAATAACATAATGCAACCAGGGCTATCAACTCCAGACGTAATATTCGTAAATTTTTATTATATGTATTTATATATTAAAATAACTTTTTTACATACATTATGTTCTTAAATTTATTCTAAAATGATAAGCACAAAAACATATTTCAAACCTAAAGTTATTGGACGCATGCAAACAGTTTTAATGTAATAATTCATAACATTTTCATAGCTCTTTGAAGCGTTTTACACTATGAAACACGTATTTGACAAATTAATGATTATTGGTATTATGTGCACGTATACCTACCACTTTAAATTTACGCCAAATATGTTTTGTTTTAATCTGATTCGCACGCGAATAAACGATTTTTAAGCCCATTGATACGTTGTCCGTTTTATTTATTTCATTAGCATTAAATTAATTTCGTTATTGCACTACCTACACAACCGGATACACATCAAATATATTATTTTATAAACAGCTAATAAATTATTTTTGACTGCTTTAATAATGTTAAAACGTTTCGGCAGATAAATATTCAGGTCACGTGCATTATAAAAGTACTAGATAATAAACCTTCTTTTCTCACAATTAAGTAAAAAATTACTCGAATTTTTTTAAAAATTCACTCAGCATAAATTTGTGTTTAAATTGTTTTCAATAGAAAATTATAAATAAAAAATTAGTTTTATCTTTATTATCAGAAATTTTTAGAATATATAATATTTTAAAATATAAATAATTTATAATCAATTATCACTTATCATTAATAGATCATTAATAAAACTGGATGTGCGAAAAGTGTAAGAGTGAAAGAATGTAAATGATTTTTTGCCACCCTATTGATTGGAATAGGCATGTATTATTTTAAAATAATATTTCAATTACAATAAATAAAATTATATGTTAAATGGTTTGTACATAGTCGTAACGAGTTTATATACAGTGTATTTGATGTGCTAAAGATAGAACCATATCACTGTATTGGTTTTAATAGAGGTGGAAAAGGGATGTTTAGTTGGCAAGGACATATTTTAGGTTTGTTAGGTATGAGGGGTATAGGGTTGGTTGAGAATGTTTTACCTCCCAACGCGCGCAATGTCAGGCGACAAATTGCGCGGTTGGATGCGAACTAGAGTGGCATATTCGGGTCGATACTTCTAAAGCCCGTTTGACACTGTGCAACATTGTACTTATAATACTTAAAATATCAGTTTAACAAGTCTACAAGCAACAAAAAAGTACTTTAGTAATTTAAATTTATTGTCTTTGTATTCTGATCGCAAAGGACCGGAATCCAATTTTTAACTCCAAACAACTTTTTACAAGTAACAAGTTTCAAAGTTAAAGAAAAAAATGATTGTTATAAAATATAAAATGTTTCAAGATTATTAACACGCTGAAGTTTCGAAACCTGATTCGCATTTCAGATTAAATAGCATGATTGTATTTGGGAATTGATATAAATGGTTAGTTATAGTTAATTTTGGATAGTGTTCAACGGGCTTTATTCTTCCCTTTTACTATTCCCTTTTATAACTCATTCCGTCGCTGCAGTGTCGGTATTCGCCGACAGATCTGCAGAAAATATAGCGACTTACGTAAGTATTCAGCCAATCCGTGTAATTCGTATTATTTTGTCTATTGCGCAAACTCCACTCTGAATCAAGAGAACTAATATGCATTAAAATGTCAATAAACCTAGATTGTTTATGACTGTAAAATGGGTATATCACTTGCATTTTAATGGACAGTCATTTAGTAAATATTCATTATGCACTTTTATTATATCGTTTTATAGTCAGAACGAGTTAATATAACTATTAACTGTTTTATTACGCTATTATACACGTTCTAATAAGATATTGAATCATTCTATTTGCATTTATTTTGCAAAAGTTAATCTTTAGTTAAATTAGCTTATGTAGCGCAATATTATGAATGAATTGCACTAAAAAAAAATGCGTAGAACTTGATGAATCTGAATAGTACAAAATAAGTATGTTCATTTTGAGTGAAATGGCGAAAATGTTTAATATAACGCATTATCATTTTTAATATTGTTTGTATTGTAAAATGAAAAATGATGAAAAGATTAGAATATGATAGATTATCAATTATATTGAAATCTATATATAAAATTGATTTTTAATGTGCAATTGTTTTGTACGGGTACATTTCGAACAAATGCTCATTAATATCATAAAGGCATAAAAGGAAGATAATTTATTTAAATATTTGTATACATGTAACAATCCCATTAATTGAAGAATGATTTTTATTCTGGAAAATATAACTTTTCAGGAATTTATTAAATTATGACTTTCTTCATCGGTTCATAATTTATTTTATGTGTATTAAACCATGTATGGTTTTTGTTACTTTAACCCAGTTCCCTAAGATTTATTTCGTTAATTTCAACTCTACTCGTTCAAAGTTTAAACAAACAACTTTAAAGAATGAAAAGTGTTTCTATGGAAATAAAATGTAAAGGAAACCAGAACTTTGCAAATTGTACTTAACAACCTTGAATTGCCAAGAATTGCTTTTTGGAAAATTAGACACTTAATAAGTATACACATAACGAAATTTTGCTTAGGGACCAAATTTATAATGTATCCGAAAATTGTGTTTCAATAACGTAACTATAATATAGATTAAAACCGATCATACTTATAGCGTAAATCTCTAAGGATGTAAATACAAAACAGAAGCGGTTATGATTAAAACGACTCGCTCGGATTATTTGAACCGAAAACTTCTAAGTATCGGCCATCATTCTATCTATAGCGTGGATTTTGCAATTCCCAACGCAATTTGCTTTTGGTTTACATTAGCAGAAACATGGTCTTGTAGTTATATACCAATCGCGAATACTTTCTTTTATGAATATTTATTCAACCTTATATTGGATTCCAATGTAAACTTCGCCACAGCACACACAAAATAAAAAGAATACAAATGCAGAATTGAAATGAATTGTATGACAAAGGATTTCATAAAAAATTTTTCTATTCAATCTCATATTTTGATCGATATTTGATTTTTGTTGCATCTTTTTCTGTATACTGTAATACAATCTTGAATAAAAATATTATACTTATATATGTTTATTCCATGTTATTAGTTTTAGTAATAATAAATAATAGCTTAAAGTTAATGATAAACAGACAAGAACCATTTTAAAGATTAACTATTTAACAACAAGTATTACAAATTAATTAATAATAGCATCTGACATGACAAGTTATTAATCTTCAATATAGGTATCCTTGTATATCGTGTCTTTATGTGGTTTCACAGATTCATTATTTTTATTAAATTAAATGTGCCAACAATTTGGTTTTTATACCATTTTACTTAAGCTTATTAAAAAGCTTAAAGGATTACACGGTAAAAAAATATTCTTTCGCTCCAAGGAAAAGAAGGAAATTTCACTTTCCCGATAACAAAAAAGTTATTTTACATAACTACAATACACCAATGATTTTATTCAAAATCGTACCGGTTGCAAACATTTTTATCGACTCTCGCTATATCTAAAATAAACAATCTATTTTCACAAGAAATTCTTTCGAAATATGTGTCGTCAAAAAACCATTTAAAAAGAATTCAAACCAAATATATCTATATCAGACTGCAAAATATCATTTTATATCATATTTATCTTAAAATTACTTATTCAATTATATTTTATCGCAATTAGGAAATTGTTTGCTTTTAAATGTATTAACACAAAGCTACAAATAGCAAAAAAATAAAATAATTAAAATATAAATAGGTTAGTCTATTTTCTAGAGTATAAATCTTGAAACGATGAAGTGAAGCAATTTAAATGTATATATTTTGCTTTGTTTTTATGATAAATTGAAAACCAATGCGACATTTTCTGCATCCAACTAAGTGTTAATCAAATTAAATATCCTATAATCAATTAGCCTTAATTGACTCCATAAAATAAAGTAAATGCATTTCTTTGAAGTTTTATTCTTTTTTCTAGAGAACTTTATTACGTAATAAGCTAAATGTATTGTTGTTCCGGTGCGGTTTTTTAAAGTGTCTAGAAAAATATCATCAATCAAAAATGTTGTCTTAATTAATGAATTTCTGAACAACATGGTTATATTTCACAAAAATTCATTTTTATATTATCTAAACCGTTGTTCTTAGCAAAGTGGATTACTTATTTATAAGTAAAAGAAAATATGGTTCATGTTTTACAATTTAATACAGTGTACGTAATGGCAATTTTTTATTGTTAGTTTCAATTATTTTAATTGTAATTTTTACAAAAGAGGAAGGAAATGGTTGAAATATGATTATTACATGCCCTACTAATGAATCTGTTAATGTATTTCGACAATTATACATTTTTTCACCAAAACGTTTTACATTTTGAGAAAAATGGAATATAATTTTCTTTCAATAATAAAATATATAATCTGCTTTCATTATCTTAAGATTTAATTTTGATTAACATATTACTAGCCTTAGACGCAAACATTTGTTATTGCATAATATCTAAAGTAGAATTTTCATAAAAGATACAGAATAGCGTCTTTATATATGTATATATCGGAAAAATACAATTACACATACATATGAAAATATTCTGAAACATTAGTGTTTGTTTCGAACTTTTATAATTAAATTGAACTAATTTAATTAATAAATGTTGCTATATATATTTGCTTGGAATTTAATTAGATATGATAAACATATTTATAAATCTATTTCATGTGAAGCTTAAGTCTGTTCAACTACAAAATGAAATGTCTGCGTTGTATATTCCTACATTCACCTACAATTTGTATCTTCAAACTAATTATTAGCGAAGTACTAGTCGTTGTTAATAATATATCATAATTAAAGCATAATTACGCGATGTTTATGTGTATATACATATAAACCAAATTAACATGCATTCGTTAATTTACTTGGGATGCGAATGCCACCAATTAAATAATAAATAATTGCGGTTGGTATTTGTTTGTATACACATAACCACATGGTCACCTGTATTTAGAATAGATCAACAAATCATTATGGGAATAGATCACGATTCTAGCATTCCAAATCCCATTTCATTAGTCTGTATTATACTACATACTAGCAAACCAAATAACAGAAATTACTATAACTAAATAGAAATCGATTGTAATCTCCAGGATAGTTGTTCTGGCTGTTTGAGAAACACATACCAATTTAACGTAGTAAATGAAACTGATAATGAAATTTGCATATTATATTTATTTAAATTGACACTGATAATTACATATGTAATATATAGTACTGAGAAATGAAAAATTACTAAAAATATACAACTAAATGAAATTAAATTTGTATGCAAACAACTTCGCTAAATAACGCTCTTTCGGGATTAAATCAACTTAATATTTTTCTATATTATGTATTTTCGAGGCTAAATTTGTATATATAGCATTATGATTGCGATATATTGATTAAATCTAAATAAAATAAAATCGTAAATAGGAAAAAGCGTCTTTGGTAGAAACGACAATGAAAAATAGTAAAAAACGTTTACATTCTTGAAACGTCAACCGATATTAAATAAAGGAATTTGATAGAAAACTTAATAAATAAACTGAAAACTATTCGGTACAATAAACGTTTGGAAGTGACATGTTTTGATTAAGTTCAACCGCTGTGTACTTGGAAAAAAGGAATGCTACATACATACGTGAAATCTCGACGCATACCGTCGTGCAAAATATAATTAATCAACGTTTATACTGGTTGTTTGTGCTGAACAAACATGTCTTCTCAAACTGTGAGAAATTTAACTCTATTACATGTGCGCAATGCGCACTAGACACTTTTGTAAACTCTGACACATTCTTTATTTTCATGTGTAATCTGTAATCAATATGTGTGAAAGAAACACATCAAAGTTTAAATATACGTCACTCTATGATATTAAAACGTTTATTTGAAACTTTAAAATACACGATGAGTAGTTTTATTTCAAATTTCTAAACTTTGAATTACTAATCTCTTTACGGAAGTTAGAGCTGTAAAGTAAATTTAGTTATAAAACTTATCAGATTTCTGGCAAAGACGTTAAATTCTGAATTGTGTAGGTACGATTTTACAAATATTGCAGTTCTGTATAATTTATACAGAACGAAATAAATTTCGTATATTATTTTAAAAATACGAACAAACGAAAAAATTTTACAAGGTTTTCTGCAGGCGCTATAATTTTGCTTATCAACCCAATAAAATCGATATAGCATGAAAATCGAATACAAAGACTATTAATAGTGCCTACACTAAATAATCTGATAAAAATCAAAATATCTCCATTTGATGCGAGCTATTCATATGGATCACCTAGCATGTCCGTGTTTATCGGAAGACAATGGAAGAGTCGTGAGTAATTGGCCGATATAAAATTCAATTATCCAGTGGTCGGAACACGTAGTGACGTTTACATTAATAACGGAAACACAGCGGCAACCAATCAGCGTCCGGCGACACGTGCCATGAGGGCGAACGAACAAACGACTCTACGTGAGAATCTCTATAACATTCTCTCGCTCTATAAAATACCATCCATACACCAATATTCAACCCCAAACATAAACAGAACACACAGTTAAAGTAGTATAAGAAACCATTTCGTTTCATCTTTTGAATCAGCCAAAGAAATAATCAAAATTATAATTGCATTATTATTTTACATATTAATAAAAGCTTTATTAATTACAAACGTTACATTCACACTAAAATTAAATATTTGAAGTTCTCATTATTTCGCAATTACAATGATTTGAAGTAACATTTCATTCAGGAATAAAGTTATAATTTAACCATTACTGAAATATGTATACGTTTATGTTACGACCAGTCGACACTGTATACGTTATTATTAATATTTATGTCGCATTCATGATACTCTTTAGTTTTTGTAAATAAATGAAGGGTTATTAATAAAGATTTTAATCATTCAAATTGGTTGACCCTTGTCATGTATGACCATTTAATAAATCTGAATAATTTTGTTGAAACACGAGACCTAGCGCTGGTATACAAAGTTATATTTCAAGATTTATGATTGAAACTAGAAATAATGCGTTTGCCAACGTAAAAGCATAATTTAGCACGATAATATATCGACGTGCATACTATTAATCAACCTCTAAAACCATTTCTTTTCCTCGCAAATTTACCTCCGTCTATCGTAATGTATCTCTTTTCTATGAGATTTGCTCCGTTTTTTTTCATTTATTATATGCAATGCGCTTCTCATCTGTGGAACTGGGTCACGAAAGAATTCATCTGATAGGTATTACCACAAACTTGAGTTATGTAGGTTTACGGCGATTGAATCGATTCTATATGTTTTAAAATCGTTTTTGCTACGTACAAAAGTTTATAGATTAATTAATAAAAGAAAATTGAATTTCCTTAGAATTTGTTTTCAAACATTTTCTATAAATCAATTTATTTTAAAACAGATTCACCTTTCAATTTAACAAATAATACAAATTGAATTTTTTTTATTTATATTATTTTAGCCTATCATGCAATGCCGTCATTTGTTTTTTTCGCTCTGTGTTTAATATTTGAAAAATGTGTTTCGTTAATAAAAACGTACTAGAGCTTTAAATCTTAATTAGCATTTTTGATGTTGGTTATGCATATTTGCGTTTCCTTCCTACGTCTATATAGTATATTGCTTTGACGTTAATCGATTTATAAATACAAGTAGTTTGCCTATATGCAACCGGTTAAAGCGGCTCGTACACGTCAGTTACAGCACCAGGGCGTCTATGGTTAACACGGTAAGCGGTGCGCACATAACATAGAACAAACACACGAACCTAGGAATCAATAAATCCAACAAATACACGGTCTCCTTAATCGAATGTAAGTGATATGTTTATTGTCGAAGCCCAACCGAAATTACAATCGGTTAGCTTTCGAGAGGAAAGCTGTCAAAATATTAAATGTTTTATAATTTTGCTCAAAAGTTATTTCTACCAATAAAAAAATTTATATTTTTTTAAAAGAAATATCAAAACGTCTAAAGTCAATCCCGAACTTATATTATTATATATATATATATATATATATATATATATATATATATATATATATATATATATATATATATATATAAGAGGATATTTATTGTATGACGCTGGGAAACGAACCCAGAATCTACAGATCTATAGATTCTAGGTTCGATTCTCGGTGACATCTGATAAGTGTTATATTTCGAATATTAAATAAAATTTAAGATTATATTCATTCGAAATATTTTATCATATATAGAACAGCTTCCACAAGATAGAAAGCAGACATTTGCCAAAAATATAGTTATTACGTAGCCGTGACAGTGATTTCGTAATTCTAGTTCCTAACTGCACTTAAACGTAACTTATTCATATTAAATTGCTGAGTGTACGAAATGGTAGCGAATAACTCAGATAGAAAAAATAAAAGATCTCCCTGTGCAAATACAATTGAAACATATTAATATTTACAGTACGCAGATGTTTATTGATCTTTTTATTTCTTCTTGATTTCAAACGTATAACATAAAAAACGCTGCAAAAAACTTTCTTATTTCATTAAAACTGCAAAACGTGCAGTATATTTGCATACGAGTCAAGCTGGTTCACACACAGAGTTTTAATTAAAAGTGAAGAAAAAATAAATTAAAAGCAAAAATTGTATGCGGGTAAAACTTCTTTCTGTATTACATTTGAAGCGTATGCGCGTTTTCTAGTGATTTTGTAATTGTTGCATTTTTAAAACTATATTGAAGAAGTATTATGTATTTATTCTATATTATAATAAACAAGACTCTTAATTAATTTTTTTTAAGTTGTTTTTTTATATATATAATTAATAATTAAAATATCCTGCATCATACAGATATAGTTAGATGTACGTTGTGGGTTATACATGAATTTAAACTCCTTATAGAATCCATAAATAAACCATTTATACTTGGAGAATACGTACTACAAAATTTAATTTACCAACTTTTGAACAACCAGAAAATTTCAGAAAACTTCAATCGTTAGTGACAGCCTGACTGACATATGTCTCTGACATTTTAAATAATTAAAATAATAATTAACTGTAGTGCTAAGAATATTTGCTAATATAACACGAAAAATAACAATTACGATAAAAAGTAAAGATATTATTTTTGTATATAAATTGGCTTATCGGAAATGTATGTTAGAGACATAGAGACAAAAACACATTAGTTTGAAAATCTATATAAATAGCTTTGTGTTAAGTAGTTAAGATCACTCAAAATGACGCAGTTGTTATTTTGAGATAAGTTCCCAAAGAGAATTGAATACACCTCTTTTGTTTTAAGGACGTGCGCTGAGTGACCCTTCGTACTTTACTTCCTTTAACATTTTAAGAACGCAGGAGCGGCGGATGTACTGAAACAATGGCACAACAAATGATAAAATGTAGGGCGACCAACAACGAGTGCCCTTGATAAAAGGGATGGTCGCGTAGGGACTTAATACTTGGCTAACAGGACCTATGCGTAGAGGACAAATAAAAACGAAAATAGCTGAAGTTGACGACGATAAGGAACGTGAACGAATCACAGCGCACTACGGTAAAGGTTGCAGGAAATCTTAGGAATATTGTTCGTTTGCGACATTGCCAAGGGCTTCTTGATTCTACAAACACAGATTGTATTTCATATGGCCGTCCTTTAATACGCTTAAATGAGAAATGTGTATGCGACTTTTTATCGACGTATCCCATTAAATATTTGAATCAAATTTCGAAACCACAACTCCAAATTGCATTAAAATATTTATAGTATCCTATATTCTAATTTCTTTTACGTTGCATATAATTTTTTTTTTTAAACTATATTTGTAGTTTTTGTAACACAAAATTATAACTAATACAAAATATGTTCGTCAGTGATTTTTCATTCTTAACATTTTACGTTATTTTCACACCCTTCAATTATAATTAAACTATTCATACATTATTTGATTAAACTTGCAAATGACTTGTCATCTGTTCAACGCATATTTATCCATTTAAACCAGAGGTAATCCGGAATTCTCATTAACAACTATGTGAGTGTTATATTATTAATATAAGATATAAAGCACAAATACGTGAAACTATAGACGTTTATAATACATCTCAGTAAAGAAACTTCTCTTTAATATAAAGAGTGTTTTAACAAAAATGTATTGGAAGGTTTTAATCTCTCAAAAATGTTTTTCTTTGCAATATTATAAAATGAAGTTTTCCACTTAACTATTTTGTTTCACATCAAGTTTCACAGCATCACTTCAAAACTATAGAAAACGTGTTTGTGTAATATGGTTA
Organism: Nebria brevicollis; assembly: GCA_944738965.1. Lineage (NCBI taxonomy): Eukaryota > Metazoa > Arthropoda > Insecta > Coleoptera > Carabidae > Nebria > Nebria brevicollis. The sequence goes on from OX122897.1 coordinate 17,299,095, forward strand.
CTAAGAATAAAAGAGACAATTGTTGCACGATAACTTGTGGCATAGTTGGTTATAAATAAATTTGTTCTTTTGTGAGGAAGCCAAACTTTATAAGCGCAATCTTACGATGGCTTTTTTTTTGTTTTATCTTCATATAGGTCATACGAAACATTAATCTCGAAACCTGTCGTTCCATTTATTATCAACGGCGGTTTAGTAAAGTGAGCTGTTGTATAAAATCTGTCTTTAGGGAATACATTCGAAATATTGCACTACATACTCCTTGTCAAATTACGACGAACATAATTTAATTAAAAAACATCTATGCCATTAAATATTTCCTACATAATATCATATTTCAGTTGGTAGAAATTCCTGTTGCATTTTTGCGCAAACGGTTTTACTTTGAATTAAAAATAACTTCCAACAGCTTGTATTTATTACTTGTCGTGTTTGTGCAAAGAACTTAACTACTCGGTCGTGTGTCTAGTTTTCTCAGAATCGTAACATAATATTCATTTGTGTAATACATAAATGCGTATAATATATTTCATGTTAACGCTGTAAAATAACACGCCTAAAATATGTTGCAGTAACTTGTACAACATACTGCGCTTGATCAATACTCGAGAAACATTTGCTTCTTAACACGAGATGTACTAATTTACTGATTATCCGAATTATCTACTTTATATTCGAAAGTAACGTTTGTTTTTTCCGGTACTGGATTGTTTTAACTTAATATTTGTTAATATGTGAGTGTGAGCTGTTTAGCGTGTTCGTTCTACTATAATTATATCAACGTATCATTAGTACGAAGAAAATAATCTTACTTCTTACATATTTACATATGCTCCATTTTCTTTCATTTTATCTGCTTATGCAAATTATAAACGACCTACTTTATTAAAAATTATTTTATACAATAAAAGCGATTTAATAATTTAAATATTACTTTAGCCCTAAACTAAAGTTATTACAAATGTTAATAAATTTAGATATAACATTGCTTTTATATTAATTGCAGTTTAGTAATTGAGCGTGAATGTAAAGTAGTAGTTTATTAATCATCTGCTTCTACAGGATAAAAATAATTACTTAGCGAGAAACTTTTAGTAATTTGTCAAATTACGTTAAAAAATTAGTAGAAAATAAATAATTTATTAACACATATTTCACAAATATCTATATTGATTTATTTTTTTATATATTATACAAATACAGTAAACGTCATTAACCATATATTTTTATTGAGATTCGCATCGCTATACAGTATAAGTTTCTATAGAAAATTTACGATTGTTTGTCTAAAATAGAAAATCTCGAATAGTATTAAAAAATTTTGAAAATATATTTATGTAACGGTGCATAAATAATATTGTAAGTGTTTCAAATGTATTTATGAGTTTATAGCCGCTAATAGAATATTTAAATATGGCAAAGCTTTTATCAGAATTACAATCTTAAGAGAAATGAGTTTGTTTTAGCAACGCTTTGTTTAACTATTTGCTTTGAATGCTGCTTGTGAATATTACGTAATAATTAATATTGATGGACCCACCCATCCAGCTTATAATATAAAACGTTAAGTGATGCCATGAGACGCAAATACAGAAATATAGTTGTCTTTAATTTAAATGTACTGTTCCATTTTGTTCGAAAGTTCGTCCGACTGTAACAGTGAGCATCGCAATGCGGCACACACAGTTTTGTTGCTCGTTTGTTAGACAATAATATTCGCTACTTTTGTTCCGTATTTGCATAAAGTTACTATATAACTTTGACTTTTGCAAATATATAGAATATTCCATTATATAAGAAGGTTAATATACATGTTTCTGCATATTCTATTCTACATTTTGTGCTTATAGAAAGTAAGTAATAATTTTGGAATACGATGTCCACTTTTCCACTTTGTTTATTTGAAGAAAGGTCGTCTTTTAGGCAATAGAAAAGAAAAACACCATCGTCGAGTGTGTAATGGCGTGCTTTCATATGCAAATCACATTCAACTTTGGCCACTTTTGTGTGAATAACGTAGACGTAAAAATCGTAATATTCAACGGAAATGCTCACGCCGCGAAGATACGTATCAATTATAGATGGAGTGTGCACGCGCATTCACGCAAAAGTGCGTGCAATGTGAGCGCCTGCGTGAGTCTGTTCTGTACCTACCGCGACCTATTTACTTTTACACCGAAACACGAATAGGATTAAATAATAAATGTCGTTTTCCAACAAAATATCGAACTGACGGGTGTGTTTTTACAAACGGCAAAAAGGCCACATCTCGACCTAATTCTACATAAAACTAATAATCAATTTAAAGCGTTACCTCACATTTTACTTTAGGATTTAAACTTGTCGCATTCATTTGAAATTTTCTGCTTCATTTTTATTATATCGTAATTCGTTTCGAAAAGTTCTATGGACACATTCAAATCCATTTTAGAAACAGCTATTTATCATAAGAAATTAATATTTTTATTATATTAATCATAATTATTTAGTGTAAGCTCAATTACGTATTAGATTAGTTGAATATTAGATCAATTGTTTATTGAATTCATTAAATATTAATTTAATATATATAATTCCATATTGAATCAATTTTGTATGTGATTAATTATGTTGGATCAATTATTATTTAATATATGCCTTCTAGCAGTTCACGGTATATTTATTTCATTTTAGACGCATTTGCACAATTGGATCATAAATTCGTTTTAATATTCCATTTTATGTAAACAATAAATTGTATTGATAAGAGTAATTACGACCGTGTATATAACGGTCAATATTATTAGCTGTTTCAGTAGTTAATATCTAAATATAATTCAACAATAAATGTTACTATTTGGTGTTACTATCCACTGTTGACTTATTTATATAAACCTAAAGTTTGAATTTAACTGTAAGACAAGTCGTTGACTGGTTTACTTTCGTGGTAATCACGTGTGGTTGCACACTTTGTTGGGTGTTGGCGTATATACAAACGTTAAATGTTCAGCAGCTTTATTGCAACTGACAACGAATCCTGGTTTATTTTACTTACCGGAATCAGTAACTGAATAATTTTACTATTAATCTCAGAATAATACACTGAATCTTTTTTTTACCCATTTAAACATATTTACAATACATAAAAGCTCGCAAATTTCTAGTAGTTTTTAGCGAGTATAGAAAATTATTACGAGTAAATGAAACATTTCCGAATATAGAATGGTTTATAAGCTGAAATATTCTGATTTTCTATTTGTGTATGATAAATATTTGTACGATATGAAAGAGTAAATTTGGTGATTTTCGAAATATTTTTTAATTTCAACCAATTTACTTTTATAAAATCTAATTAAACAGCTAGAGTTGTATTGTAAATCACCTGAAAGGATGAAACAACTGTGAGCAGGTGCGAATGCTACGAAACCAGAAATTTAATTTATCACCGGAAATGCATTACGAAGTGTTAAGCTGTACATCCAGCTTTTAGCATCACGTACATGCAGAATATTCACGCACACAGATGCAGCTAATTGTACTTGTCAGTGATTCGTCGCATGGCTGTGCTTTCCAGTAGGATATGGTTCGGTATTCCAAGCGTGACATCCAGTCTGTCACTGGAAAGGTAACACATTACTTATACTCAAGACAGAGCTTGATGTTTGCGTTATACTTATACCAAATGATACTCTTACAACTGTTTCCTATTCTTACACTTAGTGTTTATTGCACTAATATATCTTTGTTTATTATTATTATGAATTATTAGAAAATATATTTTTTTACAAATGGCGCTCTGATTATTTAATAATATATACAGATAGACATGAAAGAAAAACTAACATTAAATAAATATTTGACAATATAAACATGAAATGCGCATATTCTGTGTGAAAATATGGAAATATGAATTTAAAATTCTATATTTGGTATGTTGTATAATTCGGGCGTTCTATTTATCCTAAACTATATTCAGATTTATGTAAATTGAAAATTTTTACATTTGCGATTTTAAAAAAAAAAAAAATCTGGTTTATTTAATTAACAGAATTAATCCATCACATATCAGTAGATTTATTTTGTATATGAATTCATTTTTAATTCAATTGTTCAAAATGGCCGATATACGTAAATTCACAATATGGAATCGTCATACAATACAAAAATAAAAGAATCTTTGTGTTTATACAAACAAAAATGTATTTTTATTGTATATACACATATACATATTTGAAACACATATTATATAGAGCTTTATTGATGCCGAATATCTTTACAACTACTAATAAAGAACTAAATGCATCAACAACAATTTTTTTATTTATATATATATATATATATATATATATATATATATATATATATATATATATATATATATATATGCGAATCTAGCGTGCCCATTATTAATCTGCGTGTTACAAAATCACACGTTTGAACTCTTTACGATTGCAACCCGAGAAAAATACGACTGGCATAACTTACTCGAAAACAGGAAATACGCTACTTACTAAACACTGCACGCTTGTAACGCTTTAACTTTTTTTCTTTTTTACGATGAGAACAATGAAAATAAGGTATTTGTGCCCTTGCAGTAGAAAACTAGTGAAATATTATATTTATAATATATATTTTTTATGAAGAATGACGAATTCCTATGACTTCTAGCGTGAAGAATGTAAACAATGTATTTTGGTAGCTTTGAGTATAAAGGTGGCGTAGGCAAAGTTTCCTTGGTCCATACAATCGAACGATGAAAACATTCAGCGTATGCTGTACATGCGAACGAAGCATCGCTTTTGTGTCCCTTATTGATTCAACTTGCCCAAATGCCAGACCCGTAACGTATTTATTTTGCAATAAACCTCTGCTCGACTGGCTTCGTCACTGATCAATGAATGAGGTGAGTTATCGTGAAAATTTAATTCACCCTATACCCAGCATCACCCTATTTATGTACGCTCACCGTTTGATACTGATAAAATGTTTTTAAAACATCAATGAATTTATATATTGAAATTTCGCTCTTTAAAAATACCTAGGTATACAAAATATTTAATACAGATTTCATTACGTGAACAGCTTTTAAAAAGATGTGATAAATTTAAAAGTGCTTGGTGTCAAACAAAAATGAAAAGCGTTTTATACTTTACATCTTACAATAAACGGTAAATTTTTATTTACAATTTCTTTATATGTATCGGTTTGCGGATATTGATTTTTAAACTTTCTTACAACTTTTCTTTGCAAAGTATCTTTACTTGATATTTCCACAATTATGTTTAATGTTTGTGTATTTGTATCTTTTATATACTCATAATTAATATATTGTAACGAGTATACGGTGTTAGCCAGAATACAGTAACGAAATGCCTATATAAATAAACCAGAATATTCCAGAAAGTTTCACAGAACCTTCTAAACTGTTAAATAAGCACCCTAAATATTGATGAAGAACACCCTCTTTATTTTGGTCACTTTATTGGTGAATCACACTTTACAATTCATACCACAACTGTTTCACAATTTGGGGTACTTAATTAACATTATTTGGGACATTTAATTAACAATTTTTTAACAAAAAATCGAGCTTCGGGGCGTTTTTACACTTCTCACATTTTCGTGTTTAAATAAATATAGGATGGTGTATAAATAAATATTAGTTGAATAAGTGTAATAATATTGGTTTTAATGTATATGTGTATTTAATAAATAATTTGGTAGCGTTTAGATTAAAAACTAGTGTTTACTTTCTGCACCTCCACCAAATGTTACAATATGTATTAAATTGTTTCATTATAATAACTGCACTCAACCCCATGTACTTTAATATTGAAAACAATAAAATTCGCCCGAAATGAGTCAACTGAAATTGTAATGCATTAATTTGGATACGGCCATAACGCACTGTTGTATCTATAAAAACACTCATAAAATGGGCACAGATGCCGTTGCTTTAGCATAAATTTTAACGAAAACTTTTATCATTTATTTCTTAGTGTTTTCTATCACCATAACATAAAATACCTTTAATACAAAAAAGAGAATACACTCCAATCTCCCCAACAAATATTTTTTTTACTAACTTTCTACCCTATATACTCGTTAATCATATACCAAACGCCATAACTTTTAATAACACAAAAAAATATATAAAGTTTTCACGGAAACAGTAATATATTTTTTCAGAAATTTTCTCCTTATGTAAAACGACAGCATCGCTAACTTTATATCAGAACCTTCACCTTCATTTGAAATACAAAGAAAACAAAAGTTTTGCAACCGAGAAAATATCCTGGAAAATATGTGATATTCTACGTTAATTCTGAGTTAAATAATTTCTAAAGGTGTTTTTCTTGCAATTTGCATAATGTCAAAGGTACATGTTAACGAACTATTCCAGTGCAAATAAAAAATGCACACCTTGCTTTTTACACGTTGATAATATTTCCTAGCATATTTTTGCGTGACAGCTACCTCATTAATTTTTGTTTAAGCTTTACAATATTTTTTAATTTTCAATTTATTATTAATTTATAAGTCTTTGCTCCACTTTATTATATTTTAATTTCAATTTTTCATGTCAACATTTACGTAACGATACTGTCGAAATGTATGCATTACCTTTACTTTAAGAAAGTTAATAATACAAGGAAATAGGTGAACAAAAATGATTTATTTGTGTGAATTTATATGTGAACCAATCACAGATGAAATCAAGATGTTGCTTTTTCAAAATCTTGTAGTTACATGATACCCTAGCATTTTTCTCCGCTTTTGAATTCTTACTTGTATATTCTACAAAGAGGAAAACAAAAAGAAAAGTGCACACTTGAAATTTCATTTCTCAAACAACTTCAAATGTCAGTTGTGCATTCCCAAACCTGTAAACACAATACTATCAAGTTTATTTTATGTACATACTATATATGCATATGTAAGCATATATGTGCTAGAAATAACAAACTACGCGTTATGATTCTAGATAAGATATCAAATTTATATCGAATGAATTTCCCGAGAGACTTTTCCATATGGCAACAATTGTGCTCCGTCCTTATTTGCACCGTTATGTTCTTGCGGCACCCTGTATTCAAAATTCACTTATTTTTTTCATTCTTTAAATAGAAACAATTTATTTCTGGTTTTATAACCCGCCTATATTTTATATAGGCGTGTGTTCTCCCCATTTACAATTTTATTCAATTTGCATAACCTTTTTTCTGGTTATTCTTTCCTTATTTTTTGGCTTTAACAATCAAAATATAAGGAAGTATTTCACCGAACAATATGTGACCGATAAATAAATAATTCGGAAATCAGAGGGATATTATTTTGGCGATTTTTATTTATAGTGATTTTATGTATTATAGAGAAAACTACAGAAGCTATAGTTTGTTCGCACTTTTTTGCGGTGTAAACTCAACGAAAAACTTAAATAATTAATACTGCTATACCGCTATGCAAAGAAAAGGTATTTTATGTTTTGTGCTTATTATGATTTAAAATAGTTTCAAACAACCAATAGAGCAAAGTTGATCGGGAAATGTTACTCAACAATTTACACTAGCCACGAGTTCCGAGGATACTAGTATTCTAATAGTTCAACACTCATCCTGCCCCGCGGGTAGTTTATTACCCTATTAGGTTACTAATTATAATTTGAAAAATTATTTCAATCTACCTTTAATCGGTAAACTTTACACAAAGTTTGCTTAGGCAAAATGTTTTCAAAAATATTCTTTTCGTATATAAAATTTATATAGATAGACTGTAAAAGATTTTCTGCCACCCTATTTGATGGGATATGTATGTATGTAAATTAGAATAATTATTTAAACGATTCTTCAACTATGAACCATTATTAATCAAAATTATTATTTTATTTTACGATTTACAGCAAATTAAATAGTAAAAAATTCGTGTCATTTTATAATGTGTAATACATAATTACGCATGAAGTTCGCAAAATGTAAATTTTTCCCTGTAGGAACCTAACTTTAAAAATTCAGTTTATTGAGTTTTTTAAAACTTTTTCCCAAGGCAAAATTAGTATTCAAAATTCAGAACATTTAAAAATATTTCAATACTACCCGTTTATAATGTTCTGAAAAGTCTGGTCGAGCAGTCGACCAATAGAATGTTAGTTCTCTCGGAATATATAGCAAATGTAAATTGTTAAATAATATTTGTTTGATGAACTATGTTATGTTGATAGTTTGAAACTATTATGAAACATAATACGTGCACATTATAGAGGAAATTTCTCTGCATAGCAGTATTGCAGTGATTATGATTTCATGTTCAGTTTGTAGATTTTACACTTCAAATGAAATGTGACCAAACCATACACTCCTGAAATTGTGCTTTCAGAAAACAATTATGTGACAAATAAATTATAAATCCTTAGTTATTGATCAAAAAGATGAATTTTATTTGGGTACAAATTAGTAAATACGTATTTTTAAAATAACCAAAATATTCTGACTCAGTATTAAGCCTCTTGACCCGTGAACTAGTAGATCCAAGTATAATATAGTATTTATGGGTTTGACAGGTCTATTACAGTTCCGAATCCCCCGTAACTGTTCAGTGTAGAATATCCTTTCTCAAACGACTGTCAAACAATATCCGTTTAGTAATATAGTACCACAAGTAGAACTTCAAGAAGGTCTCCAAATCTATGATGTCATTTATAAACTCCACAAAACAAATATCAAGCGAGATTGTATCACAGATGTGGCCATTCGTGTTTCCAAGAAGTTCATAAATTATCTCGACTATTGAGGCGCAAATTCAAAAACAGCATATTATTTTCTGGCATTTAGAAATATTTTCATTTATTAAAAAATTCTAAAGAAGAAAAAATCCGAAGCTAAATTACATTCTTCATCTCACGTTCGCAAGCAATCTTGTTCCAAGTATGTCAATTTAATAACATCACGTTTATAACTCATACAATATTCACAGAGTCTTGCACTGTATTATTAAAATACAAATTTTGAATAATTCAAGATAATATAATTATTCATTATGCTATATTTTAAGTTCAAAAATAACACACACACGACCAGGCTTCATTCCATAAATCGGATTCGATTCAGGGAAGGTCAAAAAGTGTATTTCTGTTAAAATTTTGAGATCTATTTTTTTCTTGATTGTATATTTACTTATTACTTCGGAAACGAAAGTCACAAGTGGTATTATGTCTTTTAATCAATGATTATTTGACAGTCTAAATTTCTAATAGACCGATCATAACAATAGGCGATGTGACACGATTATTTGCGCTCGCAAATCAAGCAGTATTGTAATTATGGTAAACCTAGGGTTTTTGGGCGGTTGTCAACAACAAAAGCATACAAACACTCATTCGTATTAACACATAACATATATGGGCATATATGAAGTATACAAAGCACAAATCCAGTCACCGGGGATACGTGCAGCACTCGAAATAAATGTCAACGAGTCTCTATACACATTATTATTACATTTGCTACTACATACTAGCAAATACCAGTAAAAATCAGTAAAACAACTACTTCATGAATATAATTTTGATAAATTTTATATTTTGTGTAAAACCCTTTAAGAACTTCTTACATATTTCAAACAACCCTCTACTTCAAACGCTTTTTTCAGCGAAAGAAAGTATACATAAGATTGAATATTAGCGTAATACGAACCATGCAAAGTCATGAATGTAGAAATATCGGTAATCGGATATGGTTTTTCGTCAATACACAATAAAAAACCGTGAAATATATTTTACAAGTGGCGTTTTATAACATTTTCTATTTAAATTGCGAAAACCATCAATAATGATGGAATTACTACAACTACTCAGTATTTATATTATTTGTTAATGTCCGCTTTACTCTTCAAAAACATATTTTCATTTAAGTAATGCAATTCAATTAGTAACGTCATTTGTACTTTTTAATTTACTGATGCATCTGACAGTAGAAAATAGGAAAACAATGAATGACATTCAAGTGTCTACCAGATGCTTCTTGCAGGTCGTGCTCCATTCCAGAACTATGAAATCTGATAGTTATAGTGCACATGTCACTTTCAGCTAATGGAAGTTAATTACGAAAATCAAGAAGGAAAAATGAAAGCATCAGAGATCGACTACTAACAAAGTGCAATGTGATCTTCTAAGATGAGATATTACGTCGCAGAATTCCTTCGTTGCAAAATATTACATGATAGTAACTTGCTGAATAGTTTTTAATGAAATTATTCTGTTTCTTTTTCTGTTTGTTTTGTTTTCCTTGTCAAATTTCGAGTATATACATCCGTTTTTCACCAATTTGATGTTGATCGCAATTTACGAGCGCCATTTGTGTCAATTTCCCACCGGAACAAATAGTTCCCAAATCGACAATGGTCCACTGATTTAGGGTACATTGTCATTACCAACACAATAGGTATTCAATTCACCTTCTATTGAATCCCAATAAGAAATTGCTATCAGAATTCGACAATCAAAATCTGGTATTATCATTGTTGTACATAATATTACAAAATCAATATCAATACATCTTATGGCGATATATTACATTTCTTTTATTTCATTTTGTTATATGAATGCAATTTAAAATGTATTATATATTTAATAATGATGAGTTATTCTTTATTTTGTTTGTTTCTTTTTTAAAATAAAAATACTTCACTAAATAATTTTCTTTAACAATAAAACTAAATAATGTTTTCTTATCGATTCCGCATTTGTTTGATTCTGTCTATATTCAACAAAATAATAAAAATCTTGTTTATTCACAATGAAATACGTTTCAAATATACAAGAACATTTATGTTTGTAACAAATTACATTTTTGGTAAATGTAACCATTATATATCATAATACGCATGAGCAACCCCGTTCCAGATTTCTTTACATTTATCAAGAAATAATCAAAAACAAGTTCACCCATTTCATATTATGTACTACCTGAAAGAAATCGAAATAAACTCTAATATAAAACTTATTACTAATTCCTTAGCCAACATTTAATAATAAAACCTGTACAAAAATAAAGATCAAACGTATAATTTTATTTTGAATATTACAAACATTATTATTGAGTCCATTTATTTAAAACACATACAGAATTAATGTAGCGTGATATTTGCTTAGCATTACATAAACACCGATTAGCATTAATAAGCGTTAGTTTAATATATTCTGTTATAATCTGAACATCAAATATGCAATACAAACTAATTTTTAGCGTGTACATAGCGTCAAAATCTACAATCACTTTGAGCGCACTTGGTAAGCGTTATGTCAATGCTAGTGTGAGTCGCCATTTATCCAGTTTAGTTTGACACGATTTGCAAATCGAGTCTATCGATAATAAAATTGAATGTGGTTACGCTCTTGGATAATGTAACCATAATATTTGGTTGGTGTTGGATGCGATGTTTATAAATAACTATCGATTTTATTATAAATACAAATATATACAAACGTTTAATACTATCCTGTTAAAAAACACTATAGAATTGTAATTACAAAAAAACATCATATAGATACCTATACATAAAATATTTTTTTGTTAAAAGTGTTTTTTTAGCAGGATAGTATTAAACGTTTGTATACATTTGTATTTATAATTTAATCGATAGTTATATACACGTATATCCGGAAACTATTTTATTTGTTTTTATTTTAGAAGAATTTATTTCTACTGAAATAGAAACCAATGGGATTTTCCGTGTTTTCAGGCGATTTTCCTTTCTATTCGTTTTATACATTTCTTGGTAAACAACTTGAGTTAAATTCTGAATTTCGAACATTTGAGCATAATAAAATGTAAAAATATATTTTATACTTTGCTAAATAGAACAAAACGCATTGTGGAAAGCTTTGATTTATTTTATGAGAAACCTACAACAATAATAAATGCAATGATGTGGCAACTTCAACGCGTCGGTGAGGCAACTTGTCTCGACAACAACAGACGCCATTATACTTTCGTTGACAACGTTGGAGCGCGCGTGGATTTAACAAATTGAGCATCATCGTCCTTGTCACGTTTGCGTTACATCACGCGCACCGGTTCCTGAGTTCTGATACTGATTTGGTGCCATAGCCAGAGCACCGTTTTGCATTTCTCTAGCCTCGCATCATACCACGCCTTTGGTTGCCTCTAGAGTTACGTTGCTATCTCTCCTATGTGAAGAACTTTTATACCAGCTTTTAAAACTGGGTTAACGTGGATGTATACAAATTACTCCGCGGATTTATATTTGTGAAAGTTTTGACGCATATTAAAGTGGTTTCAGCGATAGGTAAATATATTGATGGCAATTTATTAGATACGCTATCAATAAAATATTTGATTTTCAAATATAAGCCGCAACTAAAAATAGTATTTTCATTTAACCGTATCAAATAATCATTTTGTCAACCTTTCATTCTTATGTTTTTATATCCATTAGATATTTATTTTCTAAATATTTATTTGATACATTTCGAAAAATAATAAGATTTTTATAATTTTATTTAACAAAATTATAATTTTCAAGTATTATATATAACAATACATTAATTTTCTTAAATAGTTCTTCGAAAGTAAAATTATAAAACAACAGCAATATATTCAAATTTTAACTAGTTTCCAACAAAATATGAAGATAGAAAATTTGCATATCATAGTGTCGAAAGTTGTAAAGTTTGACAGGCTATAAAATCATGTATAATTTGCAAAGAAAGTTCAGACATTTGTAATCATGAATATATTCAGAATCAGTCAAAATAGTCTAGATTTCCCAAGCGGCTAGTAGCAGTATCATCATTAAAATTATTACCGGGCAATTTAATCCATAATCATTAAATCTGTTTTTAAAAACTATGAGATTCATTCGTATTAGGCAATAATCGATATATTTAGTATTTCCATTTGTTCCATATATTCCCGGATTATACAGACAATTATCAGAGTACTATAAAATCTACTAAATACGTAAAATGTATTCTAATTTTAAATTTGATTAATTGTTCATAATCGAAAAATTAAATGCATTTTACTTAAATTTTATTAGTTATTAGTATCCAAAGTAATTAATAAATTCTTACATTTTAAATTGTTGGTACTTTGAAATTTTAATGAATAATAGATTAAAGGAGAAATTCTGTATAAAGAATATGTGTAAAAACTCCTATAAATTAATTTACAGTCTTACAAATAGAGCACTCTGAATCTACCCATAAATTACACAATTTTTCAGAAAATAGTTGATGGACTTCCTATCTACTTTGAACCACCAATACTCTCCACTAAATTCATGTTATTATAATGAATATCAAGGGAAACCCTACACTGTAATATTTCCACTATATATAGATTCGAATATTCAGTCGCTCTGGTAATGTGCACGCGGCAATTAGACCTCTTATCAGTGTAACATGGATGTGCCAGCGATTCATTTGTAATTGATTCGCCTCGCTCCGCACTATGGAAATATCAATATGGGAGTGGATTCTAACTTTATGGCTTGCAAATGTAGATTCACCATAAAGTATGACCGCATTGCATAGTTGTAATTCATTGCACATGAAGTTAGGATATGCGTTTGAAGGTGCAACCCTTCTATAGCTTCAATCAAACAAGATGAAATCTGATTGTGGCACTTTTCATTGTATTAAATAGATTGAATTTTTTTTAATTTTAATTTTTGAATTATATGTAAATTATTTCGAATAAATAAAGTTCTTAACATCAGTAATGAGAATAATGCGTATTGATTAATTTGATTATTTCGAAAGACATCTGTAAGAACTGAGTTAAATGGTGAAAGATTTTCAAGATTGGAATGAATGTAAAAGGTTTTCAGCCGCCTCATGTAATGGAAATAGACATGGCGTTTTGCACATGTAAATGGAATTTGCTAGTTTATGAAGAAGAAACTCCACTAAAGTGACGTGAGATTTATACAGTACTAATTCTAATTTACATAAAATGTGATATGTATCTTTTGTTCTAAGTATGAATAACATGAGATTGTGTTCTCAAAGAAATGACATTTATGTAATATTTATTAAAGGAATAGACTGCAAATTTTATTGCATTTATTTCTGATAATAGAACAAGTAAAAGGTCAAAGCTGTTATTCATGCGTTGTCAGTACATCCTCTTTAGCTGTACAACACATTTTCACCCCCTAATATAACCACAAACTAACAACTAGTTACTATAATTAATGACTTTGATAAGATTCTCTTTCTACGGCATTCACTAAAGATACATTAACACAGTTCAGTGTTTATACAAAACAGTTTAAGGTTTAGAAAGTTGCCATTTAGTTACGAATTTTACAAGGATTTATATATATATATATATATATATATATATATATATATATAAATATTGAATCAACAAAAATAATTATTTAAAAATAGATACATTACATCTTACAACAAAAGCCAGAAAATCTCGAATTCTTAAAATTTACATTTTTGTTTACGATTTCTGGAAATGTAATATGATTTTTTTAAACATAAAATACAAAAGTCTTACAATTACTAACTAAATTAATAATCTCGATATATCAATTATTCATAATTCAGTAAAATAACTGATTTTGGATATTGAACAATAAGATCTTGTGAATTATAATAGAACTTGTAATAGTGTTGTGTTAAAAACGAATCCCTTACTGTATAAACTATTAAAGAAAATAAAACGAAATGTACATCGTGAATAGTTCAAAGCTTTTGCAAGAATGCTTCTCATGTGGGATATACTAAACTTTGTAAATCCTTGTGAAATCTTCAAATCTAAAAGCACCTTATGACATTTCATGGTACAATGCAAGCAACTCTAATGCCCTAGAGGAAGCTTGTTTTAACAGCAAAAGATTTTGTAACATCTAAAGCTATCGTATTCGATAAGACTTATTTAAGGCGATCATATACGACAATCGCTATATTCTAAATATAGAATTGTATGAGTGAAATTCGAATGGCACGATACTAGCATTATGAATTCCGTGTAAAGTCGTAAACATAGTAGGAAGTGTGATCAGATTATAGTATATCGTCCAGACACAATAAAACAGTAAAATAAATTTTATGGCACTCTAGAACTTTTATTATTTATCGAGCGACTGCCCTTACAAAAATAATGAAATCACTGACAGAATTGCCTAATACTGCATATTTGGTAAATGTACCTTACATCTGTGATTTTCGATATATATATTTTGAACGTGAATCATTGAATCAATAAGAATAAAATGATTTATAACTTTTTTACTGGAAAGGAATTTTTTTATTCAAATTTATTGTTGTATACTAATAAATTGTGGTACTTATTTTAAACATTAAATCACCATCAGGCATTATTTTGTCTTTTAATTAGAACTAGATGCCACTAATTGAAAACTATGGTACTAAAATATATCTAGCGTAAAGCAAAACCTATTAGATGGAGACACGGATTGTTCTAGATGGAATCTGATCGTAATCTCTTATAGATTACTATTGGATTTTGAAAAGGTGGACGCGTCTGGTAAAGTTTTATTTTTATTGTTATTTGAACCTATTTCATTTAACTGGATACTGCACCAATTTTACTGGAATTAACTTATTTATATTCAAACTACTCTTAAAATAAGATTACAGGTAAACTAAATGAATTGAACCAGTTTTATTGAACCCTAAACTCTAGGAATAAAATATCGAAGTATATAACTAAAGTGACTGTATTTTTTAATTAAATTGCATTTGAATTATACTAATATTGGTATATTTTATTTTTCGGGTTGCAAAAGTTCCACTTAATTCATTCAAATTATTATTTTATAAATATACAGTATTTGTACAGATGTCCAGATTTAATGGCATTAATATGTCAAACAATATTTAAATTTATGTTATATACAGATAAAACGGAATTGTTGATGTTTTGAATACAAATGACAGTTTTTGCATAGATATCAGTGCAAATTTAATTCATATGTCATTTATGATTAATTCATAATTTATTTAATGTACAAATACTAAACAAGGAGTAATCATATATTATAAAGTTTAAACCGTGTTTTGTAATTTAATTAGAATATATTGGTTATAATGGCATATATTATGTATAATAATATTTAATATAATCTAGGATTGATTAAATTCAATCCTATTAGAATTATTTTCCGTGAAAACCAATTTCATATTACTGATTTATATAATGGTAAAGCAATTGTCAAAATTGAAAGTCGTGTCCAAAAGTCATTTCCTGAAACGATAATAATGAAAATAACTCCCCTTTTGTGTAAATACGATATTTTTGCTCAGTGTAATATTGCAAGCAGCTTACGATACGTTGGCAAAGCCTCTTCACAGTTACTACAATGTCATAAATGTGTTTGCGTTATGACACATTGAGGTAATCGCTTCTTTTTCATTTTAGCGGATAACACTCAACTCAAAATATCAAATATTACTTTAATATTGTTGACTTTTATAACAAAAATGTAACTAAACATTGTTGCGCATTTTTACTTTCTTATACGAAGTATAAGTAAGTATTGTAATCATGAAAAATTTCGATCTCGAGATTTTAACGGAAATATATGTTTTGACTTTCCCTGAATCGAGTCTGACTATTTTCGAGATGGCTTCTGTCTGTGTGTGTGTGTGTGTCTGTGTGTATGTGTGCGCACTACAGTCTAAACGGTAGAAGATACAGTTATGAAACTTCAAACTTAAGATTTGTATATGCCTGGCAGGAAAACCTCTTATTTTTGAAAAGAATATTCTAACAGGAAGTGCATGTTTACTCTAGTCATTTTTTGCATTTTCTGCTATAACTCAAAAACGGTAGTTTTACAGCAAAATTTTGTGAATGAAAATAAAAGATAATAATATTTCGCATTACTTTTATTTGAAAATATGTTTCAAAATAGATACTGGCTACAAAAAAATTTCAAATTTCTTTAAAATTAATTAATTAAGATATCAGTGCATGAGTGTGTTAATATACTTTCGTATACGCTAATATAATTTCGTATACGCATTTTGGATAGATCGTTAGAATTTATAAAATCTTTAAATTTGTCATTTTTTTTTATTTCAAACGAACTAATTAAAATGCGTATAAGAATGTTCAGTGACAGACACGTCAGCTTTTTAAAAAAACAACCGAGGCAAGTTATTAATTTCAAAGTTAATTAATTCTGCAACATATCAATAAATTTTACTTGCTCTATAATATCTATGATGAATTTACGGAATTTTTTTTCTTCGTCGTTTGCTTTACGGTCTTAAACTTAGAAATGCATAATTATGTTCTCAATAATTGATTCCAATTCTTGTTTAATACTAACTGAGGATGGTTCAAAATCCCATATGAACATTAAAAATTATATAAAATAATTGAAAAAAATTCGGAAATTGTGTCACATGTCAGTAAGTGATGATATACGTGACATTGTTCCAAACTTGAAAGATTTTCTAAGTAAATTGTGTTTTTCACAATAAAAATATGTAAACGTCGGTTGCCATCAAAATGGCATCACTGGTATATAAAACTAGACATGCGCCATGAATATTTTTACATGAAAGTAAGCGGATGTATTTAAATAGACCATAATGTGTTCCAACTTGAAATTTTATTCGGGACACCAGTAGATGTCTGCAAAATAATGTCTTAACACAAACACTAGCGCACAACCGACACCATAAATGGACAAAAGGCGCATATATTTCGTAAAAGCACGTTCAAAAGTCATTACCCCACATTCTCGTTTCACTACCTTTTAACTTTAT
Source organism: Nebria brevicollis (assembly GCA_944738965.1). NCBI lineage: Eukaryota > Metazoa > Arthropoda > Insecta > Coleoptera > Carabidae > Nebria > Nebria brevicollis. The sequence goes on from OX122897.1 coordinate 17,316,850, forward strand.
TTTCGCTGCACAGAGATGTGTTACCATATTTCTAGCTTCTGATTTAACTGTATAAACTTAATGAACATGCTTTATCTTTTTAAAGCCTAATACGAATAAATGCATTTAATCGCTGCATTATAAAAGCTAGTTGAATTTACTATACTAGTAAATAAAAAGACGATTTACTCGAATTTATATTTCATATGAAAATTTAATATTGCTATTAAAAATCCGATTCAATTTTGTTATATTTACTAGTGTAGTAAATTTAACTGTCATTTCTAAGATCGGTTGTAATAAATTAAAGTTTATTAATAAAAATAGTAATAACGAAAGAGTATTTTAATTAATCATGATTTATGTAGTATGTTTGCTGCTTTTCAAAGCACATATCCAATTATTTTACTTTCCCGTCTATGAGTAATAGTTTTCAGGCTATATATTTTACAAATAAACACTGAGAATAGAAAAAGAAAAATAATAGGTGAAGTTATTCAAAGTTCGTGTTTTTCATGACAGTTTGTAATCACCAAACAGGGAATTCAATTACTGCTAGGCGCCTGCATCGAGCTCTCATATAAACTTGGACCATTCAACACAAACTCAAGGACTCACTACAGATATGTGTTGATGATATTTTCTAGTAATTTTACGCCTAGTAAACTTATTAGAACTTTTACAGAGGCTTTCCTTTTATACCATTTCTATAATTTTTTTTTATTCCATAGTTCGGCATTTCATAATTTCTTCTATGCGATTCATTTTTTATGCGAATGACCTTAAATTCAAATATACATGTTTTCTTTTTTAATTAAAGTACGCCTCAATTGAAAAGTCGAGATCTTTACTATAGTCGTTATAAACCAAATATCACACAACCAGTGTAAAAAAAAACTGTAAGGTATCTTATTTCGTCAATTAAATTTTGTAAGCTAGCTTTTCACTTTACTGGAATGCTATAACAGACTGACTTCCATTCGACTTTTATTTGTTCCTTTGGTGCAGTGTAGCGGTGACTTACGATACCTTGGTATCAAACAGTCCCTCACCTCTGAACTCGATTTGGAATCGAGCTTTTCATGTGAGGTTCACCAGTGCTTGCTGCACTAACGGTGAAGCTGCGAAGCTGCGGGGTCTTTGTCGTTTCACTCTTGCAAACTACAAAGATCTGTTTTTTTTTTGTTTATCCATTATTTTCCAGTTTCGTTTGGTTTTGTTTTGGTTGAGCTTCACTTTGTATTTGATATTTGTTTTTTCTTTATCTCCAATCCCATGTTATTTTTTCTTTTGTGGTTTTCGCTTTGATTTCTTTTTAATGTAAATTCTTCTTAATTGCCTTCATTTGGTTACAGATACAATAAATTGAAGAAATAATATATTATGCAGTGTTTTAATCTGATAAAATAAATATATTTGAGGTAATTTTCTATTTGATGTTGGGTTTCGTAGAAGGTTATTAAAATTTATACATGTTGGCGGATATTATTTTAAAACAAACTCATATTGCTACCAAATTTAATATGCTTTTATAACCAATATACTAAATTTTAATACACATTTATGAAGCGCTGGAATAAATTTTGAAAAAGGTTCTATGTATCTTGCAAACATAAAGTGTAACATAAATCTATCCAGTTTACGACAATAGGTTAACGATATACACGCTTGGATGTGATGTTTAAGATATATTATCATGCACTGTGCATTCAGCGTATATGTGTGAATTTTTTATATGCATAAGTGTTTTATTCTGTACTTTTATAAACATTGTATAGTAAAATAATGAAGTTAAATGTTCTGTTCTTGACATTTTTGTTAGACGGACACATTATAATTTTTAATAATTCCACAAATATGCACGGTGACGTTAGATGCAAAATGAAAAGGTCTATTAGCCACAGACCATAAAATTCTATCTCCAGATAGATGTATATTTTATTTTTAAAGAAAAGTCATTTTATTAGTTATTCAAATTTTTCATAATCATTTTCCATTGCATATTTGAAAATTATAAAGGAATTTTACAAATACTCTTCCTGTATCTGTAACTGCATATGTTGCCTAAAATAGATAGAAAATAATTATTTTCCTGTAAAACAGAATAACCTGTTTTGGAGCTTAGTGCTTTAAATAATACTCTTTGCATAAATCATCACACGATCAAGTGCCTCGATGCGTACGGTTCCATCATCAACCGTAGCCGTACTATAGGTACCGATCCGATGAACTTTACTTGTACAACATGATTCAACAATTCGAGGATAGATACATTAATTATTTATACACAATACCCCAACTCGTTGACTTATTCTGTAGATTCGAAGGATCCGGCGTACTTTATTATATGATTTACATATTTTGGGAAAACAGCAAATTTAGAATATTACACAAGATAAACATTATGAAATAATAATTGTTTTCCTAATTTGTACATGTGTATATGTGAATATTTATTATGGATATTCTCCTTATATACATACATATGCTTATTCCCACCAATGGGGTGGTAGAAAGCCCTTTACATGCTTAATAATATACATATATTATTCAATAAAATTAAAAGTAATAAAAAAGTTAAATATTCCCGATTCATATTATATATTGTAATATAATAGAACGTAGATTTTTTTTGTATTTAGTAAAAATCTGGTAAGTGCATATATTGATTTAGTTACAATACAGTTACATAAAAAGCATTAAAATAAATGCTTAATTAAAATTATATATATCGGAAGTTTAACACGTCTTTATGTATCTCAAATTTGTAAGTGTGAAATTGTTCATTCAACAGTTAACCACTGTATATATTCACAAATGGTGTCTTATCAGGATGAATATAATAGCCATTTGGATGTTATACCATAGATAACGCATAATGAATACGGTGGCGCGTCTAACACGAACAAATGTATAATTTGTAACTTCAACAATTGAAGCTAATTAAAGCGATATACACATAAAGCATTAGGAAGATAACACTTCAATTGAACACTTACAATATTTAACAAAACATAATTTAAACAATTATTCATCGCAATCAATTCATATTTAAATAACTTTTTTATAACAAATAAATATAAGCCAACTTTAATAAATGTGGATACTAATTAATAAATATAATTTAAACAATTATTTATTTTTTACATATTTCGTTCGGAAACAGTAAATCGTATAATTTAAAACTGCAAATTATAAATGTTTTACAGTATATTTTTAAAAACAGTATCTAATTATTTTTAACTGGCGATTCGCCGTTGTTCACATTTAAAAAGAACTAAAGAAAAAAAGGAGTGATGATCGTACGTGCGTGTTGACTATTTCCGGAGTGGTCGACCTTCGTGCTATGTGGAAACAGCGCTGCTACTTGCGATAATCACCCACCAACCTACATTTTATCTGTAAACCACAAACCATATAAATGAACTTTTGTTAGTACAAAACAGACTCGTTTACAATTCACCCCCAAAGCATGTTATTATTCTGTTTTTCTGGGTTAGGGCAGTTATTTCAAGTACACTAAAAATAGAGATTTAAGTTGTTTTTTATATTTTTAATCATATCTTTTTTCTTTAGCATTAGTTTAGACCTTTATTTCCAGGATATTATCTTTTATTATATATATTTTCCAAACGGAAAATTCAGTTTGTAAGAAGTAGTAAGCGTAAAATAGTTGATGGAGCATATATATAGCTATAGGAAATATATTAAACATATTGCGCCGATTTCATATGTTATTGAGTATACCAATTTGCAAACGTGCATAAATGTTTGCTGATTTTCCAGAAATATGTATATTTGATGAGATATGAAGCGTATGCATCAGTTTGTTGTTGATGTATGGTAGTAAATATTTGGTATGAGGTACGAAGCATAAAAGGTATCTGTTAGAGATTTTGATATAGATTTATGGTCTCATGGAATAGATGGAGGTTTCGAATGCATTCACGCTAATGAGTATATAAGCCTAAATGAAATAATATTTAAAACCCTACTGACATTTGTTGTATTTGCATAATGAAAATGGTTAATATTCTAGTTGTGCGAACTTTACGTATCAATCACAATGTTTAACGAGACGCCCAGGAGTGTCAGTTTTTCTAAATGTTCACGGTTTCATGTAATAATATGCTAAATAATTTCCCATGGAGCAACTTGGTCAAGTATGCTGGATCATTATCTTGCGGCGCTTCGGAGCAGTAACAAACTTTGTAATAACAACTCGATGCAAATGCGTGTTTCAAATTTGAATTTGTTGATAAAGTATGACAAGCATTTTACGAAATTTAATACTATTATTTATCGAAACTTATTGTAAGATCTACTAAGTACATTTAAAACTATATTTAATTACTTTTAACGTCATCGCTTTCTACAAAATAATGTATATATAAATACAAGTGCATATAATATTTTATTTATTTATATGTGTATACTAAATATTTCTTTAGTAGTTTTATTGATTTCTAATTTAGAATAGGTTTTAAATTTTATCTATCTATAGTTTTAATCATAAATATAACAATGGTAATGCGTTCTAGTTTTGTTTATTCTAGAATGGTTTTAAAATGAATTTTTTATTATGTTTGATTAATTAAGCAATTTCAAAAACAAATACAACAAAGACGAGTTCAATTTGAAATAGATTCCAATGCAAAGAATGACCTGTCGAAGGTAACCATTTCTCTGTATTTACAATACAAAATTGTCTTACAGACTGTGAATTTTGTATATTTTTTTGTGTTTCTAATTTGTCGGGTATCATTTAAAACTTTACGGATGTAGTTCTGGCATTTATAATTCAGTACAAGTCGAGCTTATTATTAAAAAGTAGAAATGCAAAATTATGGAACTGTTTGAAATACAAATCATACAAAATATGAGTTATTTGCTTGTTCTTTTATTTATTTAACTCAGTTATTAGCATCTATATTACTTTCACATTTAATTATAAAACAAATTGAATCTTAATGATATCCCTCACATATCTAAAGCGTATGTGTAGTTTGTTACCGCGTTCATATAAATTCGACTCACGCCCGTTTCTCGTGGGTGCAAAAATACATTTCGCTACGTAATACATTTTGAACATGTGCTTGCGGAAAGGTACATCTTCCTGCAAAGATACATACCTTCGGTAGTTCCGTAGAACGACTCTATTATAATACAAAATCGCGTCAACCTGAGCTATACGTGCGTAGATTTGGTTAACGGTTTTCTGTCTCTTCATCAACCTGTTTTTACTAGTAACTAGGGAATCGCATAGATGTGTTGATTTGGTTATAGGTGTTTAGGGTAACGTTAGACCTAATTGAATGCACTCTTGGTGCGTCATTTCATGTAATTGTAATATGTTTTAATCGTGTTTTCCTATGCTTATTCAGATTCAAACTATATTAAATCCGCCCTGAATATATTTTAGCAAGAAAAACTATTTTCAATTAATGGATGCTTAAATTCTTAATTAAAGAATATGTTATAAAAAAATAGAAGACAAAATTTTTAAATGCAAACGCTTGACCTATAAACTTATTAGTCGCTACTGCATTAACTTAATTTTAAAATGAACTCTATTTCCTCGTTAGAAATAAAGTATCGATTAACATAACTATAATTGATAAACTGTGTTGTGTACTAGACGTTCATAATTAGATCAAAATATCATAATTCACATTCAAACCAACTAGAAAATTCATATTTCACTTGTCCAATTATAAATTCAAATAAAACTAGCATACGTGTACACGTTCAATTCTAAACAAATTATTCAATAGAACACTAATTTTCAATGCGTTAGTAGTACATTCTAATGAATTCGGTTTGGAAAACGCATTCTGTTACTAATTAATCGATAAAAAAAAAGTCAATTACGTAAAACAACTATTTAGGTTGGCTAATCGTATAATATATTATGTTTCGATCAAAGAGTTTAACTATAAGTCCGAGTAGTTTAGTGGTATGGTCTCCCGTCTAACAGTTTACGTCCACTTTTTTTATTAGTGGTTAATGCGACAAAAGTACTACGATTACACACGTCACTGTACGTATTTGTACAGTATGAAGGTGCAAAAACGTAAATAATTCGTACGTGTTTGTTTTGTTTCTGTTTGCATCATTTGTTGGTTTTTTAAATATTAGAGAGCGGAGTTGCTTTGATATTTGGTGTTACGTTTATGTATATATATATAAGCGTTCATTATTTATTCAATAATCACACCCTTGTATCTTTCTGCAAGAGTAGATTTTGCGGAATATTCCAATTTTTATCTATAGAAAGTGTACTTTCGTTCGTGAACCGTCTTGGGCCAAACGGAAGCTTAAAAGAGATTCTGCTCGTTTAATCGTTGTGGCAAAGATGATAACAAGGTTTTTGTTCGGCTTGTTCGTATATAGTATGCGGAGACGCAATTGTTAGAATACATTTTCCCGCGTGAATTTTCTCGGGAAATAGCTTCTCGCTCCACTACTGAAACAACAGGATTCACCAAGCTTTTCAGTTTTTCATTGCGGAGTGGTTGAATAACACAAGTGGAAGCCCTGGAGTGCAACATCGAAGAACACTTTCCTTTTGGTGTAGAGTATCTTTTCATTCCATATATTTATCCAAAAATAAAACAATCTCTGATTTGCACAAACACATATTTATTTTCTATTGTATATATAAGTACATATTTTAAACATATATTATTTTAGAGGTTTATTAATGTCGAATTACTTTACAACTACTACCATAGAACATTAGTTATTTAGCTTATGCATATTCTGTTTAAACATACATATTGTAGACATTGTCGAAAATAAACACTAAAGATGTATGGCAAAGTATAAGCATACATACTGGATGAATGAGAGTTACCATGAAGTACATACAACAGAAACGTCGAAGCACCGAATTCTATTTCAGGAAGAAGTGCCAGTGTGGAGCCAACCCTACCCGTTGGTGCCCGGGTCGATAATATGATGATGAATTATATATGAGGCCAAATGTGCTTACAATGACTTTCAGGCCTGATTCACACTGTCGAAAAGTCACGACCTACCAAACCACCAACGTCAACTAGTGTCCCCTTATCAGACTATCGCCAAACGCCACATCCTAAATTACCATCCTCTAAAACGGTTAAATACTATACGCGTTATTAAACATTAAATTAGAATGAATAAATTAGTCAGTGCATCACGTTCATACAACGACAAATACTAAAATTAGTAATTTAATCAAATTGAATGAACATAATTAAGTTTTGCACGAAATTATTTAATAATTGACAAAATTGTACAAATTTATATTGTATTTTATTCTATATGCTTGAGATAAATATTATACAATTTTTAAACCAATGCCACTTTACTCTAAATTGCTTCACTTGTAATTTAATATCGATGGTAAATTTCCTTCAACGTAAACTGAATTGTTAATATTTGTGATATGGTTTTATGACGAATATAAACCTGTGTAAGCAACTGAATAATACAATATCTAGAATTGAATTGAAAGGGAACAATGTTGTAACTATAATGCATTTAATGCACTATTCAAGCAGTCGAATTTTATTGCCTTGCATGCGAAGGAATCAGATCACTGAACAAAAGTTTCATGACTCGTAAGAAGAATATTAAAATTGCTGATTACTTCATTTTATGTTCACAAAAGATTTATTTGTCATACAACTATGGTTTCCTGCTTTTTTACTATTGCCAATAAACTGGAAACTTAAGTTAGTAAACACATATGAACAACCTTCCAGCCTTTAGGTTCTTTTATACACTCTTAAAAATAATATTTTTGAAGAAATTCACATCTACACCAGTCTGAAAATGAGAGATAGTTACTACATTTGTACTTACTTTCGGCAAGCTACAAACTCTTATAAACTTCAAATACGTTTATTCCTTTTAATCTTTACAAGTTGTACGTCGTCTTCTATATTGTTTAATTAACTTTAAATTTAGAAATACAATGCTAGAGAAACCATAATGCATAAGTTGTCTGGCTGAAGAAGTTATTTGTAGCTGCAAAGAAAACTTCTGCAATTTCAGCTATAATTTGCAGCAGTCCTTGTGTTGAAAAGAACAATTAAAAGATAAATTGCTTTTATATTTCGCGTCTTCTTCTGAAAGTATCAAGCACTTATTTTTTATTTAACAATAAATTTAAACGTGTCGCCATTCGTTAAATAAAAGTCTCACAACAAGAATCAACTTGTCAGCAGGGTGTTTAGTAATGTCCTGCTTTCCAGTAGGGCGCTTAACATTTGGAGTAAGTGACATGGGATGTTGTGATGTCATTGGAACGTTAGTGCCAATTAAGTCTTTGCACTTGTCGGTTTCGATTACCAAACAAGTTTAAATTTATCGACGAACTGCGATCGTATTTGTGGTACATAATTCACATATTTACAAGAATGAAGACTTTAATCGTTATTTAAGCAAAAACTATAGAGTAAATATGGTGATTAGGCTAGTTAACGTAATTGTAAATCTAATAATGTTATTACTTCTGAATTAACATTATTTTCTAATCAAGTTTTGTAGATTGGCAATCTAATAACAATAAAATTTAATAGTGCGATTAAAATGTGTGATACGAGCTAGTATACGACCTATATTAAAAAGCTTTCTTATTAGTCCATTACTTGTAAATGTAGAATTTCTTTGATTGGGTGATGTCAAGGTCAAGTTCGTTGAACATTTCGAACGTAGTACCAATTTCTATTCCCCTTAACATTTAGAACTGTCGCTGGAATGACAATCATTCGGTATTTTCCATAAATTTCAATTCTATCATCATTTCAACTTCTCTATTCATTTTCTTTTTTCACCAAAGAAGAACTTTCCTTCCATTTGAATTTCCCAAAAGAGAGAACGCCGAAGTTTTTTTTAGGTCAAGTGTTTGATAACTTTTATGAATGTAGTATGATTGTCTCTTTTCGTTGTCTGTAGTAAAAGTTCTTGCAATCAAATAATAGTATTTACATAAATCTATTGTAAAATTATCAATATTCAGTTATTTGAAATTGTGATCAGTTTTTAGAAATAAAAATCTAAAAATGGAATAATGACTAATTCTTTAAAACTACTTCAACTAATTCATTGACTTGTATATACGTTCAGCATAAGATCTAAAACTGTAAGTTGCGTTGCAGTTTAAATTCATTATGCTAACTAAAACGAAATTAAGTTAGACTTGAAGGACTCTTCAAGGACATTTCTCCACTATACCAAGACAAGGAACTGTGAAGGAAAGAGAAATGGTTATATATTAGGATCTTGTACATATCCGGCCGTGATGTAATTTAAGTGTCACCGAGCAGCTTATTCGATGGGACAACGAAGGTTCGGTTGGCAACTGGTCATTAATACTAGAAGCGATAACAGTTCGGACACATCGTGACCAAGATTGGCCATTAACCGACAGCAGACTTGACGCGGTTTACTGCCCGTACAACGCAACGGAACCCAAGCGCATCTACAATAGATAATGATGTTGCCAATACCAACTACATATCTCGTTACCAAGTTTTTTACAACCCAATGATCGCTTCTATGCACAGTAATTGGACAATGTAACTACCGATATACGCTATAAAAGCGTTCGAAAATGAGGATTTTTATGTTTTTTCGTCGACGCTTTATGAAGATTTTAATGATATCGTTAGCAGATGACACTATATTATGTTTTTAACTCTAATCACAATTGTAAACCATATTACACGCGCAAATATCAAATTACCCCTCTCAGTTTTCAGAACTTAGTTCTCGATATACGTATTTAGATTTTTTTTATTTTTATTTATTTTAGATTAAAGGTAATATATTTTCTTTAGTTAATAATAATAATGGTTAAAGAAATATTCGGAAAATTTACACTCAATTATTTAGTTATCAATCAATGAAATTAATTACTATTGTATAAATATTTTGATAAGTATAATTAGATGGAAAATAAGTTTATTGCAAACAGAATACAATAAATGTTATGAAATGTATGGTTTTGCTTCAGTTACTTCGGAAGTTTCAATTAGCAATACTCGCTTCAGATAATAATTTGAACTATTCCCAGACAAATTAACGAACTCTTGTACTCCCAGGGCGAATCAGTCCTGTTAAAACTTATGAAATTTTCTATTATCATTCCACTCAAAGAGAAAGATAATAAATACGCTGGCAGCCAGGAAATTCAAGTAGTTATAAATTCTTTTTCACTTTATTTGAACCATTGTTCAAGAAGTCCAATTTCATTAGCCCGGTAAATAATCAAATGTAGATTAATCCGAAAAGAAGAAATTACTTCATGCAGCTCAATGAATTTATATTCAAAGCTTTATAATAATATTAAAAAAGATTCTTTTAAATCTTATTCATGTAGTATTTTTAGCAAAATATTACTAATTACATTGTAAATTTGGAACTTTGTTGGAAAATGTGTTTTAGAGCAAGTTGTTTGATCAAAACAATTTTTTTGCCTGTATAGATGTTGGCCTTGTCCTTAAGCATCCTTGAGCAAATTATTTCTTGCTGGATAAAATATATATTCTGTAAAATTGAACTGTCAAATCCATGACCTAACCAGATATTAAGTACCTACTATTTCATGCCAGAATTGTAATTTTTCGTTTCAACTAAAAGAGTGTATTTAGTAATCTCGTTTATTTTGCCGTTTTTTAAATCACACATTTTTTATATAGCCTAATTATTATTTATTGAGTAGGATCTCCATTAGCCGCAAATGACTAGGGTTTAGATCAATTATCTTTGTAAAAGAGTTCTTTATTAGTTTTATTTTTTATCCTATGGTTTATTTATAAATAAATATTATTACACAAATTTACTCTAGTATGAAGATTATGGCATAAATTAATGCATATTGCATTGTTTCTGCTTTCTGAAAATAATATTTTTTTATATTTGTCGATTAAAAAAATTGCCTATTTCAAAGTCTTTAGTCTGGTCTAAATTGACATTTTATAGAATTTCTGTTCCGGAAATTGAATCATTTTCATACGATGAAAATTCATCACAAAACCAATTCTTTCTTTCGGTAAAAAAAAATCGACACTAATGACAATCCCATTCGATCCAATTGTAATCATCATGATTTGAGCTTGATCTCTAACAACGGAAATTACCAATAGCCTGCATTACCAATAAACCGCACGGTATGATCAAAGAAGAAGTATCACACCTGTACGAATAATGACAGAGGGTTGAATGAGATCTCCTTGCTCGTGATAGTACTGGCTGGGGCCACTGGAGGTCAAGATGATCGACAAGGGTGTACTTGTATGTCTTACGCCGCCATGGAGTGGACTGTACCTCCACGATCAATATCCTTAGCGGAACCGGGCGGCCTTCTGTTTGGTGGACATACTCAGCCTCCACGTACAACTCTCACGTACATTGAAGCTAGCAACCGTGCATGTTTTATAGGATTACGAATTCGATCATCGCTCCACTCTTTGTTGAATTGATATTTGGTATGTTTGCTGACAGTTACAGGGCAAAGGATCGTTACCCTATGCTCAGTTTTACTTTCCTATAGTAGTAGAAAAAAGTATAGAGAAGAAAATTCAGTAAAATTTTATTTTAAATTAAATTCTGAAGAGTGAAAAAAACTTTTATTTTGATTTAAATAGTGAATATTTTAATCGATATCTTCCAATTATCTAGAAAATTAAACAATTTTTTTTGCGTAGGCTTTAAAATAGTTTCAAAATTGTTATAGCTTAGCTCCAATTACTAACTAAGAATGAGTATTAATAGAAACGAAGGCAATTTGAACTGTTTGCGTCTCCAATCAAGGATGGACGAATCAAAGTGTCCGCGTTAACGAAGTCTTAGTTTGTAGTATCAAGTATCACCTTACTTAATTACAAAATACGAAAAGTTTATTACATAGACAGCGTGGGCTCAACAATAATGTTATTTAATTAATCAACGAAGCACCGGTGAGTTGTTGACTTGTTACGCAGCCAGAGGATGGCTGCACAGGACAAACAACGAGTGCCCCAAGGAGTATTAGTTACAAAAGCGCAGTTATCTCTAGTTAAAAGTTGCGGTCAAAGCTACATGTGCGTAGCGTTTGAAGTTGAAATAATAATTTTTTTTTCAACATTGCCTCCAAACATTTACTTTGATTCTGATTGCATTATAAATTTGTTCAACCACATTTTCTAAATTTAATTTACCACGAGCTCAGAAGGTATCACAAAATAATTTAATTCAATGAATGAGAATGTTTTTTACTTCATTTAAATAACGTTTACTCTGATTATAAAATTTATTCTAATTATAATAATTTTATATTATGTAAAAAAGCTCAATTTATTCATCGACCACATACGTAACATATAAACGTAAATTTTCTTTGAAATACAGAAATATTTTTAGTATTTGCTCAAAATATTTGTAAGAAATAATAAAACATAAATCGCATTGATTTTAAAATGTGAAAAAGGTTCGAAAAGAAGCCTTACTAAAATTAGAATTTTATACCGTTCACCTCCACATTATCTGCTTGACATCATCGCCATACATCGCCCAAATGTGTTTAAATAAATCCCGGAACTTTGAAATATCATTTAAAATGCTTCGAGAGGCTAGAAAGCAATTTGCGTGTGTAAAATCAGCGACAGGTTTGTGCATCCCGTAATATCGACGCCATTCGCAGACAGAAGCAGTTGTGACAAATGTGCGTAAACCGTTTTCATTATAGAAACCCAAACTCACATTGAAGGAGAGTAAAGCAAGCGGAAACTGGCCGGATATGTAACACACTGCTCCATGATACTGTCTGTCTGTCACTTCCGGTTGTCTATACCGTTTTCAAATGGTCAGATGAATCACAGAGATTATATTTACGTCTAAAATTAGTTTTCATCGAATTGGAGTGATTGGAAAACTTAATTAATAGGATGTACACAAATTTCAATATTTAATTAATTTTGCTTATTAATTTAAACTTAATTACGAAAACACAGGTTTTTTTTATATGCTCTGGAGGCTTGAACATAAAATCATTGCTTAAACAATGGTATAAAAACCCAATTTGAACAAAATACAGTCAATACAAATCAAAGAATACATTTATATTTTTTAGTTACGTATCTCGGATATTTTTTCAAATTTCAAATATAATTCATAAAATAACAAGCTGAGACCGAAAGCATGTATACAATTTGATAAACAAATACCAGTTCCCTGGTTTACCTTGGCGAATACAATGATTGTAAGCAACATTATTTTGAGATTTGTTTTAATATTTGCACTGTGAAGAAGGGAAATATTTTTGGTATACCACATCGTGTATATGGGTGGTTTATTGTTTACTCAATCCATAAAAATGTTTATTATTATTTGTTTCACAATACCCATTGCACAGAACCATTAAAATATTCGTGGAGGCGGATGTTGACGCACTATCATCGACTACACGCGAGTGCTTATTTTGGACTTTGTCAGCTTCAGCTATTTATACTTCAGAGTGTGTTGTTCAGCAAAATATAATATCATTAGTTCGCTTATCCTTTCTTATATGGTCTTTGAGAAAATTCGCGTTAAAAAGAATCGGATATTTTTAGAACTTTTTAACAATGAAAACATGAACAACATGGTTATTTACCGTCCTACACAACAGACTTAACAATTACTTTACATGGTTATTTTATCTATATAAACATTCATAGCTTTCTTCATAAGATATTTTTACTATAACTATAAGATCTGATCGCGAATGGTTTTACCACTTAACTATAATTCGAAATTCTAATCAAGCCTTAAATATAAGTTGAGTGTAAGGCATAACATAAAGTGGGATGATACATTTATCTTTACAATTTTCACTAATTCCATCAGTTTTCTTTTCACTAATGAAATTAAAGAAACGTTGTATGGACAAAGCCGATTGGTACGTGATTTAAAAAGTCTTAAATGTATCTTCTTAACAAATATCTCCAAAAGCTTCTAATAAATCTCGTTGACAACAACCCGATAACAGAACGAAACTAAAAATCGTATTTTGTCGCTGTAGCACCACTATTCAAACTGGTCTCCAGCGTTTGACCCATTTATCTCCAGCTCTTCTCCCGTTCCATTCGCCCATCCCGAGGGATCGAATCAGGTGTGTTCAATTTGAGAAATATGGGTAGGCGTCCTGGCCACTTGAAGTCCACCACTGCGAACGTACCCTTGTGTATTTTCTACTTAACACGAAACGCAAAAAAACACACACATACACAAATACACATACAAAAAGAATATAGGTAGGGAGATATAGAAGAAGGGAAAAGAAAAATAAATGAAGAGCAAGAGAAATAGCGCAAAAGAGAACATCGTGTGCACCATGGCTCTTTTTGTTCACACAGCAAAGCGGATTTCTTTTAGATACGAGAGATTTTAAAAATTTTCCATACCAATTCCATTTCTATGCATACAAAATATACTAAAATGATTGCATGATATTTATCGCGGACATTGAGTGAATGAAAAAATCTAATATGTTCAGTTTTCGTGCATATCGTTCAAGTGATTTAGATCGCTTATAGAACCGATATGACCTAATATCTAATAATATTTTAAATTAATTATAATCTTCACTCAAACCAATAAGGAATAAACAATAATGTTGTATTGCAGTAAAATGGAATTTTAATTTGATATGAGTTATTTTAATTGAGATTTAAATAGAAATGTGTATTAGAGAATTTAATTTTAAAATGATACTGAAGAGCTTATTGTACGCCTTTGAGTTCAACCCCAGCTATTGTAGGTGTATCTCATCTTGATATAAACATTAAATTCAAAGATTCAACTTGAGCGCACATTAGTTCTTATAAAACGAGTATAGTTTGATTATAACTCCACTTTGAAAAACTACCGCAAGGCTTGAAGGATTCCAACGTTTAGCTTTAAGTTTATTGGCTCCACGTGGCAAAGTTAATCGATTTTGAATCCACCGACAATTCACTAAATCGATTTTACAATTTTCTATCCAATAACATTCGGTTTATAGCGTTCGCAATGTTACGTTCCGAAACTAATACAAGTAGAAAATAAATGTTGCTCCTAGATATTTATTGAGTTCTTTTGATACTGATTTATGCATATTTAAATTTCATATTCCTAGATCTTCTCATATATAAAAATATATTAAACAAAAGCTTTTAGCATTTTTACTGAATTTACATATTTATAATATTTTTTAATAATTTACACATAAAATACTGGGTTAAAAATAGACATTCCGACAACGTTTTTGTTAAATTTTTTCCGGAAGTGACCTTTTCGCCAGTTTTATTTCTTTACACAAAAAAGAGGATTCATACTTGTCCGGATAGCTATTCAAAGGCATACTTCACTTACGGAATTCTAGGCAGGCCTGTGAAGATTGGCTACAGAATGCGTTGAATGCAAAAGCTGGATATATTTATTATTAAATTCATCCATGAAATATCCACTTTAATTACAGTTTGAAAGGTTAAACGACCATATTTGATGATGGATGGTAAATAAACGGAGGACTCGCTGTGAATATTCAATATTAAATTCACAAATATTTGCGTTTCTGAGCGTTAAATAGACGAAAGTTGTTTGTGAGAGAATTGCCGCAATCGCAAATTGCCATATCCATATATGTATATATTTATTTATAATGGGTAAAAAAATAATACAATCTTGCTTCCTTTAATTATTCCTTACGTCGATGGCGAAATTTTTTGCTATTACTATTAGTAGAAAACATCACAAAATGTCGAACTTTTTATATAATCTTATGAAAAAGGAATAACGCGCGCATAAAACCTTGACCTGTATAGCAAAGCTGGAATTCTCAGGATATTTGAAATCGGGTGATATTGAAGAATGCTCTGAAAATATTTATGAAATCAATGATTGCTAGGAATTTCATAATATTTGAGATTCATATTAAGAAATTGGCACGTGTGCAAATTTTCAGATGAATAAACTTAAATCTGTCAAAGAATCCGTTGCAGAAAAAACTAAATTATTCTTCTTACAAAAAATATGTAACTTTACATATAATTAATATAATAAACGTCTCAACATTACTTGTGAAATTCAATCAATCCGAGTATGTTGAATATAAATTGCGATGGCCTATAAATAAATGAAACTGGAACAGTAAAGTAAATGTAATATGCTGAGACAACATTTTTGGTTGTAGGTATTGCTAACAAACAACTTCAGACTCAAGAGACATGTAAAAGGAAGAGAATAAACTCACGAAAACATTAAACATTGATGCTATAATGTTATTTTTATACCGTATTGATAAACTTCATTTCAAAGTTTATTAAGTTATTTGAACATCATTCATTGATTTCCCTTGAATTTAATTAAACATATTTGAAATTCATCAATATTACTGTTTTATGCGATTTTTTGATTTTGTGCATAATCTAACACATCACGTATTATTATATAATAAAATAATGACAGTAGATAATAAAACAGGACACATATTTCGGAATAAATCTGCACTTGTGAATATATTTTTGTTAAATAATGATTTTTCAATTTGGAATATTCAATGACCACACAAAAAAAAATTATATTAATAAATGAGTTTTAGATCATATGAAATGTAGTTTTTTTTAAGAAGCTTTTGTTTATTATAATTATAAAGTAAATTACAAGTGATAAGTAAATAAACAATATATTGAAATACATGAATAAATAAAACAATTTATTGTGTATTCATGTACCTACCATGACCTACTAAATTTATATATCGTATTCACGTAGAAATTCGATCTATTTGAGTTTCTATTACTTTTCTACTAGATGATGGAATACTTTGTTTATTTCTTTGTGTATTCATTTCGAAACAATTCAGTGAAAATGTCTTCGTCATTTAAAATATAATATTACTATAAAAAAAAGTGCAAATGAAGCTAATCGTGTACTAATTAAAGCGATCAAAATCATAGTCGCAAAATGTATGAATGAAATAATGAGATAAAATATGATGGGCAAACATATAACCTGGGTAGCCCGTTAATGCACAATGATATAATACCGTTACGTAAATAGGATTATACATTAAAAATATTTCGCTGGGTGCTGTTGTTTATTTTGTACTAAAAATAAACGCAACGTACTCGTTAATTACCAGAACTTAAAAAACATAATCGGGAAAATAAACTTTGTGGAAAAACACTTTGCACTCACAACTTGGGTATTATAAATACCGTATTTAGATTAAAATTGTAGTTATACGTATTTCGTTGTTGTATTAGGTACGAGACGAAATTTTGTTTTATTAAAATAAGCAAGAATTATTACCTCAGAATACGCTTACAGATAATCCGCTAAGCTTTGCATTTTATCAGCTTTCAATTATTTTGCCGACGAATCTCATTAAATATTATATTAAATGAGTATTGTTTCATATCAAGAAATTATATGGCATATATATTTCGACTGAAGCGTATTTAACGTAAGAAAGAGATAATGCTTAGTGTCTCCAGCGAATCTTTGCTCAAACAGGAGATAAAGGATTTAGAACAAAACTTGCTTGTTCTTATTCTATAATAACACATAGTGTAAAGGACTGTAAAGTACATACTAAGAGCATTTGCTCTGCGGAAACATAAATTTCCAGCTAGCTAATACAGAAGAGGACACCGTTGCTGGAAGATTTGTAGCAGTGAGGAAGTTATGCGCGAACACGTCTGTTCGGAATCGAAAGACTGCAAAGTTAGTTCCATTCCATTCCGGTTGCCGGCCGTCGAAGTGGTATTTCAATTTCCAAATCTTTGACACGGTTATTTACATAAATCTTCCATATGTATTCCGTATAAAATCGCTACAATTCGAAAGAGGCTTGCATGAACTTGCTCACATTTCGCACTGAATATCCCCCGATATATTTGCGTTACAACAACCAAAAAAAAATTTCCTTGCTAAATCCCCAGGTGTGCGTTATTCTGAATGGGTTTTTTTTTATAAATGTTTCGTAACTTTCTAACTTGCTAGCGTACTTTTCACAAACAAAATTCACTCTTTGATACATTTAAATTTGAGTCTATATTATATGTGCCTCTAGTCTATACATTAAATACAAAATAGTCTCGTGTATTTTGTGAAAGCATTCAATGGAATCATAATGCTTAGCTAAATTACAAAATACTTCCTCCTCTTTTAATTTCTACATATACATAGTTAGAATCTCTCGGAACATCTTATACTTCTTTTTAATGCAAATTACTAGTTTTGGCTTACATTAATTATATATATAAATAACGCAATTAATTCTAAAATTCTACTAATTTAGTAAAATATTTCACATATGGTTGAATTTACTGCGTAATGTAATTCTGTGTCTTACCAAAGTTATGGAGGATATTAATTTTGTATGAACCGCAGATTACACTTAGTGGCAGATGTGACCTAAAGTTTTACTCTGCGCTTCTCCCTTAATACGCACCACACAACCAAATTAACTTGATTTAAACATATTTACCTTTTTTCAGTGTAAACTATGCATCAAATATTCTAAATATATCGAGTCTAATATAGACAAGCATTAGGTCTATTAATACTCGTTACTTACCTGTGTCAAATTTTTATCTTATTAACAATACAATTTTTTTAATCAATAATCAAAATATGTGCTGGATAAATCAGATATATTTTCATTAAATAAAATTATTTTTACCACCTTAAATGTTATTCATCTATTCTAATTTAAATTGTTTAAGAATTTTCGCTTGACCAATGGCAACAAATTAGTGCAACATTTTCTAAATTCCATTTTTGGGCAATAAGCCAATGGCCCATGTACTTTGTAAAGTTTGTAATGCCTAAATATTTATACTTGAGCACGTGTCAAAATATGTCACATATACTAATACATATTTCACAAAGTTTGAGATAAAACAAAAACCCAGAATTTCATAAACTTTCAAATATTCCCTACGCATCGTTGGGCAATATACCAACGGACGAAACTTCTCCAGTATTCCGGTATGCTCACTTATCTGGTACAAGGGTAAAGTGCCCCTTGAACAACGTTTTTATTTGTATATTTTTGTCAAGTTTCGTATTGCATCGGCACGTGCAGGCTATTCTATTACTTTTATTCTAAAACGCTATTCGCCGTAAAGTTGCTAAATTAATTCTAACGTAACGAACCGTAATTTTTATATTACATTTTACGAAAAACTTTTAAGTCTTAATAATGACTTGTTTTTCACAACTTTATTAATGCATAAAATGTAATTAAGACATTAATATTGAATTAGAATATATATATATAGGCTTAATACCAGCTGCTGCATATTTTCTATTATAGTAGCAAAAACTTAAGCCAGAACAAGTATTGATTTTAATTTCGATTTTTTCATGACAGTAGCGTCCATTTATCTTTTTTATCTTGCATCCCCTCATTATAAACAAGTGTCATTTCCACCTGTTAAGCATGCAAATAATTGACCTTTTCACTTTCATGATAAATGGTTTCATTAAATATATTTCTTGCTACGCCGCTGGATATTTGCAAACATTTAAAATAAATTAAAACTTCAGAGATGAATTACCTTCTACATTTTACAAACGAATTCTATTTAAGAGAGTTATTCGTCTCTAAATAAATATTTTCTGAAATGGGCGAAATATAAAAAACAAATGTTAACATGTTTCTTGTTACGTAGATTGTCTTAAAGTATGGTAGTAGCAATGAAATATAGATCAAATTCAGAGATTATATGAGCTATGTTCTACGTAAATATTGTGTTATTAATGTTTCTGGAAATTATGAGCGACAGAAAAACTACGCTGCTATTAACTAGCATAAGTAGAACTAAATCTAGTTTGGCATATGCAAATGTATTCAACAATTCATGAATAAACAAACAACATAATTATGATAATGGGCTTATATTTTAATTTAATTATTCACAAATATATGCATTAACGAGAGTATTGATTGTACTTTGATGAAATAATTTATTCAAGGCCAATGAAAATAAAAATACAGCTTACTGAAATCTTTTTCTGTACGTGTTCAGGATTACAACAAAATATTAATTTAAAAGCATAGAATTTCTATCCACATTCATGTCCTAGTCCGGCATCCTTTATGTGTCCTTTTATTGCATTACGTATGGCAAATATCCATAATTTGTCGTACAAATTATATTTAATATGAATAATTTATAATAATAAATAAATACATCGTTATACATTATTTCAATGCGTCATATTTTAAATAAAAATAATAATAACTTTGAAGAGTTTATATTTTATTATAAGTATATACAATTCATGTTTGCAAGATGTCATACAAAGGGAAATAGTTCGAAATTGAAGAAGAGAAAGCAATGTCTGTTTTTGTTTATAGGTCCTTACGATGAAGCTAAGTGGACCAATAACAAGTATGCAAATAAGCAATACAGTGACTTTGAACTGAGTGTGGTGAATCGGCGCGAGTGTATCAAGTGTTTCGATTATGTTAAAGTTGGACGGTTCGATAGGGTAGTGAAAGTGACAGTATGAGATCAAGAGTGACAATGGTGGGAGATGGTCGTGAACGAGCGCTTTTTCCGACAGCTTCGCCGGAAACACCGTTGACCGACACCATCGCCTCGATTGTCGCATAACGAACGGGAAACACGTCTGATCTACTTGAACGACCGTTTACTACAACGTTATTCGTTTAAGCATGCATTATCATCGTCATCAGCAGGAAAAATGGTTTCGTGCAACGAAGTAGCTTTATTTCAATCCATCTCATACATATCGTTTCAAATGTGCTTTCATTTAAAATGACCAAGTGGTAAATGATTCAAAATATAGATCACATATCAGAAGAGAAAAAAAATGTTTTATTTATAATTGTTGACGCTTACAGAGTTTTATGACGAGAGTATATCTACACTGGTTGAAATATTAAATTAAAATGTGTTAAAGTGCGTGTTTAGTGAATTAAATAACAAGTGTAAGTGCGGTGGTGATGGATCCCTTAAAAAGTAGCCAGAATTCACTGGCTCCAAGTATGGGCATCTCCAGTTCACCTCATTTCGACGCTAATATGGACTATGTAATTAGCGATTACATGGAACGTTTAGGTACGCGCCTGAACATCCTAGAAACGGAGCTCAAATACGCGTGGCGTGCACTGGACTTACTCTCACAAGAGTATATCAAAATGTGGGAACGTTTAGAGAAATTAGAAGGCCTGTTGTACGAACAACAAAGTGTTATATCACAACTGTTAGATTTCTACACGTCAGGTGGCGCCGACACAGTAGCTGGAGCTTCTATAACTGAAGATGGCCTACGTTCTTCAATCGACAATCGACTAGGACAGCTTGAAGTTATCAGAGAGATACTCGGCAATGGAACCGTTGAAGAAGGTTTAGAAGAAGGTATTGATGTTACAAGACAAGCAACTGCAGCAGCCATGATAACCAGTCTGGAATTGGACATGGGTATGGATGAGATGCATGTACCTGATGAAGCATTCTATCGAAGTTTGAATCAAGCTTACCGGGAAGATTTAGTATGTGGAGAAGTTTCGTCAAGACCGCCATCCAATTTAGGTATGATCTGGGAGGAAGCAGAAGAAGGTGAAGATAACTCAAAGAAAGATGAATTGAAAGAGCTAGAAGCTGCAGCGATGTCCGATGAGACCCAAGAAGTATTCAGTGCGTTAGATTATAAAGACTACCGTGGTAATTCGCCGTGCGTTAGCGAGCAGGACCTCGCGCAACTATCACGGATCAGCTCAATAGATCACATGGCACTTGAAAAACTACATGAACTAGATAGACTAACGTCAAAACTACAGCAGGACTCGATAAACTTGAAAGAACTGCAGCATAGATTGCAAGGAAATTCAAATGAAATAGAAGCTAAAGCATTAGCAGAAGATACAAGTATGATAGATGAACAGTTGAAGCAAATGTATGCCGATCCCGAAAATTGGAGTTTCTCATCAGCGCCTCGTGGTATTGAGGAACTTATTCTACTTTCAAATGTTAACGTGCCTACATCTTTATCGAATTCAGCACTGTCGAAACGATCAAATTCTCGATTGTCGATAGCAGATAGTGTTGCAGGAACTGATATAGAAGTAGCGGAAACTCTGGCATCAGGATTCCGTACACCAACTTCACCAAGACGAAGGCACCATATGGAAGTTACGACTTGTAGCGCTCCTTACACAACTGTAACAGGCAGATTAGCCTACAGTGCTGCAGTTTTAAATGCTGAATGCAATGAGTCATCAGCAAATAAAGCAAATAAAATACATACTCCTAAAGATTCGTATGAAATGAGTGCATACAGTGGAAAATATTCGAGTAATTCGGAATTAAGTCAGCTAATGGCTGCAGCTCCATATGATAACGTCCCATGTATTTCACCGGTGGTATATATAGCGGACGAGAAACTATCATCTCCTACGTCATCTGTTTGTAGTACAAGAACTCGACAAGATGGTTATATTGGTGGTAGTGGTAGATTGAGTAGTGCTGAAGCACCTGAACAACGATCCAGCCCATCTCAGTCACCCAGTCCTCCACCACCAGCTCCACAAGACCATTGCGAGACTTTCCTCATGCCTGAGAGTAGTATTATCCCGGGACCTCAACGGGGCCCGAGTCCAGTCTTCCTCGGTGCACCAGCACCAAAGTCAACGTCAATTAATAGTCAAGAACATACTCAGCATGGCAGGTTGAGTCCTAGGTCACCAAGATCTCCACGAGCATCGCCGAAACACAAGTCCAATTCTACTAACATAGTTGCTGCAAAATCTGACTCTGGATTATCTTCAATGAGCGGCTGGTCTAGCTTAGAAAAATCTCCCGGTTCTCCGAAGAATGGACAGAAAACGCAACAAGCAGCCTATATAACAGAAATGCATTCTGCAAAAACCCAAATAGTTCACGCAAGGCCTATATCTCCAATGCCCCCACAACAGGTACACCCAACGCCTGTGTTTCCCACGGACACGAGACCTTATACGGAATCTGATACAGATTCTTTTGTTCGTGGACCGTTACAAGTTCCTGTGTGTAATGCCATACTCCCTGGTGGTCACCACTTATCAGCTTTTACCACCGTTAAATCTCCATGTAGTCTTCAATCTTCTGAAGGGTATGGCAATTTTGTTCCGGCTCCCGCGCCTGCATCGGATATTAATGTTAGTCCCAGAAGACGAGCAAAACAGCAACAACAATTACTACTGCAACAGCAGCAACAACATCAACCACAACAACAGCAACAGCAGCATCAACAACAGCAGCAGCATCAACAACAGCAGCATCAACAAGATCAAGGAAAAAATATCACTTATCGCTATGAACAACCAGCCGCTATCTATTCAGTAGCTGGAAGTAATCGACAAGAAGCATACACATCAGTGTATACATCAAATTCTGCAGATTACATACCTCAAACGATAAATTATCCAGACTTAATCGAGCCTTACGAAAACAACGAATCCCACAACGCACCGCCACCTCCGCGGTATCCTTCTGAACTGGAATACCATGAACAAACAACGACACATCCAAGTGTACTTCCAACTACAGCAGTACAAACAGGCAGTAAGAAAACTCTTACGAGAGCATGTTCTACGAATTCAGCAAATAGTGATGGACTAGCTAACCATGAAGGTTACAAAACAGCAATGTATCGAACCATGTTTCCCACCGGCAATATTACTGATGCTCTATCATATTATCCGACATCAACCCGATATGAGTCTGCTGTTTCAAATCTACCACGCGCTGATTATAATGATCCTGCTTCATGGTTGAATTGTCCTCCAAATGAATTACCTAAATATGAAGAAAGTGGACCAATTGATAACAGCTATAATCAAGCGACGTATATAGATCCTCGAAGATACCACCAACAAGAAATGCAAAAACAATATCAACAACAGCCTCAACAACAACCTATTTACCAAAACCAACAACAAATTCAAAACTCTCAATCATTTCAACAAATGGAACAAGATCGTGAAGAACAACAAATGAGTAGATCATGGAATCAACGACAAGATATTCCATTCTTAGAACTTGATTTAAGAAATAGAAATGTTCCTGAATATATAATTCAACAACAACAGCAGCAGCAACAACAACAGCAGCAGCAGCAGCAACAACAACAACAACAACAACAACAACAGCAACAACCACCACGGCCAGATCCATTTTATGACCCTAGTGGTGTTATTGTGTCTCAATCTGGCTATCTATCAATATCATCTGATTTGAAAGAAGGCAAAATCGAGGAAAAGGTAACGAAAAAAATGAAACGTGGCAACACGTTAAAATCAGCGATGAGTTCTGTGAGTCACTGGTTACCAGATTTACATTTATCGAAAAGGCATAGATCTCACTCATTGCCATCTGGAGTCCAGCGTGAAGATTTAGAAGAAAGCTCTGCTTCTAGAAGCGGAAGCCAAAAAGGAAAGTTAGCAGGTATGAGAAAAAAGAAAAAGAATGCATTAGTCTCTACAGTGTCGGGTATACTACAAAAAGCTAAAAGACGTGGAGGTAGTCAGAATCAGACTCAGTCTATGTCGTTATCCGATCCGGAGCAGTCTGAAAACGAATGGACTAGTGGAAGAGTAAGCGCACCACTCTCTGAAGATGATAGAAGTGAAGGTAGTTCGTTTTCTTGTGATACTCCACCGGAAAATTTATTTGCTAAAGTTACATCAAGTAGACAGAAACAAAGAAAGCAAAGTGTGCAAGAGAATCATCAGCAAAAAATTGATTATCAAACTCAACAACAATATGAACAACAACATCAACTATATCAACAGCAGCAACAGCAACAATATCTCAAACAACAACAAGCATTTCAAAAACAGCAGGAACAGTTCGAACAACAGCAATATCAACAACAACAGATTCAACAACAACAGTTTCAGCAACAACAGTTACAACAACAGCAACAATATCACCAACAGCAACAACAAAATCAATTGCAATACGAACAGCAATCATTACAACGTACGTCACCACAACAATACAATCAAACTATTCCTCCAGTTGAGACTCCCATTCAACCAGGACAATTACTCCCTGCTGCAGAAAATGGCTCAAAATCAGAACAAGATACCGATTTATCCGATAATATGGGAGGCGATGAAGAGGTGTCTGGACGTAGTACTGGTAGCGCTTCAAGTGCGCTATTTGCGACTGTTGGTGAAATAAAACGTAACTCAGCTCCATCGGAGAAGAGTGATGATTCAACAACAAGTGAAACCAATCGGTCTTTCCCTCCGGTTGCTCTCGGTGGAGCGTCAATGGAGTTTGCTGTTTCAAGAGCGTTAGGAAAGTATCGGCAGCGTCAATCTTCAACCGTGTCTGATGATCAGATGGGTATTGAAGATATTGCGCAGAAACAAGATGAAATTGTTGAGTATGATGAAGTTGAAGAAGGAAAAGAAGTGGTGGAATCCCCTAAGCTATATGGGGAACCTACAAAACAATATGGAGACCCCACTAAACAATACGGGCCTACCACTAAACAATATACAGAGTCCAATTCACAATACGGAGATCCCAATAAACAATTTGGAGAACCTAATAAACAATATGGAGAATCTACTAAGCCATTTGGAGAACCAACAAAACCAATACCAATACCAAACGGACCTGAGCAAAATCACAAGATTGTACAAAACCAAAATGATGAACTACCTATACCAGAAGGAAGTCCATCTACTTCAAGCTTACGGGGTCATGTAAGTCGATTTTTACCTCGCCATCAACAAAGTTTAGAAATACCTGGGCGTGATGATGATGACAATAAAAGCACACACTCTTGGAGAAGTGGATCTAGAGTCTCATCCAGACGTCAAAGCACTGAAGATAGCATTGATAGTGAAGATGAATGGTACTGCTACGAACTAAGAAAATTAGAAGAGATGGAGAGACAAACACAATTAGAAACCGAAATTGGTGACATCCTGGAGGAAGAACCAGAAATAGATGAACAACCTTTCGAGCCTAACGAAGATGTCAAAGAACGCATGTCATTCGTCTTGCGAGAATTGAGAATGAAAGCCAAAGTTGTCGAAGGAGTTTTAGATGAGCAAGACAACAAAAAACATGTAATCGCGTCAGCGAAACGACGTGAACAAAAAACTAA
The DNA here is from genome assembly GCA_944738965.1 of Nebria brevicollis. Classification (NCBI taxonomy): domain Eukaryota; kingdom Metazoa; phylum Arthropoda; class Insecta; order Coleoptera; family Carabidae; genus Nebria; species Nebria brevicollis. The sequence goes on from OX122897.1 coordinate 17,342,962, forward strand.
AAAAGATAATTCAAACGCTTTTTCAATATTTGAAAAAGTAACTGATTACCATCCTTGGAAAGATGTATCCCCTGTTGAGTTATCCCCAAAAACTTTAAAAGTCGCGGACGACCGAGATGATGGTTCATCAGGAGACACATCCGGTCCTGACAGTCCAGATGAAAGTATGGATGAATTTGAAGAAGCCGAGGCTGCAACAGAAGAGCACGAGCGTTCCCGTAGAAGCTCCGGCCGGGAAGGGTCAATGAGTCTTCAGTCAAGCGAAATGTCAGTACCAGTATCCGAACGGTGGGACAGTGAAGAAACAGCAACAATCCGATCCAATTCAGTCGATACTACAACTCTAGCAGCATGTGCATCTTCTTCTGCACTTCCTCGAATCAGCATCGACAACAGCAGCTGCGCTATGTCGAACAAAGATGACGACGGCAGAGATAGTTCCGATAAAGATCCTGGTGGTCCGTTATCGAGTAAATGGAAGCTTTTGAAAGCGTTAAAAGAACGCAAAGCTGAGGAGAAAAGCAATCAGGAAAAGAGTCAAGAACCACCGCCTGTTGCAGAGAAGGAGAAAGTAAGTAGCGGTAGTATGATGTCGATGATGCAAAAGTTTTATGAGATACATGTCAAAACTTAAACAAAAAAAAGCGCTATTCGCTAAAGCCCCTAGATTTAATACTTCACTATTGCAGTCAATATTGTATTTGTTTGACTTTGCACTGTTGCCGGCCATTATAATCGAAAAGCCTATGTTACTCAAAATAAAAAAAATAAAAACTAAGAATAGAGTTCATATTTATATTAAAACCTAAACAAGCATAACTTATATTCTTCTTGTATGCGAAAATAAATAATATTTTATTTTGTAAATTAAACAAATAAGTAAGTTTAAACAAAAATAAACTTCGTCCAGTTTTAAATATTATGGGGTAAACTGTTCTCATACGACTCATGTGTTATGTTTTAAACAAAAGTTTAAATATGAATTCTATTCTAAGAAAATAAGAAAAAAATGATTGATAATAATAATAATCCCTAGTTGTACCAATCCAACTAAATGTATTATTAAAGTGCAGTTACTTAACTTGAAAAACTACCCAAATACGCTTCTCTTGTTAGACTCAAGATTCAAATAATGAACTGATTAGCAGTTAGAATGACCACTGGTTAACTAACCAACTAGTTGATATTACTGACACAGAGTATAACCTGCACAAGCCTAATACTAATGTTTACACGTTTTTTGTAATTTATTACTTTGCTAAAAAGAAAACAGTTTATATTGTATATGAATCTATTTGAGTGTCATTTTAAAAAAATCAACATAATGTTTATTACAAATAATGTCAATTAAACGTTATACGAAAAACCCCATACAATAATATTCATAATTAGTTTATAATAATAGCATTCTCTCATCTTGTCATATGTATCATAAAGCTGTTTATTCTAAAGTAAAATATGTTACACCTTTGGCGCAGTTAAGGGGTGGTCTACAGAGTCTCTACAGCAATAATCGGCGGCATAATAACTTATTTTTAAATGTATTTTAATATAACACGATTTAATATAAGATGCAACTATTTATTATTTAGGTGAATCCCTACCATTACCTTTTTTTGTCTTGAAAATAAAAATGGGAAACAAATATTTAATTGTATATCATCGAATCACAAAATAAATTTATTTTATGTAGTTTGCCTTTAGAATAAATTTATTTAATGCAATTTATCAACAAACAACATATTTTTCCGTTTATCATCATATGTTTTTAGCACAAACACGTAATTAAATTACGCAAAATTGACGTAAAACAAATATTAATAGCGTAATTGTACTTAACGGTCATAAACATCTCAAAATGACACTTATTCATCTTTGATTTCTTAAAATTTGAATTACATATTTTACATTTTTGGACGTAGCTTTAAACATAGTTTATTGATCGGAAATACGTCCAATATGAATATAATCAAACTATAATAAAACCATATCATGTATTATATATTTTTCAAATAATAATTTATACTATTTTCGAGAATATAGTCAATATATTTTTCAATTAATAATAACTAATGTTCTGTATAGTTGATTTTATTTTTGTTTCTTTGATTTTTCATTTTCTTTTCATCAAAATATTAAATTATGTAGAGTGCAAAAATGAAAAATTAGACAATTTTTTAATTATATATATACATAAATTAACGACTATAAATTTATAATATATTGTCAACAACAAACAATAGTATATATTAAATATAAAATATATATTTTTCGATTATTATTTGTGTTGAAGAAAACTCAATCATTTTATAAATCGCGGCGTTTGGTAAGGATTCAACTAGAAAATTAAAAATAAAGTAGAATTAGTATCGATTACAAAGCAAATTTGATATACTTCGTAGGGCTCCCCTAAAAATGCTGTGCCACTGGAGACTGCACTTGTTTTCGTGTGTGAAAAAAAAAATCCGAAATGGTAGAATTTATAACTAGAATAAATTAATGTGTGTCTATTGTATGTCTTTTCGCTTTACGTTTGAGCTGCTCAAAATAAACAGAATTGTAGATGCCGCGTTAACTAAATATACATAGTAAACATACATAGATAGAATGGCATTGCTTAAAGGATAGTTTGTGATGTTACGTATTAAATTCCATGCGCACCCCAATTATTTGAAATGTGTGCGTTACCAACACCCAAATGTATACGTTATATAACCCATAGGAATTATCACTTTTGAATTGACAGCAACAAACTTACAGTGTGTTATCTTAACAAGACATGTATAATGAATATTCAAACTATGATAACTCCTTTTTTGGGTCACCAGTATATGAAACTATTGTAGATTACAAGGGAGCAATATATAAAATCACAAAAATAACTATTAAGAAAGCTAAACGTGTCTTTTAGTTACCATTATTTAAAAATAACAATAATCAAGAATAAACGATCGTGATTGTATAAAGACTTAAGCTTATAACAATTTAGACGTCGAAAGTTTATAAATATAGGGATAAATTGTTGTGGCATTTCAGTATTTTGAAACTACTTTCGGAAATCCTATTTGGAAAGCTACAATTTAATACCAAATTAATCTATTTGCCCTAAAACAGTGTAAAGAGCTTGAATATAGTTTTGTAAAAGCTTGGTATTAGTTTAGACCACACATGCCGAAAAGACAGATTTAATTAGACAAGTTTAATTAGTTTTGCTCCAAATAATGTAATTAGCATCTAAAAGTAGCAGTGTAAGTTGGATTTATTTCATTTATCAGACAGGGAAATATTACAATAAATTTTGAGGTAAAAAACAATAGTAATTATTCAAAAAATATATATTGCTTAAGTAACTTTCGACGTAGGAACAAAGCGTCTAATCTTAACACTGTAATAAGACATTATAAAGTATTTCTATTATTCAAAATTGATAAATTGCTTGGAAGTTTCGGGAAAGATTCCACCAGCGAAAGTTCCCTTGGATGGTACACGAATAAAAAAATATTTTAAATTACGTAAAATTAGGTGTCAGGGTCAGAATTTCTGTAATTTTCAAAAAACATTAAATTCCATTTTTGAGTGATATGAAATGCAATGTGATATTATATATTATTCCCGTGTACTCTCAATATATTGCTCATTAGGCTAACCAAAATGTATTAATTCCAGTATTGTTAAATTACATGTATTAGCAAATGCTTGTAGTTGTAAAAGTAAATAAGTTCATTGTACGAATATAAGATTATCAATATGTTATTATTTCAACCATTTTCAGTTCATATGATTTATATTTAAATATATGAAATGTTTTACATTTTTTTTTTTGTTTATTTAAACTGGGCCCTTTTGGGCTCTTATTTGTTGGGTTTCTATTTATGTTCCTTTTTTTATTTTTTCCAGAATGGCGGCGGTATGGGAGGCGATTCGGCTGGCCGATCCAATGGGTAAGTCATTTTAAATAATAATCCCTTCATATTATAACAAATGAACAAATGCACCGCAGTTGTAATAATTAACGATCATAATTAATCATTTGGTGGCAGCACCAAATATGTAATAACAGCGAATGAACATTGATAACCAATATCATAAAACTAGATTACCAATCAATTAAAATCAAAAAGTTACCAAATAATTCGAAATCAAATTCTATTTATGGTTTAAAACCTTTAAAACATGATTTGTCTATTAATTATTTGAGAAGGCTTATATTCATATTTATTTTTAATTTAAAATATAGATTATGGATACGCTTTAATTGCGATATATTAAATTGTAGTTCAAAGGAAAATTTTAGAATTATCTGTGTGAAATATCTAAATCTAGATTAATGTATAGCAAACGGTTGTAATGATTCAAACTTTAGTTTAATGCAATCAGAGATGCCATCCAAAGCTCAAACTCTTGATGGCATCGTTTCGGTGATTTATATATCATCTAATGGTTGTGAATAATATGTCTGAATCTCTTGTTCATAATATGTGATAATATAACTGGATTCGCACATCGCTTGCTACGCATTCCACTAGTTCGTGACATATAAGCGATAGTTCAAATTTAGTGATAGTTCTCGAAGTTTGAATTACATTTTAGTAAAGTCTAAAGCTGGTTTTGCCTTATGCAATATTTCATACGAATTATTTACTACATAGTTTCTCAGATTTGGGTGTGTAAGTCGCATGAACAAAATTGAAGTGTATTAGTATGAACATTAATTAATAAATGGGACAGGATTATTAATTGTGTGGGTTCACTGGCTACTAGTTGACCGACGGAAATTTATGTTCCGTACCACATTTTGTCCTATTCTCATAACAAAATAAAGTGGATGCGACCGGGCAGAACACTTAACGCAGTCCTATTTCGTGACTAGCGTTGCTGGACAATCGAAGCACGTCGGTGTCGAGTCAGCATTGCTGCCAAACAGACTCGTCCTCGTTTTCGTCCTCGTTTTCATCCTCGTCCGGGTGATCGACACTTTGAATTTTGCTCACTGACACATATAGCGAAACATCGATTTGTTTGCTTGTTCCCATTGAGCACAATTCTCAATAGAACCCAGCGTGCTTTATCGCTTATCTACATTGAGACTGCCAATAAGCTTATATATTTATATATTACATACACAAATATATATAATAAATAATAGCCTATGGCAATATTTCAAATATTAATTACGTAATTACACAAAATATTAAATGGAAATGTATGTTTAGTGAAAATAAATTTCTGCTTTTTTGATCACACTAAAGAAATTCAGAATAATAAAAAACATTTAGTAGATACGAGATTTCCGCCTATTGTACCAGGAGAAGTTTAATCTGGATGTTGTAAATTGAGGGTAAAAACAAGAGCAAAAAGAGAATATATCCCAAATGAAAAGAACGTTTCTTATAAGTGCATAATCGTTCCCTCCCCTGCCCTTGCAACTGTGTAAGAAAAAGTATAAATGAGAAACTGCAGAGAGACAGAAATACGAAAACCTTCATCTAGAAATGAAAGACCAAGATGTTCAAGTTTTCGAAATGAAGACGTTTCATAAATCATTTCGGAGCCGAGATAAATGTCGAGTGACGTCATCGTTCAAGGATTGTCACTGGCAACAAAAATCTCATAACCTACAGTGGTAGAAAATGAACGTGAAATTTGAGGAGAAAAAGTATTTCTCATCATGTGCGAAGCTTTTAAGTTAACTTGATTTATAGATGTTTATAGCATTTAAAATTTAATGCATTTTATATTCATGAACATAAAGAGGAAGCATGAATAAAATTCATTTTTTCCCGAACATTTTTAACAAAGCACTTTCCGTTACGGAAACAATATTAAATATGTTTACTAGAACGCGGTTTTCATTTAATCACTTCTACCTTATAACAGTTTTACACTCTAAATCCTAATATTTTCCATAGATAAACAAAAATATTTATCTAATATTCCCATAAAGTCTACACTGTGTCAATCATGTAAAACATAAAAATCAATATTTATTACCACCTTCACATTGGTTGACATCAAACATCAAGGGGAAAAATGTATACATATTCCGAATTTGTCGATCAAATCATAACAAATTCAATTACACTTGACGATACATTTCGGTCGCATTATCAAATTATGTATCGAATTGTTCAAAATTCTACCATTTTTTGCCAATAAAACCTGGAATGTTAGTCAAATATACTAATTGTTTTTAATTGATATACCATATTTGAGATACTCAAAACGCTAAAATAACAAAATGCCCAAGATTCTCTCCGCAAAAGAACTCAATAAATAACTAATTTGAAATTCTAATCAAATAAATATAGGCTGAACGTTCATTTTTTGTGGACCCAGTCACTGGGTCGCATTATTTATTTACTGATTTCCCGAATGGAATTTACGGTCAGCGGTGGCGTGGATTAACCGGAAGCGGATATCGGACGGATTAGTGCATGGAGTCCGATGGAAAATATCTTTGGCGTGTTGTTTGGACGTTGATGAATTTTGTAGGGCGACTGTTCGCTACGGTGTTCAAATGAACAGCGCTAACATGCAATGTAATCCAACCGAAAAACAAATGTTGTATACACAGATTGTGTTGTAGCATTTTTCTTGAGAATCTTCATTATTTACGAGGTGGCAAAAATGACAGACTATAACAAGTGATTTTACAAAATAGTTCGAAATTATATTTTCGTATTTTAAGAAAAGCAATGCTAATTTATATCTAAAGCCGTTTTATTTATTAGAAACAATGCGTATGGTCATAAAACGTCAGTAATTAATAATAATTAATTACCTACATTTAATCATTTCATAATGCGAATATAGACCTAAATCAAATTTGGTCAAATTCTCTAATTGAAACAAACATTAAATTACTCAAAACCTAAAAATATTTATATTTTTATTTTGTTATATATACATATTTTTTAATTCTAAATTGTAAATGAAATATTTTTATACGCGGTAAAGTTTAATTATTACATTTTAAAATTTAAAACAACTTCATCTGCAACGTGCATAAATAAAAGGTCTATAATTGGTTTTAATTAAAAAATATAATGAATTATCAACAAAAAATATGAATTTTAAAAAATACCTTTCTGGAAAATCGAGCATGGGAAAACGATTTGTCAATTTTCCAATTATAAACCAAAAAGCAATTTAATACTATCCTAATTTTTGCGTTATTTCATCATGAATTATAAATGCAATATTCTATTTTTAACGGCAAAATAAACTAATTCATATCTACTCAATCAATTTCATAATTAATGTGTCATCACTTGCACCGATATTTTTAATGATTATTTTAAAACTAAATGAATTCCTATCAAATAACCAATTAATAATTTCGTCTCGAGTAGAAGATGAAGGCAGCGAACAGCTAATTATATTTTATGCAATTTATTTTATAGACGTAATTTGTTGAAGCTAAAAATAAATAATAAATAAACTTAAATAACAATTAGGATACTTAAATAACTTATAGAGTGGGGTTCGTTATCTTAAAACTTATATTTTAATAGCACGTATAAACTTTTAATTAATTATTAATCGTTCATTTTATATTATTGCTGTCGTCGTAGTACGTTTTTTGTATTTTATAATTAACAAAATGTACCTTATTGTTGAAGTAAATAAATCCTCGATTTTCCCGGTATATTATGACACCTGTAGGCAGTTTATACAGAAATTCATATTTACTGCGAAGAAAATTAATTAAATTGAAAATGTATAAATAATAATTGAAGAATCTTTTTAAACACGTATAGCGACCTGTTTTAAAAACCGCAAGATTTTTTTTAAAATTAAATCATAAGTAATTTTATTACGGAATTGAAACTAAAATAAATATTTTATGATCCTACTATTTATTATAATATCGTGAATGTAAAACTAGTGTGTGAATTAAAATATATAATAATCAATTATTCAAAAATACATTCACAATTTACTGAAACGTAAAATATGAATTCCCGGATATTGAAATTTATATCTACGTCGTAATATATTTTATATACCTACCTACACATTTAAATAACATATTATTTTTGACTGTAATATTATTTTTGACTGCAATAATTTTCACGAATAATTTCGCAGCAAAATATAAATAATAATTGTATGGAAGCTTAGATAAATTTGAAAGTCAAATATCATAAAGTTTTGTTCAATTTTCTTTAGTACTTGATTTCATTATCATTATTTAGGTTTACGTTTTGTAATTTCCGAGTTAATTAAGTTTTCAAAAGTCATTGTATTCCATTTCATTGAATTTATGATTCCGACCTAGTTTTAAAATTGTTCATTTAGATAAAAATAATCGACGTTATATTCATTTCCTGAAAGGATTCAATGAATAAATTTGTTTTATTATTGTTTAAGCTAATATAACTGATTTCCTTCTCACTTAAATATTCGAATCAAATGTGAATATAAGCCACACCATTGTTTAAATGCAATATTTGCATCCTAATATTTGAACTAACCCTCAAAATAACCGAATTTCCTGGCACTATCCAAATACTCGGTGCAGCGTCTAGAGAATACAAAGCAACGGACGCGTTGCCATTTCGACTTAACCGAATTTATGTGACCAAAAGTAACCGCATTCCGTCAAATTTATGTTGTGTTGACCGTCGACTAATTGCATGTAATACCGGATTCACGTACGATTTTAACCTGGTTATTTTGGTTCCCCAGCCATCCGAGCGACAATCCATTCTACAGCAACATCGACAGCATGCCGGATATCCGGCCGAGACGGAAGTCCATACCCTTGGTATCCGAGTTGGTAAGTCGCGCTATAGTGTTCTAACTCTATTTGTACAAACTTGTTCCACTAAACGATTGCCCTACACTTCCAATACTATTTTCTTAAAATAAGATTTTGTATTAAATACACCGGAAAAATATTATGCAAGTTTACTTTACATGTAAAAATAACTTAACGCTTACATAATTTAATCAAATTATAATAAATTTTACTCAATCAAGCAATTTTTCCATAGTTTCAAAAAGTAACATAGCTTTAAGATAATTTTAAAAACTACGCAAACTAACACCATTTTAAATTACGTTATTCATGATAGCAATTACGATAATATGCGTATTGATTCTACTGCGCAACTAAACCAATACGTTTATTTTCATCCTATAGACTTGATTTGTAAAAACCCAAAAGGATTCATGACCGTTTAGCTTAACAAAATAAAATTACCTTCGTTCTCCCTCTCTCTCTCTATCTCTCTCCTGAGAGAGAAAGCGAGGTTGAAGGGGAAACTCTTCATTCCTTACTATGTCCCAGGCAATCAGACAGCTATCTCAATTCTAGATTAATACCAACAATTACATGATTAATCTCCGCAGGGAAATGTCCACTACGTTTACAGTCGATAATCATAGTGTTCTCCGACCTCGACAGATTCGCTAAAGTAATTTGTCTAATTAACGAATCGCACCGTTATCACTAACGGGTTACAGTTTTTTACTTGGTTTCTTTACGATAAAAAATCTATGTCTTTATATAAAGGTTCAATGTTAAAGTCGCTTAAAGGAATAAAACTTGATTTTATTTCGTCCTATCTCATATATTTTCGAGTAAAATAATTATTTAACAAATATTACAATAAGAATGCTAATTTCAGAAATGAAATTTTTAATTAATTGAGAAATAAAAATTTATTGACAACTTGAAACGCAATTGTTTATAGAATTGATTTTTTATAGAAACTCATATAATTTCTAATTCAAAGCAATTTACAGATAAAATTTATGTTCAAAGCTAAATAATTATTAATCGTTTTTGAAAAAAATATTAATATTTTAGAAAGCATGACTGTAATCATAATTTAAGTATTGAAGCATATTAGGACATTTCCCTAACGTAATAAATAAATAAATTTTATTTCCAGGTCAAATCAGCAAACTTATTATTTCATTTCAATAATGAATTACATAAATTTCCACAAAAATAAGTATTGTAGTATTATATATGTAAATTATATAAGTAATACTGAAATATTAATATATTTTCGGAATTTATTTGCTCATAAATGTTGGGCGAACACAATAAAACACTTGACCCGGGGCGGAATTACATTTATTTTCCGTACCCAAGTGAACACAACATATACAGAATGCGCAATGGCGCAACAAACCCGACATGACATAAAAAACGGCGCGAACGGATTCTCCAGTGCTGCCATCTGTGCTCCCCAGAAAAGGCGGGAGTTTACGAAATTTAAATCAAATACTCAACACTCCCACTTTGATTAAATGATGTCCATTGAAAAACTGACAGCTCTATTGTGAGAATGACTTTAAATGATATAATATCTTGGTTAACGCCCGTCGAAAGAAATCTAATTAACGAACGTTTCAAAACCGTTTGATGTCCACCACCTGAAGCATCTCGCGTTGGCGTTGAAGAATGGCCTTCGATAGTGGTTTGGTCATCAGGTCTGCTTCCTGATCTTCGGTTGGCGTGTATGCGAGAATGAATTCTCCTGACTCGTACTTCTCTCGGATGAAATGGAACCTCACGTCTATATGCTTGGTCCTCTTGTGAAATTCCGGGTTCTTGATCAGGCGAATGGCGCTTTGATTGTCCATCACCAGCGTCGTAGGTACGTCACCGGAATCCAGAAGAGTCGACAGCAAGGTTTTCAGCCACAGGATCTCCTTCACGGCCTGAGAGGCGGCGAGGTACTCCGACTCCGTCGTGGACAGGGCGACCACCTTCTGCTTCTGAGAACCCCATGAGATCAGGGACGATCCCAGCTTCATGACGAATCCGCTCGTAGATCGCCTTGACTCCGTGTCGCCCGCGTAGTCCGCGTCGCTGTACGCTCGAAGGTGCATGTCCTTGTCGGGAACGAACAGTAGGCCATGACGCGGAGTGCCTTTCAGGTACTTTAGAACTCGTTTAACTGCGTTCCAATGCACCTTACTAGGTTTCTCCAGGTACTGGCCAGCACTGTTCACGGCGTAGGTGATGTCGGGCCTCGTGCCAGTTGACAGGTACATGAGGCTGCCGACAGCCTCGCGGTAAGGAGCGTTGACTGGTTCTTCGTTCTCCTTCCCGTGCATCGCGGCATGCAGCTGATGGCTGCGGTCGGCCGGAACTGCCACGGGATTCGCCTCCTCCATGTTGAACCTCGCCAGGACTTTCTTCAGGTAGGCCTCTTGATGAAGGAAGATCGAACCGTCCGGGAGTCGCTCGATCTGGAGTCCCAGGTAGTACTTGGCCTCGCTGAAGGTGATGCTGAACTCGCTCTCCAGCTCTTTCAGCACCCGCATGGCCAGTCCCGGGTTCGTGGAGGCGATGAGCCCGTCGTCGATGTAGATGGCCAGGATTAGCCGGTGTCCGTGTTCCGAGCTGGAAAACACACAGGGGTCTGCGTCGGACGCAACCAGGCTGTACTTACTCAGGACATTTGTCAATCTCTGGTTCCAGCACCTGGACGCCTGTTTTAACCCGTAGAGGCTCCTGTCAAGCTTGCAGACGCGTTTGGTCCCGTCCTCGAACCCTACAGGTTGCAGCATGTAAATGTCTTCCTGCAGTTCCCCGTACAGAAAGGCTGACTTGATGTCGAATTGGTGAAGTTGCATCTTTCTCGAAGCTGAAACAGACAGAATCGCTCGAATGGAGTCAAAGCGCACCACAGGGCTGAATGTCTCGAAGTAGTTGACTCCGTGCTGCTGCCTGAAGCCTCGAGCCACGAGTCTAGCCTTGTAGCGATTGACGGTTCCATCCGGGTTCATCTTGACCTTAAAAGTCCACTTGCTGTCGATGACTGCGGCGCCCTTGGGTGGATCGGTCAAGGTCCAAGTGTGGTTCTCTCGGAGTGCGTGCATCTCCTCTTTCATGGCCGCTGCCCACTCCTTCGACTGGTCGCAGCTGAGGGCTTCTTCGTAGCTTCCAGGTTCGGGATGATCTGCGATGAACGCGGTGCAGTCGGCGACTTCGGCGTATCTCGCTGGAGGATTCATCTGGTGTCGATCACGAAGATTATATCCTCGCGGCGGGTCTCGTCTGCGATCATCTTCCGGTTGATTTGGCAAGTCCACGTCCTCAGCGTCTCTGACGGGTGGTCCCTCAGCGCCTCTGACAGGTGGTCCCTCAGCGCGTCCCTCCGGCTCCTCGTCATAATCCCCACGGATGTCGTCTGCGAGGCGTGGTCCGGGTTCTGCCGCTCCGAAGTTCTGCGGGTTGCCCACCAGATTCAGCTCCGAGTACTCGTCTTCCTCAGGAGCGACGTCATGTGAGTAGGATCGACCGGAGAATTTCACGTCGCGGTGAGTCTTGACTTGGTCATTTCCAGGAAACCAAATCTTGTAGCCTTTGACCGTGCTGTCGTATCCGACGAAGAATCCCCGCTCAGCCTTTGGGTCGAACTTCCGGCGCTTCTCCTTGGGGATGTGGACAAAGGCCTCCTCGCCGAAGATCCTCAGTCCCGATGTGTCGGCTGCCAGTCCAAGCCAGAGTTCGCACGGTGGCACTCCTTTCTGGCTGCTCGTGCCGGTGCTGTTCAGCACATGGACTGCAGTGTTGACAGCTTCTGCCCACAATTTCCTGGGAAGTTTCTTCGCGTGCAGCATGGTTCTGGCCGCCTCGACCAGCGTTCGGTTGTCCCGTTCCGCGGCGCCATTCTGCTGCGGACAGTAGGCCACGGTCCTCTGGTGGGTGACTCCGAGTCGTCGAGTCAGTTCTTCCACCTGTTGGTTGATGAACTCGAGGCCGTTGTCCGTTCGAAGAGTCATCACGCCCTTCTCCAGGTGTTTCTCCCCCTTCTTCAGGTAGTCTTCGAGGCAGTCCGCGACCTCCGACTTGTTCTTGAGGAAGTACGTCTTCTTCCAGTGTGAGAAGTCGTCCTTCAGGAGAAGAAAATACCTCGATCCTCCAATGGACTTCTCCGGCATGGGGCCGCAGACGTCAGCGTGTACCAGTTGTCCTATCCCAGAGGTCCTCGTCGTCGAGCTCGGGAACGGCAGGCGGTGCATCTTTCCGAGAGTGCAGGCGTCGCAGAAGATGTCCTCTTGGTCCTTGAAGTCAATCTCCTTCGCCTTCAGGAAGCTCCTGACGTGCGCGAGGTTCTGGTGCCCCAGCTTCTCGTGCCACGATTGGAGCGATTCACCTTCGGCGAGGTGAGCCTGCATCTCGGTGTCGACGCTTTCGACCTGGAACTTCATCCGGTACAGTTTGTTCTGACGCTCTCCCACTGCAACAATATTGCCGTCTCGAGATAGTATGCACGTGGAATGGTCCGATTCGAGCTGCAGGCCTTTGTCGAGGGCGGCTCCCGCGGAAAAGAGGTTATACTTGATCTTTGGTAGATACAGGACCTTCGCCAGGTGTCTCTGAACCCACTTCTGTCCGTCGAATGCGAGAATGTTGATGTCTCCCGAGCCGCGGGCGCTAATGTACTCCCCATTGCCCATGCGAACCGACGACGTCTGTTCGAACTCGACGTAGTTGACGAACCAGTCGCGCCGATTTGACATGTGGTCACTCGCCCCAGAGTCCAAATACCAGCCATCCTCATCGGAACCGTGACCTGCAATCGAGGTTAACAGCTCCCCGACAAGCGCGTCACCCCTCACGTCGTTGCGCGAGTTACCTGGCTCCTTTTTCTTCTTCTTGCTCCGACAATCCTTCGCCCAGTGACCGTACCTGTTGCACTCGTAGCATTTCCCTGGCTTCCGCGCCGGGTCGCTGCCTTGTTGGTTTCCTCGGTGTCCTTGTCCTGGACCCTTCGAGTTGAATTTCCTGGCGGCGAGGGCGCTCCCTTCCGACTTCTCCTGGGAGGTCATCCGGGTTTCTTCGATGGTGAGTCGAGAGATCAGGTTGACCAGGGTTCGCTCGTCGGCACTGGTCGAGTCCCACGCGCTGACGAAGTGATTGTAGCGGGAAGGCAAGGTCATGAGGATTTTGGTGATAATTAGGGAGTTTGGAATTTGCTCACCCAGGTTCCGGAGCCTGTGTGCTAGATCCTCCAACTTCGAGATGTGAGTCGCGATGTCGTCGGCCGGATCCTTTGTCATGACATACCACTGTTGTTGCAGCATGTGAACGCTGGCGTCGGATCGTTGCTCGTGGACGGAGAGAAGCTTGTCCCACATGGCCTTGGCGGACTCGCAGTTGATGATGTGGAGCATCTGCTGGTCCACGATCGTCGTTGCGATTATCTTCTGGGCGAAATTGTCGGCTTTGGTCCATTCTGCGAGCCGAGCGTTGAGCCCCGCGAGTTGCTCTGCATTCTGGTTAGCCGCTGGCTCCGGCTTCACGGAGGTCCCGGTGACGACGCCCCAGGCATTGTGCGAGTTGAGGACGATTCGCACTTGGAACTTCCACAGTGGCCAGTTTTCACTGTTTTTCAGCTTTGTGATACGCACCAGATCGTTCTCCATCGTTTTTCGGTCAGTTTTTCACTTTGCACGTGGCTGGACCTAACCTCAAAACGGAATCCGGCTTCTTGGAGCTTCTGCCGGCGGTGCGCGACTGTTCACTTGTAAGAGACTGCGGGTCTGTGTCGCTGGGCCCATAACCTGTTGGGCGAACACAATAAAACACTTGACCCGGGGCGGAATTACATTTATTTTCCGTACCCAAGTGAACACAACATATACAGAATGCGCAATGGCGCAACAAACCCGACATGACATAAAAAACGGCGCGAACGGATTCTCCAGTGCTGCCATCTGTGCTCCCCAGAAAAGGCGGGAGTTTACGAAATTTAAATCAAATACTCAACAATAAATAATAGTACAATACTCCAATATTCTTTTTTACTTGTGTATTTTTTTAAAAATCGCTTTGTGTTCCTATCTCATAACTATATCATGTCCTTCCATTTATTTGATTATCACAATGTGACAATAGATAAATTTATTATATGTATGGACAAATTGAGGATAGATCTACGTTATGATTTTGATTTCTTGTTGTTTCCCGAAAAGTTTATATAATAAATGTGATTGTTTATTGCCTTATTTAATGTTTATTGTTTTCGAGAATAAATCCTATTGTTATTTGTTTGATGTTTGTATATTTATTATTTGTGTTTTCCAGTGATTGTTATTTATCCTTTTAACCTCATTTGATTGTGTTTCAGAGTTACTATTTTTTCAAAACAAATTAAAACTTATGTATCGGTTACTAAACCAGAAATAGCTTTCAATGATTTATTGTATTATTTAATGGTAAGTTACTAAATTGTAAATTCCATTTTACGGTCATTACAAATTCATGTATTTTCCTAAATACAATACTAACTTTATAAAAAAAACAAAATAACACAAATAATAGAAATTTTATGTTGAATAAAAAATACACTGATGATTGGATAAGTTTTAAATTGTTTCAAATTAGTTTTACTCCTAGAATATTCAAATCCCCGACCGCTACCATTCGTACCCTATGTTTTTTTGAGAGATATGTTGAATTGTGCTTAGAGCAAATACCATTATTTTTTCTGTTATTGGCAGTTCAAATTAAGGAAACACATAATGAAGAAAAATAATTATTTACTGTCACTTACAGGCTTGACCTATTTTCTTTAATTTATATACTACTCAAAAATAAAATGTCTTGTTTTTATTTTTCAAATCACTATTTTTGGAAATTACAATATACCAATTTTTAATATCTTTTGTATATATTATCATTATAGTCTAATTGATAGTATACAGTTGTTTATGTAGTAAAATCAACAGCAAAATGATTTTTCCTAAAAACCTTTGTTCCATTAACGTAAATAAGAAAATCTTTTTTGATATTGTGTTATGCGAAAGAGATTCGTAGAAGCACAATATCAAAATAAATAATTTAAATGAGAATTTGAGCTGTCAATAATTACACGTCTCCGCATTATAATATATCCTGAATATGATTCTATATAAACCCTACCCTACTGTGTACCGTTTAATTGCAAGGTGTTGTACTAACTTGTACATGTTATCTGTTCTCTGTTTGATGGTTTGATCCGCGTGGCTTCACCTCTCCGTCCACCAGGTGCTCAAGGTACTAACATCCCGCCGTATTTTTTTTATTCAAAAAAAAAAAAAAAAAGAAAACAATCAATGCTTGATGCACCCATTCACGCATATTGACACATAGTAAACAATTACACCCTTGCATGTTTCAATTAATGTTCTGTAGTCTGTGTTTCAATAGTGTTTGTCCTTGTTATTTTTCAGAAGACAAAAATATATTTGTTAAATAATAAAGTATGATTTATTTTTCTTTTGTAAAAAGCCTAAATACATAAAAAAAAACTACGGAAAAGTTATGGTTCAGGGATTATTCTGTATTACGCGATTTGGCAATTATGCGTAAATATTTTATTTTTTAATTTTGAAATTGCGACCAGATAACATTATTAGATAATAATTTTCGTGTATCGATTACTATAATTACAATACATATTCGAAAATTCGTTGTATTATCCTTTCAAAACTAATTATCGTATTTTACGCTAATTAACATTGACCTGATGCATGAAAATTATATATACTGTTATCTCATAGTATACGGCAGATTTATAAAATGACGCAGAATGAATATGCTTAATTTACTTTAGATATATGCATATGGTTTGGTTAAATAATTGTTAATTATTTTCTGTCTCTAGTGAATATTATTTTAACAACAAATTTGTATATCGAGCAATATACATTAAATTCAAACGTAACTAGTAATCATACTAATTAATATGTTCTCATATGATACACAAGAAAATGTAAAAGTTAAACGAATATATTTTTGACTTCTAGAACTAACCTGCTTGCATAATTACGTCAAAAATTACGTTCTTAGTTACTATATGCATCATATGTTACGTTCAAATAAAATTAATTATATAATAAGGAGCTTAGAAGCAAAATCATTTGAGAATTTTGTAAAAGCTATATGGTTTTTAGATAACGATCGTATTATGGTGTATGTTTAAATATAAATTACTCATTCTGACTTACCCTAGATTAAAATACGCATTTAAGATACTATAATTTCGCAAAATCATTAGAATATCACTCATACTATTTTGCTTCCAATCCCCTCAATTATAAGCAATTTAAGAAGTATTCTCTGTAATTACTCAAAGATTCTTAGAGTGCTCCCTCAGAAATGCGACGCTATTAAAATATTCGTAACGCCAAAGTAATTAATTACAGATAATTAAGTGCAAATCTAGCGACGAAATTAATTAAGTGTTTTAACATATCGAAACATTAATTTATCATCAAAGAAATTCATCATAAACTATATTAATTTCGTTGTTTTATTAAACAATATAGCATGATAATATAAATGTTATTAAATTATAGATCTTTTAGTGCTTCTGTTCACCGCTTATACTTATTGTTTCTATTCATTTAACTTCAATAAAACAATCAAACTCCACCCAGTTTATTATTTAGATTTACATACATATTTATTAAATTTACGATGTGGTGGTGTTTACGACACATAAAAGTTGGAATTTCTGGCATTACCGAATCGTAAATACATTATAGGCGTTGATGTATCATGGGAAGTTTGAGTTGTACTGTGAATGCATTCATTATTTTCTTTCTAGAATTAGTTACATACGTATTTTACTATTTTTTATATAGGTTATTGGTATTTTTAAAGATGTTTCTATAAGTTACTGATAATCAAACTATACAATATTTTTTATTATTTTTATTTTATAGCCGCTATCAAATTTGAACTAACAATCTTTAATTTGAAATGTGTATAGATATGTAAGAGTAAAGAACATAAAATTCTTTATTAATCATTACTAGATTTAATTTAATTATTGTAATAATCAATATAATGATAAAAAGATTGTTAGTATAAATTTGTGTTACAAAATTTTTAATATAGTATACAAATGCATTTAGTATTAATTTATTTTGTGTTTTGCTTAATTAAAATCGTAAGAAATTAGTGTAGGTTACTCTGAATTATACTAGAATGCTAATGATGAAATTATTTAATTATTCCGATATATGGTATTGATACAAATAATTATTTGTTAAATTCTTTATTTGAAACAATTGCTATTATTATGAAATCTAGTTCAGTTCGATTAGAAGTTGGAATAGCAGACATTTGTCAAAGGTACAAAATCACGTTCCCAGCAACTTGTTCAATTGCAAACGATTTACTTTATCTTTGTTTGATCGATTTTCAAATCGTAAATATACGCAAATGCAAAATGGTCTGTAAGTTGTGGTTCGAAACCGCACGATGTTTCAATGTGATGTTTTGAATTGATAGGCGCGCTGGGTCAATATAACAATGTCTATAACGGCTTCACACCATCGTTCTGTTTTCGAAAGACAATTTCAGCTTACAAATTCGTTTTGACATTAATGAAAACAGATTGAAAAGTTTTGTATACTTAATTTAATCATGGTTAGTAATTATCGAAATTTAAATAAATAAGTGATTCGTTTATAACAACACAATTTAATTAAATATCTGTTCTATACAAAATTTAAATAATTGTATTTCTAAAATAGTAACAATTCAAGTTGAGAAAAACAAAATATGTAATAAAAATAAATATTTCCGACAAAATTAATAATAGCAAAAAAAATAATTTCATCACACCTTCTAATTAATTTAGTTTAGCTCGTAATAATTTTCATTGCAAAATCATTATTATAGTATTAATTCAATGAGAATTTTATGTAGGGTACAAAATGCTGAATTTCATAAAATTGATAGATATAAGGCTTGGGACGCATTTAATGAATTTCAGCATAAATGTGTAATTAGAATGTAATTGTTCGTTAAATACAATGGAACTGTTATAAAGATGCATTAACGAGGTTGTGAACATTTAACTTCACAAAAATACCATCACTTAGCGTTTTATGCTAGACTATAGTAACGTTTGGCTTGCAGAGAACTAGAGTTAATTTTAACTCTAAAACGCACTATTATGTTAAATGGTTTAGCAAAGACTTAAATCTGTGTTTTAAGTGTACTAATCTCGACCCATTTTGGGTTTTGTTCTGCGTAGACAATGGCTGCCACAAAACGAAATGCAGGTCTGACGTCAGCGGTGCCACGCGCCACTTTGAATGACGAAGAATTGGTATGTACAGTTTGTGAATATGTTGATTCTTTTTATTATACATATATTATAAGTATGTTAAGTTAATTTATAACTCTTTCTCTTCTTCTTGTTTATTGTAGCTACTTAAGGTGAATCAGGAGCAAAACGCGCACGTTTCAGTTTTACTTCGCGATATTTTATATATTAGTTTTTCAATTTTAAGATTTTCTACCAAATCGTTTAAAAATATACATATTTTTTAAAATGAGTACGGAACAAGTTTATTTTACATACGCATCAAGACTTAGACAGTAAATGAATTACTATACTATAAAGCTGAAATATAATCTTAACAATTCCGTAATAATCATTGTTAAAAAAGTATTCTACAACTTACTAATTTATTAAATGAGATACATTTTAATGAAATTTGACATTTTAGAATCATGCAATTGTATTATACTAAAATTATTCGCAAAATAGCTTATTTATAAATCCAATCAAATTCGATGATTTTTAAAGTTACTTAAATATTCATGTAAAAATACATCCATTAGTTTCAGTGTACTTTTAACCAGTTTAATATTTTAAATTTGCTTGTCTCTCATATTTCGTCAATACTAGATTGTTGATCTAATGATTTTTGTTTTAATATTAGACTGAAAGTAATCATGACGAAAGCACATAACGGAAACGCGTTAAATTTTTAATGGATTTTTTTGATTAAAATTTAATATTCAAACATTATTCTTCTCCATATCGCTGAGCAGCGTCATTCTATGTTAAGGACGAAATTTCCGGCGTGGCCATTTGTGATAACAAAATATAAAAACTTACGTGTAATATACATCATATATAAGTACTTTGTCTAAACGTGGATCATCATGAAATTCGTAAATTCGTAACCAAAATTGTATTCAAACTACTGAATATGTTCTAATTTTAAGGTGTATTCTTCTTCTTCTTATTTATAGGTCGATTCTGAGGAAATCTATAAATTTGTAAGTTTATTCCTTAAAATCTTTAAGAGCTTATAGATATTAGTCTTAGACTGTAGTTATATAATTAATTAATAAGGTCATCGATTAATTTGCACAATTATGTTCGATATTTTTACTAAATTCAATGATTTTTTTGGTTAGTTAGTTATATTTAAAACATATTAGCTCTGACAAAACTACAAATTTTTCTTACAGATTTATAGACCTGCTTAAAATCGAACTATACTCTTGATAATTCTTTCCTGGTCAAATAAAGTTTTACCCTTTACTGCACAGTGTGAACATATCAGATACATACATATTATTTCTCAACAAACATCGATTTGTGCGAAATATAAATATGTATCTGTTTATGATTACATTTTTCAACCCTTTCTGTAAGTTAAATTTCTAATACTACTAATACAATTTATATGATTAATTTAAAACATAAACACATATGGTTTGCGCTAGAAATGCGTTTTTTGAGGATGGCTTCATTTGGTTTCTATTTTATACATTTTATGTTCCAAACAGCATGATTTATTTTATTTGACAAAATTGGCTGGCTAAATAAACGCAGAGCTTATTGCACTTGTAACTTATAAATTGACATTATTGCCATATATACTCCATTCTCTAAAAGACTAACGAAAGTAAACGTTTATTAAATGAACTTTTATGTTAATTACACGCTTGAGTGTCGTTTTTTAGAGTATAGAATATAAAGGTAAGTATTTATTTCACAAAAATGTTAATTTTAATATAAAATAGGTATCATTTAAATGTTTAACAGTGCAGTTTGATCTGTGCTTATACGCGATCAGCCATAGAGAATGTGCGCTATATTGTTAAAATTTGTCATTGAATTATTAGGGCGAATTTTCTATTTATGCATTATGTTACATAGTAAATGAATTTAAGTTACTGCTAAGTTGGAAAGCGGAATTTTTTATAAAAAAGAACTTACGTTTCTCCGCTTATCAACTTTTTTATATTTTACGGTTTAATAAGTGCATTTTTAATAGAAATTTTGTGTTTAAAAATGTATAGAAACATTGCTTTTCATAAAATTCTTAGGAAAACATCAAAAGAGAGTCTTTTCAAATATTTTTACTTATTAACAAAATAGCTTAAGTATGTTAAAATACTGTACTACTTGCACTATGCGACGCTTAATTAAATTAGCAGAACTGGCATTAATAATATTATAAAAATTTATTGCTACGGTAATATACGAGCCATTAATAAATGAGCAAAATCTGCAACGAATAAAATTCGTTACTTTTCGTATGTTTCTTATTAAAATTAACGAATCGACATTCGAAAACTGAATAAAATGACATAGACAAATGATTGCTGTAATAATTAATGGAATTACGGTTATTTTGTTGCCTCTGTTTTTGGCACGCGATTTCCGAAAGAGTTTATATTGTTTTCACCCCATATCTCGGCCTGATCACGAGAAAACATACCGGTTATTGGCTGGGTTCCAACCGAAATCATTTGTTGCTCCAGGAGTGTAATGTGATTTTAATTAACTCTTGCACGTAAAATAAACACAAGCTACCTCATTGATTATTTACAGCATAATCATGAATCTGTCATTTTGTTTATATAAATAAACATGATAGCTTTGTATCAACACAAATATCATTTTAATTATATGCTTGGCGGCATGTTGTAATTGTATAGTTTTGTTAAAAACTTTTCATTGTAGTGGTGTTTCAATTATATTACCGTGGTAATAATGACTTTACTGGTGAATTACCATATTTTTTTTGTTTCAAAGTTTTACCGTATGAACAAAGATGAAATAGGATTGATACCTCTCTTAATTACACTATTAATTTTAATTGTGTACCTTAACATTTTATATATTTAAAGATATAACTTTTAAAATTTGTGCGTATATTGACGAAACAAGGATATAATGTATAGGGTTTTCTATTTGGTGGAAATTTTCAATAGATGTGATTGTTTCAGATTTCCAATACGATTATTGGTCAAATAATTAAAAGCTGCAATAGCTAATGTATATATTAAATATTGCGTATATAGCGACTATTGCGAAAATTTAATCACAAATAATTAATAAACGAAGCGGTTTGAAAGGGAACAGTATGAGCAACAAATACAAATTAAATTACAATCTAATTGGGATGTTTAGGTTTCTCTTTTAATCACGGTATCAATTCTAATATTTAATTTTTATTATTATTGGTAAGTTACCGGTAATATTACCAAATACATTTCCAAACAGTAATATATACATATGCCAATTACATTTAAACTAAGGGATCGCGTAAATTTTATCAGTTTCATAATAAATGAAATTACGACAAGGGAACTGGTTTTACTGTGTCGCTACAAAATATTGATTTGAACATGTGCCGTTATGACAAACGTACAAGAACCACTGATACGCACAACACTAAAGATAATGGATGATAATAGAGATTTAATATTATGATAGAGGTTTATATATTGCTCCTCCACCAAAAGGTGCACAAATATTGGTATTTTCAACAAATCTCCAAGCGTAACTCAAATTAAAATGTCATAAACTGACATATGATAAGAATAATTATATATGTTTGTAAAATATGTTTTATTTAAGTTCAGAACAAATGTTCACAATCATAATTAATTTAAAATTAAATATACTTGTTTTATAAGAGCTTATTATCTCTTTCTCTCATCTCTTCTACTGTCAAAAACACGCGTCAATGTTTTTTCCGTTAAATATTCATATATTAACGTACGATATATATTCTCGAGATAAAATATTCTGATATATAATTTACAACACCGAAGTTCTAGATCTATCATAATATTAATGTAATTTATCAAATTAAGGATTTAGAAGAAGTTTTGTTTTCGTAGGAGCAATTTATTTTATGAATAAAAATAAAATTGCTGAAGTTTTATATTTCGCTAAGCATTAAAGGAAAATTAAGTTAACTTGAATTTTATTTCTTCACGCATACTAATGTTCTAGTTATAAAAGATAATAATAGTAGTCGAAGTAATTCGACAGTAAAATAAATGCTGTTTAAGTTGCCAACGACGATACAACAAATAGAAAAGCATGGTTTTAAAGCGAGTAGGTCAGTTCTGAAATGAAATTATCTTGCCATCTAGAAAGCGGCAGCCACACGTATCGTAGTAATAGTATATATGTTTAACTATTTTGCTTTGCAATATATAGAAAATGCACGTCTACAAGAAAACGTTGCAAGCGCTAATCTATCCAATCTCAAGTACAACACCGCACAATTTCGTCCTGTGGACGGCTACCTCGCCGACATATTGCTACGAGTGCGAGGGCCTGTTGTGGGGCATCGCACGCCAGGGCGTCCGTTGCACCGAGTGCGGCGTCAAATGCCACGAGAAATGCAAGGACCTACTGAACGCGGACTGTCTGCAAAGTGAGTAACGCCGCTCCTAATTCAATTATTTTTGCGCAATGAGCGCTCTCTCCTTTTCGACCTCTTGCTAATTCAATCAAATGTTGTCTGGTTAGTAACCATCACCACCACCTCGAGCTTTATTCTCGCTGTTTTTATTGTTGCGTAATTTATTATTTGTTGCAATTAAACCACAATGAGAAGCGATTATATTCCGTGTCAAAAACGTAATTAATTTTACTCGCTTACCAACTAATGGTGCTAATATAACTACGAAAAACATATATTTTTCATTTTTAATTTATTATATTATTATACATTATACAAAGTAATAAATTCGTTCTCGAGATTTTTTATGGAAACATATCTGTTGACCTTTATTAAGAAATAATAAGAAATAGCAAAAATTAAGCTGCAATACATAACAATATATCAAACTTGAAATTTACATGCTTATACATGCACACGTTTGTGCATATAAACATATACAATTTGCAGTAATCACCAAAGAAATTTCTATAGCGAATCTAATAATATTTTTCATTTCTATACGACTTACTTTGAAATAATAAAAGAGCTGAATCATAATAATAAGCGAATAACAAGATGGCATTGTATAACGAAGCCTGGAGGAAAATATGCATATGGCTTACACAATTTTAAATTTGTTCATCATAGAACGTATTATTGTTTGTTGAAAAATGAATATTATAAAATATTCATGAAATGCGATTTGTGCATGCACCTCGTTGCGCATTTTCCTAGAACTCTTTATGAAAATTGCTGAATACATTGTGGTCTCATCTGTAAACAGTATTCAAAGTAATAATAAAAATAACAAAATATTGATTGCTGCTCCGAACAGATACTTGCAAAACTATAAAAATATTCTAAAACAAATTTTCATTTTATCATTATAATTAGTTTGCTCTTCCCATATTAAAAATTGTTATTATTACTAAAATAAATATGCTAAAGGCAGTATATATATTTTAAATTGCAATCATTAACGCCTAACATTTTTGATGCTACACATAATCAGCATGTTTTGATCATTGCGTAACATTTAAACTGATACACCCTCATGTGGTATAATTTTAACTAATTAAACAGCTTTGAATGAAAAAATTGTCAATGCAGACTATTCAAAATGTGAATTACATTTTCAAATTTTATATTCGCTTATGATACATACTCGTTCAAATATTTAACGATTTGACTTCATGTGATAATAAATATATTTTATGTGAAAATATCAGAAATTTGTACTTCTAAGATTTTTAATAGTTTAGCCAATTTCGTACTCATTGGTTTAGCCTACTTTAAATTTACAATCATTTGAATTTAACATATTTAAATTAACAGATGTTTAGATACATGTTATGTCTCATAATGTGTGTTTTTGTCATTAAATCGACTCATATTATTTACAATGTTCATAAATGATTTTGAAACAGTCCAATGAATAATGTCATACGTATAATAATAGATCGATTTTGTGTCATTGTTTCTGGCACGAAGCTATTAGTCAAATAAGAACCTTCTCGTCCCCTCAGTCACCCGATTTACAACTACAACTACGTGTTTCATATTTACTTCAAATTATTGTTGTAATCAAACGTTGCTGACAGTTTTTGTCGATATTAAAATTTGGGGTTGTGACTTTTGGGTACCCAATCAATAAGTATTGGACATTTAGTATTATGTAGCGCAAAAGTAAAAATTACAACAACAAAAACTATAATAATTTACTAATGAGTCAATTGAAGCAAAACAAACGTAATATTTAAATCTACTTGTAGATAAAATAAATAGTTCAAGGTCACCCGCCCTTTTGCAAAAGCTTCATTTAGATCTCAAATATTTAAATAAAAGAACAAATTTTACAATTAATATGCGTGAATATAAATTAATTAAAATTACAAAATAAAAATCGAAACTTTTACGACTCAAAACATAAAACTCCACTTAAAAAGTAAAAAAAATATTCTTATATGGCACTCAAGACATATTTCTTTAAGTTTTAAAAGCACGATACCGTAATATAATAATAAATATGGTACCTCAATATATCATTAATAACGCCATTTAAAAAGCATTACTTTCAAAAGCTTAAAAGCATTGTAGCATGCGATAAACAATATTGTGCGACACTTTCTCGACACGAACGATTATGAATATTTAATATCAAGTCGACACAAAGCGTTATACCGGCGTAAACGTATCGAATGGTGGAGTCACGATAATTTCCGATGTCAATTAAACTGTACGATGTTATTGTGTTACAGGAGCCGCGGAGAAGAGTTCAAAACATGGCGCCGAAGATAAAGCGAACAGTATCATCACTGCGATGAAAGAACGTATGAAGCAACGCGAACGTGAAAAACCCGAGATATTCGAGCTTATCAGGTAACAAGTTCTGCTTCTCTTTTAAGGCAATTTCACAACGAATTGTTTGTAGTTTACGTTAATCGCAAACACTCACCAGGAGTACCAGCGCTGGCATCATCATTATACGTTGATGTAATTGTTTTATTTCAGTATTTGTTTTCACAGAGTGATATTTTTCTTTTCATCTTTAAATTCTCAAGTCGTGAAACAGTCCATGAGAATATATTTCGTGTTATATTAAATGCGAATAATTCAAGTTGTATTTATTAGAATCTTCAATCGGAATAGTTTATATAGCATATATATGACGTCACTAAGTAATTGTAGCGCGTATATACGTATATTCTCGTTAATTTTGATAATGTATTTACATTTTATAATTGAAATTTTTATTCTTTATCTTATATTAATGAAAACCATATATACATATATTTAATAATAACATGAGAATTTTCCGTTCGTGTATATCGGATCATTAATAATTTGAAACTGATGATTAGTTAATTTTATGCTAAAATTAGAAACTAAAGCGTCCAATATTAAAAACAAGCAATTTAGGAATTATTACGTTATTCGTGCTAGAGATTTAGTTTTATTACAATTTATAAAAGAAGGCATAAAAAATATAAATTGCAATTTGGTAAAAAATGTAAAAATATAATTGTCTCGCTATACGTGAATGCGATTTTAAATTGAGCAGTTCATTTATATTATAAGACTACATATGTATATTTAACTAGTTTTATAGACGAGAAAACTTTATAATATTTAGGGACGTGAAAATTAAACTAATGTTAGCAGTTAAATTATTGTACCTACGCTCCAATTTAAAAGTTTAATTTCATATATGAAAATCTGGTGTGGCGTCTGGTTTGGTGATGAAGTAGAGCGAATAAGTTGAAAAATAGACTGTTTCACAGACGATTATGAACCAACTTTTTCCACAGTTTTAATCAACGAATTTGCATAGCATCTGAATTGCAAATCTCATTCCCTGGACGCAATTATTTAACCTTCATATCCAGCCTTTAGACTTCCGTTGAAAACTATTTACATTTCTGTTTGTGAGCCAATATTTGTTGCACTTCTCACAAGCGCAAATATTATAATTGTAACACTGACTGCAGAACATACAGAATAATTTTTATTGCGTAATATCTATCTTGAGACATTCTGCCTCGCTAATATTTACCATGTAAAAATGAAACGAAACACGTATTCAGGGCCGTGTTCGGAGTGGAAGATAAGAGCCATGCAGGCCACATGAAAGCCGTTAAACAATCCGTACTCGATGGCACCTCGAAATGGTCGGCAAAAATAGCCATCACAGGTTTGTCTGGTTCGCTGTACATATCTGTCTAAACTAAATATTACTACGTGTATAAATATGTTTTATTTTTACGTAAACGCTCTAGATATATAATATGCCCTAAACAAACTTTTCCTTTATACGTGTCGTGACAGAAAGGAATGTTTAGTTATAGATCATACTGTTTTATGATCCATACCCGTGCACAGTAAAAAATATTTACATTAATTTTTATTTACTCCAGCAACAGATATTTGGGTTCCTATAACGCTATTTAAATCATTGCAAATCGTAATAAATCCTCATTTAGATAAATAAACTAAATCAAGGATATTTTATAATCTAATAAATATTTAAATCTTCAGATATCTCAATTAATTTTAACGTCTAAACCAGACACAGAGAGAGATGCAGATGTGTATAGATCTGGAATATATGTATACATAAATTTTGTTTGCAGTGACCCAAATAGCCTCTTAGCACTCAATTAATCATGTTCTATTATGAATTAACAAATTTGTTTCTTCATTTAAACAAAAATTAGTATTTATGGTTGAAAACGAATTGTTTTTACTGTGTATTATAGCTTTGCTGATTACTTTTATTTTCTTGGATATTCGCAGTGCACCATGCTTAATATTAGCGAACTTGCACCGCATATTGAAAATGTTTCTGATTATATATATATATATATATACTGGGTCACGTATTTCATAAATATACCTTGCTTAGGAAACCAATGACCACGCCTTTAGCCTACGTGATTGGATCCTGAATTTTTCTAATTACATTTCTATACTTTTACTCGTATTCAATTCCCAAAACTTTATATTGATATCCATTATTTATTGTTGAACGTTTCGTAATTAAATCGCGTTGTTTTTTAATTGTGAATATAAATTGAATATTTCATTACAAATAAATAGCCATCAAGCAATAATAGTCCATTTGATGGGTAAATAAGATACCGTTAAACATATTTTAATAAAAAAAAATGTTTTTGTTATCTTAGGACAACAATGAATGTTTACAAATATTCATCATAAATTCGATATCTAAGTATTTTTATTGCTTTGAAATACATTTTCAGTAAATTGAGAAATTAAAACAGGAATATTTTTCGCAAACTTTTATTTATGTGAATGTATCTTTTAAACAAATCGATTCTAATTTGTATTTAAGCATTCAGGGCGATATACAGATATCGTAAATATATTTGAGCAAATTTAGCATTTCTTTGATAAATTCAATTTCTAGAAAAGTGACACGCGAAACAAATTAAATATTGTGCAAAATACGCCGATGAAAAATGTTCCTTATATCAGTATACGCTTTTATTAAATTTAACCCATATGTGTATTGAGTCTATACAAATTTAATATTTATTTGAGCTTTTAAGGCAGAAAATCGATTTTATCAAAGTGAAAATAGATAACACGCTTGATATATTATGCAATATACAATAACATAAGAAGTGTCTACGTCACTACACTTTTTTTTTCTTATACGAAATAATAAGTAAGTATTGTAATCATGGAAAAAAATGAGTGTTATATAAGTGCTCTACTTCAGTTGTTTTTCGTAGTTTCTGTGATATTACCGAAACGGCTACACTTACAGTAAAATAGGTACAATAAAAATGAAAGATAGCAATATTTTGCACAACTTTTGTTTGGTTTTTTTCATTGTAAGACCCTTTGGATATTTAGTATTTAGTGTTGAAATGTAAGGACACTCGAAGCTGTAGAGGTGTGATCATTTTTATATCCGTAGTATATTTACGAAAGACGTGAGCTTAAGTGACAAAAACACAATAATAAATCTATCTCCAACAATAACAACAGTACTATAATAACTAAACAATCTCTTCCCGATTACACATGACCTACTCCATTTTCACTTGGATGTTGGATGTTACCCGCCGCTGCTGTTATCACGTTCTCACTCCCATTCAAAACATGGCTCCTCTAACAAATACTTCTCGCTTGTGCTGCACAATGAGATCTATATGTCTGTTAATGAATTAGCTACGCGAACACAACAGAGAAACAAATTATTTCAACACAAACGCTGTAGAACAAGCTAACTTTGAAAAATTACTAAATCAATATTTTCCTTTGTGTTTAGCGAACTGGTTGCACCCTGCGGAAGGAATTATACGTATTTGTTGATGAAAAGAGAATTACAGAATAAAAAGAAAATTCCAATTCACCTAATTAAATTTCATATCACATATTATTTTCATTGTTACAATATTAGTTCTTAACGAAAATTTCTATTTTCTTACAAAGCTAAAATAGATTTCTATCTTTTCGATATATCTACGATTTTATTCAAATTTACTGACATAAATTCTAATTATAGGCCAATAATGAAGCACGCCAGTTCACACTTCAAACATCAAATGTTGATTGATTGCACTTAAGAATTAATGGACTAAGTACCATTCATTTGAAAGGTATATTAGTGGAAGGTTACTCAGCAATAATGTGGTATAAAATAAATTTATTTCAAACGAAAAACAAATTTTATCAAGATATTACTACAAGAGAAAATCATATATTAATTACGCAGGCGTAGTTCTATAGTTTGTATTGTTTATTTGATGGCAGCACAAATTTAGTTTATATCTTGGATGTATTTTTTAACCAACTCTTATTTGATTTATAATCTAGTATTTAGGACAATCAAATTATATATGTGGTACATATTCAATTATTTGTCTTGAACTGTTTTTTATATAGTTACAAGGAGTCTTTTTTTTTTATATATATTTTTTTTGTAATAGTTGTCGTATACGACTATTAAAGCTTAATAGGCCCGACGTATAAACCTTAAAGTTTCCTTTAGTAATTCAAACAATGGCGTAACTACATTAGCAGGAGTGACGCAGTCGTTTCAGAGTTTCAAAAGTTGTGACGTGTTTTGTTAATAAATTATAAAAGATTTAAAATTATGTTTTATTCGTAAGAAGTTTAAAAATTAATCTGAGCCGGGCTCTTTCATTAAAAAAGAAATCTCATATACACATAGAAAGAAAAATAAAAATATAGATTGCATTGTACGAAGGCACAAGTACTTTCATACATAAGAACATAAGAACACAGAATATACAAGAATCCATATTCCATATTTGAAGTGATCCTTCCGCTAAACCGATGCCTTCGTTGATGCTGACCTGACTCCGGTCACCTATGGCCCATGCTAAAGCCCGCCTTTGTGTTGAGATTTGGTGTTGTATTCGGTGTGTCTTGTTGTTTCCGGTACCTGACGCGACGCGCAGAACGACATTTTCAGTGGACCCAGACACACACATTGATTCAATAGAACAAGCCGAAGATATCAATATAGAGGGCACGTCCAAGTGGTCATGCAAGATTGCTATCACAGGTATTGCCAGCTGCATTCTATCGGGGAACAACAATTCTTTACTTTGTTTTCTGGTTATTTTTAATGAGCCTCAATTCACAGTCACAAACATGATAGGTAAACTGCACTAAATGAAAGCGCTATAGTGATTCTATACATTGGAAAATGTTACCGCACTGATCAAGAAACTCGTTCTATTCCTAGAAGCAACATGCATTTTAGCCACCTTTCGCAATAAAACTCTTTTACACACCCATAATTTAAATACTTTTTATTTGCATTATTTTCTACAATAATAAATAGCGAGACACAACTTGTGAATTTTACGCTATAAATACCACTTGTATTTATAATTTACCTCCTAAATAATGTACATTTATGGATTACACGACTGAATTACTTTAATTATTGACTGCAATCCTGATTAGGATTTACCATTCTAAATCATGCTTTATAATAAAAATTAGGATAGTTCAGTTTTGCAATACTTAATCTGAGTTAGTAATTAGTTTAATTACACTGTGATATCTTTAGAAGATGCTAATTTAAAAGTAAACTGTGCATTATTTAGCTTCCTTTGTTTTTAATAAGGTAATTTATAAAATAAAGGTCAACGCCATTCAAGTTTTATAATAAATTTAGAAAGTTCTAAAAATAGGGGCACATTTTTGACAAATATGGTCATACTTCGGCAAATCACCAGATAAAATGCATCGTTAATTGCGAAGACTTCATACAATATGCGGTTGTTAACAAACAATAAAATTAGTTTATAGGTAATTTCATTGCCTTTCTCGTAAATTGTGAACGAAATACCACTAAATAATCAACGCGTCTATATGTATAGTTGCCAATTTTAACATTTTGAATCAGAAATACAGTTTGCCTTATATGTATTTTTTTATTGAAATAGTATAAAGTTCATCACAAGACATGATATGCACATAATACGAGATTGTAGTCTTAACAGATTGGTCGATAAAATCACAATACAGTTAAAACACAAAAGCCCAGAGCCTTATGCTATGGATTGGGGGTTGACTAATGGTGTTATTCTGTATAATTCTCTAAGTGCTGTAGGCATTGTAAATTGTATAACTTCGAAAAATATAAACAATTTTGTATGTGTCTATAGCCTTATCGAATTTCTATACAAAATACAGAATATCTGTAGAAGTAAAAGACAAATCGCTCAATGTAGCTCTGAATTTTGTAGGCCAAACAAACATGTGAATTATAGAATTTAGTTTCACAAATGTGAAAAATCTATTTTAGAGCTAATATTGCAAAATATCTGTAAACATTATTCCGATATGTAGAATCACAATCGTTTTCTGCAGTTTTGACAGTTTATAATTTATTATAGATTATCTATGCCTCAAGTATTCTAAGACACCATCATGCCATGCTCGTGAATGACGTCATTTCGATGTCATTATACACATCATCACTACTGCCGCACTTAAATGACTGTCAAAGTTTCTGCCAACAGCATTCGTTGTCTGTATGCAATCCAAGTTAATAACGATGCTTGATTAGAATTATTTATGGAATATCGTGAACTGCATAAGTTCAACGCAAAGCCCATATTTCATGCAAATAACTATTTATTTCTACCAAATAAATCCCTTCGTTAGATTCCTATATTATCCTTACCCTTTGTGTATTAATGATAGGAGTTTTCGAAAATTTCAAACTTCTGAAATTCTATTATCCTTTCGAAGTTGATTATTATGAAAGAAAATTCGTTGACTGAAGGCAGTTATAGAATTCGAAAAATAAAAGAACTAAGCAAACTTTCATAACTTATATGTCATTTAAAAATTCCTAATTTATTCACACCTTATGTGCCCAAATAGACTAACGTATGGTTTTATATTTTCTTGGTTTATTTATCGTATTAATAAAAACGCCGAAATATGTACCAAACATGGTAGTTAATCTGTTTTGATGTACAGACATGTACCATGGAAAATGTATTTATTTATTTATATTCGTTTTTTACCGTAGTAATATGTAGAACGTATGTGACAGGTTACTGAATGAATTTAAGAGTTATTTTAGCGGCGATATATTCCACAAGAAACGAAATAAAGTTAGCTATATGAGACGTAAATTCACAATGGTAGGCGAAAAGTGTACCACTGAGCTATTAAATCTTGTTGTTAAGGTGTTTAATTTTTAGCAAAATAAAATTTATTTTACATACACTAAATTATATTTAACTGTGTTACTTAACTTTTCTAGGTCAGGAAATTTTAATATGCCCTAAATTCTTGAGCCACTCTAAACTCTACTGGAGTAATCAATAAACCAATACTTTTTTGTCATCTTGCTTTTATTGAATTTATATAAAACACACATACATACATACAACAATAATTTCTCAAGCTTAGTCCAATACTCTGTCCAAACATAATTAATCATACTATCGACAATACTTGGTAATAATTCTGAACGTTTGGTAATAAGTAATATATGTCTTGGATTGCGTATAGAAACGACAGGCCACCTCATCAATAATTTCAGTCACTTTTAATTTAATCACCCGTTTTCACCATTCGTCTTTCGTTTCGACATCATTGGTATACGTGCGTGCACCAGTATTGGGAATGATCAATGTTCTAATTTATTCAATCATTTCTTTCAACTTTTTTCACAATCTTCAAACAAGAATCGACCTCTGAGCATTCAATCGATTTCTCTCGTTTTTGCCAGTGCTGCTGAGCACCGCAGCAAATCAACTTTACTCTTCGCTAGAACTCATTTTCGAGTACATTGCTAGTTTCAGATATTTATCGAACGATACACAGAAACACCAAAACAACAAATTAGAACCAGCTCTACGTCTTTCACTTATCTTTATCTTCTAAATAAAATCAAACAACAGAATCATCTTAATTAGCAATAAGAACAAATACAATATTCTAATATTTTATTATACAATTTCTTTCTTTGTTTTACAATTCAATCATTTTTCTCGATATCCATTACTGTTATTTTAACTATTGATTAAGGATTAACTGAAATTCATACAACTGGTTCTAAGTTAGTTATAATTTACGATAATATGAATGTACAGATTTATATACGATAAATGAATGTGTATTTTATACTTTTGCCAATTTGGGTTTTTAAATCAGTTCGCGTTTAGAATTTCAATCATGATGATTTTGAATATCTTTCGATAAATGACGTGCTTTGTACTCTTGCCTCTCTCTCTCGATAATCTCTGCATCCCCCAGCATGATACTGAAACAACGTACTAGCAACAGTAACCTTGTTCGTAAAATACAAACACTACTTGTTCCGAGATACTCGGAATTGTTAAGTGTAGTTGTATAACTTTAATTTTGAGTATATACACTAGATTTGAGTCGAAACGTTTTAACAATTACGAGTTATATCGGCACGATTTTGCGGACAATGTTGCCGATAGCACGATGTTTTTGGAATGTATTTTAAATGAACAGCATTATGAAGTAGCACTTCAGAATCTCTTCAAACTTCTTGAGTATCTTCTTTTGAAGCATGGAATCTATATTTTAGTTTTATATATTTTAAATAAAATTTAAAACAATTGTTTGATGGTAACAAATCTGAACTAAACCGAGTACAGACTCTCGCATTAACTAATAGTTTTCGTTTGAGTATTGGAGCGAAAATAAAGTATTTTACTTAATAATACTCCAATCCTAAAACGTCCAGACTATAATTGTAATATTAGCTAATTAAATTATTAGTAACTTTTTAATATAAATGGCTCAGTAATCGTTGGTTTTTACAAAGTTATATGCTTACCCATAGAATGTGGCTAACAGACCTGCTTTTTTTTAAAAATTATTATCCATAAAAAAAAAACCAACAAAGTAGTTGCGTTGATTTGCACGTACAGGTAAGTTAGTTTTGGTTGAATACTTTTCCATTCAACTATTTAGTTGGTTTTTAGATCGGCCCACAAATTCGATCAACCACAATCAAGTCTACTTATCACATACATTTTTATATTTACAGCATTTATTCGCACATATTTATAATTTTTATACTTGAATCACAGGCACCACTACAGAGTATTTTCACTCCAGTGGA
The DNA here is from genome assembly GCA_944738965.1 of Nebria brevicollis. Taxonomy (NCBI): domain Eukaryota; kingdom Metazoa; phylum Arthropoda; class Insecta; order Coleoptera; family Carabidae; genus Nebria; species Nebria brevicollis. Next base: position 17,377,553 of record OX122897.1, read on the forward strand.
CACTGTTTCGTTTAAACTAGTCTTGTAAGGCGCATGCGTGAGTTACATGCCCAGAATAAACACGCTCGTCTAACTTCGACTATTCCCGGAAAATATATTTTGCGTTCAAACTAAATTATTTTATTTATAACTACAAATTAATCACATTTGTGAATTAATGTTTTCAGAAACGTGTCTACTGTGACTACACTTATATACTTGGATTCAAACAATTTGATCTCTTCATCAGGCATTTAATGACGTAGAGATCAAACAGCACACTCATACAAAAAGTTCATGAATACTGAACATTGTATTTCACGTTACTCTCACTTATTATGACCAATATTTCAATTTGATTATACGTTAACGACACAAATGTTATATTTTGACTATTTTAACAACAAACACACACACGACTAGCTTCTGCATTGTTTCGTCATGTACATTTATTATTGCTTATAAATATATATTTACGACTTAAAATTCTAATAGGTTTTTATCCAAATAATATAAACCACGATTTTAATACGTAAAAATATTTAAAAATTTCTTTTATTTTTAAGAAATCTTTTTTCATATTAGTCGTTTATAGGAAATGAAAACTCAAACGTTTTATATACGCATGCTTATATTGCACAGTGTGACCTTGTGTATATAAACATATATGTTGGACTTTCGTTTCACTGTGATATTACGTTGAGTTTTCAACTTAAAAAAATGACTAATTTTCTATTTTTTGCTTTATTATTTAATTAGGAATTAAAAAACAGTTTAAAATTAAATGCAAAAGATTTTCATTTGAAATTAAACACTGAGCTTGTATTTAATGTAAATTTAAATTAAGACATTAGCTTGTTTATCTTTCGGAACTTTATCGTTAAAAAACCGTTTGCTAAATTGAGCGATAAAATAACTTTTTGTTGTTATTGTTTCGCCATGAATATGTATAATATTTTGCCTTGCAGCGTTTTTTTTTTCTTCTTGTGCTAAGACAGACACGACAAGTGACATTCTTCTTCACAAAACTGCTGCTGTCATAGCTCTTCTAGTATGCAAAATATTCATAAACAATGTGACCATATATGTAATGTATACCATGTATGCTTGTTGTTGAATGTAGAATTAAAATGTGTTTATAAGTGTGCTTTAAATGATGCATGACTGCTTTGTCTTTCTTCTTTTATTTCTCATCAAAAACTATTCATAGTTTACGTAAAAAAAATCATTTTAAATTTCTTGAAAATCATTTTATTTTTGTTTTAAATTTTACAAGTTAATAAATTAATTTTTTTATTTTCACAATCGTTCATATTCATTATTATTTTTTAATTTTGAACCAACGCATTTTGTAACTTGTTTGCTTACATATTTCTAACGACTTTTTAGTAAAATGCGCACAAGGCCTTATCGCCAAGGATAAGAGCGGTACGTCTGACCCTTACGTGACCGTTCAAGTTGGAAAAGTCAAGAAACGAACGCGTACATTCCCACAAGAACTTAATCCCGTTTGGGACGAGAAGTTTTACTTGTAAGTGTCACAGATTTAAAAAAAAAAAAAAAAAACAAATCGCATCCCCCTCAAAAATGTTATGCATCCATTGGAGGCAAACCACTGATCTATATCGCAATAACTTTTCAGTGAGTGTCATAATTCTTCTGATCGTATCAAAGTCCGAGTTTGGGATGAAGATAATGATCTCAAAAGTAAATTACGACAAAAACTTACAAGGGAATCCGACGATTTTCTTGGTCAGACTATCATTGAGGTGAGTAAGATGTTTCCAGTCGTATTCATACGTAAAATTTAAAGGTGCCTTTAGTTAAAGCGACTTTAAAAATTCCACATAATTTTTATTTTTTTCCTATTCTATACATTATTACACTAGGATTTCTTTACTTTTTTATATTTTTATTTAATACACTGACTTACATTTATATTTTATTTGATAAAAATCAAATATTAGATTCAAGGTAAATTTGATTTAATTATGGGAAATAAATTTAATTGTGGCAAATAAATCTGACTAACTATATAAAATAGAATCTTTATTTGCTTTTCCTAATTACATTTCATTAATGAATTTGTATTTTCATTTCATCTAAGTTATTATTTTTCTCGCAATTTTATTTATACAAATATCAAATCATTAATTCATCAATTATATGAAATGCATTAATTATTGTAGTTTATTATTATTGTTTTATGAGCCAAAATATAATATTTTCATATAGTTAAAGGTGGTTTGATTTAAAGGTAGCTTTAAAAATTCAATGAATACGGGTGTAAATACTCAAAATTTGTCGCGCAATTAATTGCGCCCTATCGAAATTTACTTCTGTTACATTCGATTCAACTAAAACTCGAACTAATCTCATGTTACACAATGGCGCTCTCACTCAATTTGTACTCGACTCGGAGTGCATCGAACATAGAAGAAACTGTTGTTATTTGGGTTTTATTATTGATTTTAGAATCTGACAAAGGCCTATCGAAAAAACAAAAAATGCGATACAGTGTACTAAACAAAAAGACTTATTTCTTTGTAGGTCCGAACGCTGTCCGGCGAGATGGACGTCTGGTATAACCTTGAGAAGCGTACAGACAAATCAGCGGTATCAGGAGCGATCAGACTACACATATCCGTTGAGATTAAAGGTGAAGAAAAAGTAGCACCGTATCACGTTCAGTACACGTGTCTGCACGAGAACTTGTTCCACTATTTGTGCGAAGCAAATAGTGGCATCGTAAGTTTACCACAAGCGAAGGGCGACGATGCTTGGAAGGTGTACTTCGACGAAGCAGCTGAAGAGATTGTTGATGAATTCGCCATGCGTTATGGTATCGAGTCGATTTACCAAGCTATGACGTAAGCGTGCCTTCGCAAGCGGTTTTAAAAAATTGAAGTTTTTTATGTTTGTGTGTTTCTGTTTCTTTTTTTTTTTACTATCAGGCATTTCCACTGCCTTTCCACTAAGTACCTGTGTCCAGGCGTGCCAGCTGTTATGAGCATGCTTCTAGCTAACATCAATGCTTATTACGCACATACGACTGCATCATCGGCTGTTTCCGCCAGTGATCGGTTTGCAGCGTCCAACTTCGGGGTATGTTTACCAAATATTACAGCACAAAGAAGATATTGTTGTATTCAACGGCACTGAATCTCCTAAAAACCTGAATAAATCCTTGTAAATCACTTAGCTTAAGGGACGTATCAAAACTGTTGCAAAACCAATGCCAATGCATTTTATGTGTTTGCAGAAAGAAAAATTCGTTAAACTCTTAGACCAATTGCACAATTCACTGCGAATAGACTTATCAATGTATCGCAACAATTTCCCAGCGTCCAGTAACGAGAAATTAATGGATTTAAAATCAACTGTAGACTTATTAACGAGCATCACATTCTTCCGAATGAAAGTCCAAGAACTGTCAAGTCCTCCTCGTGCTAGTACTGTAGTCAAAGACTGCGTCAAGGCTTGTCTTCGATCAACCTATCAATTCTTATTTGAGAACACTTATGAATTGTATAATCGCGAATTCCAAAGTGACCCGAACGAACCGAAACGTGACCCAGAAGACCATGGACCACGACTGGACAGCGTAGATTTCTGGCATAAACTAATCGCTCTTATCGTATCTGTTATCGAAGAAGACAAAAACAGTTATGGACCTGTACTCAACCAATTTCCACAAGAACTCAACATTGGACAGGTAATATAAACTGATAATCTATGAAGTGTTTTTTGTATAATATTCAAATTTTACGTTCAGTTATCAGCAGCGACGATGTGGAGTTTATTTGCAGTCGATATGAAATATGCATTAGAAGAACATGAACAGCACCGCTTATGCAAATCATCCGCATATATGAATTTACATTTCAAAGTGAAATGGTTGTACACTAATTATGTCAAAGATGTACCACCGTATAAGGGTGCTGTACCGGAATATCCAGCGTGGTTTGAACCATTTGTTATGCAATGGCTTAATGAGAACGATGATGTTTCGCTGGAGTATCTTCACGGGGCGTTCAACAGAGATAAGAAAGATTGTGTAAGTTGTATATAAACGAATTGCCATACAAATTAAACCCTCAAAGTTATTTATTGGTTTAAAATCAATTTTTTTTTTCCGTTACAGTTCCAGAAGAGTAGTGAACACGCTCTTTTCTCAAATTCTGTTGTTGATGTTTTCACCCAACTTACACAATGTTTTGATGTTGTTTCGAAGCTAGAGTGTCCGGATCCAGAGATTTGGAAACGGTATATGAAACGTTTCGCGAAAACTATCGTCAAAGTTCTTATAGCGTACGCGGATATATCCAAAAAAGATTTCCCAGAACATTTAAAAGAAGAAAGAATAGTAAGTCTTGAAAATCAACTAAATAGAAAATTTATTCAAAAAAAACTAAATCATATATGCGTGCTCAAATAACTTATTTAATCTATAACGTGAATTTTTATTATTTTTAGGCCTGTATTCTAATGAATAATATCCAACAACTGCGAGTTCAACTAGAGAAAATGTTTGAATCCATGGGTGGGGAAAAATTAGAAGAAGATGCTGCCAATATATTAAAAGAACTTCAACAAAATCTAAACACCGCACTAGATGACTTAGCTACAGAATTTGCAATTAGGTATATAAATTATATTTCGTAAGAATGCAGGATTACTTATAAGCGAAAGCGAAAATGGAGGCAATTGCCATTTTTACTACTAATAATAATTATATTTCTATATATTATTTTTGATAATTTGTTTGTTTTATAGTCTCGAGCACAGAATAACTGTAAGTGTACGGGAACTTGGTGATTTATTACTGAATATCAAAGGTGGAGGTCAACCAGGACAGTTGAACCAACCTGCGCAGCGTAATGCCGTAGCTGTGGAAGCTGATGAAGTATTAAGACCATTAATGGATTTGCTGGACGGATCCTTGTCGTTATACGCACAATCATGCGAGAAGACTGTACTAAAGAGACTGCTTAAAGAATTATGGAAAATCGTTATGAGGATTTTAGAAAAAACTGTCGTTTTACCTCCTATGACAGATAAAACAGTAAGTGCTTTTTACTTTCTTATACGCAGTATAAGTAAGTATTGTAATCATGAAAAATTTCGAACTCGAGATTTTAACGGAAATATACGTTTTGACCTTCCCTGAATCGATTCCAACTATTTTTGGAATGACGTCCGTGTGTGTGTGTGTGTGTGTGTGTGTCTGTGTGTGTGTGTGTGTGTGTGTGTGTGTGTGTGTGTGTGAGCGCTCTACAGCCCAAACGGCTAAAGGGAAAATTATGAAATTTTAAACTTAAGATTTGTATGTGCCTGGCACGAAAACATCCTATTTTTGAAAACAATATTCCGACCGGAAGTGCATGTTTACTCTAGTCATTATTTGCAGTTTCTGCAATTACTCAAAAATGGTTACAGTTAGAGAAAATTTTTGTGAACAAAAATTAATAATATTTATATTTAGCACAACTTTTGTTTGAATCTTTTTTCCAAAAAAAGTACTGGTTTCAAAATAAATGTCTGCTTATTATATATATTGTTACATAAATCGTATCATCTGCGCCTGTCAATTGTTTAACAAAATAGACTTAAATAATTTGAAGTTTGACATTTAATATTTATTCTAAGAAACATATTTAGTGTAAAAGCGATCTAAAGGTTCGAACAAATATTATAAATTAGAAAAATAATGTAACTACGATATGGTTTAACCCATATGCGGATAAGAAAGTTCGGTGCATGACACTGCAGATATTTATTTTTATATTTTGTTCACAAAACACAAACGTTTTGAATTGTGGTATATTAAAAGATGTTTTTCTTTTAGATGATGTTCAAGAATATAACAGACAACGCCAAGAATTTAGCTGCAAACGCAAAGATCGAGGATATGTCGCGCCTGTTCAAAAACCACATGACTGGCAAACAAGAGATGAAGAACGCGTTGAGTGGCGTAATGGATATTTCGAAAGAAGTCGAGAAGAACTTATCACCGAAACAATGTGCTGTACTTGATGTGGCTTTGGACACCATCAAGCAATATTTCCACGCTGGTGGAAACGGGCTTAAGAAAGCCTTCCTCGAAAAGAGCGCCGAGTTGCAGAGTTTGAGATACGCGCTATCATTGTATACTCAAACGACAGATACGCTCATCAAAACATTTGTGACGTCACAAGTTAACGAAGGTAAGCGGAATATTCATTTTATGAGAACTTTTAGTATTATTTCATTTATTTGTCAATATTTGTTGACACATTTATTTTATTATTTATATTATTGCATTATTTGTTTTGTCTATGTTATATTTGACCTTTAATACCGTTTTTTATAATCTGAACCTTTCCACCACTGATTTAAAAAACGTCATAAAAAACATTCATTTTTTTTAAAATACTGTATTCGAATTAAAGTCATTAAATACCGAGCTCTTTCATAATTGGTTTGTCGATATTTTATTATAATTATTGGAATAAATTTCTAAATTTACATTCATAAGAAGAATAGATGATTTTAATTTTTAAATTTAAAAACTCGTATTTATTGCGCCTGTACATGCAACATACACTTTATTGCAGATATGTTGGTTGCTTGACAAAAATCCTATTTTCCTTTCTATTCGCTGTTATGTATTTCAATAATCTAATTGTTTATTAAATGTTAATAATTTGTTTATCTTTATTTATTTGAAATATACTTGTTTATTAAACATAAATGATGTGAAACAAAAACACAAACAACATGTTGGTATGATGTAATAGTGCCCTTAAACAACAAAGAGACTATGTACAGCCGATCAATATCACTTGATCGCGACGATGAAGAGACTGGCATGGACGGTTTGGAAGAACCGTTAAAGGCAAAAAAGAGAAGAGAGAGTCGCCAAGGTATAATAACAAAACCACAGAACAGTCAATCAATCAATCAACATTGTTTGTTGTTGAGAACGTTGTACTGTATTTAACTAATGCTGTGCATACGATTGCACTAAATGCAGCGCTGTATAGATTCCAGTATTCATGGATACCTAGTGCCGCAGACAATCTAGATTTTAGCAGCCGTAGACAAGCGCTTATATACGATTTCTTATTATTGTGTGACAATCTATTTATTTCTTTGTTAGCGAATATCTACGCATTCTTTAATGTGCACAGTAAAAAAATCATGGTTTTATTATAAAAAATATTAGTGAATTTTATTTCCTCTTATCTATATAGCAATATATGTTTATAAAAAAAACAATTAAAATAGTTTTAAGAATAATTTAAACAATATGAAAAAAATAGGGATTAAAATTGGCTATATTTTTATAATAAATTATTTTTACAGTGTACTTACACGATATTACATGTATTACTATAAAATCTTTAGTTTGGTTATATCTTTTTTGAGACACGACAAAAATGAATTGTAATTGCCGAAAGTTAATTGTTTTAAATTGTATTTTTGAGATATTAATGACTGTATTTATTTGAATTTTTCGTTATTTCACGCTCTATTAGTTTCATATTCGCTTTACAATCCCTTTTTGTCTGTGTGGAATATCAAATTTCGGGTGAAAGATATAATTAAGTTTATGATGTAGATTTTAATCACTCTTTCGCAAACTTTGTACACTATTAGGTATATTTCGAAATTATTTACCAAATCACTAAGCACTATACACAAGCACAAGAAAATACATGTAATATAAAATAACTAATGATAATAAGTAACTTGTTTTTACGCTTAAATATACGAATTTAAGACTTGCCAGGGAGTTATAAAGCTAAAGCAAAAATTGTATATGAGCTCAAAGAATGTATTCGACATTTATTTGTAGCTCTGCTTTATATATCCTTTAACTAGAGAGGCTTAATTTTTCAAATAATAGACCTTTCCCGTTAATAAGCAAATATACATTCTGCCCTTTTTAAGAAGCATCACGTATGGGTTTAATTTTTATTGTATTTTACCATTTGATACTACAGAGTGATCGAAAACGACTGGCTGTTACGTAATCATCTTTTATCACTGTTTTTAACAAAACTACCTTCTTTTTTTAAAGTTACGTCACTGGTTACTTGTACATTTGTCAGTTCAGTTTTGCGCTTGCGCAGTAAGTCTCTTAGCAAAATGGAAGTAAGGTTTGCTTTTCTACTTGTTACGTGACAGCCAGTCTTTTTCGATCACTCTGTATTTTGTATAATATTTAATTTAACGAGGAAGGTCTAGTAGTTGTTTTGAAAAAAATATAGTTATTAGCCACATATTTCGAAAACAGGTTACTAGAAATGTTCAAATAGATGAACTATGCATGGGTTTTCATTTGTCGAAATGCGATTTCCGACAAAATTATGCCGTAGACATAAGTTTTAATTGGATAATATTACACCAAGTATTTCATTACCTACAAAACTTTTAATTACAATACTAAAAGTTACTAACAAAACCCAAATGCAAATACATAGAAAAACTTTTAGTTACAACTGAAGGAATGAAATAAATAAGCTACTCCAACAATTTTTATAGAAATTAAAAATCGTATGATGAAATATTGGTGTAATATTTTACAAAATTATACATTTTTGCATTTTACTTGTAAAATACTTCTTAACTAAGCATGACAATACGAATTATTTGTTTTGGATTTATGATTTGATAAATATGTGCGATTGACGCAAATTGTTCTCAAAAGCGTCCATAACAATTTATATCAGAACCAATATTTATAATCACCAAAATATTATAAGAATTGGATTTTGGTTCAAGTTACATCTAGATAAAATACAGAATAAGTCTTCCAGATAACATTTTTCCGTAGTGTTTTTGAAGCATGAAACTTTCATATTTCTCATTCGAAATGCAACGCTTAAAATAAATAAATATATATTCCAAATATTCCACTTACAGATACAATAAGTACAGATGAAGGTAGTGTGGGTGAGGTCTCCATTCAAGTGGACCTATTCACGCATCCTGGAACCGGCGAACATAAAGTTACCACAAAAGGTATTTATCAACTCGTAACCTATACAATGAAATAACAAACAAAGTCACAAATACATTAAAAACTGTAAAATATGTAAAATTGCAATTATTTCTTATATATTTCGAATATATCAAAAATTCTTTAATGTGACATTATATGTTATTTCTTTGTAGTCTTTCATTACGCATGCGTACATAGACATATCGTAACCTCTAATCGTATATTATTATTGCAGTTGTCGCGGCAAATGATCTAAAATGGAATATACCATCAGGAATGTTTAGGCCATTTGTTGAGGTGAATCTTATTGGACCCCATTTGTCAGATAAGAAAAGGAAACACGCAACAAAATCGAAATCGAATAATTGGTCACCAAAATACAATGAGACATTCCATTTGTAAGGATTTATATATTTATTTATAGACAAATATATATTATATTTCGTTTTATTTAGCGCAATTGGCAATGAGGAACAATTGGATTTCTTCGAATTACATATATGCATTAAAGATTATTGTTTTGCAAGAGATGATCGACTCGTCGGAGTTGCTGTGATGCAACTTAAAGATATTGTTGATCGAGTAAGTAAACAATATGATTGTATTTGTTTTTAAAATAAACAACGCATTTGTGTATTTGATAGGGTTCGTGCGCATGTTGGTTATCGCTTGGCAAACGCATTCAAATGGACGAAACAGGCTGGACAATACTGCGGATACTATCACAACGGTCAAACGATGAAGTCGCGAAAGAATTCGTTAAACTTAAATCAGATATACGTTCGGAGAACCCGTTACCAGTACCATAAGCGGTTATCAGCGCAGAATAAGCAGTTACTAATAATATAAACAAAAAAACCCAAAAAAAAATAGAAAAATCAACATTATTTATATTAATAAATAAACAATTCGACCGTCCGAAATGACTGATGTCAAGATTAGATTAACCAGTTTCCATCAAATGACGCACCTATGAGATAAAATGTGCCTATTAACAAAAAAATAAATAAAAATAAAATGCATAAAAACTAATAAGTACACTGTACAGACATTTGTGATGAACTATTTTAATAATTTTGTTCATACAACAACCAGAACATCCATACAATGCAATAATATGCATTATACATTTTTTATTATTATTATTTTACAATCACATTTTACGTAAAACCCACTAGAAATTTGATTAAAATTATTAAATAATATTACCTAAACATTTTTAATTCATATATTAAAAAACCATCAAAATTACTAGAAAATACTAGTTCATAGTACGCATGCGCGCACCACATACGTTCGGCTAGCATCGGAAAATAAAATATAGTTGTAAAAGTTAAATAAAATGTTATTGTTTAGATAAAATTATTTATTAAATAATTTAGATTATTAATGGGGATTCAAAAAATGTGATTTTATTATATAATTCATTTCTTAATAAACACGTTCACATCTAATTTTGATCTATATGTAAATTAAAAATGAAATATAAATTGAATGAGTTATTTTAAAAATATAGTTGCGAATTTGGGTCATTTGAGTGTGTAAATTCGATAAGAATTACAGTTTTATGGAATAATAAATTAAAGATGGTTATGTTTATGGGTTTGACATAAAAGAAACGTTGTTGTTATCAGTGTACTACATTTATATGTGATGTTCTCATATTTGTTTATCTGCAAATTGATTCGATGTTTGATTCAAAACTCACAAACGTTTCTTTCTATGTATAATGTGTAATATAATAATATACGTATTATATGGAATATTTATAAAAAAATTAAAAAAACATACTCTGTACTTAGTACAGGACTAAAACTAATACCCGCAGTGCTGGCAAAAACAAAAACAAAAAAAAACAAGAAAACAAAACTATATGAATACTTTTTAGATAGTATAAATCGAAGCCTTAACTTAAACCTATAAAAATGCTTTCTTCACCATAAAATTATTCGCTTTTAAATAAATGTGTCGTTAAATAACAAATATTCAAACATTCTTTATTATTACGTTCTTTCACTGTGATATTCAATGATAGTGTGTATTTGTGTCGTTTGTGTAGTGCTCGATGTGTCGATTTCGCAGAAAATAACTTGTAAAAAATTATTAATACTTTACTTACTAAAAGGTGCATAACTAAATGAAAATATATATATATCTTATATTATATCACTAGTTATATTTCACTATTTTAAGTTCACTATACATTTCAACCTAACTGACAATATGATTCAAATAGGCAACACGCGCGGCACAGCAGCTACAATTCATTTACGACGTCACAATTAATTCTAATCAACCATATCATAAATGTACTGTAGTTGCTGGATAAAAACACTAAGAGAAATATTGATTATATTTGTATAATGCTACAAAACAAATCGTACAATTGTATGCATCCATTTCTCTTAGTGCAGCAATGTTTGCTTGCGGTCTGACATACATGAGAGATTTTTGCCAATAATAGTGATCATAGTTGAATAAAAATCGATACGAAAGTATCGAAAATAACATTGTTCTTCCACTGCGGTCGCGGTCTTTCGATATTTATGTGAAATAGGTGCAAATTCAAGTTTGATTATTTGCATAACCTAACCAAAACTAGTGTGGTTTATACAAATAATGAAATTTTAATTTTGCAAATTTTGGACTGTACCATATCGGGATGGAGGTGCTCTTTTCAACATCTAATTTATCCTGTTCTTAATACTAACAAACACGTGAAACGTAACTAATTTCGAAATCATAGCGAAACACATCTAAAAAATCACTTTAGAAGTGCACCAGATGCATTGGAAATAACCGTAATCCGACAACTAGGAAACACAACAAACTTTTCATTTCAACTGCATGTTATTTAAATATATCAATGATAATATATATACGTATTATTTGTTTAAGATTTTCAAATATATTTGTTAAAGCAATGTCAGATAATCAGTGCGTTTCTGTGACTGTAATCGTTTTAAGCGATTTAGTTATAGAAAAGCTTTGGTTGCTATATGAATTTTCATATTTCTAATAATTGTCATCATAAATTGTGTGTATTTATAATAAATTATTTAAAAAAAAACAGAGCCATATTTGATATGCGAATCGGGTCCGTAGTGGAGAAATGATTCGAATAGAATTTTTAAAACTGCAATGGACAATCCATAATTATATAATAATGAATTTTAAAAATAATGAACGCAGCATTTTTCGGTGGACCTAAAATTGCGCACATTTCATTTATGACTCTGTCCCCAAAAAAAAACCAAAAATATATTCGAAATTCATATTAAATCTTACGACGATGAATTAATTTGCAAACTCGACGAAATAAATCAGATATTTCATGTTATTTCTTGTGGTATTAAGATATTTGTTAACAGTATGGATCATTTTAAAATCACATTCATCCAGTTTGAAAAATCATCGTTATCACTACAAGCAAATAACATGAAATATCATAATTTCTTAAATAATTTTTATGTGATTCAACTAAAAGCTAAGTTTTATTTATGTTTTATATAAAATATTTGTTTAAAAATTGTTTATTGATTAATTGTATATATATTAATTGCGGAAGTGAGTTTATTAATTAGGGTTTAATTAGTGAATTCCGAATATAAATGTTTGCATATTTAGTTAAAACCAAATTGTGTTGTTATATTATTTAAAAAACGAAAAAAAAAAAAATAATAATACAAAAAACTGACCAAGTATTTAAGAACTCTTGAAAATACAAAATATATAAGTATATAACACATTTCATGGGTACGTGTAGGCGATGTAAATGTCTGTGAAATAATCATACATAATTTAGAGAAATAAATTATCAATTTGTATAAACGTGTGCATAAAAATCTAACAAAGAATTTGTTAAAAATTTAAAAAATTTACGCCCAATCGCTGCATGGTGATTGACAAGTGTGATTGTTAACTAATGTACATACATGTTGCTACAAATCATTTTCACAATTTCTCATGAAAATAATCAATTTGTTTTTGGTTTGTTTTTTTTCATATGATGAATTTTCATGGACCATAAACATTATGATATACATTTGTAGCCCAAGAAATTGTAAATGTATAAATTGTGTATTATATTAACTAATTATTAATTATTACATAAAATGTCGTATTGTTATAAAATTATGAACAATCCAAAAAAAAAAAACATATTTTAATAGCAAATATTTTTCATGTTCCTGCATTCAAATAAACTAAGGCTTCTGCATAAGTCTTTAAGTTTCAATGTTAACTTAACAAAAATAATAAAAAAATAAAAAAATGGATGATGTAAATCTGTATTGTTCACCAAAATTTGAGTTAAAAAAAACACATTTTTGTCTCTATGCTCTGACGTTAAATTGTTCTCTTGTGATGCAGTTACTGTGTACTTTTAAAAGAAAATGAAAATTCGTATTTGAAATTTTTGTGTGAGTGTTAACTTTCCAAAATGTTCACGTTTATTTTATATGATAAAAAAAAAATACAAAATGTAAATACTAGCACATTTTAAAAACATTCCTATTCTATAACAAATAATAAATTAGTATTGTATAATACCAAAATATATAATTATATCTTGATTAATTTTACTATTGATAAGATAATATTAAATCATAAAGCACAAGCATAAAAAAAAAACTCTTACGCACTTTTGTATTTTACTAAAATAATTAATTACGTTCATTAGTAAACTTTTCCATATTTGCATTAAATAAGTCAACAAATGATTTCACAAGTGCTAACTAACAAAAAAAAGTGTTTATAAATGCATGATTTAGAATTATCATTATAAATAAATCATGTTTTGTTTTAAAATACATTGTTTTATTCATCTAATTTTGTTTTTACACGAATTCTAACCTCCTTAATTCGTTCTTTATATATTTTCAATTTTAAACATTTTTAAAACGCGTCATACATTCCACACTTTTTATTAGTTTCGCATAAGACTAATAGATGTCGCTAACAGTACTATGTTCATATATAAAATATAATTCTAGTCAAAGTTAATACTTTATAATATATGAAAAAATATATTATAATATGTTATTGATAAATTGTAGTGTTATTTTTGGGATTTATTAATTGAGTTTGGAGTAATTGGTATTTATGTGTTGTGGTTTATTTGAGTTTAGAGTTGTTATGATTGTAGATGGTGGTTTGACTAGCCGACGTCAGCTGGTCGCAAAGGCAAAGTGCGACTGAGTAGACAGAAATGGCGGCGCTGTGTCCAGGTGTTCAGTATGGTTTATCATCGCAGGGAAATTTTGGTGATAATAAGGACTTAATATTTGTGAAATTAACGGATTCTGCCTACCGAGCGATTGAGGAATACATCAGGAATCAGGTATGTACGAAATTTTAACCCTATCACCACCCATAAGTGTGTTAAAAGTGGCCTAAACATTACCAAGTACATAAGAAACAGATTGAAAGTCGTCGTGTTAGATAAGTATGCGTTTAGAGATGACTTATTAACCTATTATAATCAATTCACGATGTATATTCGTCTGCGTTTTGTTGCAAATCAAAACTTTTCATTCAAACGCAACCTGGAACGGTTTTTGAAATGAGTTCTCGCCACGTCAACATTCGACGCTGGTTTTTTCGAGAAATTGAACCGAAATTCGGGATGAATGCTTATGGAATCGCTGTATTAGTGTTTCGGTTTTCGTGTGGTTTGTTTTAGTTTTCGTAATTAGTTTGTGGTCGCTTATTAGACCGAGTTTAGGTCAGTGCAGTCCCATGCTTACCTAACATGGCTATGCATGTTGCTCGCATAGGACGATCAGAAAGTGATAGTTTATACATTTTTGCCTTGTTGCATCGACGTTTCATATTTTATTTCATTTCAAAACTCAAAATTCCGATAATTACGATAATAATTACCCCCCTCGACTTTTAACGAATCAAACGTCACGGCGCTGCGATATACTTGTTTATAATTTCGTAAATTGATTTTACTCACGAATTCCCAAACAAATCAAATGTTTTATGCTCTAAAAACCATAATAAGTCCATTTATACTTGGTGTGGTTTGGTTTTTGTCGAAAAAGTGGTTTGATAATTGAGTTTATATTCCAGAAAGTTAAGTTTCAGATAATATGGAATATCTAAATTCGATATGCGAGTGAATAATTCAATAAGTGTGTGTGTATGTGTGTGGTTTAAATTTAGTAAAATTTTTGTATAAAAAAAACGAAACGAACGTTTATTTTCGTGGATTTATAAGCATGGCCAACCTGTATGAAGGTAACGAAAAACTCGTGTTCTATTTTCTGATTTTCGTGTTTCAACTATTTGTGGATTTTATTGTATTTTAATAGTACACTTTATTGATTTTATAATACATTATATAATTTGACGAAAAAAATGTATATTAGGTGTGGAAAATTACTCAAATTTATTATTGTAATTTTTCTGTGGTTTAGATAGACATTTTTTTAATATTTATATTTACATAATTATATCAGTTATCAACACTTTGCACTCGGTTTCCAGTTGCTATCTATTTTATATTAAAACTCTGCCCTATATAAATCACTCGATTTATTAATTTGTGCAATACATTTTTTTATTGACTAAATTGGCAGTCATTTTGGTAATTTCTCAATTTTTCGTATATTAATCATATTATAAAACATATCGAATTTGTTTCTCTTATATAGACTACATTTTGAAAAAAGTTGCATGTAATTTTGTACATGATTTATAATTTTGTTTGAAAATAATTCAAGGTCTATTGGGCTTTCCGCAATTTTTTTGTTATATTATCTTTATTTTTATATTGCGGATACCATACTTCAAAATTGAGATAATAGATATAAATAGAATATTGAAATTTTCATCAATTTTAAACTATTTATTTTGTGTGTTATGCCATTTTCTATTGTTTTTGTATTTCTAAGTACATATTTTCTGAATTTGAATCGCCATTAAAGACAATTTGAACAATTCTATTTGAAAGGTGCATGTATGTTTATTTATAACCTAAAATGTCAACTGGATATTCTCTAAGATCACTAAATATGTTTAGAATTGCCTAATATTCGTTTAAATGATCCAATAATATCTAAAATGACCAAATATTTCTTATGGCTAGCCAGTATTTCTTAAGATTACTCAATATTACTTAAGATTACTCGAGATTTCTGGTTATTAGCTTAAAATACGCTATACAATTCCCACGCTTATCTCGCAAATAGATTTTACAAGATTATATCAGATTAAACATCGCCACGATACTCTTAAATTCGATAAATATTTATTTGAGAAACAAAAAAATTATCTAAGTAAATACAACCCTACCTGAGAGATTACAAACGATTTTTCGAAATATCTATTGGATTATTTGCAAAATATACTCCTATTAGTTGAGGTAATCTCTCGAATATTTTTGTTATTATACTGAGAACATATTTTTCGTTGTTAACCTGTATATATTTGGCTATTAATTAATCATTAATTACAGTTACGCTTTATAAACGATTCGTTTCTCTTATTTTTGTATGAAGAATTTGGTTAATTTTAAATACAATAGTCTTATTTATATTATATTCTAATGCTTTAAATATTTTCACAAAACAATGTTCAAATTATTTGTTTGTTAATTGTTATTTAAATAAAAGTTATATAATACCGAGTGTACTAAATATATAATGAAGCTTTATTAAAATGAGTCATTTTAATAATTTGCATAAACAACAATATTCAATTAGAAATTCTGTTGTTGCTTATGATTAATAAAAGTTCGTTTACATGGATTTTAAAATCAAACATTCTATTCTACATGAACATGAAATTGATGACGAGCTTTTTCGTCCGTCGCAATAACAAATCGCGTATTTATGTATCACGCTTACGCGCTGATTTTTCATTGGATGGTGTAGTACACGTCTAATTCAGTTCTAATTTATTATACTACTTGTAACTGTCAATAATAACCAATAATTTCGCTATTCAGCTTCCGTCTATCGTAAGAGTTATTCAATCCATCAATCGTTTCCATTATAAAATATCCAAGTCACCATATTTTCTTTTTCATTTATTGTATAATAGGTACATTAGCAGATACATCTGCGTTTGATTTCAAAATGTTCAAACATTATTCAAAAAATACTTAATAATTTTAAATATAAAAGTTGCGTAATTTTTTTTTATTAATTACAATAAGATTTGAGTGGTATTATATTTCCTAGACTCTAGATGTGGCATAAAAAATACGGGTGAGTGGCGGCACTCATGATTGAAGTTGTATGTGTGTAAACATTGTAAATAGAACGAATAAATCTGTAGAGTTTTTAAATTTAAGTTTCTATATGTGGGTGTGTTTGTGGGGGTGGCCTTACCGAAAAAGGGTGAGTTTTTATTTGAAAGACGTTTCACGTGCTTGGGGTGTTCACTCGACTCGACTAACAACATCTGTCTTTGTAAGGGGTTGACGTAGTTCGATAGCCGTGTCGTGCGGTTCCCCCCCCCCCCATTTTTACCGTTCGTTTAGCACTTGCTGTAGTGTTTTTTGCACAAATAAATCTCGATACATACATAAGAGACTTCAGCCGGAAAATTACGTTCATTATTTGCTATTGTTGAGCAAAAGTAAATATTGAGCTATTTATAATCAGATGTATTTGTTTTCCTAAAATGTTTATTTGATTTGTCGAAATTACTGTTTTGCGGTGGATATAAATCCATTGACCCAAGGGTCAGTTGAGTGTAGGGTTTGCTGTCCTAATATAAACAAACCGAACAATCGGGTTTTTACCAAGTTGGTTGAAGGTTAACCCCGATGTACGAGCGGTTTACATCAACGATAACCACTCGCTGAAATCGCTTTCTAAAATGCATAGGTCATAAAGCATCAAATCCTGGTTTTTGGGACTCAGGTATATTTCAAATCCATACTTTATTGACTGTATATGGTTTATTTGACCTTGTCCATTATTGAATCTAAATTATTTACATCTTGTACGAAGTAATAATCATAAAAAATCCATATCGAAATACACCTTTTGATTTTTTCGAAATCAAGTCTCACTATTTTTGGAATTCTGCGCTTGCGCGCGTGTGTGTGTGTGTGAAAGAGAGAGAAGATGCTTTATGTGGTTTCGCTCCTATTTTGGTAAAGAATATTCAAACCAGAAGTCGGTTACTTTAGTCGGTTTTTGCTGTTTACGCAATATTAACGAATAATACGTATAAGAAAGTGTAAAACACTGGATATTTTGCTTTTTTTTTTGCACTTTAACAATCATATACTCCACACGTGTAGTAATCAAATGAAGCAACCGCGGTGAATCATTAGTGTTTGGTTGCGTTGTATGTATGTAGAAAGGAGAAATTATTATTTGGCTTTCGGCCATTTTAATTATTCTGTAATTTAATTGTAATATACTAGGACGTTATTTGATTCGCGGTGTATCATCATACGTAGAGTTTCTCATCATTTCGCTTCTTATCTTGATGCATTTTCAGGTGCCTTTGTACAACTTAATCTACTTTTAATTTTTTTTTTATTACCCACAGACCATTGCCTCCTCGTGTATAGTAATTTTTATCTCGATTTGTATCGCTGCATAAATTTTATAAGAGTAATTGATATTGTTTTTTTTTTGTCAAACTATTTATTTGCTCAACAATCGTAGAAACAAATATCAAAATTTACTTTTTAATATATATTTTTGAGAAACTTATCTTTTTCAAGCTTAATTAACAACAATTGTAAATTAAATTCTTGAAGTAGAAAAATATACTCAGTTCGTAAAATGTTGACAATAATATAATAATTAATTTAGGAAGCAGATAGATTTTTTTTTAGTAATTAGTATCCGTTTCTTACATTTCGCGCCACACCTTTTTTTCTTATGAAAACTTTCAATCGTCTTCAAAGAAAAATGTTGCGAAAAAATAAGATTTATCGTTAGAAAGTAATTCAGGGAATAAACAGCGGAATAAATATAAATTAACGCAGTGATCTTCACAATATTAATTTTCTTTGATTTCTAAATATTAGTTACGCGTCAGTTTGTAATTGCGTTTACTGTCACAAGTAACGAAATTATCTGTTACAATTTCACACACAAGTATGTGTACGAGTGCTCAATGACCTTTGGTATCTACTAAATATTTGTGAGATTTATTCAAGGTCGTTCGTAAATCCCTCCCCGATGTAGTTAGCCGCACGCTGCAACTTGCAGGCACGGTTATTTTATTGTGGAAAAACCATGACACTACCATTAAAAGTAGATGGCATTGTAGAGATAATTTTTGTTTTCGTCATTTTTAAACAGGGTGCCGAATTGTGAAAGCTTCTTTCGTTGATTATAGTTTAGTTTGAAAAACTTGAGCTCGGGGATTGTTAAGTGTGTTTGATATTAAAATGTCAATAGTAATACGATGAATCGAACTAAAAGTATCGTGCATTCATCTACAGAACGTTGTTACGCCCATAATCCAGTTTATGGGTTTGCGAGTTCAATGGTATTTAGATTTTATGGGAAACTGTGTAAAACGTCCTATAGAAAATATCATGCCTCGATTGTTATCTTTATGGGGTTTCGCTCAAGGCGAACGCGAAATTTTCAACTGATTTACATTCAAAACGACTTACATATTTTATTGGTCGTTTTGTTATTATGGATGAAATCTTATCGGCACTATAAACGCATACAGATGAATTACAAATTTGTGCCGTCCTAATTGAATTGTAATATTAAAATATTCGCATGTTTGTAATTCTATGAACATATAAATAATTGATACACCGTTAATAATTATATAGTCTAGTTGATTATTTGAAATTAATAATCACATTAAATGCAATTAGTTTTATTTTGCTAATACATGCACACGATTATTCACGTGCTCTTTATTGTTTAATTTAACTATAGCATCATAAACAAATTTAATCTACGATCAATTTGTATTGATACAACTGGTAGTTAATAAATATTAGATTAAAATTGAGTAGTGTAACTAAATATCGATTTATTCATTTGCGATTTTCTACCAATTACGTTTGTTGTGCAGTGATAATATTTGCAGTTTTCGCGTAAAACGATAGTTGATAGGTCAATAAAAGAGTGTTTGGTTTATGATGTGAAAATTATATAGCACTTTACTGCGTTTAACGTCACGTTACGACGTACGCATTAAAATTGTGAAACTACAATGCATTCTAAATCTTTTCCTAGTTGCAAAGATGACGAAATGTTTGTTTTACAATTTCCACAAATAAATATAATTCTAGAACCTAAAATGAATTTATTAAATGACTGGCAAACCTAGTGAATCATAATATAAATTCAATATATAATATAGAATTCCGTTGATTATGAATTATGAGCTCGTCAAGGTCGTTTATTATCACAAATAATTTTCAATGAATTTGATCAACAATTACATTTGACGCCATACGATAATGAACATTACATAATTTGTATAGTAAACTACATAATGTATAGAGTAATCTATTGCGCACAGGATATAAATAATAATTTACATAGGGTAATTACCATAAAAATAATCACGTAAAATAAACTTTATACACATTGCGTCGTCCGTGGCTATCATAGCAAAACAATTTATTTATAAATTCGGAGCATCCGGTCGGTCTGTCGGCAGATAATATATTTTATATTCTCACGATCGTATTCTGATTGTTAATTAACGTTTACCGTTGCATTAGCACAGTTATCTAGAAAAGAATTATTTATTTTCATTTTGGTTTGTGCATATGTATGCAATCATTCTCTTTTTATTATAAAACTTTTTAGAGCATCCTAAGTATCTAGTCGCTTGGTCAGTAGCTCGTAAGAGCAAATTTGTCGCTTCTTCTTCTCTAAATCAATCGAATATATTTCCACCAAATTTGGTATACGTTATTTATAGGTACACAATTTGTGCTATTCGCATTTTTAATCGACTAGGATTTTTATTTCTGGAGTTATACAACTCCAAAAAAGACTGAAGGCAAAATTTACGCATTTGTTTTTGTATTTATTGATTTTTAAGTTGATGTTTTTTTAAAATATATTTTACATAAAATAATTGTGTTTGGTAAACAAGGAAATTTTAAACTAGATGGAATTTAGTTCATAAACCCAAGGACAAAATCAACATATTCATCACAAATTGTAAGTGTAGTAATTTACGTTTGACAGTTTCATCATTGACATCTATGATTTTCCGTCACGTCGACTCGTATTATGTATTCGTTCGTTTTTTTTATGTGTATGTATGTATGTGGTAGTTGCTATTTGGGTGAGAAACTCGCATTAAAAATATGTGGTTTGTCGGCGCGCTCATTTGAGATGGAATCTCTGACAAAGTGTCTCCCATAACGCCGACGCGACACACGCTTTCAAGGTCTGTTTATAGCCGGGCTCGTACAGTGACAGCGATTTTAACTGGGTGTTCCGATATTTGGCATCCGACTCAAACACAATTGTGGGTGTCTATTATGAAATTCTTTTACCTTCTAACTAGCTAATTTCCATATAAAGACATACCGACCTAAACATTTCTAAATACCTAATTTGTATAAACATTTACCAAATACCAATCGCATATCAAATAATTTCGCCAAAAAAACAAATTTTCGAAAAGCAAATATTTAAAAGTATAAAGAATGTGCCTGAAGTACTAAATTATTTTCTTATATAATTTTTAATTATTCTAAAGGTCAATTTATAGTATATGGAATAAATATACATAAATTCATAGTTTTTGCAACGCACGCAACGTACCCGTTCGCAGCGTAAATTATTTTCACTTTCTGCACAGTGTTCGTTACATATTCGCAACGCAGGATAAAATGTCACTAAATATGTCAAAAATTTGTCTATTTTAACTCGAAACAAATACAACTAACTTTCAAACGGATTAAATTGAATTAGTAAAATGTTAAGCTCCTAGAAATGGAAATGCAACGCATAATATGAGCTAGCAGTAAACAGAAAATTAAAACAAACCAATCCTGGCTTATAACGAAAGTGCTGAGCTTGTATTAACTTTACTATCATTTGTTTAGGGTGCAGTGATTCGTGATTTAGTGCAAAATTCATTTAACTTTACGTGTATGCAATCTAGACGTATGCGTAACGTACTACCGTTCACACAGGATTTCCCTCGTTAAAGCAATTGAGTACGGGATTCACAGCGCACGAGTATTTATAGTAAAATGAAAATACTACAGATCTTTAAAACGATAATGAAAATTTTAAGTTTTAGTATGTTTTAAATTCGATTTTGTTAGGCACTCGATTAAACGGCCTTTATACAACTGTAGTCAGCATTGTGAAAAATTGCGATTTAATTACAATTTATAAAGTAATTGAATACAAAAGTGTAATAACCTTTTGTTATATAATCCATCTTGTGTTGCCTTTGTGCAAAATGCATCTGCTTGTGAACGCCTTGTAGCGGCAATGAACTGCGTTTCTGGCGCCTAACGTGGCATTTTTTTCGAAATCTTCGAACCATAAAAACACCGTTCTCGATATCGTATTCCTATTATATTCGTCGTTTCCGTTTCGCGTGGAACGTGAGAAAATATGCTTACATGCATTTTGCATGCTCAATTTCTATATCTTTCCAGAAAACCCTACATATTTTAATTACATTTCACTCAATTTGTACATATTTACGTCAACAAACACTTAAATACGGTCCATTCTCAAATATATGTTTCACTAAGCAAAAAATGCCACTAAACGATTAATTTAAAAATGCATTTTTCGAGTTACGAATCATCTGGTTTAATAGAATGAAGTTATTTCTTGTAAATTTTTTTTTGTAATCACTACCTAAAAACATGTTACGCATTAGACGATTAACCTTGAGCTCAATCATTATAAAGTGAGGCAACTTTTAAAAATGAACTAATACCTTTATCAGGTAATAAAAACAGTTTTAACAACATGTAAATTTATATTTCTTTATATCATATATGTTGTTTCACATTCAGACTGCACTGTGTGTGCTATGTTGGTAAATTAATCAAATATATTGAACACTTTACGTAAAAAACATTGTGCAAATTTGTTTAATTTATTATTATTAATTTGCGATTATAGTAGTAGGCGTAGGACAATATCCGATATCATCAAATTATATTCTCGTTATTTAAACGTTTTTAATTCACACCTTTTATGTAATAATAATGAAAAACGGTTTATATTGCAATTAATACCCGGTTATTTATTGCAGTTTTATCAGCAATTAATATTTTTATTACTACGATATAACTTAATTCTATTACGAAGTAAATGAACCTATATCTATACTATAAGTGGCGATTGATTTTATGAATAAAATATAATTAAAAAAATTGTTTACTCTAATTTAGAAGGATTATAGACATTTTGAGGTGTTTTTAATGAAACATTTCTTTTATTTTCAGGTAAATACCTTTTTCCATTTTTGGGTTTTCGGTTGAGAGAAATCGGAAAATCGGAATTTCAAAAAGAGTGAGTTATTTCATTTCTTCTTTTAAGAGATTATTAAAATTTATTAAGAAAATTATAAGCGTTAAAAAAATTATCAAAAAAACATTCACCGTTTTATTAATATTTAAACATTTACGAAAATTCAAATATAATATTTATTATAATTTTATTTATTTACGAATGTAAATGTTTGCTGTGTAGGTAATTGCATGTGTTCGTTTTCGTGTTTAGAAATACATAATCAATTGTACTTTCTTTTTAATTAAAATTCTCGAATGGTGGTCCTAACAAATATCAAATCCCTAGCATGTTATAACTTCTAAATAAAATTTAAAAAACATCCTTTTGTCACGCACTGGTTTACCGATTGTACCGTCTAACCCAGTTATCTGGCGAATTGGTGTATTTTGGCGAAAAAAAAAAAAACACGCCACAGAAACATGCAATAACCCACCAAACTTTAGTCATTTAACTTTGTGCATAAGCGAAAGGCACTCCCAGTCGACCAGTGCATTATTGCGACCAAAAATCGCTCACAAATCGACTATGGGTTACTTAACTGAGCGCTTGTATGGAGAAAGGCATAATACGGATTGGTTAATTCGCCATATCCGGAAGTACCACCAGATTTTTCAACATTGTACACTATTGACTGAATAATATCTAAACCGTCACGAATAATCTTGTTTCCATAAGAAACAATCAGTTTATGCTTTACACGATCACTGCATATGTTTTTTCATTATATTTAACAAACAAAACGAAAATGTCAGCTGAGTCAGCCAATTCAACCAATATACAATAATAACTTATCTAATAGTGCCACAATTTGTGCTAATTTTCGTGAAATAAACCAGAATATACTATAAAACCTACATTAACTAACAGGGCAACTCGGAATAGCTTAAATCGCGTTATGCGCAGACGAGACAAAAGGGACCAGATTATAAATAGCATCTATATATATATAGCAACTTCTGCGCACATCAAGGTCTACACTATTGAGACTAACTTATAAGATAAAAATTCATAACAAGTTTTATTTCATATTACAACTATTTGCTATTATATGCAAAACTATTTCGATTTTCATTCAAACTATAATATCTAGAATTTAAATATATTAATGCGAAAAAGGTGTCTAAATTCCACGACGTATAATTTTCGTTTGTTTGTAAATCCAACGACAACTTTCAACAAATTTATTTGCATTGAATATGTACCGTTGCCAATTTTCTGGCATACACACCAGGAATCATAAAAAAGAAATTATTTCGATACTAATTCATGCAGGAAATAGTTCGCATGATGAAATCACTTCATAAATAATGTATTTATTCTCATACTCGGCAAAGATTGCGCAAAAATATTGTTTGATAATAAAAGCGTATATAGGGTTTTCTATCTTTGTTGCACATTTCAAATGTGCCTGACAGGGTGCAATTAGCGAACTCTTAGACGATAATTATATTAATTACGGACGAAACGAACAATTTTCATAATTAAAATTATTGCAATCGTAGACGCATATTAACAAAATCTTCTCGATCGATTTAGGATAGATTTCTCTCATTTTTATAATATATTCCAAAATTGTGACCACAACCAATCTTTTTTCGTGATTACGACATATTTAGTCATGCGCAGTAACCACTTAATTCACCTATTTAATTATAAGCAATATACGGTGGATTTTACAAAAAAAAAATGCAATTTCCGACTGTTTATCTCTATATTTTCTATTTACAAATACAATTGATTATTTATCTTTAAAATATCGAAAGATGGTGCGAAAGATCGAGTGTTTTAGATAATAAATAAGTTATTATCTATAAACTGTCTATACGAAATTTGATCTATAAATCATAAAAATTCGCGCACGCCTTGTAACTTACTGGTTAGATGCTCTTTGTGGTATACCACTTGCCTTGCGGTGATTCTAACGAATTTGTGTTGAAATCTCAAATGAACGTGTTCCACTTGGTGCGATTTTGAATTTTTGACCTAGACCTATTTGAGTATAAGTAGCCAGCATACAAAGCTCGTACTTATATCATTGACTTTGCTTGTTATATTACAAATGTATGCTAACATTTCTTTTGTATTTCCATAGATAAATAACTTGAAAGTGGCGTGATTTTTACACCTCAAGGTCACTCATTTATTGTATCTAGTGACTGATATGTTTGCAAATTAGTGAAATGTGTACATTTACATGTAGTATCCAGTTAAATGTTTGCTAGTGATGAACATTGTTGTGTAAATAACACTTGTATTACTATTTTTATCTCGTTACTAACCAGCATTTAATTTCATTCGATTGCCAGTAATCTTTACCGTGATTCATGATTCATGCAGCTTTTACTACCACTTGGCGAAATATGATTTATTTATCTATCCAATGGTAGTAATATTATTTGGATTAATTCGTTTATAATCTTTAAGATCCTGTTGTAAGAGTGATGTTTAATTTTATATAAAATTGAGGAAATAATATTGCCATAATAAATAAATTTAATGAACTCTTCCCATAAACGATTCATATACATCTGGAATTTCGATAATTATCGGGAAATAGCAAATTTATATTATATAATTTAGACTCTAACGGAAGTTATTTTAGTATAAACCAAATAAATCACAATTTATTTGGGATTGTTGAGTAAATTCAGGTAGCCAGGTGTAAATCGTATGCCCCTGTGTCTATTTTTAAATATAGTATTACCAAAGTAGCGCGTGGGTGCCGGACATTGTATTTTACAATGCGCCTTGCCTACCTGTAAACAACTTACCACCTGCCTTCGTACCTCCTGGTACAGATGTCACTGATTTTAAATATTTCTAATGCAAACTCTTGTTTCGACCCAACTGCTCCATATTTCTTGCAATTTTATATTTACACAACTACGAATTTAATTGTCCTATTTTTCGCTAACAAAAATCTGTTACGGCAACTAATTGCTATAATATTCTAGTTGTTCCTCAAAATTAATTGCCGCAACAGACTTTTATTAGTGAGATACGGAACTATGAAATTCTTAGTTATTGTAAGTAAATCACATGTGTCGATGACGAAGGGTGTGCTGTCGCATCTGTTACGACTATAAAATTGAAACATAAACATATTAGGGTTTGTATTTTAAATATATATGGAGTACATATAAAAGTATTGTGCGTTGAAATTTTGATGAGTTGTGTGTTGGATGTAAGAGGGAATTGAATAATTTAGTTTTGATTTGAAGAAGCGATCGACATTCTCTTATTTATACCAGATTCTAATCTGTTATTCTGGCCGTGATCAAAACGTATAGATTTGATAGTATAACGTGCATATACTGTTTGATTTTGTGGTCGAATCGTGAACAAACCATTGATTGGTCAGTCGACTTTGTGGTTTGTTGTATATACGCTGGAAACAAGTTCGACCAACTTTCTCTCCGTGTCAAGAAATTTCAATGAGCGCTCTGTGTCTGGTGTTCGTCGTTCGTTCATTGATATAATAACAACACAGTCCGCTATTATACCTATCCATAGTGTGAACTACTGAATACACAATTCTAACAACAAACACCGCGTCATTTTCTAACCAACAGAGACTATCACACATGATTCAATTTCCTTTTAATAGGATTCTAAACACAATTTATTTTCGAATATCAAGAAAATAATCACTATATCATACAGAGTATATTCCATCCAGAATGAAACAACATATTGCTTTTAAATCTAATTACATTTAATTTCAATAAAAACATTAGATTTTTTATCAAATATTTTACTAGATCAAAACTTATACCCCATCTTCTTACATAAATAACTTAAATCCATTCACATCTTGACAATCTTTGCCCATTTGATTTACTATCCTTACAAACTTCTTTCGCTTCGTTCAAATTCTTCTATCTTCATTACCATGCATTTCACCCACGTAAATAATCGTCAATCTCTCATTTGACATTCTTTTAACATATTACATTATGATCCAGAACTAATAATCAGTGTTGGGGTGTTTAGAATGGATTACATTTCGAAATTTTTGTATTGAAGTGAAAGCCTAGTATTATATTTGCAATGTGTTAAAATAACAAAACTCGTGTTAGCAAGTCGGAAACAACCCCCCGAAATCTGACTTACATCCCCTTTTAAAATACGCTGTCCATTCCAGCGATCCAAATATATAATTTCTCGCAACCAACGTTGTATTGCTTTAATATAACACAGGCGCTGAATTTACGACTGGTCCAATCGGGGTGGGGTGGAGAAACGAGTTCGTAAGATTTCAACGATAAATTATTAAACGTCGAGTATAGTAGGGGGAACAACATGAACTTTAAAAAGCCTGCCCCCGATTGCATTGAATAATTATATAGGTTTCATTTAAAAGAATGGTTTGGTTCCTGGTATACAAACGATTTCAAATTGTAGAGGATTTCTCGATATTTGTTTTTAGTAAGCTTCATTAATATTGAACAAAGGAATACAATTATAATGTCGCGTATTGTTTTTCTTAAATAAGCTTTTATTTTTAAAAGTAACTCCGATCATTTTCCATAAATATAAATATTTCATATATTTTGATCAAATGAACATACGTTCTATTTTCATATCGAATTTTGTATCTATTTTTAGAAATTAGTAATTGACACATCGCTAGTGAATTGTCTATAACTCTACTAACATAGTTTTATTAAGAATGTTCCTAATAAATAACAGATACGCTAAATCTTTTATGCAACGTGAAAAAATAATAACTACCGACAGATTGTAATTGTCTATGTATACAATTACTGTTAACTTGACTTGAATTAAGTTGAGTTTTGTTTGTGTCATTGTTATTGCTATATACGCGCGTTTGCGTTTCCTTGCACTTGAGATATTTTATAATTGACTATTATATATGTGTATATGTGCAGTTGCTTGACATATTCTATATAATTATCCTGATTTTTTTTTATTCTTTGTTTAAGTTTTTCTGTTTAAATGAAGGTAAACGACTTGCAATCTTTATTATACGTCTGATACGTTTTAATAAAATTCGTTCGATGTTCAAGCTGCTTTATAATAGCTCATTTAGTTACTTAAAGTAAGGAAGTGATTTAATGGCGTATAGAAATAAACTTTAATATGTTATAGATGGTTATTTTCTATAAGTTATTTCGTTAAATAGAAAATTGATACAAATATAATATAATAATAATATATAATAAAAATTAGATGAAATATATTTATTTGTTTTACAATTTTATTGTTATTATATTAATAATTGTGA
The DNA here is from genome assembly GCA_944738965.1 of Nebria brevicollis. NCBI lineage: Eukaryota > Metazoa > Arthropoda > Insecta > Coleoptera > Carabidae > Nebria > Nebria brevicollis. Next base: position 17,406,231 of record OX122897.1, read on the forward strand.
ATTTATCAAATCAGCGATTTTAAGAAACAAATTTTCTGTTTCTTATTTCGTATAAGATGGTGTACCTGTTTGGAATTAACACTTGCGTATTAATTTAAAATTTACAATACGGTTAATTTTTTTTTTTTTTGCACAATTCAATCTAAAGTTTCCCAGCGTAATTTTTCCAATTTTGTAATTTATTCTTGCGTCCATTGTATGCAACCGGTGACCTCAATCAAGTACTTTCTTTTTGTCGATTTTATGGGATTTGCTCGTTTTTTTAACCGGTGTTATAAAAAAAAAACGAAAATAAAATCAGTTTTAACAGTAATTTAATACTAATTTTATATTGGTTACGGTTGACTTAATATCGCTTTTGGTTTCTTTTACCATTATGGTGTTATATTTTTTATGTATTTAGCGCAGAGTCTATATTTTCGTTTTATTAAAATTATTTTCTTTTGTTGGCTCATTTAAAAATAATAAAGGTCAATAAAATTTTTTTTTTTTAATATGTGTCTAATTAAAATCATACATACAATTAGAGTTGGATTAAATTTAAAATAGAATAAAATATTTAGACTCGTAATGGGATTGCAAATATTTCTGTTTTTCCAAATCGTGTCCGATCGGTAATTTATTGCAACGTTTAAGTAAGCCGAGTTGCTTCAAGTATCAGTGCCGAAACAGTGATAAATTTAAAGAATTGTTTGTTTATTCTTACATGTTAAGCATAACCTATTCAAACTATAAATCATGTATAATAACTACCATTGCGGTTACGTATACATAATAAGTTGTTACGTTGGCTGTGTTTACGTTAACTGCGTTACAGATACAATCGCACGTGACTTGTAGAACGTAAGCACGTATCGCGTTATGCTCTCAGCATCACTATTCTGTACCATACTTTAGCACTATTTAAATTTATTTATGTCTAACTATATTTTCTAAACTAATTGATTGTAAGGTAATGAACTAAACTAATACACCCGTTGCTCTCTAACGACAGCTTACATTTAGATCTATTCATGCTCATTTGTATCTAACTTCAAGGCATAGCTTCGCTTTTGTTGTATTTTGAAAGCATAACTACATATAATATTATCATTTCCGTTGTTCTTCAATCATATTATCTAATTGCATCAAATTAAAATGGCACAATGTTTATTAATCATCACTATTTCACCCTTTGCACAGTTGCTATTAATGAAACATCTACAGTGGCCTTTCTTCCACTTCCGGTTTGATTATTTTTATAAAAAATAAAAGACTTTCTTGCCAGCCATATACAAATATCAAGTTTAAATTTTTATTGTTCTACCTTCAACAGTTTTGGCTGTAAAGTGTTTACACACACACACACACACACACACACACACACACATACTGAAACTCGATTCAGGGAAGGTCAAATGATGTAGTTAAAATATTGAGTATGAGAAAATAAAAAGGGCGCGTGAGTTCATGTGCTAGTATTTTTTAATGATATATTTAATACAGGCTTTAAATTTAAAGTGGTACACTATTAAATCGTACTTAAACATACAGAGGTATAGAAGCAAAATATTGTCCATCATAACCATTAACAGTTGTCTATAAAAGGCTTGAAAACATCTCTAGAATCATTATACAATTTATAATCGCGTACCATGAACTAGATACCTTACAATCACGAATAACGAACGTATTACGTTACAGAAAAGGTTTACTCTACTTTTTTAATACCAAAAACAAATGTTTTCACAGCCTACTGTTTATTATTGGCTTACGCAACACACGCATGCGTGATTTCCAGCATGTGCGTGCGCAACATATTTCATACAACCTAATTAAACTAAGTTGTGATGTAGCTAGGTTTTACTGTAAGAACGTAATTAGCTATGTAATTAAATAATTAACATTTTAAACGTACCGCTGGTTGATTTAACAAATAAATAAATTTGTAATTGACAATGCGATGTTTAGTTAGGTATTTACTGATTTTCACATATGATAACCTTGGGAGATATCTTTTATGTAACTGTATTTAACACTTAAAGCTTAAGTATTCGGTTGTTTGTATAAGCACAATTTTTTTTGTACATTTCACCGTAAAAGAAACTATTAGCTACCGATGCATGTTTATGTTATAATATTTAATGTTTTACTTGGATATTATGTAAAAAGAATACGTATAGATATATGTAGTACATTTATTGCTTGTAATTATGAATAATTTCAATTAAAACCGCACTGTTGTATTGGCGTGCTGTACTAACGATTATATGAAAATATGATTAGACATAGTAAATTACAATAATAGGTTGTATGTAATTTAAGTATACTCAGAGGAAAAGAGTTAATTTCAAGTAAGTGTAGCAAATGTAATAACTCTGTAATTATCACGTAACTGCCTCCATTCTTTTATACTCAATTATAATAAATATAAATCAATAAGTGGAGCAAGAAAAACGTCGTCACAATCATATTTACGTATTTGTTTATTGATTAAGGATTCTGACGTAATTTTTTGAACAAATATGTTACGAATTGCTAAATAACGAAAACAAATTTTAATTTTTGGAGCGAGTTTTTGACAAACATGTTGTGTGTGACATACATTTTTATTTGTTTGTTTATTGTTAATGCTAACGGTTGTTTGTATTTTAAATTGTTTCAATAAATACTAACAAATCGAGATTTTCTTAAACAATTAAGCGGACGACAATTTTTTTTTTTTAAGAGAAGAATGTTTGGAAAGTTAAAGTCACACATTCGTATTATCTTTCACCGATTGATGAAATTTTATTGGTAACATTTTACAAATTACATAAACTTCTAAAAAAATTCACACCGAATAAAAATTTGTTCTTTTTAATTTATTACTATGAATGCCAATAATTATTTAATCATTGGCTTAACATTTAAAATAAACCCAATCCGCCTACACAATCAGCTTTCTTCTTTCGTTGGTTGGTCAGTTCGCGTACAGGTTTGAACAAGTCCTGCGAACAGCGCACGCAAGCGCACTCGTTTGAAAATGAAAGTGTCACGACTTGGACGATGACGAGCACTTGGCTAACTGTTCAAAAAACTGTGGTTTTATACATTTTGTCCCAACGCCAGCAAACATTTTGTGGAATGCGTAATATTTATCTTTGATATTGTTAGTTTGTCGCTTAATTAAAATTCTTAAAAGTCAAACAAAATCTAATTTTATAGAAAATTAAAAAGTTCTTCATGCACAACTCATAATTTATTATTTAGCTTTAAATTTTAATTTAGTACATTAGTATTTTCCTATATCATAATTTAGGATATTAAAAATACTAAAACTCGGAATCGGAGTCGTAATTTGCTATTGTGGTTCTCTTAAGCTTAATTTTTAATTGATATTGTCGCATATTTTTTAAATGCCATTGGTGAAATTCGCAGTACTTATGAATTCAATTTAAAAGTTCCAAATTCAACCACACGATTCGGTAGCTTTGTACATAACGTCTATTTATACTAATTTAGTCTGGTCGCGTTTGTGCGTTGGATGATGACGAAAAATACAACACCGCTCCAAATAACATGCAAGACCACCATTATAATTCCTGCAATTTTTAATCTACCAACGTAATTATGGCCTTCCGACGTGCAATTAAAACTCGTATCAAAATTACAATAAAAAAAAAGAAATTTTGCCAACACAAACTTAAAAGAAAAACAAAAATGTTTTATGAAAATTAACAGACACTCCTGATTGCGTAGTTACACTTAGTTCTATACTTAAGTGATTCTTATCATTAACCGAGGTTTTATTTTTAATATAATCACAAAGTATCTGAGTCTCATTTCCTTGATTTTTCGTTATCAAGGTGAACTGAATTGTTAAAATATAATATTGAAAATAAATATAATTGGACCTAAATCATACACAACAAAATATTTCGCCAATATCACTATTTACTTCTAAACGTCAAGGTTTCACCATTAGTCCTCTTTGCAATATACATTAGAATGACGTCAGTGGCATGTAGCTTCATTTATCAATAGTGTCGACACAATGCCAAAAAATAAGTTGCACATCATTTTCTCTCAACGTATCCATTCGTTTTATTACACTTGTTGTCATTATGCCTCAATTACTTAAGTAACTATTTGGTTTGAATATAATAGCTTTACCAGCACTTGATATTTTTTGCTTTTATCTTGAACATGAAAAGCAATTTGATAACGCTTGAACAACACAAACAAATCATAACTACAAATTTTGGCTTTAGAGAAGTTACAACTGATAATCAGTGCTTCAAAGCAAACTAAAAGCACTAACAATTATGCTAACTACACTCTACAATTTACCGTATGACAGTCATTCTGCTCAATTATAATTAAAATTTGATAAATTACGCTTTAAAGAAAAATAAATGCGTTAAATATATTTAAATTACATAACAAAAAGTCGTTTGCTCTGTCACTCGTAAGACTAAATTTTGTCACTCCTTCTTCTCTGAAGATACTAAACGAATTGACTTCAAATTTGCTATGTGTAATTTATAAGTATATAATTCGTGCCACTAGTATTTTAAACCCACTAGGTCTTTTAATTTAGAAGTTATAGGTCCTCAAAATAAGCATTGATTTGAGTAAATGATTGAAAATCTCAATGTTTGTTTTAAGTAAAATTATATTTAACTTGTGTCATATTACATATTACCAGAAATAAAAACAACCATAAAAGCAAATATTATATATGCATATACTTTTCGTGATAGATATCAATAAATGAATACGTGCATCATTTGGTTTTATATTCGATTCGTTTAGAAATGAATAATTCATTTTCCAACTGTGACTGGTTCAAAATCTTATAATCACATGTTGGATTTCACTTGAGCTACGCGATCGAGATTTCTAAAAGAACTTAGTGAAAACTGATGATTACCTGATGACATTGAATCTTATCATTATGGCTATCATGTCTGTCGATTTCGACAAAGCTGACCACTAGAAAACAATCACCACGAAAACAATTTTAACGAATTACACCGTACAAAACATTTGAATAAATATAGAAATCTTTTAATGCATCATTATGTATTTTGTAGTATGTTTTACGCGACCTTTTTCATAATTTAAATATCAAATTTAATTAATTGAAAAACCATATATTCATTCGGAAACGATGTCTAGTTTACAATTTTCCCTTATTAAATAGACTGTACAGTATAATTTAAACAATAACAAGATATTATGCATAAAGAACATTTTATATTTCCCACATAAAGCAATTCTATGAAAAATCAATGCATCATAGTTGTGCTAGCAATAAATAATCAAGTAATATTTTCGCGTGCAGCTTACAACATAACTTGACATAGATATGTGGTTACAAATGCTCAGTGTTTGAAATATAGATGAAGTGAATCAATAACCGACGTACGTACACGTTTATAACTGTAATTGAATATTTTAATCGTTCCGTCAAAAATCAAAGTTAGACTTGTATTTATCCAATTTTTTCAACGGAATACTTCAATTGCTTTTCTCATAGACGGTTTATTTCGATTATAATATCAAATTGTTCACTATTACAATCCTGTCTTCAAGTAAATTTCAATCTATAATAGGTCATAATATCGACCTTTGAAATTTCACATTGAACTTCTGTTCAAACAGCGGTCATATTTAAATTTCGTCACTAAATCGTATTGTCAAACAGTTTAAAATTATCATAGAAGTGAAATAGTTTTTGTTTCACTTTTATATAATATATTTGTCTTCCGTTTGGTGTCTTGTTAAGTTAAATTTGTTTAGTGTTTCCGTTTTATATATATATTTAATTAATTAGCATATACGCTGAGATTTTCTTTTAAAATAAACGTTATTAAATAGAAAATTCAAACAATTTTACAGTTTGAATGAAATATCACAATATAGATTCCCATTTGATGGGATTACGAGTGGTGTTATGATTATTTCATAATTTTTGTCTAACAAATAATGGTTGTGCTTAATTTTAATGCGAGATTTTTTGTTTTACATATATTAAATTTATATTCACTATTTACTGTATTATATCCAGGTATGTGAGTATGTGTAACCTTGGTATACTTTTTTATCTTTAAATGTCAAGGTATTTAAGTACTTCTACACTAATAAGTATTGTCGCTTTTAATATCGAGATTACTTCAAATATATAATTTTAATGTCTCTACGACATGATGATTAGGTTTTCGAATTATGAATTATAATTATGCTTAGCATTTACATAGGTAATTAGAAAATTGGCTTCGCTTGGAAATATACAGGAAATCTAGATATATGTTAAATTATAGAAATAATTACCAACCGTTTGATTTTATTTTCAATCATTAATTTCGTTGTTCTCAAAAGCGATGTGTTATTTGATAAATAAACACTATTTCATTCGATTTGAATTATGTATCGTAATTATGATTTGTAGATTTGTAATTTATAAATAAATTATAATTTGAATTTTCTGATTGCTTGTTAGTAATTATGCAAAACATTTCTAATCGAATAACACATATTTCCAAAACAAATTCAAATGAGAGTTCTACCAATTTTTTCATCTTGAATCTATTTATTTTGTTTAATATAATTTTTTGAAAGTTTTATTTTATTTTACAATTTCTGTGAAAATTACTTAAAACTGTATACCATATTTTTTACAAAAAAAAGTTATTTGATAATAACAAGCTTATTATTTGCGACATTTTAATGATTTAATTAGTAAATTGGTCTATATTTGGCTGCAAATCTCTAATTACTTGTCGTAATGTAGATATACAAAAGTAATTACACCATTTCAGCGATCTTGTTTTTTTTGTGGCATCAAATAACTTTAAGAATCTTAAATTATACTTTGTCGTTGTTTTAATTATGATCAGCAACTTACCCTGAATTCCTACAATCTGTAATTATTATTGATTTACAGTTATCGCAACCCATTTATTCATTGTGGTTCAATTGCAATTTTTTTTAAATCTATTGAAAGTGTTATTTGTAATGTATACTAATTAGTGTTTCGTTATTTTGTGCCACCTTGGGATTAAATGGGTTAAATGATAAAAATCAGTAACAAAATTTATTTTTAATAAACTTTTGTAAAACAAAATGAACAAAACTCAATTTTATTGAATGATAATCCATTAAATTCATTATTATAGTTATAAATAATTTATTTTTAGTCTTGAAATGATAATTATTCGCATTTTAATTATAAATGGCGTCATCGCTTTACAGTATCTGCATAATTTACAATAGATCAGTATCGGCAATGAATAAAAATAGAATTTTGCTGTTTGGCAATTTATATTATATTTGTTTAAAATTTAAATTATTTATCAACTTGTCGCACTTTTATATTAATACATACTAATTATAGAAATGTATTTAATATTCAAGTACAAGTGTATCCTATTTACTCATTGATAGCGTAAGTACATTTGCAAAACATGCTATCTGATTTATTAGATATTCTATTTTAATTACAGTACAGGTTTGTATGGTGACATATGGTAAACGAATAGGATACTTTTGACAATACTGTGCATGCGACCGTTGCAATCTGAATATTATTGTGCAATTGTGTAGCGCACAAGTGTTCATTAATTAATTGTGAGATAGTTATTTAATTTTGATTTATTTTGACACCGTGATACATAGTATACACACTGGTTTTGTGTATAAGGTTAGCAAATGTACACTTGAGCGTAAATGGCATCAAAGGCAAATATTCTTGAACTTTTCGATGGATTTTGTTGATAAAAGTATATCTGTAGAACCTGTTTTAAAAGTGAAATTTATTGATAAAATGGTTGAGATTTTGTATTCTGTTTATTGCCTTCACAGTGTTTTACTTTTGTTTTATGCCTTTTTTTCTTTTTAATACGACGTAATAAATTAAGTATTGATATCATAAAAATTCTTGAGAAATACACCTTTTTACCTTCCTTATATATTTTAATTTAAAAATATATTCTGAAGTGTTTTTATCATTCTCAAAATTTAAATTGTATTTTAATTTTATTAATATGGGATTTTAGAGTGGTTTTACAGTACAACTATAATACAAATTAACTTCGAGAATTTACAGTTTTTACATAACGTGTAACATTCCCGCTGTTCAACAGTTAGAACATGACGACCTTCATGTGACATTATTACTTTTACCATACTTCTAAAACTAAAATACCATATTAAATAAGTGGCGTGATACGAAATATATTTCTAAATTAGATACTTGGAATATTTAATAAACAATATAAACTATAATTGGAGCAACATTCGGACATTTTCAAAATTCTCACAGAAACCTACTAAATGTCTAAATCTACTAAATTATCTTTTTATTAACATTGCTACTAAATTACAAGAAGAAAACAGGATATTCCATTTATTATATTTATTTTATTACATCAACAATTTTTACTTAAAAGCCTATTCGTATTTGTTGTTTTTTGGTCTTGACTAATATCTTTTGACCTCTAATTCGTTTACCAAAACCAAAAAACACTTCCGTTCACCACTGAATTTACTATTTGGTAATATTTCGCCGTTTTGGTCCTTATTTACGAATAGCAAGAAAATTCGTTTCCCTTTTGTGTTAATTGGACTTTTCTACCCTTGATTGACAATTTCTGAATTGTTGAAGCTTGTCAAACGTATATTGTCATATTCTGATTGACCGTGTGTAATTAATATAATAATGTCGAATGGGTATGTCATGATAGATATTACACAACACAGTGATTTGAAATGTGCGCATACGCACAATAAAACGCGCGGGTATTTGTAATTTACATTTAATTATAATGTAGTCCAGATTTCTGTTATTGATAATAAATAATGGTGTATGTGAGTTTGATTTTTTTTTGCATAAGGTATATGTGTTTGGGAGTGTGTCACGGTTTGTCAACAAACGCGTATAGATTGACAGTTAAATCTTTATTAGAATCAATTTCGATTGCCAGTAATTAATGTGTCAATGTGACTTGAAAACATGTTAGAATTTTTGAAATTTATTACTAGTTTATAGATAATAATTTAAAACAAAATGTAATCGACTGTTTTGTGGTGCTTATGTAATTGAAAATTGTATTACATGTGCAAATAAATTTTTCGAATTTTGCGTTTCGATGATAACCTACATGTATATAAAAAGGTTACTGCGTAGTATACGATTTCATTATGATTGTTATAAGATGTACGGTCGGTGGAGAGGCGGTGTGCTACCGTGGTGTTGTGCGTGCCCATTCGGTCAACCGTGGCTGGTGGCCGCCGGCTTGAGCTCAACTTCGGAGTGAAGCTCGACCTTGGCTCACGTTGTCTGGACCGGACATCGCACACATACACGCGCGATCCAATGATGTCTGTAATAGGTGTGTCCGGCCATCTATGTATGTGTTGCACTCACGTGCAATGCTGCTGATGTTGTAGCACAAAACCAGTGATATACATATGTGTTGCATGATTTTATTTATTTATAAGTGGAAATTTACCTATCTTTCGACACCATCGGTCTCCCATGGTCTATATTTATATTATTGACGAGTTTGTATGTTGTTGTATCGATATTGTTTTTATGCCCACGCACGCAATTTTACCTCGTCCTATGTAATTTAGCAGAGATTTAGTGTTTGTTTGCATATTTTGTCTGTAACGTTCTCAAATTCATCGCCCTGATTCTGAAAATATATGGTAGCATGTTGTCACTCGCTCGTTAGTCGTAAGACCATATTTTGTCGCCTCTTCTTCTTTGAAGGTATAGGTTCGATTTCAGCCAAATTCAGCACATATATTGTATAGGTGCTCGATTAGATCCGTTCGCATTTTAAATCCAATCCATGCCATATTTTAGAAGATAATGGTCCTTTACTCAATTTCACATAAAATTCCAATGTATTTAAAGTCGTTTAAGCAATCAATATAATTTTTAAGAAAAATTAATTTTCCGATATTTTGACTAATATATGTGACAGTTTCAGTTTAACTTTGGTAATTTGAATTATAGTGCAAATAGTGTTTATTAAAACAGAAATTCGCCATGCCAAATTTTTGGAATTGACGCAGTCAATGCTTGCTTTAAGAGCATTTTCATTTTAAGTGTAACATTTGTTAGAAATACAAAAAGGTATTTTATTTTCTGAGCATAAAACTTAAAAAAGTCATTTATGAATTCTAGGTCGACTTTCATGCACCAGGGTGGCATTTAGTTAATTGGCAACGCCAATTGTGTAGAAACTTATTTCAATTATAATTGTTACGATAGATAAATATTGTTATTTTAGTTACGAAATAATATACGATTTGCAACTAATAACCGGATATGATTTTCTAATAATTGAATTCGAAAAAAAAGTGTTCAATTTTAAACGAAAACAAAAACATCGTGAAAGTTTTTAAGAATTTAGCAACTGATTAGAAATTTTTTTGATATAGAGAATGAAAGTATTCATCTATTGTTCATATAAAAAGAATTTCGATAATAACCACAAGATATATTCTTATTTCTAAACCACTGTTCAAGTATTTAAGGATATTAACATCACAATAACAAACAAAAATACCGTTTTATTTTCTGAAATATTCATTAAAATTTGCATGAATAAAATAATAATCAATAATTTACTGAATAGTCATTTTTACGTCAGCACATAAATTACGTTTATACAAATTTTTCATGAAATATGATATAACTAACATTTGAACTTTTCTCTATTCTCGTCGACCTACATTTTTTTTTTGACTAATTACGCGAGACGACAAAATACTAAGATATTTTTCTTTTTTTTGTTCTAGAACAAATTCAGCCAGAATCCAACAATACAGTTCCTAGGAAATGAAGGGGTAAGTCGTTTTTTTATTTTCCTTAGAATTCTACATCAATTCAATATTTCTCAACAATTGTTTTAAGAATTTTAATCCGTATATAAACAACTTGTAAAAAGAATTTTAAACAAGTTTTTTTGTATACAAATTGAAAAATTATATTAAACGGAGACGATTATTAAAATACTAATAAATATACTTTTTTCTCGCTATATTTATGAAACTCTTGCATTATTCCAATCAAATTTAATTTATTATTATATAAGCTCATAATTGTTTATTTTCTATAGACTTTTATTGAGTGAGTCTGTGACAGATATAGCATCTGTGTTTTTAGAAAAGTAGAAATTTGATTCAAATAAATAGCATTTACGATTTATTTGCGTTTTTTTCTAATTTAGAGTATTATTTTGAACAGATATACATTATTAAATGGAATATGATTTCTAATAGATATTAAGTGGTACCCTTTTTTTCTAAGTCATTCATGCAGTTAATGATGAAATTATTTTAGTAAAAGTAAAATGCATTCACGGCTCCTTTCACTTATTATATATAAACCTACCTACCTACAGCGCTCAGTCACATTTTGCGTTTGACATTATAAACACACATATATACCATTATTTTTAATTTACTGCAACGCAGTTATTATGCAGGGTGTTAAAATCAAAAGTCACTCATAAATTTATTCGAATCATTCTAAATATTACGTAACAAGTTTATTTTGTACAAAACACCCATAGCAAAGCATATGCAAAGTCTTGCACTAATCTTTCTTATACGTATTAGGTATATTTTGTTTAGATATATTTTATTTATGACAAGAAATGTTACATTATTTGAGGCTATTTTATTTTTACTGTAAGTTCAGCCGTTTCGGCGTTATTGCAAAAATCACAAAAAAGGGCTAGAGTAAACATGCACTTCTGTAAATTCAAACACCAATCAAAAAAAATCTGCAGTGTCATGCACCGAACTTTCTTATACGCATATGGGTTAAACCACATCGTAGTTACATTATTTTTCTAATTTATAATATTTGTTCTAACCTTTAGATCGCTTTAATACTAAATATACATCTTAGAATAAATATTAAATGTCAAACTTCAAATTATTTAAGTCTATTTTGTTAAACAATTGACAGGCACAGATGATACGATTTAAGTAACAATATATATAATAAGCAGAAATATATTTTGAAACCAGTACTTTTTTTGGAAAAAAGATTCTGACAAAAGTTGTGCTAAATATAAATATCATTAATTTTTGTTCACAAAAATTTTCTGTAACTGTAACCATTTTTGAGTAATTGCAGAAACTGCAAAAAATGACTAGAGTAAACATGAACTTCCGGTCGGAATATTGTTTTCAAAAATAGGAGGTTTTCGTGCCAGGCACATACAAATCTTAAGTTTAAAATTTCATAATTTTCCCTTTAGCCGTTTGGGCTGTAGAGCGCTCACACACACACACACACACACAGACACACACACACAGACACACACACACAAACACACACGCGCGCGCGCGCGCGCGCGCGCACACACACACACACACACACACACACACACACACACACACACACACACACACACACACACACACACACACACACACGGACGTCATTCCAAAAATAGTTGGAATCGATTCAGGGAAGGTCAAAACGTATATTTCCGTTAAAATCTCGAGTTCGAAATTTTTCATGATTACAATACTTATACTGCGTATAAGAAAGTAAAAAATAAATAAATAATATGTACAACGAGCTACTTGTTGGTATTATATATATATATATTATACTTACTTATACTGCGTATAAGAAAGTAAAAAAAACAGACTCGATTCAGGGAAGGTTAAAATTTGAATTTCTCTTAAAATCACTAGATCGATTGATTTATACAAATTTAATATCAATTGTGACTTGTATATTATTTATGAATCACGAAAATATTAAAGTAGAGTTTAAAAAAAACTATTTCTACATGATACAGAGCGCTTATTCAACAAAAATGTAATTATTAAATAGTTAATGCAATGATTGCGTCATTTTTTGACTTCTATACTATATTATACTACTTATAAAAAATCGTCAATTTAGAATTCATTTGACACAAACCCAAATAAAAGTGTTAAAAGTTCATGAGCCACATCAAATAAACACTAAATTATACTCAACCATAACGGTATATAGTGTTCGATAAGTTCACTGGTTGGTTGATGGGTCTCTTTGTAATATGCACGGACTGGTATTATATCTGCATCTGGTAACGCAAGGGCCCTGCCTCACGAATACTCCGCATAACTAGCATATCGGATACATGTTTCATGTTGTCGACACGACCCGACCCGAACATCATTCTAGATTATTTACCTAGCCTGCCTACAACAATTTTGTGACCAAACAAAGGTGTCTGTTTCATCTGAATGCAAGTAAAGTAAATGTTACTATATGAATAAATTGAACATCGAAGAATTCCATTCGTATGTAAATTATACACAATTTATCAATCACATCAAATTAAAATTTATTTTAAAAAAAACCCAACACTATAGTCAGGAATATATTTAATCGTATTAAACCATCAACAATTGTAAATATCTACAGTTCATAATTATAGTAGAATTTATATCTTATTTTTGCTAAATGCCAAGGTAGGCAAATATAATTTTCTAGAATATCGTATTCGTCAGGGATAGATAAATATCTAGACATTTATATCAAAAAATTGTTATTTCGTAATAATTTCACATTCAAACTGGGAACAGTCGCATTTATATTCGTCAAATTACGCTTTTCCGCATTGAGTTAACAAAATTAGTCGATTAAATTATATATTTATTTTCATTCCATTGTACGTTTTTTTTAGCAACGATTTGCTAAAAAAATAGTCAAACCTTGATCTTGCTATTTAAATATCTAAAATAGTTATGTAGACAAGCAATTATTAGTGCGTTGATAAGTCATCTTTACGTTTTTTTTTTTAAGAAATACATTAAAAACATAATAATTGTTTCCCTTTCTGGAACAACAGATTATTTTGAGTGACGGCTCGTGTGACATCATGTATGCAAATGCAACTAAATAGTGATTCATAATTCTAGCAAATCGTGTACTGTCGTAATTAGTATGCACGTGGTATGCCAATATAGTAATTTGCCATTACGGACAGACATTACAGTTGTTTTTACTATAAATTTGTTGTGATTCGTTGTACAAGTGATCAATAAATTTGTGAATGGGCTTATAAATTATAGTAGAGTTAGTATTGTTATCGTGAACGAAATCAAAACAAACGAAATTCCATCGTTAAATCTATATCAAAAATGTTTAATTGCAATTTAATTAAACTTCCTTAAAATAACAATACTATAACTTATAATACATGAAAATGTTATGCGTTATTACACCTTTAAAAAAATAAATAATATAGGATATGTAGTACTAATAAGTGTACATGTCAGATATACCGCGTAGATATATAAAATACACCTACCACAATTCTATGGTTGACGAAACCAAGGTTGATCGAGGTTAAAACAGCTTGCCAAATTACAAAATGACCTTCGTAGAATTGTGTATTTATTAACTGGTCGTAGACAGCAAGCGTATATATACAAACGCTTTTAAAACAATTAAATATTAGCTACAATGTACCACTTTTTAAATATATAGCCATTAACAGTTTTTATTTCGATTGCGGAATCAAATAACGTCTTTTACCATCGAAATAAAATTGTATACATATTTATTTCTTACTGCTCAAACGTTTTATTATAAATTATATTTTCACATAAAAAGATTAAAAATACAACATAACTAAACAATAAAATAAAACCAGAATCATAAAATTTGACAATATAAAGTGTAAACACTTTAATGTTTTACTGCATATGTGTATAGGCGGCCCGGAATAGCTTGAAGTACAATATGCGCTGAAGAAGAGTAATCTGCCGTATATTATAAAAAACACAAAAAAAAAAATAGTACTGGTGGCTATAGTCTTCTGCGTCCACTACAAGCTATTCCGAGTAGCCTATATGTATGCATTTAATTAAAATCGTAGAGGGACAACTATTATTAAAAGTTTAAGACGCTCATTTGTTTATAATGTATTTATTTATTAAGTATTTGGAATATTAGGTCGCATCCGTATGTACTCGGATTATCTAATATAACAAAGGCTATTTTTAAATATAGGTAATGTATATTTAGGTTATTTGAGTGTTTAGTGTGTAGGTGTTATTTGTTTCGCGTTAAATAGGCGTAAAGTAATAGCGTTGCGAAGATCGGGAAACCCCACAGTTCTTTATTAAATTCATTACGTCGTGACGCTTGCAATGACGTCAGTGAATCTAACATTTAAAGAAACTACCGTTGACATTATGGGTAGATTTTTTTTTATTAAAGAAAGACTCCATCTTTCGTTAGGGATTTGATTAATAAGGTGTCCAAACATTTTTTAGCGATCGGAATATATTTCACGTTTCGATGACTTTTCAAGGTTTTAACCGGCATTAAAATTTATTGTTTTTGTTTCTACAGAAAAAGAAAATAACCCATTTATATCTTATACAATTTCTGACAATTACGAAGAAATATAATTTTCTCGGAAGTTTACTTTGAACTTATATTTAACATTTTTTACCGAGAATTAAATACAGAATGTATGTGTCGAAAGATTTATGTTTTACCGATATTTAATAAATAATAAAATCTAATAGACTATTTCATGTTTGAAATTATTCTATCTGCAGTAATTAGCAATTAAGTGACATATTAAAATATCATTATATTCGATCTGGGTGTGTGTCTCTAATGCATGAATTTAGCAACTAGTTACCAACTGATCTGAAGTTGGCGTGATAGGCTTGAACCAGCCATTGCTAGGTGGCGGCATGAAATAAAAATATATCCTTGAATTAGTTCACTGCTCTGATTAGGGCTACCTAATTATATAAATGCCATTTGTAGACCCCTAAACATTAAAATATAAGCCAATTTTGATAATACACTGTTAAACAATTCAAACTATAGACTACACAAAAAACATGTTTGTTTACTCTAGATTTTAAATTGTTTCTAAACTATTGCTTTATTGAAGTCTTTATAGACTTGAACGATAGAATAAAAGTTAAATATTATGTTCTGTTTATATATATGAAATGTTAACAATTAATAATGATGTTATATGAAATGTTCAACAATTCTATGAGCAAATAAACACATTAGTGCAAAATGTAATCTGGCAATCTGAGTGTTATTGGTGTGTTGGGCGCCGTGCCATTATAAATCATGCTAATATTGTACAGGGTGCGGACTAGGTCTAACAATGTAACTATTGTTCTGTTCTATTTGTCACTGTGGAATTTATTAAACGCGAAACTGCGGCATTGTTCTAACTAAACTGTCTTTATTTATGATTTATACCATCTTTTCATTTTACCATCATATTTATATTCTTATTATAAGTGTATTCTCAAAAGGTTTTGATGAAAGCTTGCCGAGTTCGTAAAGTATAAATCAGTTTATAATAACGTGGTTATTTCGGAAAGAGCAAGAAATAAATGCTTGTTGAAAAAGTCATCAAGCTGTCAACAAATTCAGGTCAAATTGAAAGTAAAATCTTAATTATTAATTACATACAATTAATAGCAGTCATACATCATTATCAGCGCGATTTAGAGATGTTGGAGCTTTATAATTTCGCGTTTTGCCAATTTCGTAACAAAATCACCAGATTAGATTACCATCAGGGAGGAAATGATAGCCAATGCAGTGAAACAAGTAACCTTTTGTGCCACATAAATGTCTTCGTATTCTTTTATTGGTTCTAATTGAAGGCTTTCCATAATATGGACTGTTATTATCGTTTCTGATTTTAATTTATGAGTGGCTATTTTAATTTGAATCATTAGAGATTTACTTGGAGGGTTGAAAGAACCAATAAATACAGCTTGCGAATTCATTTTGATTTATTATTAAATCAACATTCTCAAAATTAAATATTTACGAATAAATTGTCTTAACATAAACAATTGCGTTATCAATTTTGGTTGTTGTGTGTTTGTGGTTTTGACGAATTTCCAGGAAATGAAGTTACTTATCTTTATTTTTCAAAATATATCTTTGGTGACATATAACATATGATGATTTTTTTTGTTTTGGTGCCGTTGACAAGTTCCGGATATTTTATCATCGACCGTATACAATCATAATACACATATGGATTTCTTAAAGTATATAGGTATATAGCAGGGTAAAATATATGTATCTATATGGTGTATCATGTGTCCTTTTGTACGGTCCCCAGATAATTTCTTGTCGTCTTTGTAACAGGACATAGTCACGCTAGTAATTCGCTTTTTTGCGCGTGTGTTTGTGTTGTCTTTTGATGTCATGTTGTTCAATTTACGCTTTCGTGCAATCTGAAAGAATCCCCTAGCTCTTTCATCTTGAAATGAAATTATTTTCCACGTAGCGAAATATTAAATTAAAAGTACTTCATTTATTTTATAATTATTTTAAAATTGCCTCTATTACGCTACTAATATATTACACATGAAATTAAGGCCTTAACATACTAGCTGATATTATATTTAAAAACTGTTGGTGCGTTTAAGTTTTAAGTTAACAATTTTCATTTCTGAAATTCAATATTATATATCCTTTCAACCCTATTACAAATTGTTTTGTATTTCGTTTCCGGTAGAGAAATGTGTAGTGTTTGAGTGCTGTCAGCAACAATAACTCGTTGGTCAACCGTCAGCCTTAGGTCACTTGGGCAAACATCGTTCGTTATTGCTTTTGGTTTGAAACCAAACGGAAGACCAACTTGTATTATTTGCGCTTATCGCTCAAGATACCATCATGACCTGTCACTTATCTGATTTTACTTCCTGTCCCTATTTAAGAATTCTTATGTTTTACAATTCCGAGTGTTACGTAAAATAAATAAAATATATAATAAATTACATATAACGAACAGAGTTAGGAATTGCTTCACAAAATGTTTCATTTGGCAGGTGGACGAATTGTATAAACCGATTTAAAAGATATATAAATACCTTCACCAATAAATAATCGTAAAAAGACATAGCTGTGCGTGTGTGTGTGTAGGGGAAATGTGTATATGTGGTATAAATTATAATAGTATGAGAGCAGTGTAATAAATTTTCGTACATTGGGTAGTTTCACGTATTTTCAATTCCAAGATAACGTATTTCGGATTCTACACGAAACTTCATAAATGTGATTTATTATTCTTACTATTGTTGGAAGAGATTCCCTACCTACATCTACCTATCTTTTATATATGTCTTCTTTTTTTTTTTTCGCTTTTCTAGTATCTTTTCAGTTCATGGAAAAGTTTATGCGTTGAAATGTTATCATTTGAAATCGATAAGTCAGGGCATGCTTTTATCATGTTGTCAAGACCAGGTTAACGATCTTTTTTGACTACAACACATTTATATATTTCCGTAAATATATAAGCTACAATAACCAAAATATATGGAACATGATCACAAACATTTATAAACAATACATTTAAATGAATGTTATTATTGGTATTAAAAAAATACATTTATAATAATATACATAATTAATTCTCAATTAACTGTAAAAGTTTCACAGTTAGACTTATAGATTTAGCTTATTTTATATTATATTTTTGAATCATATTCTATTGATTTAAATTGATTAGGTATGTAAAGAAGTGAAATTTCTAAAATAAATCTCAAAAAGCGTATATTTTACAACAATTTAATTTTTATACATATTTGCGTATAAATAAATAAAAATGTGACTAAACATATGGACAATTTAAAATAATTGATTCGTATATGGTTCCGTATGGGGACGTAATAATTTCCCCCAGAAGAGTTATACGTCGTGGAGGAAATTGGGTACAATTAAATAAAAATGTGTAGACAATTTAAAATAATTGGTTACGTATGGCGACGTAAAAATCACCCTCGGAAGAGTACTGAATCCTCATAATTATATCGCCTATCCAAATAATTTGTGGAGAAAATTAATTACCAGAAGATGTGAGGGTCTGGAACCCCTTTTAATTTTCGCGCCTATCCTACTATTAATAAAATCCTCTACTCGTATACAAAATGTACGACGGATCCTATTGTGTGGCGACGAATCAATACTTTGCCAAGTATACCCACATTATATGTGTACATGACTTTACCACGACTAGGTATAACGTATAAGGTATCTAGTATAATTAAAGTGCATTGTCTATGCGGTAGTCTGGAAGTCGTCTGTGTACGTAGAAAGGACGAGGAAAATCATTACTAAACCGAGAACCTAGAAATTTCCAATTCTGAGCACTGGTTTCATTTGTGTCATAACCCTTCCTGTTTCAGATAGAATCTCGGTTAATTTCGTACTGGTTCAAAACAAACGGGATTCCTCATCATCCCTTATACTAGTTCGGTTAAAACTTGTTCTTTGTTCATAAACCCATGAGTTTCGCAATTTACGAAATGTGTTCTATTGTAATTGTATCACTAAGAACAGCTTTGTCAAATATTGTAAACAGGTAGAGTTGCTTTAATGATACGGGTTTGACCACAGTATCTACCAATATCGGTCGATTGGGTGACGTAACTATTAACTATACAGTAGCTCGATTGCATGTTGGGTTTGCTAGCAAGTTGTAAAAGTACTCATTATGATTCGCATGATTAACTATTATTTATAACTATTATAAATTTATTTTTATTACGATAGTCATAAACATTTCGGAGTGCTTCTAAATCAAACTATTTTTATTTACCATACAAACAATGGTAATTTATCAATTTTTTTCCATTATTACATAAATCGTATCAAGTATGCATGTCAATTAGGAATTTTACATTTAATATCTATTGTAAGAAATATGTTTACAATTAGTGAAAAAGTATTTCAAAGATTGGTAAAATATTCTTAAATCGAATTTTCTGTATGAGTTGTATTCTATGGCTTTTGTGTTGGGATTTGTTTAAATTGATAGTTAGACAAAGACAGCACTAGTCCACTTTAATAATCATTACAGTTTTGCAATCGGTACACTTGATATTCGCATGGTCTTTTTAATGTGCGGTGTTGGGAACCTTCGATATTGTAGAGACCTTTCACTGGCTCAACTGAAGCTATAGTTAAAACCAAAAACATTACCACTTTATATATTCTGTACTTCTTGTATAATAGTAGTTTCATTTAGTAGTCAATTTTATACCACAAAGACTGAATTATTGCATTTATTTGCATTTTTTATATTCTTATTCACGATTTAATTATTCATAAAAAGATACTTCGCCATTGCGACACTAAAAATTGTATTTGCTGAAGTCTATTTGGGTAATTTTATAGAAATACTACAAGAATACTTAAAATCTAATCCAGAAATATGTAAAATTAGCTACATATTTTATATATCTTTATATATGTATATATATAAATAATAAACATACGATGTTTAATAATTTACATAGAATAACGACAAGGTTGACTTTGAAATACAATAATGAAATTGAAAGGTGGCTACAAGGACACTAATTTGACAAAGCCGCACTAGAGCGGGGCTATGGAAAGATTGGAAAATAAAAATATTATACCACGAAATATTCAATATCGATTTAATTAAATGTGTTTTAAATTTGGGTTGTCAGGTGACACCTGACATCAGGCAAAATAGATTTCCGTTACATTTCCCTTCGTGCTATCAAGTCAATTCCCTATAACGGATATCCGAGTTCATTGCCATCTATATTCAACTCTCAAAGCTCTACTGGTGATTACTAACATTTGGAGACTATTTTTTTACGCGACTTAATCAAATCAAATACAAGCTTAACCAATTGAGAAAAAAACTTTTTTTGTAATAAATTCCAAACTCCAGAAATATAAATTCCAAACACGACAAACAGTTATATATTCCGAATTTACGATGTAGGAAATTGAATTAATATGAGGAATAAATGTTACACGTTTAGAGCAATTGCTATTTTATTAAAACAAATAAATAATTAATGGACAATCGCTAAATGTCATAATACTTTCAGTACTTAGTAACAACGAATAGATAGAAATTACTTTACACAATTCATCTCGCACATAATAAATTCCAAATGCTAATCACTTTGTTTACAATTATAATAATTATAAATCACAATTTCGATCGCCGTCACTGTTGTGTGCTGCAGGCGTCATGTGATGCTGCGAAAAGATCGCTCAACTAAATTGCATGTTGTATTATCGTTAAATCTTTGCAGAAATGTCACACTGTTCGCACTTATTGAACATCATTAGCGTTATAATCCCTATCAATTGATTAGTTTTACATTTTTCATTAGTTTCAATTACGTATACATTTTATAATTGCGAGTTTCAAATTAATTCTCTGCGATCGTTGCTAATCTTACGATAATTATATTAAACTCGTCTTTATCTAATAGATACTTAAATTAGCAAAAACGTCTATATTTGATTAGCAACCAACACTTCATTAACGCTAAAGTAATTTAATTAATTCTTAATTATGGAAAACATTAAATTCAAAATTTACCTATTAGTTTTATCTAATCATATTTAACATACAAAATAATATTAAATACCGAAAGAGCAATATAGTTACGTGTTTGTAGATTTATTCAGCTTGTTGACTTTTCTTTGTCTCTATAAGTATACATCTCTGGCCTAGTGTAATCACTCAGTTTCTATTGTTTATGGCATTGTGAGTGAGGGTGGTTTCTCTTTTTCTGTCACTCATTTTGTTTCATTTAGCCTGCCCCCTGTCAATTTCATTTTATTGATTTTGTGTTATTCCTGTGCGTGCATACATTGCCATATAGATTGATAATAAATGTATTTTGCTCGTAAATTGTATTTTGAACTAAATACATATTTTGACTTTATTAGTGCAACATCATGATACGTTCATTTTTTAAGCAATGTCACAAATATTTGTAACACAAACGAATTAACAATTATATTACAAGGAATTATGTTTTTCTAGGTAAAAGGTAGATTAAAATCTTGAAACGGAAGCTTTAAAATTCAAATTACGGTTTAAAATTTTTTTTTTTTTTTAATTTTATGGACTTTAAAAGAGCCTTTTAGGCATAATGAGAAACAATTCAAAATATGTGTTTCCCTTATTTTTGAAAGGCAAAGTGATATTTCTAGCATAGTTTTAGTAAATATGGAATAAATTCAGATATGTTTGAGTTCCGTGGTTTATAAATTCGCGAAAGAACAAACCTAATACGAACAAGCCGAAAACAAACGAGTGAAGGTGTGGCACTAGTACGATTTGCAAGAGGAACAAAGCGACAAACTCATGAACAAGCTTACAACTAACTATATTATATATAGATAATCACGTCATCAAAATTACTATATGGGAGTTTCAAGCAAAGTTAACCTGGGGTATGTGCAAAATTCAACTTGACGTACATTCCCAAGTATGTTTAGTTACATAATAATGAATTTAATTAAAGTTTGTCGCGGCAATGCAGATTTCCAGTGTATGCTCATATGTATGCATTTAGCACTAGAGCTGTTGCTACTTTATAGTACACTAGTTGTAACCTTTTGAACTTGCTTTGAAAATTTCTTGCATAATTTCCACTGTCTCTGAATATGTAAAAGTCTTATCGCGATTCAAATCTACAACAATTTACAGCTGAGTTCATACGTGAATTATTTAAACGTTACGAGACGCATGAAAAATTATCATATCAGTAAATTTGAGTTTTGTATAGGCAGTACTAAAAATTATCTATAACTTTTGCGCATTGTTAAATATGTTAATATTTTTTTTATCCATATGTGCATTAGAAAGGATGATAGTTACGTATGTTTATCAAATGCCAAAATAGTCATTTATTACTACAAATTTCACACTTATTTTAATTTCTATGAATTGATTTGCAATTAGAAGCTAAACAAAACATTTTTTATTGAATACTGAATCTACAGATGTATATGATTGTCTATGATATATTTTTCCTGCCTAAAGTGTAGTTAATTATTTTTTTAAAAAAAGTCATTATTTAGTGTAGTTGAAATTTAATAAAATTGTTGTATATACTTTGCCAACCTGTCGCCTATCTTAAATAGGCACATTGTGCTCGACGACAGCGACAATAACGCCATGGCGTCATAGTGTCGCGTCTGTTGTACTTTTTGCAAAACTCAGTTAACATACGCGAATCATAGAACCAATCCCTTTTCCGTTGCTTCTCATCCCTAGGGAAGTGACGAGCTTCGAATCGGGATAACGCTTCAGTGACTTTCACTCCATATCGCATATACAGGACGTCTCAAATAACACGATATATCTCGTAGCATTTGAACGACGGAATATGTTTGATAAAAAGCTAATTCCAATTGAATTTCGTTTGCACAAACATTTTTAACTAAACCACACAGTTTTTGAGATCTACAAAGAACATTTCTTTCTTGGCCTCTACCTAAAAGAGTAATGATACTAAAATAGTTATCCGAAAACTCGTCCGTTTCGCACCGTCATCTAGTTCCGTCATAGTGGTTAAACATCGTACTACTCACTCATGATAAATTGAAACATGGAATTATATTTGCATATTAATAAAATAAAAACTAATATATTTGTAAGTCATGGTTTAGAATAATGATTTAATAAAGGTTACATATATGCCAAAGTACAGTGTAAGATAATTTTTTTATCTCGTACGTATTCTCGGATTCTAAAAATTCAATCGAGTAAATTTATTTCACATCGCCTTGATACCAAAAATGTATATACTATCTCATATACTTGGTAACTTATTAGTCGTTCGTTCGCTCGTTTGTCGTAAGACCTAAATTTGTCGCCTCTTCTCCTCTGAAGTTACTGAATCGATTTCAGCCAAATTTGGCACACTTATTGTGTAGGTGCTCGATTGAATCCACTCGCTTTTTCAATTCAATCAGTAGTGTACTTCAGGAGATTTTAAGCTCTCAATAAATGGCGGGGTTTAAAAAGCAATTTTTGAACAAATTTTTAATTATAGTGCATGATATTTGACATGCCAAATTTCAACAGTTCGCTGAATTTACTTTCTATAATACTCGAGATGTAAATAAAGATCTCTAGTAAATATATTTTAATTAAGTCGCTTTAATGAATATTGTGATCTTGTGTACTCTCGAAATGCATCTTTTGATAACATCCGGGAAATCACAGATAAAATGCTCGTTTAGTATTCGATAAAATGAAAATGAAGTAACATTTATATAAATATTTAAACAGGAAAACCGCAAAAATACGCTTGATTAAATTTTGTACACAACTTTCTAAGCTTGCATTTACCAGTTGTCGCCCGAGAAATATCCGATTGGATTGATTCATGTACGCCATATGTTGCGTTTAAAACGTTTACTTATATTAAGTAAAGCGTTCGAAGAAATTTGTTTACAACCGCAAACAGATGAACACCAAGATGACGGAACGAAAGGCGATAGACAGAGGGGAAAAACGCCGATTAATTACTTTCTCACACTGGGAGACTATTTTGGTCGTGTAATTTGTAAGGGTGCGACCAGTACAGCCCACGTTCCAGTAAAGCAGAGAATAATATAGAAAGACGTCAAGACACATCGGATTCTGAGGATTCCCCAGTTGCACGGGGTTAACAACTCTACACCGAAGCCGAATACAATACAACCAACTTTACCGCATATACAGCATGTTCCAAAAACGAAAACTTAAATAGTGATACTCAACAATAAAGAGCTATTTATAGTTAATTTAACGAATGAATTTTTTCATTTCTGAGAATAACAGGCGACCAAATCTCTTATGATGAAATAAAATACGAAGTTTACTGATTTAAGTTCGTCGTTTTTGAATATGTTTTTATTTTTTTAATAAATTTTGAAAGACGCAATCGTTTGTTTCGGTTTATGAATCAATCTGTTTGAGTTATTCCTGAAATACATTACGTGCGCGCGTCCTTGACGATGGAATACAAAAACCGAAAAACCACTTGTTCAGTACGGAGACGTCGCCTGTTTGTGTCGTAAAATGCCGCAGACCTAGCGCGCAACACACCCATTCGCCGCTCCGATCAATGTTACGCCGTTACGCGCGACTCACTTCCAACCAACTCAACTCAACGCACCACAAAAATTAATATTATATTCATATATCTGTCTTACGGCCGACAGTTTTATTTGATCTAGTATTGTATCTATATAGCAACGTCCTACCTCGAAATTGTATTTTTAGCTTTTTGGCCACGTCAAATTTATAATATTTATGTTATCAGTATTTAGACTACGTTATAAATAAATTTAGTTTATTCAACAATTATCTACCAATAACAAATATTGTTAATCATAAATTTTGAAATGAATCTTGAGCTTATTTATGAATCGATTTTGACCAATTGATTTTACATTTCTTATATATTTAGCGTTTAAAATACGTTAAATTAATTGCGAATCAAAAATGTATGGAATCTATAAAATATACTAATGTTTTTAGCAATGCATTATCTTTAATAATTTATTCGTTATAGAACTACAGTTTTTAAAACTAATTTTGCTTGCGCACGTGCGTGTGTGCCAAATGACAAAAAATTGGTAAAAGAGTGAAACATATAACATAGGCGTTGTTTAATTTACGTCATAGCATTGTAATGCTTTTTTAAGAGTGAAACGTATGTATGTATATAGGTATGTAGGTAGATGTATGTGTGTGTGTATGTGCAATTTTCGGACAACGGTTCTTGCGACCCACAGACAGTTTTCGCGTAGTGGTAACTGTGTTTCAATGCCAGGAAAATGAAATTATAACGGTATAAGAGAGGTGCTTCAGATGTAAGGTATTTATTGGTTGTTTATTTCGGATGCCACAACCGATGCGCGATGCGGTTAGGTGACTCATCGATAAGAATGTTACTTTGTTGTTACAAATATTACCAACATAACATATTATTCCTTTCCTCTATTTCTTACTTTGACCCTATAAGAACTACTAATAAAAATACAAAAAAAACTCTTTACATCCATTCATATCAATATACGGTGGAATCATCAGCAATTTAATTTTATTTGGAAAATTATCATATTTATAAACATACATTGCGAGCATGGTTATTTTCCCATTAAATTGGGGTGACAAGACACACTTATCATCCATTAACATGTTGAGAATCTTTCGCAATTCAAGCATCCTTAGAAATAAATTGTTGTGTAAATTATATTTATATGAGTTCTAGAGCATAAAAGATAAACTGTTGGTAAGAAATAAAAATGGTATAACCCGGATATCCTGTAAATTTCAGTAGTGTCAATTATTAATCAAAATCAATAATACCGAGTGAACCGCGTAATAGTATTAATAGCAATTAAACCTGATGGTGCTGACAACAACAGTGCTTGATTATTCATTTTGGCATAGAACACACATACAGACACACAGAGCCACAGACAAAGTGTAACTGCATGTGTTGTCATGCCATGTTATCAAACCAATAGTTATAATAGTAATGACAGGATATACACGTGTCACCGTGGGTTGACTAGCTTATGGCAGTGCTACAACCAGAACCGAACCAACATGCATATACTATAGAATTGTGGTTTCAATTACTTGCAAAATGGGTTGTTAGTGCTCATATATATCACGTATAATCATATCGGTAATTATCCAAGTCAATACGTATTAATTACCATACTATTTATTCCTTGTGTCTTTTACAAAAGCTACTTTTTTATTCTTCTTACATCGATAATTTTAACTAATGATGCGATTATATTTTTTATGCTTGATACATACATACATACTAATATTTATACATCTTCAATCGTGAGTGCCGCCACTCACTCGTATTTTTTTTTATATGCTTGTTTTTAACTAATGATGCAATTCTATAACTCTAATAAGAATTTATTGATTTGCAATTATTTGAAATACTTTCAGATTCTTATTACAGATTTTTTACTTTCTTGTAAAATATAATTGGTAATATGCGCAATATTTAATAAATATATGTTTAAAGGTTATATTATAATTGTGTGAGTTTCTATGAACGGAGAACACGAATATTTCGCCTAATTTGACGAAAAGTCAAGAACATTACTTATTCAAAACAATGGATCATTCATAGTATATATATATTTGCGCGATATCTCATCCGTGATTGGCCAAGATTTTTGTTTTGTTTTTCACGTTAAAGGTCACATAAAAAAAAATTTGTGTTTCGAAGAGACGCGCAATACATTTATAAACGCTCGACACTTGACAGGAAATAAAAGAAAAAAATATTTAAAACGAAATATGTTTAATATTAAGCAACACCGAATTTACATTGCGCTGTCAAGTCGTTCATTTGCGTAAACTGTAAAATAAGCGTGTAAAAGCTGAAAAATAAAAAAACAAATATACTACAATCAGGTACATGTTTACTTCGAGTAAATAGGGCGTATATGACATGATTCCAATCGCCCAAACACTTATATTACCTATTAGTACTGTATTGGTTGGAGTTTACTTGAATGTAGGATAGTTAACTGTTTATACATTATTAAGAATCATTCTTTAAGAATTTAATTAACTCTAAACCGAAATGAACTACGTGAACTTTTTAAAAAATTTTCTTTATATAATATATGATTTTGTAAAAAAATCAACTTTCTATCCGTCTTAATATTATAATAACTATTTTTCCAGAAATATCAGTTTCTTGTATTTATCAAAAAACAAAGATAATTCACGTAGTAGATTAAAATACTTCAAATTCCTTAGTATGTAGTAATGCTTATATAATTAGATTGAAATAAATTTATGTTTAAATTGTTATAAAATATTTTTTCGCAGGTATACAAAGATTGTTGTTCGTGAAGCTTAAGACTTATAAGTTTGTTTGTTTGTTTTGGATCTGTCATTTCTCAAACAACGTACTTTAACATCGGTTATTAATGTCAAACGATTGAGTCATCGCCTTTTACAGACTATAAATCATACACCGTGAAGGTGTCTATAATTAGAATATTTGTGAAATTTCTGCAAGCATTATACAATATTGAAATACTTTTGTTTAAATTTCTAGTCCATTTCGCGAGCTGGGAATCTAATTTTTATTGTTACATAACTTTTTAAATTGTATCTTTCTGAATGGAGACAAATTAGCACTCAAAATTTTAATTATACTTTTTCTATAAATAAAGCTTTTTCTAAACTCTTGATTTATTTTTTGTATTATAAAAGTTTCCAATATAATTGAAGAAATTAAATATCTTTCATTTTGTTTTAAAAAATCTTTCCAAAATATGATTAAACAAATTTTAAGTTCCACGAAATTTGAAATATAGTAAATTTTATCAAATATAAATTTATTTTTGTAATAAAAATAACAGTTAATTCTATTTTCGAACTTAATTTACATAACAAAGTAAATAACAGATAAAAAGGAATTATAACGTTATTTTTAGAACTAAATATAAATACATCCTATAGATGTTGATTTGGCGTACTACGTAAGAGCGTAAGCTCGTACTCAGCTAACCAAGGTTCAAATCCCGGTGAAGTCGGTTTTACCGATCTCTCAAAATTAACCAATTAACGTTTGCCGATGATGTACCATAATGGGATTGATTCAAAATGATATTTACACATTAAGTTTCGTCACTACCACTGAGGCAAATTGTTAATTCGATTAATTTTTCAATTAAAACCATTTCTTTATTAACCACATTTAAAAATATACGTGTAATTATTTCAAATGTGAATTATGATATCTTGATTATTACTTTGTTACTGAGCCCGTTAATAATTTATAATACGTTGATTAATGCTTAGAATATTGCCTTCTAAATGTTGTCCAATATTTGGAAAATTGAATACAAGGTTTTTTGAATGCAAAAGAAAAGAATTATCACTCAACAATATATAATTGGGTTCGAAGAGATTTTTTTTTTTTTGCAGTAAACTGATCCGTCTTTGACCTACTTCGTGTGAGTCAATGTTGATTGAGTTTTACGTGCACTGGAATCAGAATTTATTATTACTAACTGACCAATATTTACATAATTATACAGTGCAAATTGTTTGAGATATTATAAAATATTAATATAGGTATTATTTATTTTAAATGTAAGGTATTTTTACTTACAATTATCTCAAAGGTTGTATATAATATATATACCCCCTCGGGGGAGTTCTCAATTGAGTTGTTTTCAAAAACAACTATTGAACACAACAAATATTCAAATGAAAATAATTCACTCAATTAATACATATTTCATATACATATCAAATAAAATCTACAATATACAATATTTATATAAATATACAAATCTTTTAATTACATATTAATGTAAATCAATTTAAATCATTTTGTATTTAAAACGGATGATACATAAAAAATTATAAAGCATTTATAATACTAGCTACTAAATAAAAAGCTATAAAATTAATTGTGTAAAGCACACAAAATTTCAATTATGAATAAATTTCACGGGAAGCAACTGACTATAAAGACCGTTAATAAATTTTTCATATACGACCCTTGTATATAACCCATTATAAATTCGTACACAGGTGCATTACACGACACCAACATCCCGTTTAAGATAATTTATTCATGAAAAACCCATCAACCGACCTTATTTAAAACCCGCAGAAATCGATTCCAGCCTCATTGTTCTACAAATCAACACGTAAAACGATTCAATAATTAAACGAAAAAATGATTGTGCCTTCATCATTAATTACATTGCGCTGATAAATGGTTTAAATTACAATTATTTCAGTTTCCTTCATGACAAATACATTAATAAGTAAAATAATAAACACTAATATCTTTATAAGCACGCGCTTTTTCATACAAAAAATAAATATATGAAAAAGTATATAAGTAGGAAAAAACGCAAGAAATGTTTGTATACTAATTTGTTTTAAGTAAAGCTGTTCATTAACCTCATTGTCTGAATAATAAATGTATTATAACTTCGTTATGTTTTTTTGTTATGCCCTATAATTATTCATATGAATCGTTATTTATTTGTCAGGGAAGATAATTACTGGCTGACCACCCTAGCTTTTCGTTTCCTGTATATTTGTTATGAATTATGATAATGAATGCTAATTGCATCCAAATAAAAAAGTAACCGGCATTGATACGTGTAAAGAAAAACGTATTTTTTTCATTTTTTTCTTCAGATATATGGTTGACATATTTACATAACAGTAACAACGTTCTCTTGTTGTTACCATTTAAATATTGTCGCTTTTAATTAATTTTATGTTTTTTATAACTAGTTTAATTATTTATTAATGCCTAATATAAAACTTTCCATTGTTTATAGAAACAAAATAAATTAACTTTTAAATTTGTGACCATTGTCGTTTTTATTTAAATATTACTTAAAAAATAGTTACATAATTCTTTAATGGACGCTATATTTAATAAGATTTCCGAAATTTAGAACTGTGTCACATATTCCAACGATCGTTAAAACGATTGCCTATTTTGATATCCTAACATGTCAGCAACAGTCACTAAATTGTTGACAACTGTTGTAAATCAGTTCAAAATTGTGAAAATGTAGCATATTGTCAACATAAATAACGAAACTATTCAGAACAAAACGGTTTATGGGGATTGAGTAGCGCGAAAGAAAAGTTGTGAGCGCGAGGAATTTATGGGAATATTTTTATGTTTTTAATACTTTGCTCGTGTAAGAATAATAATCTCTGATTAAAATTAATCGTAGTGTAATGCGTCTAAATTCTAACGATGGGGATATTTAATGGTATTACGCCTCTGCTCTTAACGATTTACTGCGAACGCGTGTTTGAGCTGAAATAACAATAAAAATGACCATCGCCGCATAGTAGTAACTTTTCTTCTCGTTTCATTTAACGACTCATGCTGGATATCGCTTTCGTTTTGCACTTGGCAATAACCTCTCGCCGATGCCATGCCGTATACACCATGCCACGATGGTGAAATTATATGTTTTTTTATTCCGAAGATTTCCATTCCATAAGCTCCACAAATCACTAAATGACCAACATAAGCTCCGTTTTCTCTCTGCATGAATATGGGTTATTAAAAATTAAATACATTACATGTTGACAATTCTCTAATTTCCTGAATTTGTTGGTGTGAAAAACTGTGTTGAAATACCAGCCTTTGACCCGGCGAAATGTTACATACAACTTTCATTACATTGTCGCTTGTAACGCGTATAATTAATATTCATAACTCTGTACGTTTTTAAAGGAACAAAAACTTGTACTTTAGTGTAATTAAAACTACAATTCTGATTATCGCTCACACTTATTTATCTCGTGTAATTAATAAAGTTGTTTCAGTCAGATTCGATTTAATTAATTTATAATTATTAATGATTTTTGGTAAAATGATAAATGGTTTGCTGACGTTTTAATAATTATCTCATTTCAAAAATGGAGTTTTTAAGATAATAGCGTTTGTTTGTGTACAGAACACTAAGAGCAAATCTAGATTTTAATCACGAATCACTTTCTTAGATAAGTTTTTTTTAAAAGTTCATACGATGTCCATGACCTATGTATGGTATAGAATTGGACACATCACGTATTCCGAATAAATTTTCATGACATTAGATTATCCAAAACTTTCATAAACACACCGATTTGTATTCAGGCACAATCTAACATTATGATTTTTGCATTTACCAAAAAAAAAACAATCCTTCCGTATTTAACTTATGAAAAAATCTACTACATAACTATAATTTATATCAGTTGGAAACATTTTAGAAATGCCAGTTTCGAAAATTTGAATTCAGGAAATTAAAATAAACTCGATATTTAGCCATTTATTAGTTATGGAACATTTTTGAAATCTCGATTAAAATATATATATTTGTTTTATTATTTATTGGTATAAAATGTAATATTTCATATACAAACACAGATACCATTAGGTATATGAAAAAAAAACATTTTAATCCAGCGATAAACTTGCATACAGGGTAGATTATACTTGAAATACTTTTTGAAGTGTATTATCTCACCCTGTTGCACGCCATTTTGTTTTGATCAGGTCTTGTTTGTCATCGTATCACACGTTTAGCGTGCACTCGTGCATTTTATAATCCAATTAGCGCACAGAGTTATTAATACTTTAATGCTTCATTATATTTGTTACGTTTAAATGGCATTCGAACGCACCTGATATTTCTGAGAACGAAATATTGATTTTAAAATGACGTAGTTTGACCAAAAATATATATATATATATATTCTTATTTGCCAAATTCGAAACAGTTCGCCCCATAAAAGTGGCAATCTATCAAACCAAGTTACCAAGTCTTCACTTCCGTGCTTCCCTGGCGTTATTCCGGTATATAGTGCGGGGGCGGGTCAGGGCGTACAGATTGATTAAAACCCCACACAGACTGTAGGCGACCAACAAAATACGTTTTCCTTAATCTACTCGGAAGAAAAGAAAAGATGACCCAGCACAAATGCTATCAATAAAATTGATACTTAATCATTTGTTCAGTTCAGTTTTATTATATATTTTTTATTATTGTGAGAACAACCTAAGAAATAATTAAAGTTAGAATTTTTTATCGATAATGGCTTTTGTAAAACTTTAAAACACGTGTTTGTTTATTTGGTCAAATAAACAAATCGTATTTATTTTATAAATTTGTATTCAGGGCGATCTAAAGATAGCTTTTGAGGTAATTTTGAGAAAATTGTGATGATAAATATCTATTATTTTAATTTATTATGTTGTAGTTTGTTAGTTGAAGCAACCTGAAAGGCATATAGATTTTCATGGGAATCAATAAAAAGCATGTTACACAAAGAGAAGTGGGTGTTCCACTTGTGGGAACAGCAATTTTCCACCAATCTGGTTACGCGTCATATAAAAGCGATTCTATCATGAAAATAATGACAAAATATGTTACGCAACCAGCTTGTAAATAAAGGTTTTACGTAAAAGAATACGGTAAAGATAAAAGAAAAGCTATTGACCTCCAGTCTGTTCAATATAGAAACAGGAGTTTCCAAACGTTATATGTTTCGGTTTATGTGAAAATTCGTGTTTTTGTTCAATTTTATTTTGTTCCGTGCAACGCCAGCTGTGGTTGGGATTTGAAATTAAAACGTATTAATTGTAATAAAAATTGAGTTTGTCTTCTCTGAGCGTCAAGGTTAATATTGGTGTTTCGTTTATATAAATAGACCGGGATTCCTTTTTTTATTACACGTGGCTCCCCACTTAGAATTGCCACGATTCGCTCAACTCGGCAACATCACACGCGAACATATTTTCATATACCTTCCAGATATTCTTCTATAAATAATTCACTTTCTTTGAAGAGCTGCTCATGTTTCTGAAGCTATCTACTACAATATTGTAACTAAACCATAGGTATATATATATATATCAAAGTACTCAAATTGATATTCTTCTCCGAGACACTCTCTTTGAACTATATTCTCTATATAAGTAAATAGATTCTCTTCCAAAATTCATAGAGCTTATCAAACAATTTTAAACATCGTTTGCCAACTTAAACACACGAATATATATCACAAATCCTCTTTTAATAATTCCCTATTTCGGCAATTCTTTCACTTCGTATATTCATTCGCAAACTTATACATATATGCACAACTATTACGTATATGCTCGTAGTTTATATGTCCTCTATTTGATGTAAATTCGTTTATTTGATATATAGTTCATTTACAACATGGTCATCGGTCATGGCAGTGAAGTCTAGACTAGATTTGAACATCCCGGAAATAAATTTACAATCGACCGGTCAAACTGCCATAAATACCACAACAAAAGAGTATTTCTATAGGTGTTCTAAAACCGAAATTAGAGCTTGTATTTTTAGAACGATAGTTGACGTCTTCACTCGTTTCTCGTTTGAAATAAACGGGTACATCTAAATATAATATCACCGATAATTATCCTCGACGCTAAAAAGGTGTTCTAAATACTTTTCAGGTGTTTGACAGTGTTTATTTCATTTCCTTTAAATCACATCAAATAGCAGTATTTCTATCTGACTGCGTGTATCTGCCAGTTTGTCTGTCTGTATGTAAAATTATCCTTGAAGAATTAATTTTTTTTTATATTAAATCGTTAAATTATGTTATCAAAATTTCCTCATAGATACACGTAAGTGTTTTTAAGATGACACAATAACAATGTTTTGTCAATATTATCAATAGCGTTAGTCATATATTTAATCCATATATTGCATATTTCCGGTTTAAAAAATAAAACAATTCTGATTTATATATTATTTATTTAATTTTGTGACAACATTGAAATGATGAGAAATGAAAAAAGTTCGTTTTCAACTCAATTTTATACACTTGTATTACTTAGTTTCTATGTCAAACAATCTAGTCCTGTTATTTTCGTAAATTGTTACGTAGGTACTGAATCAAGCATGAATTGATATTTGTTTTTTTTTTATATATTTCACAGTTAGTAGCTGTAAAGAATCCGTTTATCCGGTGTAGATTCATATAAAACAATGATCAAATAATAAAACCATCATAAAATTAACCTGTTGTTGTAAGCGAGATGAAATGCATTTCGCACGTAACCTAAGCGTAACATACGTAGCGAATCGTTCATTGTTCTGAAAATACGGTTAATAGCATACGTGCTGTTTGATCGCGTGCTGAACGAGTAATGTGTGAAAGAAACACATTTTTATTTTGTAAATTATTTAAACTAACTTGTAACAGAGCTTTTATTAAAAAAAAACTGCAACCCTCTTCGAATTACACGTCTTTCGTTTTCAGAGCAATTTATAATTTAAAACATAATTGTTTGCCTCTTTAAAATATTAAATAAACACGTTATTCTAATAATTTATTAGTTAGTTGTGTTTTTTTTTACTAACATGTGTCTTATATATGTTTTTTTGTTTCAGGTAAGTTGAGAATATCAACTACAATGTTAGCGCAAAAGTAGTAAGTTTTTAACTTTATATTCCATTCATGCCAATATGTTAATAATTTTCGTGTTAGTTTTCGAAAAAAATGTCAATACTAGGATATAATTAACTTATTAGATTTAGATATTTACAAATCTAGGTCAACGCAATATTATAAAAATTCAAACAGTTATTTTCTACAAATTTCTATATACTAGTTAAATTAAGGACGTTTATTATATTAGTAAATTTTTTCTAGAAGTCTAATTTTATTATAAAGTTACGAATCACAGGTTTAAACTGGATTGTTACGGTTTTACAAAATAGTTATTATTGTGTGCAATATTAAAATGCTAAAAATGAGATACTTATAGTTTTCTCAAAAACTGTTCTACTTTAATGAATATTATTTATAAAATGTAGCACGATCGCCTTGAATACGATTTTTCTAAGTGTTATAAACATTTTCAATACGTAAATCGAAATAATTTTTCTTATAAATTGAAACAGTTTTACAAACCCATTCAAATTTTATTAATTCATTTGCACAATACAGACAATTATAATTAAAATGATAAATGGCACAACCTTAAAACAAATGTAACGTCGTCAAAACTCAGAAAGTTGCATTTAGATTTAGACGGCTGACCATGAATCCAATTTTATTCTGCGTGCTAAATTATTATAAAATGCACATACCCACACCTGGTTTGCTCACCATAATTCGTTGCACACATTAGTGGCAGTCCTGAATTACACATGAACTTCAAGGGAACATTGTCAACAAAATAAATTTTTAATGAAATATTTTTTTTATTCTTTTGACTATTTTGATAAATTCGCATAAAAAATAGAAGAAACAAATTAAAATTGCTTTATTATTTGAATGGAAATGTCGACTTCTACATTCGTTTTTGCGGACGATTGTGTTTCGTGAATCGTAGGAGCAATTGTATAGAATGATAATAAATGTTTGTGTGATTGGAAAGGAGAGGAATTTGAAATTGAACGAAATGTAAGGTGTTTGCAAAAAAAAATTACGTAGTACTCAGTATAAGGTTGTTATAAATGGCCATCAGCTAGAACTGGTGAGTCAGATTGCTTATTTAGGTTGTTTTCTAGCGATGGGAGAGTTGATTGCGAGATTAAAAGAAGTATTTCTGTTCAGGTATATTACAAATAATTACTAGGAATATAAATATTTCTAGGGCCGTGCAACTTTACGTGTATAATTGCGAAGTGAAGTATAATTTCCGAAAATTACACTATTAAAATATTAAGTATTGACAAAAACTAACTATGAGTACATTCTCTTTCTCCGCGATGTAAATATATGTAAACAGTCTATAGATGATTATTTTCACTGCTTTTCATGACCTACAATATTTTTTCCTATAGAATTGCAAACTTGGAGTCGTTTTATTTTGTCCAATCATAAATTTGTTTGACCAGAATATAAATGGATTCATTACTATCCAATGCAGATATACATTTAATTTCATATGAAAGTTAATATGACGTGCGACATTCTTTATTTTGTTGTAAATAAAACCGAAAATGTTAAGCTTGCTAATAGGCTATTAGCTTCTTAAATATACGCGATTTATTTGAGTTTCAATGTTGATTTATAATTGTAAAACGTATTTTCTAAATTGGGAAATATTGAGATTTTAATGTGTGCTGCTATCTAATAGGAGAAACCCAAACTATAACACAGCACTTGCGCAATACTTGTTTATGTTTTTATAATCACTATCACTAAAAAAAATAAATTCCACAGTCTGTTTAAAGTTACATTATTATTATTTTTAAACGTATAGCATTATATTTCATAAACAATTAATAAGCCTTGGATATTTAA
Organism: Nebria brevicollis; assembly: GCA_944738965.1. Classification (NCBI taxonomy): domain Eukaryota; kingdom Metazoa; phylum Arthropoda; class Insecta; order Coleoptera; family Carabidae; genus Nebria; species Nebria brevicollis. The sequence goes on from OX122897.1 coordinate 17,442,842, forward strand.
ATAGCTACGTATATATTTCTTTAGCATAAAAGATTCATTAATCACGGCTTACTAAGATATTATTTGTTCCTATTTCTAAATGATGGACATGAAAGTGTGAAATTATTAATTACCTATTTAAATTCACCTTGCCAATAAAATACCTAATTATTTCGCACATAAAAATTTCTGCAGTGTACCACACTGCACTTATACGTATATTAAAATATAATTTTTGAATAATTCTATGTTTTATTTTTATTATTTTATTAAGCTTTTTCTCGAAATATATTTCTTACGATAGATATTAAATGTTTTCAAATAATTTTTAATACATTTGGCGGTAGTAACATTATTATTTTTCAGAAATACAATATTTTTATTAACTATTTTGAACTTTTTTTTTGAAAAACAATTTTAATCATGCCTGAACCGCCAAAGAAAAATTGTTTGAATCATAACAGTAATGAATTCCGAGTAGTTATGTGCCGATATTCAGTTTCAAAGCAGATATGTGTGGAAGTTGCACCAACGCTTGTTTTGAGTAAGCGTTGGTGGAACACAAACACGTTGTTTAAGCGTAATGTTTGCGCGGAAACTAACATAAAACGAAATAAATTATAATATAATACAATTTTCACTATTAGAAACGTTTATTTTGCGTCGTAATTATATATGAACTAATAAATATCAACATCTCTTAATCTAGAAAGTTTGGTTGTTCTGCATCATGATGGCGGTCGATATATAATTTTAGAAATTGTATTATTCGTTCAGTCTGTTTCTTTCTATTATTGTATTGAATATTTTTTATTATGTTAATAGCTTTTCCACCTACATATTGCAATAGTAAGGCCTACAGATGTTTGATTTGCAGTTTAATTTAATATATACACTGAATTTATCGTTGAAATTTTCCATATTTCCTAAATCTTTTTCGAATCTATTCAAATGAATTCATGAGACTATTGACAGATCACATATACATGTTGTAAAAGTCAAGGTCATATTTCAAGGTGCTTTTGCACACTGAATTCGTTTTTATCCAACCAAATAAAATATTTTCAAATTTTGTTTTATTTTTAAAACAACATTTATTAGCAATTAGTAAATATAATGATAAAACTATCATTATAATTACATGTACCGATAGTGACACAGCTATTATTTTTATATTTTAAAATATTATATTTATCAAAATATTTAAAACATTCGTTCACGTTTATAATATAAAAATTGATACAATTTTATCGTTTCATAGAAATGTATTCAAATTAATATTATTTTTTATTTTATTAAAGTCAAGTTTTAGGTCGAAAATATTTCAAAAATAATAAGAATCAGATTTAAAAATATATATATTTTATTTAACGACAACTGTACAGTTTTAAAATGGATTATTTAGTACATTTTATTTCAAATATATGTCGAAATAAATTTGTTTTATTGGAAATACATATATTAAAATGTTGACGTATACTACAAGAAAAAACGATTTCAAAACGAAATTCTGTTAATTAAAAATAGTATTGCTTCATTATCTTGCAAAATTTCGTTCACATTTTGATATTCGTTTATATCGGAATGATTTGAAGTAAAAAGCAGCGAACAAATTGACCTTGATAATAATGTCTACGAACATTAGTTTGTCTTTTCTCTGAACTGGCAGTAAGCAATATTGTACGACGTCGCCGTGACGTCACCGCGCAACCAAAGCCAAAGCTGTTGCGAGGGCGTATACGGAGATACTAAAAAAAAAAATTCGAATTGATATTTAAATCTCATGGTTTGCCAAGAACTGGATATTTATCGTTCAATATCGAAGCGGATCCATCTTATTTTCTACTTAACTCAGATTACTGTTTGGTTTTAAAAGTTCGCAAATTGATAAAAATTCGTAATTCTTTACAATAAACCTATGTGTGTATGAAAAATTTTATTTGGGATAAAAACGTATTTTATTAATATTTAATAAATTTTGTTTAGTTTTTATTGTAAACTTTAGGATGAAATTTTATTTGGTAGAGTGATTTGCAAATATTCTTTAGCAATCCATGTTGATATGTATATTAGTATGGATAGCAAAAAAAGTTTTTTAATCGTCGGCCATTTGATTTGATGGTTTTAGTAGCTATATATATTTCGTCATGCATGAAATTGTGAAAATTGCCATTTCCTTTTCGATTTTATAATAACACCATTGCGTTGCGCATGCGTACCGATTACACTAATACACCCATCTATGTAATATACGTATATAAATTGTTGGTTCACACGGTTGCAGAACGACGTCCGAACACATTCCAATGGTTGCGTTTTATTTCTGTCTCGATGTATGTATGTATGTTTGTTTGCATGTATGTATGTATGTGTACGTGTGTTTTACTTACTTTCACATACCTAACGGTTGTTTTCTGCGATTACCTTGCTTTTGTCCAGCTAGAGTTGACGCTAATCAATTTATACATTTCTTTAATTTTAATTGAACAAGTTTTCCACTAGTTTTACTTGCCGTTCGGCACATGTAAGAATGAACACGTTTGTGAAAATAGATATCATTACACATCGAAAATACGTTCTGCATATATACAGTCTGATCCACCGAAGAAGAACATTTTTTTGATATTTACTTATATCGTTCAGAGGAATGTAAATAATGTTTTCTTATTACGTGGGTCAAACTAAACATATGTGTTTTCTTATTTATTTGATATGAAAGAGTCAATTTTATCAGTTAAATATTTATTTAATGGAACCAAACACACAAAAACTATGGAAAATATCGACAAAAATTCCATTTGAGTTTTATTCTTATCTAATTTTATTTATTTTTTCTTAAGACTAGATTAAATTATTAATTATGAATATATTTTAACATAAATATTTTCTATTGGTTATATATATAATTGCAAACAAAATAACGCTCATATATATATGCCAGATGTCAATCATAATTGTTGAGAAGATATGCTTGAAGTCATGGTGTTGAAAAAATTCGAATAGAAGGTGATAACTCTTGTTTGACAGCATTGCGCCTGTAGACATCTTCTAATGGAAATTGAAGGCTTATTATCGCTGTTTATGTCAAATATTTCATTATGCTTATCTTAGTTATTAATTCTCTATAGACATCAACTAATTTATTTAAATTGCATAAAAAACTTAATTCTTGTATATTTTTAACTCGAAAATGTAAAATATACGGTGCATTAGTTTTCCGGTGTGTCAATTTATGGTTTTCGCAACGAACGCGTTCGCAACGCAGAATATTTTCTATTCCACCATAATCGGGTTCGTTCGTTACATATTCATCGCTGTAGTTTCCGCAACCGTATTTACACACCGGTAACTGTTTGCTTTTGTATACCAAATTTAATCATACCGTCTGTTTTTATAAGAATTTACTTTATTGCTTTGACTAAAATAGCTTAAGCGCTATTTTTTTTATTTGGAAGAGATGCGATATTTCATAAGTGAGAAATATAGGACTATTCTTATGTAAAACAGACTATAGTTAATAGTAAAGATAAAGGACACTGTTTGCCCAACACGATAACGGCTATTATTATTTAATGCGTAGAACACAAGAAAAAAAAAATTGAATAGATTGTTTAGGGTTAGCATAATTGTAATGTTCTTTGTCAAGCCTCTTTGGCTTTAGAGCTACCTGAAAACGACGTGTTCGTACAAGTTCGTAGCGCTCACGTCACGCCCCCTTTCCTACCTTCCGTATCCATTATTATACGACAACGAAGACCGCTTCAAAGTGGCACTTCCACTAATTGGAACACTAGACTAATTTCCACAGACAAATAGTAAATTATTGTTACATACATATACACTTACAGTCACAACATACAATAACGGCACACACACAAAAACTCTTCACCTATACTAGGTGTACACTTCTCGGCTTTTGTGAGCCACTTACAAAATGAGAGAAAAATCTTATTGCTTATTGCAATTTAATTAAATATAAATGTCGATAAGAGTTGTGTTTGGGATAGCACCTAAGTGTGCTATACAGTTAACTGTGTTTCTAAATTTAATCTCGCTCTGTATGTGTGTGTGTTTAACATTTTGGCCTTAATTCTAAACTGTTTTCAAGTAATTTTCCATATTCATTTCATACATACTTCATTTCACGCATATTCCCATCAAATTGAATGACAAAAAAACTTTTTAAATCCATTCACATCTGGACAATCTTTCACCAGTCTCAATTTGAAATTATTTAGATTTGTAGAAGGTTCGCTCGTGGTCTGGTGGTTAGCGCTTCTAATTCATAGTAAATTAAACCTTATTCGACTCCCGCTTAGGTCAAATGGAATTTCTCTGGTTAGGAGATATACATACATACATAAGACTCGATAATCTAGAGTTTACCCATACTATACAGAGTCCTGGGTTCGATTAGGGTGACTATAGCTTCCTCGCTTGCGATTGGTCGCCGCCATTAATTCACTAAACATTCAAACCAATTGCGTTGCGCTATTAGAAGCGCGCGCCTCATATTTACTTAAACTCTTTCAATCTAGAGGACTACATAAGATAATTGCGCCCTGTATTTTTTATGTTTTTCTTTACTAAATTCCGCGTATTTTATTCCGCGACAGCATATGTCTATCTACTATAGAAACATATATATAAAATTCCAAACCTTTCACGAGGCTAATATAAAATATTAACAGTTGTTATTTATCCACGAAACATTTAGATTTTTTATATGATTTATTCTATAAATATATAAATACGTTACTACTCGATATCTTAAACTAATCAAGCACTTTTCTTGAAAATAAATTTAGTTAGAAAATAAAATGTACGTGTCTGTTCACCTACGCTACCATAGCCACTACATATGGTTGTTAGTGGAAAAACATGTTAAAGTTACATAAAATCTATATGTAATTCAATTAATACTGATACTAGTGGGCGTATCGTTGCTGTATGCAGAATATAAAATCTATCGAGTTGAGTGTTTCGTTCGTTTCGAGAGGACATAAAACAGCAACAAACTGTATTTAATTTCGAAATAAAAATCTATTCTGCACGTTATTGATAACCGTGCCGTGTCACATTGTCCGAACCGTGCCGTTGAAAAACGGATGAACTTTCACTGACTCTGCATTAGATGGTTACACTTTAACATTATTTTATACTGTCGTAATATACTTTCATCCAAAGACTCGATCATGCGAATGTATTCTGTAACGAATCACACATGTCTTGTTTTTATATTGTTCCGTTATTTAAATTAAACATTATTTATTTCATTAAAAAAAATTACAAACAAGATTATTGTGGTTTATTAATATAAATCAAATATTAGAATATACATTTATCACTTATCAAAATAAAGCAAATGATAAACGCAAGTTTTTTTTTTATTTAATTCTAAAATCTGTTTCGTGCCCATAAGTCTGAGATTTAAAGATTACAATTAATTGTTGGTAACGTAGATTTATGGTCGTTTGAGAAGCGCGGCACAGCGTTTGACCCGTCTTTTTTAGTTATCGCTTTTGTTCTAAAGCGAAAAATAACACTTTCTGATCTTGATGGAACGTAAATGTCATAAAAAGGTGATAAATTGTCCAAGAAAATGCGAGTTGAATTGCTCACGGTTTATAATTCAGTTTTTAAATGAAATTCATGATGTGCAATGCAATGCATGTAATGTTTTGCAAATTGCGGAAGAAATTTATGTGAAGTACTTTTATGAGCGTGAAAAATGTCTATTCCTGTTTTTGCACGTTTCCTATCAATTCGATGTTTTTGTACAAATCCAATAAATCAAAGATCTTTCAATAGTTTTTTTATTTATAATTTTCTTAATTTGAGTATAAATTTAGTTGATTAAATTAAATATTATCAAGCGGGATTTTATTTAAAAAAATTGAATTTAAACATGTGGTTTTGACATTATTATTTATAAAAATTATTAAAATCTATGCTTAATTTTAAAAAAATATCTGCTGTGTCATGCACCGAACTTTTTTATCCGCATATGGGTTAAACCATATCGTAGTTACATTATTTTTCTAATTTATAATATTTGTTCTAACCTTTAGATCGCTTTTACACTAAATATGTTTCTTAGAATAAATATTAAATGTCAAACTTCAAATTATTTAAGTCTATTTTGTTAAACAATTGACAGGCGCAGATGATACGATTTGTGTAACAATATATATAATAAGCAGACATTTATTTTGAAACCAGTACTTTTTTTGGAAAAAAGATTCAAACAAAAGTTGTGCTAAATATAAATATCATTAATTTTTGTTCACAAAAATTTTCTGTAACTGTAACCATTTTTGAGTAATTGCAGAAACTCTAAAAAATGACTAGGGTAAACATGCACTTCCGGTCGGAATATGGTTTTCAAAAATAGGAGGTTTTCGTGCCAGGCACATACAAATCTTAAGTTTAAAATTTCATAATTTTCCCTTTAGCCGTTTGGGCTGTAGAGTGCTCACATTCACACACACACACAGACGGACGTCATTCCAAAAATAGTTGGAATCGATTCAGGGAAGGTCAAAACGTATATTTCCGTTAAAATCTCGAGTTCGAAATTTTTCATGATTACAATACTTACTTATACTGCGTATAAGAAAGTAACAATTATAATATACACGTTAATAATTCTTTTATAATAAAATAATAATTTGTTTGTATGGGGGAAGATTTGCCCTTTTTATGAGAATTTGGAATGTTTTTGTGAATATTTGAATTCGTGATTACGTGAATTTTGATGTTTATTTGAAAGAAAAAAAGTAACAGTAGTAGCCTAAGTCAAGTCAGAAATCGCTTTCGTATCTGATTATTAACACATTCCGCGCTACGGTTGACGTACGCGCAGCCGGATCTAAGTGACTTGAATATTACTTTCCCTCAACATTACGTTACTCTGAACATATATATGTATATATAGGTTATAATTTCATTATACTAGCATCAGATCCTATTCGAACAAACAAAAGATACAGATGATGACGTCCTCTTTTATACAATTATTTGCAATCATAAATTTAATTATGGTTGCAAACTTTGATGGACTTTTTATCTTGGCTGCCATAAAGTTCTTAGTTTTTTTTTATGTTACATACACACAACTTTAGCATAAAGAGATTTTTATATTTGTATATGGAACACATTTTTAAGGAATTTATTTTCGACTTCGCTCGCGTTTTAAATTGAATCGTATGTTTGCTTGAAACTTATTTTATCTTTTTATATGGCGTTTTTTTATATGGTAAACTGCCAAAAAGTTTAAAGAATTTTATGTGTATAGAACTGGTTTAAATTTGAAAGAATTTTGCATTTTTAATCTTTACTATATATTTTTTAAATACCATATTTGTATTTTATGTAACAGTATTTTTTTGTTGTTATTCTATTTTAAAGTGTTTAATTTTTGATGAAATTATTTTATGTGTTTTTAAATGTTAACATAATAAAAATTATATAAAATATAGTTTTTACGTAATTCCAAAAATAGTCAGACTTGTTTCAGAAAAGATAAAAAAAAGTATAATATATTTTCGTTAAAATCTCGAGAACGATTTTTTTTCTTGATTACAATACTCACTTATTATTTCGTGAAAAGAAAGTTAAATAATGGCCAATTACGTATTTTTTGTTTGCTGACATTAATGGAATAAGCTCACATTAAAGATATGCTATATATTTATTTGTGTTTTCGAGTATATTTAACAACTCTCGCTTTTATATAAATAATTATGTAGGCTTAATACAAAAACTCTTTTAGCAGCGCGTTTACATCGTGCTAACTTTGGCGCATACTCTAACTGCCCGGCGGTTGGTGTCACAAATCATTGGACTGTCAAATCGTATAGTCATCCTGCCCGAATTCAAATTTTAAGAAATCCGCATTTTAGAAGGTAGATTCACAAAGGCAAAAAATAAGAAGAATAAAAAATTCTTAGATATTTTATTTAAATGTATAAATATAAAATTATTTTATTTATTATTATTGGACCATGATAATCAACTTTAAACTAAACTGTATTTTCCCTATTGATACATTGTTACCTGTAATAATAATTTCGCAGAAATGTACCAATTTCTAATCTTCCTGTTTAATACGTACTTCTCGTAAAACTAGGCAATTTAAGAGGGTTAGTGAACCTTTTTTTTATGACGATGGTTCGGGCAAAATGAAAGGTCAAAAAAGGTACAAACCCAACCGCCGGGCAATTTGAGTATGCGCCCTAACCTTACATGAGCGTCATTGCTTAATTTAAGTTAGGAATGTCAATAAAGGATCTTGTTTCTAGATGAAATGGAATGCATAAAAGAAGTAACGTTTTTTTCTTTGGGAAGTTTACAAATATTGAAGAACATCACATTGTTTTCGAATAATGATAAGATTAGTATTTCCCCACATCGTGAGATTGTATTATTTGTAAACTTTTATAATAAAACGGAAAATCCATAGTGTATTTTAAAAATAAACTATAATTAGCATATTATAGTTTAATCAAATATCCGTGTAATTTATTGTTCAAATCTTATATGTTTAATCTTAATACGTTTATTTATAAAATAAAATTACAAACTTGTTGCGTTTAGGTGATTTATATTTATGAATTGGCATGATGGTTTAGGAAAACAAAACTAGCAAACATTGTGAATGATGTAAACAAATCTGTTTTTGTTGAGCGTTGAGTAGAAAGACGTATTAATTGTTGTTCATGTGTTTAGCAATTGTCGTTTCCGTCAGATCATGGCAGCAATGGAAACGCATCGTTTAATTTCTCAGTATCCAGCACGGCGGACATGGAGGGTCCCGGTGGCAGCTTCGAGTGCGTGCAGCAGTGCGGGCCGCCGCGTGGCGCCCTCGAAGGGCTCGGCGCCATGTCGCACAAGATGCGCATTCACGCGAACGACGACGTTTACGAAACCACGCGCCATCGGATGACGGTTGCCGAAGAAAATCACAAAAACAAATGGTACGCACATTTTATTCTTATTCTAATCACTGACATAAAATGCTGTTTAATGTTTCATTGTAGTTTTCTATTAAATATGAATATACAATATGTTGTAATTTCTGTGAATAGCACAAGAGAGATAAAACCAAATCAGACGAATATCGGTCGAAAGATCAAGAAAGCAACACCTAGTAGATCGATACCAATCCCAAAACGAGAACCGTTGACGTCTGTGCGAGAGAGCATCAGCAGCCTGAGCAGCAGCAAACCCTCCTATCAGTCGTCCGTTGTCTCCTCGAAACCGACGGTCCATTCTAGTAACGGTTTAGGAAATGGTCTCGGCAGCAACCACGTCACAAGTTCACGGCCACAGAACAAACCCTCCAGAGAAGCTGAGATCTTGCGTCGTCCAATCAAGTATGCACCCGTTGATTTCTTGTCGCTCTTGAGCAACTAATTAATAATCTTTTTATAGAGAGCGATTGATCCATCTACTCGCTCTTAGGCCATTTAAGAAACCAGAGTTAATCGAACGAATTAACAGAGGTTTGTAGTGCATTTGTCCATCCATAATCTATAACGTTTCTAATTCAATTTACCGATTTTCTATTCGCAGATGGCAGAGAGAAAAATGTGCTGACAACGATACTAAAGCAGATCGCATTTATGCAGGGCAACACGTACCATTTGCACCAGCACATGTGGAGCGATGTGAACGACGATTGGCCATATTACACCGAACAAGAGAGACAATTGCTCAAACGGTGTGTGTTTAGCTTGATTTTATTACCTTGTCCTACTCCCCTAGTCCAAGAGAACATTATGAGTGAATGTTTGTGTATGTAGGCGCAAGCCGCAGAACCTGACGCCGCCCGGTAGCAGTGACGGTGGCAGCTCGGGGAGCGGTCAGTCGCCCACCAGCACACATCCCGGTTCGCCGCCGCCGCCCGTCACCTCCTCAGTCAAACGACCCGGGTATTACGATGGCGCCGACGGCCTGCCCACGAAGCGACCCCGTATCTCACATTACCGCAAGCCCGAGCCGTCATACATCCGTCCCGCGGAGAGCAACACTCAGCGGCGGCCTCCGACGGATTCCCGCGATGCCAGCAACATGAACCCCCGCAGCAGGGAGTCTAGTGGGGGAGGTGGCGGCGGCGGGGGACCTGGGGGAGGCGGTAATATTACGACGCTCAACGGTGGCTATGCCGGCACGAACACAAACGGCAATAGTTACACTAGTAGTAGTTCCACAATAATAAATAACGATAAACGCCACTATAGTGATGAAGAGAATGACATCGCTAATCGAAAACGTGCTTGTGATAGTCATAGTTTAAGCTACAACGTAAATCGAGAAAAGACATTTAAGGAGAACAGTATTTGTAGTTCGCCGAATAAGACTCCCACGTCACAGGACGCAGAGTCTCGAAATAGTAGTAACAAAGATTTGTGGGGTGATCGGACTGCCGCCGCGGCGGTCGTCAACCGGTGTCGACCTGTCGAGAATGATAGTCGCGACCGTGATACTAGTAGTAGTGGTAGTAGTAGGGGGGAACGAGAACGCACTGGCGGGGGTGCTGCGGAACGAGACCGAGGTGAGAAAGAACGGGGTGATCGTGAACGTGAGCGGGGCGAAAAAGAACGAAGTGATCGTGAACGTGAACGGGGCGAAAAAGAACGGTGTGATCGTGAACGTGAGCGGGGAGAAAAAGAACGGTGTGATCGTGAACGTGAACGGGGGGAAAAAGAACGAAGTGATCGTGAACGCGAGCGGGGGGAAAAAGAACGAAGTGATCGTGAGCGCGAGCGAAGTGAAAAAGAACGGTGTGAACGTGAACGTGAGCGTGAGCGGGGAGAAAAAGAACGGAGTGATCGTGAACGTGAGCGAGGGGAAAAAGAACGGTGTGATCGTGAACGAGGAGAACGAGAACGGGGTGATCGTGAACGTGGTGAGCGTGAACGAGGTGAACGTGAACGAGGTGGTCTCGATAGGGATAGGGAACGCGGTGACCGAAACGCCAGTGATCGTGATCGGGGGTTGATGGACCGCAGTGATAAAGACAGGATGCGATGGAACAAGGTGTCATCAACCACGCACAACGGCACCAGTGTTACCCGCGTCAGTCCCGACAGCCAGGCGGATCGGATTATGACCGCCGACACAGGACCACCGCCTACCGTCGAAGCCAAATCCGAGTTTCCTGATTATCTTACGTGAGTACTATATACAACTTTTACCATATATAATATTTCTATATATATATATACATCTTCTAATAAACAATATTTATATATATATATATATATTATTTTAGAGAGTACACAACTATCAAGAATGTAGAACAGAGGCGGCGATACAAATCAGACTTCAACGCTGACTATGCCGAATACCGAGATCTGCATGCGGTTGTTGAGCGGGTTTCTCGTCGGTTTGCTCAGCTCGAAGAGCGGCTCAAACAAGAGGACCAAGCCAGCCAGGGATACAAGGTAATTGAGCTAATACAAAAACTTACTAATACACGTGCGCGCTATTAACATGACATACATTCACAAATGTCTGTTTATTTGTGGTGAATACACTTTTTTTTACAAATTGAAACAAATATGTTGTTTGTCTATTTGCAGGAGATCAAGAAACAAATCGTCCGAGATTACAAAGAGAACCAGCGGGACAGCGAGTACCAAAAGGCAAAACGACGGTTTCAGTATCTGCACGACAAGTTATCGCACATAAAACGGCTGGTGCTCGAGTACGATCAGAGTACGGAAGCACAGGGCAACCATTGCGATAGATACTGACCCTGGGGGTCGGCCCACTGGCCCCTACTACGCTGTCACTAGACTGACTGATTGATCATGTGGATTTCAACAAAGCAACAACGACGAACGAACTGCAAGCTGCCGGCTAACACTGGAGATGACATTCACAACCAAAACGCTTCTTCTTCTTACTCACTCACTCACTCATTCACTCCTCTTCACTATTTATACAACAACAACAACAACAACAACCCTTACCCTTTTTATTTAACTCTTTCACGCAACAACCAACGTGCAATCCGAATCAAAACGCTACGTAAACATCAAGTGCGAATTGCGTCAATCAACATCTAGCTTCGCGTGTTTTTTAATTTCATTTTAACACAAAAAAAAGTGATTTTAAACAATTATCAAGAACTCCAATAATACAAACAGTAAATTAATACTATAAGTGCTTTTATCAAGTTATTTGAAGAAACTCCAATATTCAATATGCATAAAAAAAGAATCAAAATCAACATCAAGTGCGACCAATTGTGCTAACACCTGTTTTCTGGTGTATACGTAAACACAAATCAGTGCTTTTTGAAAACTTTTCATAAATGACATCCAAAATGATAAAAATTCTAAAGTCAAACTTGAAAAGAACAAAATTGCAAACCTTGTCCATTTTATAACGTTTAACAGTTTCATTTTAAAAAACAAAATTGTGCATCAATTCCGAAAATCTATAATTTACGTGCGCTATAGAATTTATTTGTAAACAAAAAAGTGCTTTTAAAGAAAAAAAAAATGTGTAATAGTAAGAAAACCGAAAAAGTGCTTTTTAAAATTTCAAAGAATCAAAAAACAAACCGTGTCATCAACAAGTCAATTTCTGGTGATTTTCTTTTTAAAACAAAAGTGCTTTAAATTATGTGTGTTTTTTTTTTGTGCGACGAAAATTAAATCAAGTGTTAAAGTGAATAAATAATTTTAAAACGGAAGTTAAGTCTACGGTTAATTATGAACCACACCTAAATGGACTTGAAGCCACGACGCATCACTTTCATTTTATTAAACCGGAATCGAAGAATCGCTCACCTCATGAATCTCGGAAATAAACGAATTAACATCAATATCAACGATGGGTCTAAACATGTGCCATCGGCAGTGACATATCTCGTTGTTCAAAGCGGATGATGGATCCACTTTCGGGCAGCGGGAACTTTATGCAAGGTAAACTATCATCTTAAGATTGTTTCATAGAATTTATTCTAATGAAACAATCGTTACTTGTACGTTAACTAACTTGTTTGTATTGTACTTTCAGATGTCTACTGTGAAATTTTCATCTCATCATCGGAATTTTGATATTATTTAAATAATGAATCCGTGGCGATAATCTTAAACGTTAATATATATATATAAAACAAATCGGTTAAAATCGCAGTTCTTATCCAATGATACTTATTAGAAAAATCACGTTTGAAAAACTACTTAAAATCAAGACTTAACACATCTTCTAGATACATATCTAAATTAACATGAATCAATACTTAACACGTATGCCATATTTGTTTAATTCCAAAATTGCGATATTTTGTCCATATAAATTGTCAATGCATTCTTGAACCTTCCCTTGTTAACGTTTAATATTGTTAGTTTTATATTTTGTTAATAGTGTTTATATTACGCCAATTTTTATCGTTGGCATTTATTATTAATTTTTTTTTTTATTTGTTTCTCATGGCCATTTTTACAGTTACCATTATTTACTGTTGCTGTTTGTTTTTAGTTTTTTTTTCGAATTTCTTTATTTGTACCAAAACTTAATGCCACTTATTATTTTTGTTTTGTATTTTTTTTTATTCGTTATATTGGTCAATTATCATAGTTGAAGTTTCTGTCCAAAACAATTAGTTCTTCCATGAAATAAAAATTATTTTGAAATTATTTGCTTCCGTAATTTGGAAGTTCGTGCCAAACTTCCGGTGGATTATTATAATAACAATTTTTAATATGTTTATGTTGTTTTTTTTAACGAAGGTTAATTCAATCTGTTATTGTAAAATATTCGTGCAGGCTGTTTCTAATTTTTTTTTTTATAATAAATTTTGTTCATTTCGACATGAATTCATATAAATAAGCTCAAATATTATTTCGCAATTTATTGGTTTAACTTAAAATTGAATAAAAACATTTTAAATGCTACGATATATCTGGTTCCCTAAATTATATATGATTATAATTGAAATGTTTGTTGTATATGTATGTAAAAATTAGAACAGCCTGATTATATTTTGACTGTGATTTGAGTACCTATTATTAAAAAAAAAACGAAACTTCTAAATAATAATTACAAACTGCTCTCGCTCATTCCTGCAGCTCGAAACGTAGCTGATTGATTCATATTATAATATATAAACATAATTATGTAAATTCCTAGTGATTATTAATTAATTATACTATGTTATAATTAGTGTTTAGAGTTTGTTGTCCGTCTACCAGTGTGTTGAAAGCGTGAGTGCGCAAGTCCTAAAAAAAAAAAAATTACTAGTTCCATTTTTCTGTCCGTCTAGTTTTGACGCCTGCCACATAAAAACAGTCCGACTTTGTTGCCTGCCAGTTTAAAACAAAAATAATAATTAAAAAAAAATGAAAATAACATTACAACATATATATATAAATATATATTTGGTAGTGTAGTGATTAAAGTAGTGTATCATCCATCCTTCGTATACCCCTTAAAAGCCCCATGCCCCCCTGCAATTGGTCCGGAAAATTCGGAGATTATGCGAGCCAAATAACCGAACTGTCAAATGAGGTGTGCCTCAAAAGAGTATAAATATTATAAATAATAAATCGAAACGAACGATGTGGTTGTGTTGTGTATGGTGTACTGTGCAAAACAGACGCGCATTGTATACTGCGTTGATTACTGCGCATGCGTGCGCACGCCATCTTGGTTCTCTAAGATATTATGATGACGACCCGGCCTGACCCTGACCTCGCCCCAACATAAGCACCGTTATATATGTATAGTGTTTTATAAAAAAAAATATTAAAAAAAAAATACATTATTGTGTATCTATATTATCATAGATATTGAAAATATTACTTACTATAAAAATAATATGCTTAATTATCTCTATTTTCTGTCTTCTTGCTTATGATTATTATTATTTAATTATTTTTTGAAATATTCTTGCAAAATATAAAGCCAAAAAAAAAAAAAGAAATGTAAGAAGTATAATGTATATTCTAATGAAAGGAATATTGATTTTTGTTAGTCTGGAATTGTGTAATTACTATACGTACTGAGGTAAAATTTTAAATTACATGTCAAATTATTGTGAATTTAAAAATATTGTCTGAGCATTTTTAAAAACTTGTGCGATGACACAAATTTTGATTTAATACGTTTAAGAAATTGGTTCGTCGGTTTGATTTGATTTTTGATATGTTTAAGTTATTGACCAATAATAATTCCTTTGGTGGTTGTAAATAATGAGTACCACCAAATTATTATGTACACTGTGCCCAAAACAGATACGCTCTCTTTTCTCTCTTCAAAAAAACACACTCTCTAAAAAAAATAAATGAAGAACGTTTAGATCGTAAATATTCAAAATAAATCCTTCGATTTTATTATTTGTTAGTTCAATTATCGTTTTACTAAACAGTGCTTTTCAAAACACAAAATTTAATTAACAAAAAAAAATCTTTTGCAGTTTTACGGAACAATAATTAAAGTTGCCTTATTTTTCTGTAACTATTGCTTCCATATATAATCCAACGATGCCATAGCGCTTCAAGCTGTGTGAATTTGCTGAACTATTCGTACAACAGGCTGCGCTTTAAATCAAGTAGTAGTTGACTGTACCGCGTAACACAATAAAGTTGTATTTTAACTATGAAATTCGTATTTAAAACCTTAATTTCAAGGTTTCTATTTATTTTTACCTGATTGTACTTGATCAACTTTATTAATAATATGCATTCAGTCAATTAGGCGCAAAAATCACAATCGGTTTATAAATTTGTTATTCTAGTAAAATTGTTGTAAATAAAAAAAATTAGTATAAAACGAAACATCCCATAAAAATACAAAAAAGTGGAATGCGAATATTTAGGTTAATTTGAAAATCACTGTTATTATTATTTTGTTAACAAGTTTTCCAATGATTGTTCCTTTATTCTCTTGCTAACTTGCCAGAATAAATAAATAAATAAATGTTATTATTGTATTATTATTATTGATTATTAAAATTGTATATATTAACATTATTACGCATTATTATGTTATACATATGATTATTGAATTGATTAGGTTGTTAGTACGATTTATGTTTTATATAATATACATATTTGAATTGTGTGCCTTATTTATATGGAGAATGATGGTCTGTAGTCGCACAGTGTACATTCATTATTTAACGTTGTATAATTGGTTGTGAATGTACGTCAGGTAGATGAAATAAATAAATAAAGAAAAACAAATTATTCAAAATGGAACATCCCAATGTTGCTGTGGATTTACCTATTCAAATCAATCACTCACACACGGTATCTTTAATTTATTATTTTAGTACGATTTTATTTAGTACAATCCATAATATTAATAATATAAAATAAAACGCAAAAAAATTCAAAATAAAAAATAAATAAAACAATACACGTATACGGAATATGCTGGACAAATAATTATAAATTATATGATAAACATCAGCATATATATTTTTTTTTTATTAATATTAATTATGAATTGATATTAATTGTTAATATTTTACTTTTACGACTATTATTTATTTAATTGATAATAAAGTGTTCTCGTTATCAGAGATGCGTACAACAATGAGTTTTAAATAACATTTTAAATGGTAATTAAAATGAGTATGTAATGCGTGTGCCTATCTCTGCTCGTAATAATGCAAAATTGTGGTGGTTGCGCAAAACATCCAAGTCTAGCATTTTTCATTATTTGTTATTGTGACAAATGTTATGGCTGTGAAAAATATATAAAAAAAGGCATTATTTGTTAGATTGAAAACTGTTTGACAACGCCCTCACAATTCATCAATTTCGAAAATTGATCGATTATTGGTTCAGTTTTTCTGTTCTGTGTCATCTAACACCACGTGGGATGATTTTTTTTTTAATATCAAACCTGACAATCACTTAAGTTACATTTTTATTAATTATTAGGATTGACTTGTATATTGTTATGAACAAACGTTGTGAGCACAGTTGTAAAGTAATTAAGAGCGATGGGAACTCTTGTAAAATAATGTTATTATGAAAAAAATGAAAAAAAAAAAATGACAAAAATAAATCCTATACTTATGCATGCAGCAATCTGAAAATATATTTTTGTGTTATGTTTTGCTTCATTTATTATCTATATCAATCCCTATTTATAATTTATTCCCAATCAATATTTATTCAAAATTTTCTTATTAAGCATAAATTCCGCGTTTAATCCAAATCAACATATCTAATACACCTATTCAATCCTGTTTCTCAGTAATTTATTAGTTTTTCTGCTTGCATAAAATAATCTCGTACATTTTTAATCCCATATGATCGCTAAACTAATTTTATTATCGTTTTATGACAATTTATTATTATCGTACTTAAATGATTTTAAAATATATTTTTATTTCAAAATGCTTGAGTGTGAGGTAACAATTAATATATCGTTCAAAATATTTATTTAATAAACAAAAAACCAGTGTAATTGTATTTTTTAATTTAGACCCTGATATGATTCAAATTACAGCTATAATTTATTACGTAGTTTCGCATTCTTTTGAAAATATTCGTAAAATTATTAAATAGAAAATAAATACATTAATTAATTTTCATCAACTTATATTAGAATAATAAATATATAGACTATTCAGAAGCCTTATCGTATACAAATTTAAAACCGGATACCCGTGCGGTATATTAATTAAAAGGAGGTACATATAGGAATTTTTAGGTTAAATTAAAGCGAGATAGATAGAAAACATGAACGGTGCAGTGGCATGAAAGTGCACATTTGTGCTTCTAAGTTCATATATTAGGCCCTTATTTCGACTGGTTTTTGCGTACATTTTTAATGTGTGAATTATATATAACAACCTATTTATTGATTTTATTATTATAATAATCTGGCTTATATAATAATAACCTCACAATTTTGCAATATAATATACATTTATATTTCTATTGTTTATTATATGTATAAAATTAAAAATGAGTCAAACTGAAGAGGTATTTTAAAATATAGAGTAGTAAACAAATAAGTAATATTGAAATTGTTTTTAGCCTTCCGTACTAACGATAAAAGAACAAGGAAACGATGCGTTAAAACAAGGCAAATATGAAGAATCCGTATTCCATTATACGCACGCAATTAAATTGGATCCAAAAAACTTCTCGTTATACAGTAACCGTTCGTACGCATTCCTAAAAATGCAACAATACTACTACGCAATGGAAGACGCAAAAGAAACAATTACACTCAACCCATATTGGCCTAAAGTAAATTAATTCATACTAATATATATTAGTATTAATTTGTTTTTGTTTTAAGGGTTATTTTCGAAAAGCAGAAGTGGAATTTGCTACTTATCACTTCTCCGACGCATTGCTTTCGTACCAACATGCTTCGTTATTGAAACCTGATGATTGTGATATTGCTAATGCAATCTCTAAGACCAATAGAGAATGGAAGAAAGACTTAAAAGGTATTATTATTTTTTTTTTTGCGAATTTAGTAATAATGATTTATTTTAGCGGATGATCAAATACCGTGGTTAGGCGCTGGTATTGGTATTGTACTCGGTGTTATAATCGTTATAGCTGATTTTATATCGACCAATAAACCTACTTTAAGTGTAAGCGCAAATTGTTTCTTGAGTTTTTTATTTATTCTAATTTTTTGGTATTTATGTTATAGCACCCAATTCTTATGGCATCTTTAACTATTGCGGTTGCTATGCTTGGGTATGGTGCAGCTAGAGCATTTCGTTATTACGTAAAATGCCAACGAAATGGGTTATTAGAAATTCCTGCATGTTTAGGTAAGTTTAATTAATGAGCCTCTTTTAACAAATGTGTAAATAAATGCTTGCGATTGATGATTTATTTTTTATTGGTTTGAATAAAATAATTATAGATGAAAAACCAGAATCGGGTGAAACGAATGGTGATGTAAGTGAAGATGCGAAATCAAGTGAAAATCAAAAAAATGAGAAAACACGATACACAAAAACACAAGCAAGATATCGATATAAAAAAGGCAAAATGTAAATAAAATATATATATATATATATTATTGTAACATATATACATTTTTACTCAATTTTTAAATCTATAAAGTGCAATAACCAAATATTTTTGGTACTATTCCAATGATAAACATTCGTATATATTAAATAATATAATTCTTTCATTTTTGAAACATTGTTTTTTGTTATTAGGTTTCGTTATGTAGAATATATTGTAATAAAGACAATATTAAAACAAACAAAATTATTATTTAAGTACAAAATCATTATTTAGGGCCCATTTTATCATCTTAGTGTTATGACGTATCTGTTGCGACAGTTGTGTGTGTATTTGTATGGCGTAGTTAGTACGTTGTGGCACAAATAATAAATTAAATATAAATTTAAAATGTGGCGTGCATCATTTGCAGATCTTCGTAGATATACCGGTGAGTTAACTACAATTATTAAAAATGTTTACTATAATACAATTTAAATACAATATTGCAAATATATAAAAATCGCCACGAATTTTTCGTTCATTAAATACAAATTATTGAGAATATTGATTAGGTTTAGTTTGTTAATCAACCAAATTAACTTACTGGAATCGCGTTTAGAAAATTAAATATTTAAATTTGAGTTTGCACACGTAACATGTAACATCTAAGAGACGTATCAGAGGCATGAGTTCATGTTACGTTTCCGCAACGTCAATTAAATATTTACTGGATACGATTTCATTTCCTATCAAATATCAATTTATTCTCAATCATATTTATCCACATAAATCGAGTTTTGAAACAAAACTTATTTATACAAAATATGTAGATTTTACAAATAATTGCAGAGCCATGAATTTATAAACATATTTAACTATTTTATTTTCTGTTTAAATCAACATTAGCCGTTTTTCAATTTTGATGTATTTTCCCAAATAAATCAAATTACAATTTTAGCAAAAAATATTTTATATTATAAATAAAAATTCTTGGCATTTGATTACGTAGCGTGCCATGGAAACCTATAAAAATTAATAGTTTTTGGAATAACCCTTTCACATTAGATTTAGAGATAACTGTATAGAAAAATACAAATCTATATGCGTTAATTATCTATAAGAATTGTTATCGTAATTAATTACTTATCGCAGTGCACTTTATACATTTTCTGTAACAGTATTATTAAATTTATATGAAATATCAATAATAAAGATTGTAAAGTAAAAATATAATCATAAACTACTTCTAAGTAGTGATTAGTTTTTCTAATAAAGCTCCAATTACGAATAGGCAATTTTTTTTACCCGATCAAATGTAAGATATGTATATCGAATTTTTACTTTCTTATACGCAGTATAAGTAAGTATTGTAATCATGAAAAATTTCGAACTCGAGATTTTAACGGAAATATACGTTTTGACCTTCCCTGAATCGATTCCGACTATTTTTGGAATGACGTCCGGCTGTGTGTGTGTGTGTGTGTGTCTGTGTGTGTGTGTGTGTGTATGTCAGCGCTCTACAGCCCAAACGGCTAAAGGGAAAATTATGAAATTTTAAACTTAAAATTTGTATGTGCCTGGCACGAAAACCTCCTATTTTTGAAAACCATATTCCGACCGGAAGTGCATGTTTACCCTAGTCATTTTTTAGAGTTTCTGCAATTACTCAAAAATGGTTACAGTTACAGAAAATTTTTGTGAACAAAAATTAATGATATTTATATTTAGCACAACTTTTGTTTGAATCTTTTTTCCAAAAAAAGTACTGGTTTCAAAATAAATGTCTGCTTATTATATATATTGTTACATAAATCGTATCATCTGCGCCTGTCAATTGTTTAACAAAATAGACTTAAATAATTTGAAGTTTGACATTTAATATTTATTCTAAGAAACACATTTAGTTTAAAAGCGATCTAAAGGTTAGAACAAATATTATAAATTAGAAAAATAATGTAACTACGATATGGTTTAACCCATATGCGGATAAGAAAGTTCGGTGCATAACACTGCAGATATTTAAAATATGAAATGGGTAAAATTGACCATTATTACAATTAAAATAAAGTTACTTTTATAGGGTACCTCAAAATTATATAAATCTGAAGCATAAACATCGTAATTTCTTGTTTAATAATAAAGATTTGTTTTGTTTTAAACAAATTTACTTATTAAATTTACATATAATAACAAATAATAATACATTATATCAAATGATCAAATACATAATTAAATTATCTATATTTTTGTATATTACGTACGATACATTTCATACATAAAACGTGCGTTATATATATATATATACATATATATGTTTTTTGTACACGAGACACAATTCTTAACATTTGCGCAGAATATACAATTTATTCACACATTTCAGCGAGTGCTTTACGGTTATTGTTTATTCAATTTCGTATAAAACACAACCAAAAAAAAACTACTATACATGGTTTCATTTTAAATAATACGGAACGGTTTATTTTTCAACGCATTTTTTTTTTTGCAGTACGTATACCTACATAAAAAGGAAAGTAGCGTTTATCACACATTGCATGCGCGATAACATGACCATACCATGAATTTTAAATACGGGCGTTAGGACAAATTGTAAACGTGACCAACATAAGATTTTAAAGACGTTACTCAAACTAACAGCATTGGGAATATATAAATTTATAATAATTATTTGCTCATTAAAAATTTGCAATCATAAATTAATTACAGCCATATGAATTGATAACTGGTTCGTTATGCTGTTTAGCATTAAAAATTATACAGATACCCGTAATAATATATTTATTATTAGCTATTGCAAAATATATAAACAATTAAATTAAATGCGAAATGCAATTTGATTTTTGGAATTTTCATTATTATTTATTTAATTCATTTTTAACTAGCTTCTAGTGTCATGACAACCGATTTTTGAACAAGTGTTATAATATTAAATATCTGCAGTGTCATGCACCGAACTTTCTTATACGCATATGGGTTAAACCAAATCGTAGTTATCTTATTTTTCTAATTTATAATATTTGTTCTAACCTTTAGATCGCTTTTACAGTAAATATATTTCTTAGAAACAATATAAAATGTCAAACTTCAAATTATTTAAGTCTATTTTGTTAAACAATTGACAGGCGCAGATGATACGATTTATGTAAAAATATATATAATAAGCAGATATTTATTTTGAAACCAGTACTCTTTTTGGAAAAATATTTCAAAGAAAAGTTGTGCTAAATATAAATACCTTTAATTTTTGTTCATGAAAAATTTCTGTAACTGTAACCATTTTTGAGTAATTGCAGAAAAAGCAAAAATTTACTAGAGTAAACAGGCACTTCCGCTTTGAATATTTTTTTCAAAAATAGGAGGTGCACACCTCAGGCATATGCAAATCTTAAGTTTAAAGTTTCATAATTTTAGCTTCAACCGTTTAGGCTGTAGAGAACATACACACACAGACACACACACACAGACGGACGTCATTCCGAAAATAGTTGGAATCGATTCAGAGAAGGTCAAAACGTATATTTCCGTTAAAATCTCGAGATCGAAATTTTTCATGATTACAATACTTACTTATACTGCGTATAAGAAAGTAAAAATCGTGATATATTTATTCACTTTCATGACAGATTATTTTTATCTCATTTTCAACTAACATTTTCTGTGTCGGCGTCTTCTTGACAGCTATCACAATATAATCATGGGCGTACGAAGGGGTATTTAGATAAATCTAATAATAGGTCATTTTTAATATAGTTTACTCGCAATTACTTGTAGTAGCATAAATAGAAAACACTTTTTATTGAGAAATAAATGATGTCACTTGTCACACAAACTAATAGTACAATTCTGAGCATGTCTGTATTCCTGTAAGGAGAATCGATAACTTTTAAAGGCATCTTTGAGCATTATTTAATTGCGTAAAACAATTATATATATTTAGTAAACTCAATGCTTTTCGATTTACTTTACAATTTATAAAAAACTACTCGGAATAGCTATAACTGCGATGTTTTGGGCGCAAAAGACCTTTATACATGCTATTTATATTTTTTTCTTTTCTATCATAGTAATTATGTAGCACTTATTAGTGTTTAAAAAAACAATAGGTAAGGTAGTTGCCTTTTGAGGCCCAATATCTCCGATAATAAAGAACCTAGTTGATTTAAAATGCAAACGGCATGAATTGTGTACTTATAGATTATGTGTACCAAATTTGGTACCAATCCATTTAGTATCTTAAGAGGAGATGGAGCGCCAAATTTGGTCTTACGAGCGACCGCAATAACGATGATTAACATCCTAGTATATGAGTGGTTTAGTACTATTTGTTTATTATTAAGGGTGCATATAGCTTTTGTTATAATTATAACATTTATCTCTAATTCGTCCAGATACAAAATAAAACAATAAAACAAATGATTTCTTTGAAAGATATGTAGACAATGCATAAACAAGTTTTTTTTTGTTCATTGTCTTATAACGTATAAATACAGTAATTGAATTAATTATTATTTTAAGGTACAGCGTAGGTAATTAATGTTAGTGGGTATATTTAAAAATAATTAGAAATCAATTTTTGTTCACAGTCATTAATAGATGTAATAATAAATATAATATTATTTTTAAAATCTTTTTATTAGACTACGAAAATAAGATTTAAAACTAAACTAAAACCCTTAAAGAGATTACAGACTCTATTAGCAGAATTGCTGAAAATTGCATATGTCATTTTTATAAGGAGCGACGTCAAAGTGACGTACCACGCAAATACAATTATCAGTAAGACCAGTGCGCTGGAATAATAATCGCCTTATATGTATGTATATGTCCCCTTTGTTAGCACCCCTTTTACAAACATTTCAGGCGACGCCCCTGATCAGACGTAACCCCAAACGCTTTGTAAACTTGTATCACTTGTTTAAAAAAAATTGCCCACCCCTCTGCCCTCTCTGACAGAGCATGACGTCCTATGTTTGTGTATGTATGTATGATATTTTAAATTGTGTGTGTTTATATGATATTGCTAAATCAAACAAAATTGTTTTTCATACAAATCGATTCTAATTATAAGTGGGTACAATGAAAACAAAATAAATGTTAAGCATTAATGTTATTCTGTGATTTATTAAGGTTAATAGTGATATTATAATGTTTAACAATCATATAAAAGTGATTACACATTGTTCAAATAGAAAATCTATATGTGCTTTTTTCAATATTTTTAAACAGATAGGATGCTTTTAATTAACATTTCCTCGTTACTCAAATTACCAATTTAAGTGCATGCATATATTAATTTTAATTTAAACTTCCATGACGTCGATAAAAATGATATTTTACTTTTGTAACACGAAATAAAATATTTTCTTGTTAAGGGTTTATTATTATTGCAAATTTATTATTATACATTAATTTTTATAAAGTACATAGTATGTTGTTTTTTTTTTAAATTGGAAATTATTATTGAACTATTCGTAAAATAATAAAAATTCTGATTTAAAACCTACATGTATTATTTAGATAAAAATAATTTTATTGCTGACTCGATATATTCATCACTTGATAAAAATGAATGTAAACAATAAAATGATAAAAATAAAGATATCATATTTCTTCTTTAAATAATTTAAAATGTTGCTTTCCGTAGCATTTTAAAACAGCTGTATTTTGAGGAGATTAACACGTAGTACAGTTTATGTCAATAACTTTCTAAGTAAACGTGAATTAGCATAGAATTATAAAAAAATAAATAATATCTATATAATATAAGAATTTCGAAATGAATGTATTTCAATTTTTAATATAACCATCTCTAAATGAATATTTAATTGCTTTAATAATAAATTGAAATCTAATGAAAAAGTTTCATCGTTTGTATGTATAGAATTAGTATTTGTGCGTGTTTTATGCACAAACTATATGTATTATTTGTGTTTGAAATTATTTGTGAATGTTTTAATAATGTTATTTTGCTGGTGGATAAATGGAGAAAATCAAGCAAGTTTTGTAAGTGAAATTTGCGTGAAATAAGCATTATAAACAATCCCGTGAAGCGGTAGTATTTATTTTTGTTTATGATTAAGATATAAATATAGCAACGAGAAAAAGTATTCGCAAAATGCATGACGACTCAAGTGACATTAAAAGTATAATTTGGCTTTACGTAATGCATTTTGGTTAGCAATAAATCGTATTTGAAATGAAATAGACAATAAATAATAGTAAAAAATTAGATTTAAATATATATATATATATATATATATGTATATATAGGTATATATATATATATATATATTTTGATGATACACTACTACTAATATTGTCGTATTATTGGCGCAGTGTATCAAGATACATGTGTTTGTCGGAGTCGGCAGTAGCCGAGTAGTCGTTCGTACGTTCGGGGCGGCCCATGCACAGCACAGCACAGCCAGTCCCGTATATATCAATGCGCGCTTGCTTTTCACACTAAACATTTTCCTCGAGGACGGGAACAATGCAGGGAACAGCCTGTATTTGTCTTTAGTTGAAAGTGTGGGGCGCAGTAATTAGCAACAGAGCATGGAGCAGGTGAAAATTGGAACGTCTAGATTGTTTATTACATCTGCTGTGGAAAATAAAGACGATTTAGAAGAGGTATATAAATTGAAATGTTATTATTCAAGAACGGTGGTGCTATCAGCGGCCATAGTGAATCGCCCTGATTTCTTCTGCCGTCACCGCTGTTGGCGCTGTACGTCCAAATACAGCGCCAATTTCAAATTAAAATTACAATCAAAACGTGTTTTCTCTTTTATTTTACAGAAACTCGAACGCAGTTATTCTTTTTTAAATACTATTATAAATGGTTTAAGTGATAAAGAAGCACACGACGCCCTAAACAATGCCGTATGTAAAGATAAGAATTACGAAGATGTGTCGCTGGGATTGGTTGTTGTAATATTAACCGAACCCCAAAATGCTGCAAAGAGTTACCGAGACCTCACGCTTATCACGCGCGATGGTTTTGGCCTGGTGCTAGGACAATTAACGCAATTAATATTAGAACGGTTCCTACGGTTTCACGATGTGGCGAGGACTCAGTTGCTGTGGCTTGTTCGGGAGATGATACGTAACGCTGTGACGAACGTAGATAATTTGTGTTGGAACCTTATGCGACATGCGGCCGGCGGTGACGTTTCGCCGCGAAACATACATTTAATCGAGTCGTTACTAGACATCTTTGTTGAATATAAATCATGGTTAGACAAATTCCCAGTGCTCATCGCGTCTGTGGTCTACACGTATTTGCGACTGATCGAAGATCACGCCGCGCCGCCACTGGCCGCCCTGCGCCAAAAAGAAGTGACTTTTATGATCGCATTAATACGCGACAGATTCACGGACTGTTTAGTTATCGGGCGTGATTTAGTGCGGTTACTGCAAAATGTCGCCCGGATACCAGAATTCGAGCAACTCTGGAAAGATGTGCTATCGTCACCGAAATCACTGTGTCCAACATTCACCGGGGTGCTACAGTTACTACAAACGAGAACATCGCGTAGATTTCTTCAGTCGCGGCTGACGCCCGAAATGGAACGAAAATTAGTGTTCCTGACGTCACAAGTGCGCTTCGGTAACCACAAACGCTACCAAGACTGGTTTCAACGACAGTATTTAGCAACGCCTGAATCCCAAACACTTCGTTGTGATATGATACGCTTCATAGTCGGTGTCATACATCCTACCAATGAACTCTTGTGCTCGGATATAATACCACGATGGGCCGTGATTGGTTGGTTGTTAACGACGTGCACCTCAACAGTGGCGGTTTCGAACGCGAAACTCGCTCTGTTTTACGATTGGTTATTTTTCGAACCCGATAAAGACAATATTATGAACATTGAGCCAGCGATACTCGTGATGCATCATTCGATGCGATCGCATCCAGCCGTTTCCGCCACGCTGCTAGATTTTTTATGTCGGATCATTCCGAATTTTTACCCGATACTAACCGAAAAAGTGCGTCTAGGTATATTCTCGTCGCTGCGGCAAATATTAGAGAAACGTGTGCTACCGACGTTAGGTCCGTTATTTGATAATCCAAAACTCGATCGCGAATTGCGAACAATGGTTCGTGAAACTTTTAAAGAATTCTGTATGCCACCCGCTGATTCATCAGTGAAATTAGACGATTTTCCGTCGGTGCCAAATATGAAACACGACGATTTAATGGAGCACAGTGAAATGCACATAAACAATATCTTGTCGAATAATCACGCGTCCACCGACAGCGAACCGGCGTTCAGCGACGAAGAGGACGAACAACCACTTGTGATCAACGCGCCTGAAGACGACACAGATGACGACGATATTCCGCTGGCGAAAGTGCGCCTCAAAGAAAAAACACAAGTGGACAAGGGCGACAGTTCCGAAGTACTCAGTATTCTCGAAACTGATCTAAAAACGAACGTGCTTCGGTTGCAAAACGAAAAAGACAATGAATCCAAGTGTCAAGCGATGGAATCCATTGTGCAACATGTAATCGACGTTGACTTAGAAGCAGAATCCCTTACTGCGTTATCAACTTGCTTATGCAGCGTCATATTTCTTAAGCTGGAAGATGGACACAAAGTGTTTCCGGACGATATAAACGACGAAAATTTATTAGATAGTGTCGGTTCACCGTTATTTGTTATGTTCCGAAATTTATACCAGTTGTGCGAGGAAGAAGATCGGCGGCGACAAGCGTTGGTTACGTTATTAGCGGAAATGTATCAAACTTTACCGAAAATCGGTTATTTATTGTTGTATTTCTTAAAAGTGTGGGGACGGGAAGAGCAGAAACGCGAAGGCGAACAACCGAAATTCATCACATTAAAAGCCAGTGTTTACAAAGAGTTCTGCCAAGGTGCCGAAAAGAAAATCGACATTTGTTTATGTGACGATTTGAACGAATGCCGTTTGGACGATGTACAAATCATGTTATGGATTGTGCCTGATATATTTAAAGAATTTCGAACTCAAACAGTGAATAACTCGCAAATATTACGGATAATCATGTCATCGTTAAATAGCACCCAATTACAAGATATCGTGTGTTATATCATGCAAGGCCAGCTGGTGATGCTGAAAAGTGATAGTCTACAAGCTGTCCTGAAAGCGAGCTTAGAATGGGACACTTTCGAGCAGTTTTTTCTATGGCAATTAATATTCGCGCATGATATCTCATTAGATGTGATGCTGCCGATTTTGCCGCAACTAAACTTTGTGAATCACGCCGAAACATTAACGTCACTATTGCTGCTCATTAAGCAAGAGAAACCCACCACAGACTTGATAAAACATTTGTTCTCTCGCGACGTGTGCAGTGCCGATATGTTTGTGATAACTGTACTAATGTACTGGTGTCAAGAATACTTGGACAAATTAGGTGAACTGATCTCAAGTCTCCTAAGTACACGCCATCCAGCCACGTCGCCGAACAAAAGAAAACGATCCGGCGCCAAAACGCAGAACACGACAACCGTACCAAGTTGCGATCAAGTGCTGGGGCACTTAGATCAATTGCGGCAGTGTTGCAACAAACAAAAAAATTGCCTCAATTTGTACAATTTGGATACGATGCAACGGGCGCTGCAACAGGCGCAAAACAACAGCACTGAATCACAAAAGAAACAATACAGTGATTTGTTCGCGTTGGCCGAAGAGGATGAAGGACCACCAAGCAAACAAAGGGGTGCCCGAGGGGGGCGGAAAGCAGGGGCGACCAAAAATACAAATAAACGAGCGACATTTAAAGAAGTATCTGAAAGTTCCGAAGACAGTAGTGAGGTAAGCTTCTATAATTAACATTTATATTACTAATATTTTAATTTATATATTTTGTGTCCTATATAAATGATGAATAGACAAAGTCCATTTTTTTTAACTGATATTTAATTCAATTATTATTGATGTTACTTCCTAGCTCATTAAAAAATTATCTTTGTAATTGTTAAAAATAACAGTTATCGTTTTTGAACAATTATAGATATATTTATTTAAAACAAAGGAACTAATTTATGTTTTTAGGTCAATTATATGTTTCAAACCGAAAATTAATAATATATTTGTTGTGGTTGCAGGAAGAAGAAATAGTGAAACCGAAACAAGCAAAGAAACGTAAAAAGGTCGTATCGGACAGTGATTGACCAAATAAACAGCAGTTGGCAGGCTGCCAGAGTGGAAATTGGAATCACCATCAAATCACGTCAATCGGACCGATATCACTGCTGTACAACAGTGATATCTACGTACTGGGCTAGTGACATTTTGATAAATAAATAATCACAAACAGAAAAAAAATAAATACATTTCGTATGTAGTTATCGCGACCGAAGGAGATGAGATCTAAATACAAAATGGTGTATAAACTCAATTTTGTATGGTGGTCAAAACTCAACAGTTTGAAAGCTGTTTTACAATGACGTACTCTAATTTTATATCAATGCTCATCCATACATGAGTAATTGTTCTCGTTTGAAAGAAGTAACAAATTTGCAATTGTAATCAATTCGAAACGATTGCAAAACTAACAGAAATGAGTCTTTGACCCCATGGAAATTAAGGTCGTGATTTGCAGGCGCCGTACTACCAACATAACAACAATAAATGCGTTTATACGATGAACCGAATCGCGCGACGATCGAATTTTTATACTAGGTAATACATTCGCGTAGAATGCACTGCCGAAAAAAAACATCAACATTTCGTTCTTACGGGTGTTTTAATTTCGGATAACGAGACTTTCTTATTATACGATTACTTTTTTTTTTATTCGGATACCTTTTTATTAAGTGCACATAATTCTAATTTTGAAATCATTCACTTAGTTATCTGTAAATATATTTGCAATAAGTGTTTTGATTTTTTTTACACACACACACACACATAAAAAAACCCATAAAGTAATTAGTTATTGCAATATATATTTCTTATGTTGATTTGTATATTAAAGAATTATATATTTAAATTTTTCATATTTTATTTATTACAAGTTGTGTATAAATAACTTCAAAAAAAAAACGTATGTTTCACTTGTGTAATAAGTAAATATTAATATTGTAAATAATATCGTTGCGCAAAAACTAATGAGTGACTGTTGTAAGTATAATGATGAATTATTAGCTATAACCACAAATTATATTTTATAAAAAAAATAAATAAAAATTGTTTTCAAACAAACTAAAAAAAAAACTAATAATCATAATAACATTTTTAAAAGAATTGTATTGTTGAGATAATTTTACAGAAAAAGAAATATTGTTACGTGTTTGTGTATAACGACATTGAGGATTTGTACAAATATTTATATAATCCTGTTGATGTGTAAGTACATCTTTTAATATTGTTAAATTCCACATTTTCGTTATTCTTAACAATTTATTTTGAAGGAAAACCTAGTTTCGTATTTATTTTAGACGTTACATAATACATATCATTATTTTCATCTATTTTAGGGCATTTTATTTACTTATAAATTTTTAATTTTTATCTGAAATGAATACGGGCGAATTATACTTTGCCTTCATTGTATATATTATAATAATGTAAATAAATACTTTTCTAATTTACTATGTCTATAAACCATACATTTAAACACTATTTTGTATAGTATTTAAGTAGTTATTGGCATTGCACAATTTATACAACAAAAATAGACAATTTTATAGACTAAGTTAGTTCATTTGTTACAAATAGACCAATGGTTGTAAATTACGCACTGAAAGCAGCCAATTCTACTTTTCTACCCAAAAATGAATTGTATATTTACTTTTAAGAACATGGTTTTAAATTGAACAAAAATATCGTTGATATTTAAAATAAAGCGCTACAAATATACAACTGCTTTGACCGAATCTTCTTTTTCTTTCATTTCAAATTAAATTCTAGTTTAAACTATTATTTCCACAATGATCGTTAAACATATTCCACAAATTATATTAGAAATGATTAGTAACTTTAGTTTCTTTTTGAGCAACTTTTCAAAGATAAATTTTAAATTTTACAAAATGACCACTCCTTCACGTATCATCTGATAAGTTGGGTAGATAAGTGTAATTAGTTGACGAAAATTTAATTCGTTTATATGCCACTGCATTGTTAGTTAATTAGTATGTTAGTGTGTTAAAATAAAAATCATCAAAGATGAATATTGGTAAACTATTTCGAAAAATCCAACCGAATAAAGAGGAAGGTCCATCGGAGATCGGTCTTCCCACAAACGTGATGCATGATATTCATGTGAGTAAAAACCAAAAGACAGGCCAGTTGGAAGGTCTTCCCGAAGCTTGGAAGCGTCAAGTGGTTAATCAAATAACGAAAGATGAGCAAAGTGAGAATCCAAGAGCCGTCCTACAAGCGGTTAAATACTATAACTATTCAATGACTAAACGAAACGATGACACTGAACCGTTTAAGCATGTCACCGAGAAAGTAATCGATGAAGAATCTAAAGAAATTGAAAGTTTATTGCCATGTGAATCGCTGAAGAAACCCGAAGAAGTAATCAATCATTCTGCTCATCATGAATCAATTCGTGTTCCTCCAAAAGTGCCCAAACGAACAGATTCCTTACCGGCGCTACCTCCTAAGAAAAATCCACGAAATATTACGCATACGCAACAACCTCTACAGAAAATCGATACAAAACTAACGAAAGCAGTAACCGATTTAACATTAATCGACGAAGACGACAACACCATTATCCGAAAGAAAGAGCGAAGTCTTGAAGTATTAAACGACGATGAAGTTTACGAAGAACTTAGGAAAATTTGCAATCCAGGAGATCCTTACGATCGCTTCCTAAAAAGCCAAGAACTCGGTTCAGGTGCATCTGGCACAGTTTTTATCGCAACTGATTTAAAATCCCGACAGAAAGTCGCGATTAAAGATATTGAAATGGCTAAACAAGCGCGAAAGGAATTGATTTTAAATGAGATTTTAATTTTAAAAGAATTCACCCATGAAAATTTAGTCAATTTCCTGGATGCCTATTTAGTTTATGACCACTTGTGGGTGATTATGGAGCTATTAGAAGGTGGCCCTCTCACAGATGTGGTGACAGAAACAGTTATGAAAGAAGGCCAGATAGCTGCGGTTAGTTATGAAGTTTTAAAAGCGATTGATTTCTTACATACACGAGGAACTATTCATAGGGACATTAAATCTGATAACGTCCTGTTAGGAATGGATGGAACTGTTAAAGTCACCGATTTCGGCTTTTGCGCTAATATCGTTGGGGACGAAAAGCGCCAAACTATGGTTGGCACTCCATATTGGATGGCGCCGGAAGTTGTAACCCGTAAACAGTATGGGAAGAAAGTCGATATTTGGTCTCTAGGTATAATGGCAATTGAAATGATCGATGGTGAACCACCATATTTACAAGAAACGCCGCTGAGAGCGTTGTATTTGATAGCAGCGTGCGGCAGACCTATCATCAAACAATGGACTAGTTTATCGCCAGAATTTCAAGACTTCCTCAATCGTTGCCTAGAAGTTGACGTCGATAAAAGATCTTCTGCGGAAGAGTTGTTACAACATGAATTTTTAGAGAAACGAATGGACCTTCGAACTCTTACACCATTAATCAAAGCAGCGAAGAAAATTTTAAACAAAGCAATCTAAACCATTCCATTAGGTGAATTTTTACGTAAATCACGGGACCAGTGATAGAGTGCTTTCTTTATCTTTGTTTTACTTGCCTTTTTATGAAAATCCAATTGTTATTGTTACCACTGTAATATAACTAATTGATTATATTCCATTTTTATACAAGCTTTAAACTACAACACAAAGAAATATGATTCTTAGTAAACACATTTGTATAAAATTCTCTGATACATATTTACAAATATGTCAAAAAAACAAACACACTTATCAGTAAAAGGACATTCTTTTCAAATTTATTATAATAAATCCTTTGTTGTTTGTAATGCTATTTTAAATATTAGTTACTTTCGTGAATAAAATCATTGTTTATTTTGTGTAAAAACTAGCTTGTTTTATAAAATTGGTGCTTTATGAATATTGGTAGCTTAACTTATAAATCTTAAAATGAAAGTACTCCAAATGATCTCCTGATATATGATTTTATTAAATGTGCATTTCTTTTTTTTTTTTCTTTAAAGTATTTTAATATGAACTGCCAAAATGCGATTTCTTGTGAGACTGTTTATGATAAGTGTAATATTAGTCGTACTAAAAACAAAAAAGGTCGTTAATATTTTATATAAAGCTACAAGCATTTTGGTTACTTATGTTTTAAAATGTCAAGGACCATACCAGGTGTGGAACAAATCATATTTTTGTATATTTATACAGAACAAATTTTATTATTATTATAAATAAAAAATAAACTATACGTATTTTTATCCATTACATAAATGTGTTTTAATATTATAACTTCATAATAAATCATACAAATACATAAAAATAAGTACGACATAGAAGCAATTAACAATTAAATCCAAACATCTTCAAGATAACGTTGTTCACATTTCAACAATTGCAAAAATTCATCAGCCGATTCATATTTACATTTGACGCTTATTTTAAATTCATTTAAAACATCCACAATTGTGTTTCGCACATCTTTACACATTTGTGTGCCACCACATACATAAATAACGGCATCGTCATCAAGCATCTTCAAAAACACTTGCGCATTCGCGCGTATTTGATGTTGAACGTATTTAATTTCGGAATTTTCGCGCGAAAACGACGTGAACAATTTCGTCAAAACGCCAACGTCTACATACTGCTCTAATTCGTTTTTATGAATGAAATCACGATCAGCATATCGACATCCGAAAAATAAACACATTTCCCCAATATTCTCAGTTTGTTGCAGAATCGCTCTATGGCGAATAAAACTCAAGAATGGTGCAATTCCTGCACCAGCGCAAATCATAATTATATTTTTTGAATTATCACCAGGTAGTTTAAAATGATTTAATTTTCGTAAATATATTTTTAATTGTTGTGGTTTCTCTTTTAATTGTTGTGCTTTTTTATCTAGCCAACTGGTGCATATGCCTTTGAAGCCATTCGGAAGAAGGGATAAGGAGAATATAAAATGTACTTCGGATAAGGAGGCAAGTGGAGATGAAGAGACAGAATATGGTCTTGGGCATAGATTAGGGAGGTGTTCGATTAATAAGCTAAAAGGCGGTAAGCAAGATGGAAATTTATTTAGTAGTTTTAAGAATGTTCTATATTCAGAGGTAATGAAATTGTTGTATTTTGTTGATCCTTGTAATGCGCATAATTCGTTTAAATCATTTAACTCGTTTTTGTTACTAACATATTGAGATAGTGATCTTAGGAATGCCTAAAAAATTATTGTTGTTTTTGATCTTTAATAGCTAGTTGCACCACTTAACGTTAAACGTGACTTAAATTATTTTTTTATAGTAAACTTGAATACTGAACTGACAATTATTTAAAATGAACATATTCTTAAATTTCGTTTCGTTGCTAATTTACAACATAATTTAAGATACGCTTAAAGTCAAGCGCTAGCGGTGCAGTTTAATAAAATAAATTACCTTTTTTGGAACGCTTCTGATATCTAAATAATTCAATAAGAATTCCCGGATTGTTCCTTGTTTCGGAAAATTAGTAAGTTTCGGTACCTTCTTTGATGCCACGATTTTTTTAACAGATAATTCAAAATATTTATCTGCTATTTCGGTATACTGTAATCTATCAATTATTTCGTTGACTTCTGTACTATCATTTTGCGGCATAATACCAAACGTACCACCCGGCTCATATTTTATACCAGATTCCTAAATTAGAACAAATTTAAGTTCCAAAATTGCCCTAAACTACATAAAACTGTCGAAACAAATCGATTAAGAATCAAATATTTACAATTTCGACATTTTTAATAGCATTAGAATAAAATGAATGTCTGAAAAATCAATTACCCATATTCCAATCAATAATTAATAGCGTAACGAATAACAAAATATAGTTTATTTTTTCAAATATACAAAACCGAATCGTATATTCTTAATAGTAATAAAAAACAAAGCTAGTTTAAGAGAATTGTTTATTTAAATTAGAACATTTATTAGTGAATTATGCTTATATAAATAATTATTTATTAATTAATAAATTATAGTCTTGTAGTAAATTAATTAATAACTCATCAAACCTTAATATCAACGCATATATCAATAACCGTCTTAACATCATCTCCTTGTGTTAGGTAAGTGGCAGATTTTAAATCTGCGTGAAAAACATCTGAATCGTGAAATGGTAAAAATGGTATATGGTCAGATTTGACCTAAAACAAAGTGAGATAGAATTTTTGTTTGGCGACTTATAACAATGCCCTTACATTTAATTGTTGTTCTGTAAACGTAACATCAACCCATTGAGCAGGTAAGGGCGGCAATTTTAGACTCATTTTTGTCAAATATCAGAATATATATGCGCGATTATTTAAATTAAAATCGCAATAGTTATAGTCGCAAGTTCGCTTGTGCATAACCTAATAGTTTGAGTCGGTCAACATCAAGATTGGCAGAAACGTCATCAGGTATAAATTAATATTTTACGTTTAATTGTAAATTATAAACAAATAATAGCTAAATTATAAATAACCAATTCCTAAATTTCATTTTGAACCAAATTATACGTAAATATGCACGGATAAAATGCTAATTTAAATGAAAATCGAAAATATAAATTTCTCATAATTTTTATAACAAATTTGCCTACTTAATATAATTTATATAACTATTAACCAACATTCTTCATATAAATTTCTAAACTAATATATATTATCAAATAATTTAGAATGAAAGAAATAAAAATCGCGTTTTAATCAAACTTATTTATTTTCATTTTAATTTCATTATACAATTAGATTTTTATATATTTTTGGTATATTTTGAGTAGATTTATCATTATTTTCTTTTAAAATCAATTTTGCAATGAGCTAATTAAATTCTTTTGGTAATTAGAAGCATTTTGAGATTTGACATTTTGAAGTCAACCAAGATTTTTTTTAAAAAGTTCAACTTAGACTTTAATGGAATATATTATTTAATGAATAAAATTGTGGGGGAAAATGTTTGTTTTGTCGATATAAAATTGATTCCGTTAAAAATTTACATTTTTTTTTTAAATGAGTAATTTTACAGCGGTCTTCGTTTGTGTAGTTGGTATGTCAAAGTAGTTTACTGAAATTATTTCAGAAGTTTTATGACATTTGTTAGATAAGCAAGATTTCAGGTATAATGTATAAATAGTCGTTTTAAATTGTGTTTAGATATTGATTATTTATTGTATTTATATATAAATAAATTTTTAATATTAGGTCATTATTTTTAAAAAAATATTTAGTATTTTTTCTTGAAGTTTATTATTTTATTATTATATAAAAAAGATGTTTTCTATTTGAGAATGTTTATTTAATTAAATTCTATGTTAAGTTCGTATATTTTGAGTGGTGTTAAATGAATTAAAATTTTTTGATAAGTGATGATTATTCGAGGTTAAATAGGTATGTTTTCAGCATGTTCATATTTCAGATAATATGGAGAGGTGTCAATATGCACGAAATGACGAAATAAGAAGAGCGAAAATGGTTATTAATTATATAAATAAATTTCATCTACCAAAGAAAAAAAAATCGAAAATGACGAAAATATCCTGGAACAACAATAAATAAAGTGTATCGGCGAAAAAATGTCGATTTGAATCTAAAATAGATAAATTGCGCCGGAAAAAATATGTTTAATGTCACCCGAAAAATTGAAGTGAATTTGAATTCCGCGCGCAAGTGTTAAGTTCCGGTGTTTCATTTGTTCCCTAGAGGGGTCTGCGTATTGCAGTCGGAACTGCGACGTTTCTTGGGTGTAGAATATTTGATTTTCATATTTTATTTTCGGTGATTTGCAACGATTGTTGTAACAACGTGCAATTTGATAAATTGAAAAAATAATTTCGCGATTTGTTATCGACGATTTCAGTGTTTCATAGTCGCGGTCCACACGTGAATTAGTGTGTTTGTTGAGCAGCGTAGTCGCAGTCATTTAGGCCTGGTCGGAAGCGTTGGATCGGCGGCGCTCGTTATTTCTGCAGCCTTTTAGCACGGCAGCGTACGAGTTTTCTGTGTGTGTGTACTAGTGTTTCCGCCATTGTTGCGTTACGTATAAGAGGCGGAAAAAACAACGCGCTAGTAATGTAACCGACAACTCAGACCTGAAAATACGTCTACGTTCAACCGTTATTTATTCCAGTTGCAATTACAACCAACAAAAGAACGCGTCTTGTGCCCGTTTTTATTTGTGATGCAATGTTTATGATGTGATGCGTGGTGGTGCTTCGACGACTCGGCTTATTCTATAAGTTTTGCGTCACGTGGGTGCTTTACACATTTACCGCGCGGGAGATGGTTTAATATTTATGGCCCTTTGAAACAAACGCAAAAACGCTGCAAGTATGGTTTATCAAGTATTGTTTTAACATGTACTTGTTTAATGATAGCGGCAGTGCTTTGTTAACTCGCCCGGTTCAGTGCGGTACCCAGCTTGGCTTGTTGTTTAGAATGGCACTAGCCGGTGATTGATGAGCATTTTAACGTATTTCTACACAAAAATGAACTCGGATTAACCATCTCAAGTGGTTAGTGCACCAAAAAGAACGTTTCAAACAACTGTTACCGTTTATTATGGATCTAGACGGTGATTGAATCACAAATTATCACATTGTTAATGTTAATTGAAATAGTGCAAACAAGTGTTTCTAGTTTTGTTACTGTTTATGAACTAAATTCAGTATATATATGCATATATTCCTCAATCTTCAAAAATATACATAGATTAGCTATGTGTAGTGTTTAAATCCAATGAAAGTGTGTTAAGTTCACAAAAGTGCGGTTTGTTTTTTTTAAATATATAAACACGGATTAATAATGTGCATAGTGTATAGTTGTGCAACGTAAAAACAAGTAGTGCTGCGCTCGTGTAAATGACTAAAAACTGGATGAATGGGATTGCGTGCAGCCTCGGTGAGGCATCCAAATGCTGTGGTCATGGCCCCAGCTTTAACAGAAGCTGGTCAATCGCAAAATTTCACGTTGCCACCCTCGTCACCAAGTGTCTCGCAAAATGGTGGTTACGTCTCGCACAACAATAAACATCACACCGGCAATGGTATAAAGAAATGCGCCCCGTACAACGGTGATTTATTCGATATAACTAGTGACTATCTCAATACACCGGTAACTGAACACAAAACGCATAGTTTACGCAAACCAGCCTCGGGATTCCAACAACAACAACAACAACCAACCGCCCCACAACTCGATAGTGGTAATACTATAATGAATACGTGTCCCATACCTATGGGCGACCAAGAAAACGACCTTACAATGGGACTACAAAAAACCGGGATGGATCCAATGGAAACACTACTACTCAAAGACAAATCAATCATCTCCCCAGATGTTGAGCAGCTGCTGAACAATTTGAGCGCGGTTACAGACAGTGCATCGGATATCGGTCAAAATGTTGACGATCTCATGCAAGTGATCAAAAATATGGAGGGAAATGATCGCGGCGTCCAGAGCACCGACGGCGAAATATTCCCGATTGCGTTCGATCGCGAGTTATTCAGCGAAGTCGATATGATGGGCATTTGCGGGGAGGATGATTCAGCCACGCAGAACCAACTGAAAGAGGCGCGCGCCAAAGAGTTACTGGAGGAATTACACAAAAAACAGTTGAAACTCGAACGACGCTCCGAATTCTTATTGCGCCGGTTGCGAAAGATACAAACGCGCGGCATGGGTGGCCATGTGAGCGGTGAAGTTGCCGGTTTGTATGAATTCATTCATCGGACACTGAATCGCGGCAAGGAGACGCCGCCCAGTGAAAAAGAATATCCACCTAGTGATTTCCCGATTGAGATTGATCTGAACCCGCCCGCCGATCAAGTGCTGCCGCCGAAGCCGATCTCGCAACAGACAATGGTTAGTTTAGTGCAACAGTTGCATGCGTCTGCGATGCAGCAATCGACGTCGCTTTCGCGGCAAAAGAATATGGTCGCCCGGTATTTCGGCGCTGGGTCTAGTGAACAATCGTCGCGGGTGCTCGCCTCCAGTGTGCTGTCAGTGCCGCCTATACCAACCTCGGCTAGTGATGAGTTGGAACACGTCGCCGGCGTGCTCCAGAGCGAGTTGGCAATGGTCGAATCTCAGGTGGATTCGGACGCCACCGCCAGCAGTTCAGGCGCCGAAAGCTGTGATGAAATGCAGACCTACAATAATCCGCATCAGCAGTATCTTTCAATGTAAGTGATCTTTCTATTATTTTCATATTCATTTATTATTCGAACACAAACTACAAAATATACTTATCATTACTTCTCATATATTAACTACTAATATACATAATTAAACTTGCAAACAGTCTTCCACCACCCCATGTAATGGAAATAAGCATGTGAACCACTTATAGCATACAACACAAAATAATTACATTTATAAAAGTTCGTTTTCTAAACCAAGTTTTTTATTGTTTTTCAAAAACGTTGATAAACACAATGAATGTCCTGTTTGATAAACTTCCGTTTGCAAACATAATACGCGATTCAGTAAAATTTCTTAAATAATTTAGAATCCCTTTCCATCATTAACTACAAGTTGTTAATTCGATTCCAATCACAATTTATTAATTTGCACTAAATATATAAAAGAGCAGCTCTATTGAGTTGGCCCTCTTACAGATACATCCCTATATTTTTACGCGTTATGAATAAATTTAAACTTGCATTGAACAGTATTTATAAACAAACGAGTATACTGTAATTTATTACATTTTGAGTCATATAGAACAGCCTTGTCAATTTAGGTATTTCTGTCCATTTAAAGTTATAATTACACTTAATTTCATAGTATGTCATAAAAGATAAAACTATAATCTATTCAGGTCTATTCTTCCACATTTAACCTCAAATATAAAAAATATTTTCGCCTCACTCTGCTGCAACAGATTGCATTCATCAAATTTGCTTTATAAAATTCCATGTATAATAATCATAAAATGCCAGCAATGAAACTATTGATTTTTAATAAATTAGGAATATATCCCTTTTGGCAACAATATTAAAATATACCTGATTTTATTAGCAACATTAATTGTGTAGACATTACAATGAAATATAACGGTCAAGGTTTTGCTTTTTATGTTATTTATATTGTGTATGCACTTTTATTATTTGTGTATAGCATTGCACTAAAATTACATATAGATCGCAAGTTTTATTTAATCAAAATTCACATATCATCATGAAATTTTCGGCGCATTTCAAAACAGTTGGAATATTTGTTTGAAATGTTATATATTATTCATTCCGTTAATTTTGATTGAGAACTATTTCTGTTGAACATTTGATATAATTGATTGCCCGAATATACAATTTAATTAAATTGAAATAATCTTTAGATCTTGTTAAGCATATAAATATCGACTTTCTGATGATGAATGTATAATAATTAAATACTAATTGTGCATTTTAATTGGTGTTACAATTAAAAATAATAATAACTACCAATTAGGACAGTTTATTAATATTTATTCATATAAAAGACATAATTCCTTTAACGTCTAAAGGAATTATTATCATCTAAAGTTTAGACGAATAGAAAATTATTTTGCACATTGCTCATATTTATAATATTGACGAAATAAAATTTGTACTCGTCATCAAATTTACAAAAATTGTTTCGTTCTCACAGCCATGTGAATAAAATGAACAAACATTTGTTGTTGTTTCTAAATAGATATGAATAAATATTTTTTAATGTTCACAAATATATATTATCTAAGGTATTATTGAAGATAAATTCATTCATAAATTATTTATCTTCAAATGTCATAAGTGTAATTTTCATCAAGTATTCATATCTGTTCACAAATAGATTTATATGGAAGCCAATTTCCGGTTTGGAATGATGGCAATCTAAACCTTAATTTATGAACGGAAACCCAATACGAAT
This sequence comes from Nebria brevicollis, assembly GCA_944738965.1. Classification (NCBI taxonomy): domain Eukaryota; kingdom Metazoa; phylum Arthropoda; class Insecta; order Coleoptera; family Carabidae; genus Nebria; species Nebria brevicollis. Next base: position 17,483,837 of record OX122897.1, read on the forward strand.
ATGATAAAAAATAGGGACTTATTTGTTAAGTTTGTCACTTTTTGATTCAAATCCAATTACAAAAATATAAATCATGAATGCGTTTTACGTTGACACATTTGTTTGGTAATAGTATTACTAAAAGGTTCCTGTCACCTGATTTAATTGGGACACTTTAACGATATTTGTTATGAATCATACTAGCAATAAATAATTGTTTCTGGTACTAAATGATTTTGAGATTGCGTAATTAGTTTAATTCTCGCTTTTTGTTAAATATGACTAATTTTTTAGATATTTACGTAAATGTTCATTTAAAAAATTGGTCGTTACCCTGTCCTTAACCCTGATCGTTAAAAATAAAATTATCGGAATGAAGGTCGGATTATTTAAGAATAGGATTTCAACAGACAGCGAAACGTTACTTATTTATCTCATTCATTATTAAATTTCATTCGTTAGAGATGAATTATTTAAATTTTACGAAATACTTAAAACCATTATTGTAATTAGATTTTCTATTGATGTTTATTAATCTATTAATGTTTGTGTGTGATAAAAGTAATTTTTTTTTTGTAAGTTGCTACAAAGTGGATTCTGTTAAAAATCAATGTTGAACCCTTGATTTTGTCGCCAAGTGGGTCGTTGTCATTCTATTGAATTGATCTTTTTATTTAGTTCCCAATGGTTACTATTTAACGTCTAGTTTTTTACATTTCTCTCAAAGTATTCCACTAAATAAAAAATGGGTTACGTATATCTATACGTGATTAAAATGTGTTTTTTAACGAGATAAATAAAAGTACTTGAAAGTAAAGATAGTTTTATTACAAATATAAAACTGTTTGTTGTTTATTAAGTAAATCACAATTTTATTGACGAATTAATGAATAAAGCCACGTGAACTTTGATATTTTGTGTTCAAGCCTGGCTTAAGTGAATTTAATTATACTAGAGGATTTTTGGTAATTTTCGATAATTTAATGTGTTTGGAAATATCCGTATCCGAGATCTTAGAAATTGAATAACTGTTATTAAAACGTTATTTGTTTTTTTTGGTTGTGTAAACAAATCGCATTTGCTTTATAGTTTTGTATTTAAAGCTATCATAACATTTCTGGTTTCCTTTAAATACTGTTTCGTTTAGTTGATTGTGTCGAAAGGAATTCTTTTTTATTGTGTAATTTTTTACGCAAGTCTATTTGCCGTCGTTTTAAAAATAAATTCCTGTCTTACTTTACGAACTTTTCACGTTTGTGAGTTGCAACAATTTTATAAAAATAGAATGATTTGTTTGCAAACATTTCAAGTTCAATGTCATTTGCTATTCTATTATTCGATGTTCTCGTCATAATTAGTTTATTTACAATTTTTATTTCCTGGTTTAAATTTTACAACATTACAAAGTGTGACGTCGGATATAATATTAAAATATATTTCAAATACATCTTTTGCAGCAATTGCAGTGCAAAAATAAAGAATATAAATACAATTTAAAATTGTCACTAAAGTGATTTTCTGTTTGATATGCCTCAATTAAGTAAACATATTTGAATTTTGGGTAATTGAGCAACGAAATTAATCAATTTACAGGAATTAAATAATTCCAGCAATTTGGGTATTTAAAACGAAACATTTTACATAAAATATTTTTACGACGTGCTAAATAATAGTAGTATGTTATCTTTTATTTATGTTATAGTATTTGACTGATTAGTTTAGTATTAAAATTAATCTTATCTGTAAGACTTTTTCAATGATTTCCGATTTTTCGACCGTTTCATAAAATAAATTGTGGTAAAGAAAAAAAAACTAGTAAGAAAGAAAAAGAAACGGGACAAACGAAAATAATAAACGACAATCGTAGAATCACTAAGCGTAACTTGCGTAACTATCCTTTTCCTTTCTGTAAATGTGGTTATTCGTTCTCATTCTATCTTTATTATTGCGTGTACAAGTCTATATTATAATACTTCCATAAAAACGAAACATAAAAACATTTTATTTGTGTAGCGTAATTCTTTTTGATATGGTGTAGTTCACTTATTTTTGAAAAGTTTCTAATTTAAAAATAATGTTTATGCGATAACTCTTCGAAATGACGCCTTTAGTTTTAAAAATAATACGAAATAGTTCAGGGTATTTCCGGTACGAATTTGGAACGGGCATAGAGATTATTACGAATTTTTGTGCGGTGGGATCCGCGCCAAAAATTCATTGTTCTGAAGGTCGAAGTTCAAAATACGAGCGTGCATTCATAAAAATTATTTATTTCCGACTTTAAAACTATAGTAAAATAGAACAAAACCGAAAATTTAATTATTTGCTCTTTTGAATTAAGATAATCATTTTATTGAATATTAAATTCTTATAGGCAATTGTGTTAAACATTACAAAATATTTATCTATTTGAACTATGAATTTAGCACAACACATTGCATTTTGAACGATTACTCATTTATGAATTCAAACATAAATCTAGCCTTCTAAATATTTTCTATGCATATATATCATAACACAAAAAACAACATTTGTATGCTTTAAAATATTTTTGTAAAATGCCTGAATCGTAAACATCCGTCTTATCCATTGTTTGACAAACGAGAAAACTTTCGTATTCGTACACAGACAGATAAGTATCTTGCGTATTTTAAACAACGTACCGTTGTGAGCAAGATAAAATTTGCACATAATATAACTGACAGGATCAGACTAGTCGAGTAGTCTTTCAAAAGATAAATTGTATATAAAGCGAAAAAAAAACGTCCAAAAATCCAGTTAAACATACGTTGACCTGGTTTTCCCCCCCGAGATATTTGGTCTAGTTTTTGATAGTTTTACGCTGACGAAATGTAACTCATAATAGTTGCATTTAAAACTCAAGGTCGTCTTTGTTTCGCGAAGTGAAATCATAGTTTGAACTTTTAATTACGTTATTTTGTTTACGGTGCGTAAAATTACGTATTTAGAAACATTATTTGACCTTTTAGTACGGTAGGAATAAAAAGAAAACATATTTTTCATCATTTAAAGGTCTTTTATTCAATTCGTTTATTTTGTACTTGTATAAGAGATTTTATTGAATATCTAAAGCAAAATTATCTAAATATGCTATGTATTATGGATGCTTAATAACTAAATAACACAGATTGTGCATTAATGCTATCAGAAACGAAAGAGACTTTGAAATTTCGTTGCTCCAGGAACCGATATCTCACACTAGGCAGTTATCGCAACACTCATATTGATGAATTTCCCTGTCACGACGTAAACAATGCTTACGTGGCAATCCGACCGGCGGTAGCTCGATCGATGTGTATATCCCCCGTACCCTTTGCAGCATTCATCTCTCATCCTTGTCCACCACACGTAAACCTAACCAGTGTAGTTTTCATTCATTGTCCATCTCTCTCTCACCATACTTCGTCCGCTGCTCTTCAATCTGCGTAGCACCGCCCTTTTTTTGGCTGCGTACAGAGCTCCTCTAGCTGTCTCTTACCACCATTAAAGCACTCGAATTATCTATCTCTTTTTAACGCTGTTTCACTTGACCTTGGTGTTCATGCTGAATCACGTGGATATGTCTCGTGCTCATGCGTATATACTAATTTATGTTCGAAGTTATGAGTGATTCCGATTCTGTGGTTAATTGCGCGGGAAATCAGGTCGTTATTGGTAGATGATATGTATGTTTTTTTTTTTAAATTACCGTTTATCGATACGCATACGTGTAGGAAATGGGAAGATATTTATTCAAAATTTATAAAAAAAATTATTTTAATATTCATGAGGTTGAAAAATGCAATGTTTTTTATAGTCATTAAAAAAATGTTTTGATTAAAATTTCGTATTCGAAATTCAAATTTATTTGTTTTATCCAAAACCGTGCTTATAAGCATATTTTGGATATTTTGACTTATATGTTATCAAATTATATATTTTGTTATTTTAAAATTGATATTTTACAATAAAATTCGTAAATTATTCTAAAATGATCAAATAACATAAACGATAAAATACATGTAAGTTTGTTGGAAATCACCAAATAATAATATGAAAGCACTTGCGTGTAGTAGCGTCGTAAGGGATGAACGACCTACCTAGGTCGCTATTTTTATTCTAAGCCCAGCAAGCTTGGGGGAAAATCATTACAGTTTTCTTTCACACGTTTACCTATTCAATTTCTAAAGAAGTCCCGTCTAGGGACTTCGCTGTCCTGGATCATAATTCGAATACAACTCAAGACCCAGCTCTTAAATTTGTATTACTTATGAAATGTTTCTTGGGGTTTAATTTAAACAAATTCAACATTTAGTCATATTTACAGAAATGTGCCAAATTTATCGTAATAGATTGTAATATTTTGGATTCATATACTCCCATTAATGACATATAAATTAAGTATCGCATTTTAAGAGTAAAGCTTATTTCAAATTGAAATATTAATGTAAAATCAAAACTCTGATAGCAATTTTATTTTTTATTTTATCCTAAACAAATACATATTTCTATATTCGGTTAACTTAGGATACATTTACATATGCAGAATCAACAATTTGGTGGCATAAAAAAATATAAATGCATTTTCTTAGAATTTCTACAAACGCATTGCACATATAAATTGGCTGAGTCATTTGTTTTCTTGAAAAATATCTTGGTCTATAAGATATTAAAATCGGTTACAAACATATAAATTTAACGTTGTAATATTCTAATATGCAATAATGGTAAATGTATTTCTTTCCCATTAAATTTCGTTAAATCTGGCAACTAAGAAAATATGTTCGTTTTAGAAAAAAAAAACATGTGCTTATATGACTAGTCCGTTTCGCTTGTGTGTGCATAATTTATAAGTTTCTCATATATTCTTACGAACTTCAAAGGACGTATAAGATTTTAAAATGGTGCAACGTAAAGCGAAAATAGCCGTTTATATTGATCGCCGAAATAATTAAACTTATTCGATTCCCTTTGATCGCAAAAAGTTAATTGAATCACGGTAATACTTGTCACAACGTTGTATTGTTACCGTAAAATGGTTTCTTCAAGAACGTGGTTGCTATACATAAATAGAAATTGAATACCATTTATTCAGTACTGGTTCTTGAAATTTAATTTATATTTTAAAAGCGATATAAATATTTGGTTGTAATTTATATATTTTATTTGCAATCATTTGAATCACCTATAAAAATGTGTAAACTACGTAAAAACATTTTTTGTAGAATACACAAACCTTACAGATATTTATTTAGGCACTATAGATTTTGAACAGAGTTTGTACTAAGAATTTGATGTATTATTTACATTTAACGTTTTTATAATAAATAAAAACAAATAATGTTTGACCTTTTATTGACATATTAAATATATAATTTAAAATAAACTAAAAAAAAAATAATTAAAATTAAATTAATCTGATATTTGCAAGTTGTAACTTTTGTTTCGTATAGAAACAGTACTGGAATAAGATTAATTGTACGTATAAACGTGGATGAGTCACGCGCACTTCATAATTGATTAGGGAAATTATATTTGTTCACTAACATAAAGCAACTGAACCAAAAAGTGAACACATTTGTTGACCTTGGATCAGTAGTCTGGTTTAGTTGAGAATGCTGGTGTTTTAAATTGTAAATTGATATCCTTATAGATTTAAATCTCTAAAACCACATGTTTACAATTTTATAACTGCTATTCGACAAAAGCGAACAAAAGAGAACATCAATTTTACTTTCATTTTCAAATTATCTAAGTTTAGTAGACGACTTTATTTATTTATTGATATTTTTATAGAGAAATTGTTGAAGGTTGGGTATAAATAGTAATTGCTAACTTGAAGTATCAAATTATTAATTGATCAGTCATGGACAGACGTGACTTCACTGACGTCATATTTTCTAAATATAAGGTTTCCTTATTTTGCCTTTAGCGGACATATAATTGCCTAATTTTGCAATTAAACGTTTGAAAGCACCGGAATGTGGATTCAACTTACGCAAACATTAAAAAGCTATAAAATTATTATGTTATCTATTTGATTAACAAATATATTTCTAATAAATTCAAATTTTATTTCCGCTTCACGTGACTTAAATAATAGGATTACTAGAATATCTGAATTGATATTAATTAAACAAATTGATTGGTTTAAGAAAACTGTAATAGTATTATAAACAATTTAACGATCAATCAAATTATAACAATTTTGTTTCGTTGTCTTGTCTATTCAATTATCTAGATGTTAAGGTCGCTTAAATCGAGTAGAAAATACGGTTTACTTAATATTCTTAAAAAACGCGTCAATAAATCGTAAATGTGTCACGTATAATATTTATTATTTACGAGAAAAAAATATTAATTTTAAAACAAAATGCAATAACAGTCGTATTTGAATCATTTCCTTTGTTCTCTATTGAACAAAGTGTGATATAAATATATAAAAAACTGTGTGTGTTTTAAAATTGTTTGATATAAGATGAATTAATGTCGTTTTGGTTGTGTTTCAGAAGTAAACGTGCCGCGTGGCGATATGCGAACGAGAGAGCGGCAGTCGCGTCACGCTGGACGTGGCTTCAAGCGCAAATCTCTGACCTTGAATACCGCATTCGACAGCACAACGAACTACACCGTCAGATACGCTTATGCAAGGGTGCCGTTACACTAGGCGATCCATGCGCCACCCATACAAACACCATTAGTACACCCGCTTCACCCAGCACAGTCAACGGATACCGAGGCCAATTGCCGGGCGCAACGAAATCCTCATCAACCGACGATTTACTCCTGAATGGGGCTGTGTCCTCTTCAAGCGGGGCGAGCGGCAGTTGCGCGCGAACCCGACCGCTGCAAAAATCCACGTTTCGAAAACGAAAACTTTTGCAAACGACGGGCTTACACACGGTTTCTAAGAAAGCTAGCAGGCCCAGTAATATTCGGTGTGGTTGTGTGCCGCCAGTGGTTCCGTGTGCCTTGTGTACAGGTCGCACGGATCCGACCTTTCCTCGCGATGCACCCGAACAACTCACCGTACCCGAAAGGATCGCGCTGCTGGATCCTGGGTATCATCCCGTACTCTCATTTCCTGATGGTAAGTTTCGACTATAAATTTGATTTGTTCGTCTATCTTGTACGTAGATAAGCTATCCTTAAATTACCCCCTAACATTTATTGTATTTATACGGTGATTCATTTAAATCATAAGGGTCTCGGATACGACCCTTCTAAAAGCCCATAAGCTCGTAACTTTAACAAATTTCATAAGGTCAAATTTATATTGCTACTTTTATACATAAACGTGATTTGAACATTATTTATGTCTTTTGAATAGGACATAAAAATAAAAAAGATACGACTACAATAATTCTGATCCTCCATATGTTCTGTTTTTAACAGCATGAATACATTTTTATATTTGTTTGAATATTTCTAATAATATTTAATAAAAGATATAGTTAAAAATTATTTAAATAGTTTGGTTCTGTTTGATGCAGTTTATTTTGTTACGTCAAATATTAAAGTTTGTTCTATATGTTTTACTACAGTTTTAATAAAAGGAAAACAATGTTGGCTTAGAGCTTTTTTATTTAATTGCTTCAACGTTTCAACATCATAAATGCCTTAATCAGGAATAGATTTAGTTGGTGTTTATTAATACAATACTTTCAATTACAAACGAACTTTAATCAAATTGTATCAATATATAACGTAATCAGATTTAAGCTATATTATGTACTCTATAAATAATATATGATAAACAAAGTATAATGAAAGTCCTATAATAAAACTAACGACACTACTGAAATTGTTTATTATTGTAATGAAATATATAAATATATATTAAATAAATTATCAAACAAAGGTTTTGGAACACTTTTGAATTGGATTATATATATTTGTAGCTAATTAAAGGTGTCCCGAGACTTGAATGGTATTAAAATAATAATTGATGATAAAATTTGTATATGTGTACGTACTGGGATTTGGATGAAATATGTGTTTTGTTGACAGATATCTCGCAGAGTATTCATTTGGAAGCAATTATGAAGCTACCGGAGTGGCAGCAAAAAATACTAAGATGTAATATGAAATCGATGAAAGGAATATCAAAAAGTGACCGCGTGGACAAATTAGTCGCCGGATTGGATTCGAGATCGAAAAAGTCTGAGCACCGTAAAAAGTACAATAAACTACTAAAGAGTGGCACCACAAATGTGTTATCTAACAGTAAGTTTCTTTTTCTATTATTTAATCTTCATGAAACGCAACCCATGTTTGCTGCATTATTTTAATCAACAATATTACTAGAATAGAATTACATATTACCGTCTTAGTAATACGAGGTGGTATTAAACTTTTTGTACCACTCTACTTTTCAGTTAAATGCAAAACTATTTGCGCGATATGCTTACATACTTCAATTATTTTATTTCAATAAGTTTTGATATGTTTAGAAAAATATAATTTTACGTTTTATATGTTTACACACATGATTCGATCTTCTCTATCTCTTTAAAATAATTTAGATAACCTAATCTAAATTACCATCGAAAATAGAATCAAAAATCGGTTTTCTAACACTGATAAAACAAAATATGTTTTACATATTCAATAACAGTATGCAATGCTTGTCATATGTAGCCCATATAAAACACAAAATAATGTATTAGAATACGATTAAAGTTTGCATGTTGTGTTTCAGAAATCAAAACCAAAATCGGCCGTGGCCGCAAACCGTTTAGTCGCGGTCTCAGTGGCATGATGCGAGTGAGCAAGAAACGGCACAACAACGCCAAAATGGCAATGGCCCAGTTGCATGCGCTCGCATCGGAGAGCATGGACGAGGAAATGGAGGCGTTAGGTGTGCCCGCCTCGGTGATGATGCAGTCACGTGCGATCGGCGACTCGCTATCACCGTCCCCGTTGTCCCATGTCCAAGCACTGCCTTACCGTCGTAACCGCGTCGATTCGTACGACATCGACAATATTGTCATACCCTACAGTGTTGCCGCATCTACCCGAGTTGAGAAGTTACAATACAAAGAGATTCTCACGCCGAAGTAAGCCATAACTTATTTAACACTTTGAATGTTAAGAAGCTTATTTTATTATACGATTCACTTGTAATAATAATATTTTGCTTAATTTTAAGACAAAGTTAAATTGTATAATTCTATTAGGGGTCACTTAGTTATATTTTAATAAATTGTTACTCTATTTTTGAATCATAAAAATGAATATACGTCAATCCGCACTATCTGTGCAATTAACTTTTATGTGTCACGCAAGTAACAACCGTGGTGTTAGGTTCAAATATTTGATTAGTTATGTTTATCTAAGTGACGAAATTTATATGTATTTTTTTATTGTAGATGGCGTGTTATTGACACCGACTTCCCAGCGAAATACGATGAGAAAAACAATGGAATCGTCCGAAGAGCTAGTGGGGATAGCGAGGTGTGTTTTTTATTATTTTAACACTTCCTGGAACACCTGTCAGATAAAGAACTTTTCGATTCTATAAAAACAGATTTTTTTTTACCATCACGTAAATTCATATTCATTTTGTAAATACCTATTTATGGATTATTAGAAAATAATACTTTTCCTATAAACTAGTAAATTTAATTTTTGATACATTGAACTTAACTTCAACGTATTGATTATGCTTAAATTGTGCTTAAGCACATTTTTATTTTACTAAATATTATTTACCTATATATCTAGTATATTACCGAAGGACAATAAAATGGTTTTATGCAACTATATTAATATATTATGGTATTCTTTTCAGGTGGAAGATATGAGTGAAGAGCTCATAGGAGTCCGACACGACAAATGCGAACATGACGAACGTAAAAAATTCCTCAGTTACATCAAGTTCCCGTTGACCGTGGGCCGACCGCGGGCGAATCGTCGCACAGACAGTCGAGCAGAGTCAAGCGGTGCAAACACACCAGATCCCATGTCACCCCACAACAACAATACCATGTTGATGGACGGTTTGGATTCCACCGCTTCACCACTCTTACTAACATCGCCACCCGCCACACCGATCATGAATCAAAACGACGATTCCTCAACGTCGCAACAATTGCACCATCACAGTACATCGGCACTGCGAAGACGAACTGTTTCCCAATCGCGCTGGGTAAGAGATCGCGAAGAAACACGTTCAAATACGCCCGAAATCATCGAACCCGCCATACCACCATTTGATCTTCGAAGTTTTCCGCTCACCGACGAAAAATACGAGAAAATGTTACGGAGTATGCCGGAAGGACATCCGTTGCCGAATATTTGTTTCCATAAGCAAATATCGCGCGATTCGGATAATACGGAATCGGCGACATCGCCGGTTTTTCTAGACGATGTTCGACCGGTTGAATCGCCGATTTCTGATTCGACGGAATCGGCAATTGCTGAGGAAGACCCGAATGACCCCGAGTGGTTTGACGTTGAACGAGTTCGAGAACGGAGCAAAAGATAGAATTATTTGTAATATTTTTGTAGGATAATGTCTCGATCTCCTTTTTGGTTAAGTGTGAATCCAGTGGTTCTCGTTTATTTCGTTTTTGTGATTTTTACAGGTTTCAACGCGTCCTTTGTGGTAATTGACTCTGTAATTATTCATTTTTTTATGTATATATAGAATATTTAAATAAAAAAAAAAACATAGTTACAAAACAAACTCTAGACCTAACAGAGGCACGTAGTAAGATTAATCATAGAACATACTGGATACGTAAGAGTAGAATTGCTTTGTTGAAATGGTGTAATGGGAACTTGCACTTTTGATGAAAGAAAGTTTTCAATTTAAGGTTTTATACTCAATATATATATGCGTCATTTTTAATATATTTTTTTGTTTTCAAATTTAACTGTGTAGTTTGTATCATTTAATAGAATATGGACATTTTCTAAACTAATTTTTTTTTTTAATATACTTCTAAACTTAATAAAAACTGTTTGTAAGGTTTTATCACTTATTAAAACGTCTGTACACTTTCATAAATTATGAAAAAGGCATTTGTTTCGTTCATTTAGTAAATGTTTTTGTACAGTCCTAGTTGTAGAACCAATATATTAAATATATTTTTAGGATGAATCTTAAAAAAAAAAAAACTGCAAGTTTTCTGTTAAATCTGCTAGGTCTAGAATCAGATTTCATCGTGTTCGAGATGTAATCATTTTGAACAGAACACGACCATTTTGTATAGTTTAAGTTTTAATGCAGAAGAGAAAGAATTAATAATAATAATTTCTAATAAATGAACAGTTATTATTATAATTTCTATTACTACAATTTATGATAATAATATAATTTCATTTTTAGTTTCAGCATTTGTGATTTAAAAACAAAAAAAAAGCAGATATTGGTGATCACATTTTGTATATCTGAACGAGTATTACTTATGTTGACAGCAAAAACCATTTTTTCTATTATCTTATCTTTAGGGTTTATAAAAATACAAAAAGTCTGCACGAACCAAAGTTGAACACTTCACGGTGCAGACTTAAATAAAAAAAATAAACATTTTCAGTGTACTCTTTATAAGAGTGTAGTTATGTAAATTGTATGGACATTATTTAAAAAAAAAAAAAAACGTGTTTTTTTTTGTGTTTTGGACTTCAAGAAAAAAACAAACCATTCCATTCTAAAATTGTAACTGATGAAATAAACAATAAATACCATATTCTGATAGTCGTGTAGGTAAAACATGAAAACAATTTTCTATTTTTTTTTTAAAAAAAAAACGTTCTCTGAAAGTTTACCTGTCACTTTTGAGCAATGTTCATCGTTTCTTTTTTTTCTATTTTTATTTATTTTTATAAAATTATTGACGAGGTATGTGGGAAAATTTTCACTTTTTGCTCACTAACTTGTAATTTTCCATTTCAGATCGCGTATTATTACCGAATTTAATTATTGTTAATTAAAAAAAAATATATAAATCCTCATGTTTCAATTGGATTATGTTGTTTCTTTTTTTGGATTCTGTTTTTTGTATATGGTATTATTCAGCACTAATACGCTTAACATGAAAATTTTCTCTAGGAAAATTCAATATTACTGTGTAATTAATTATAATAAATGTTTGTTTTTACTCTAAATTCATTCTTATTTCACTTACACCTTATTTTTACTTTCTTATACGCAGTATAAGTAAGTATTGTAATCATGAAAAATTTCGAACTCGAGATTTTAACGGAAATATACGTTTTGTCCTTCCCTGAATCGATTCCGACTATTTTTGGAATGACGTCCGTCTGTGTGTGTGTGTCTGTGTGTGTGTGTGTGAGCGCTCTACAGCCCAAACGGCTAAAGGAAAAATTATGAAATTTTAAACTTAAGATTTGTATGTGCCTGGCACGAAAACCTCCTATTTTTGAAAACCATGTTCCGACCGGAAGTGCATGTTTACACTAGTCATTTTTTGCAGTTTCTGCAATTACTCAAAAATGGTTACAGTTACAGAAAATTTTTGTGAACAAAAATTAATGATATTTATATTTAGTACAACTTTTGTTTGAAACTTTTTTCCAAAAAAAGTACTGGTTTCAAAATAAATTTCTGCTTATTATATATAGTTACATAAATCGTATCATCTGCGCCTGTCAATTGTTTAACAAAATAGACTTAAATAATTTGAAGTTTGACATTTAATATTTATTCTAAGAAACATATTTAGTGTAAAAGCGATCTAAAGGTTAGAACAAATATTATAAATTAGAAAAATAATGTAACTACGATATGGTTTAACCCATATGCGGATAAGAAAGTTCGGTGCATGACACTGCAGATATTTTCTTATCCTAACTAAAACTGTGTGATTTTTCCCACATAATCTACTGGAAATGTGCTAATGTACGTTTCCGGTTAAACAACCACGAATTTTGGATCTATTTGTCACGTTCATTTACCTAATACGGAAGCACTTTAGATTGTAATAATTTTTATCAAATAAACGAGCAATTTTAGCACGTAAACAAATGATCAAAACACGCGTTAATCACTTATATAATTACACAACGTGATTAACACGTGTAGATTTCAAGTTTCATACTTTTTAATGACGGTTAAAAACAAAAACGCCATGTATTTTTAATCTCAAATGATGCATTTATTTGTAAATGTACAAACAAAAACGAAAAAATCCAAATATAAATGTTTTTTTTTTATAGAAAATGAATAACATATAAAGCATAATATACAATAATTAAACTTTAGAAACATTTAACATACCATTATCTTATTTTTTTTTTGTTTTATAAACATAATTTTCATATAATTAATAATAATATACTTATCAAGGAATGTTAACAATTTATTTTAATGTTTTTCTGGTTGATAAATCTCTTTTGTTTTTTTATTTACTGGACTTCATGTAGACTGCTCAGTGCCTTCCTGAATAGTTCTTGTTGCGTGCGGGCATGTTTGATTTCAAGTTCAGCCAATTCTACTAAACTGCAACAAAACAACAAATTAAAGTTTAAAAACCACACACACACACGCACAATAATACCTTTTCTTAAACGCATGTATACGTCTCGTTTTGAAATCCATCAGTTCTTCTTTCGCTTGAGTTGACATCGTTTCAAATTGTTCACATGCTTGAGCTTGAGCCTTTTCCGCCTAAACAAATAACACAACGACTAACAAGTGTATATATATTTTTAATAAATTAAAAATATGTAATTCTACTCTATTGATAATATATATACATAAATCACATGCCTCTTGTACTTCTGGTGCCTGAGTGAGCGTGATTATTAAAATAAATAATTAAGATATTAATTAAAAATAGTGCAATTATAAACTTACCGCGTGTATATCTTTGTTCTTATGGCGAGCACGATCTAACGCCCGGTTTGCAGCTTCGTAGGCAGCCAGACATCGTAAACGACGTACTAGGAGAGCTTTTGCCGCGTGGCTGTCTCGCTGGTAGTATCGTAACGTATCCGCAAGCTTTAAATCTTGATCAGTCGCTACACGACCCTCAATTTTCTGTAAACAAATTAAACGCATACGAATTACCCACAAATAAAAAACAGCTGCAGTGTCATGCACCGAACTTTCTTATACGCATATGGGTTAAACCATATCGTAGTTACATTATTTGTCTAATTTATAATTAATTAAGTCTTATTTTGTTAAACAATTGACAGGCGCAGATGATACGATTTATGTAAAAATTAATATAACATGAAGAAATTTCAAGAGCTATTTTATTTTTGCCGGTACCGTTTCGGAAAAAAGTTTCAAATAAAAGTTGTACAAAATGCAAATATCTATAATTTTTGTTGTAATCATTTATCTGTAACTGCAACTATTTTTGAGTAATTGCAGAAACTGCAAACAATGACTAGAGTAAACATGCATTTCCGGTCGGAATATTGTTTTCAAAAATAGGAAGTTTTCTTGCCAGGCACGTACAAATCTTATGTTTAAAATTTCATAATTTTCCCTTTAGCCGTTTGGGCTGTAGAGTGCTCACATTCACATACACACACAGACCAAAAATAGTTGGAATCGATTCAGGGAAGGTCAAAACGTATATTTCCGTTAAAATCTCGACATCGACATTTTTCATGATTACAATACTTACTTATACTGCGTATAAGAAAGTAAAAACAGGGTTGATTATCGGTATACTTAAATCTAAAGTTTCTGCAAGGAGAATCTATAACTTACCCTTGCTTTTTCGAAAGATTCAGCAATTTTTGATAAAAATTTATCTAATGGACCTGGGTCTATAGTTGCCATTTGCACTAACCCACTTGATATTTTTATATATGAGTCAGCTACCTCTGTAAACACAAAATTAAAAAGAAACTTAGAACAAAAATTAAAATAATAAATAAAACTACACTATAAACAATTACAGTAAACAATATGAGGAATTTGATAGTGTCTTATAGAAGATTAAATAAACGATGATTTGTTGTTTCGTTGAATACCTTTGTGTTTATCGGTCATTTTATCGGTGCGCATTGTGGCTTCCTTTAGATGGTTGTGGTATTCGTTCAACGAGTTCATTTGTTGTTCAAAGAAGTCGTTAACATCGCGTACGGTGGCCCCCAAATAGTACTGATCGGTGGTGCTACCAAGCGATCGCACCAAACCACCCAATTGTTCCAAACGACCGCGCGGCCGCGCACACAGATCCTGATCGAACTCAAGGAACACTTGCAAATGCTTATCTTCGCGGAATATCGAATGACTTGCTAAGCGCGTCAAGAAAACCTCGTGCATTGCAACAGTTTTCTTAAACGTTGCTAAATATTCACTGAAATAAACAATGTGAACAAACACTGAATTCGTTTAGAATTTTATAGAAAATGAATGAGATTTTGTTTTTTTTTTTGGAATTTGGTTTGGACTTACGCTTCCAATTCTTGTTTCATTTTCGTAAATTCTTCTTTTGTCATGGTCCCTTCACCCTCTCCTAATCGTTGTAGTTTTTCACGCGAAGCGTCGAAATTTGGTTTAGGTGGAGCTGGAGGAATCTAAAATAAAAAATAATAATAATATAAATAAAAATGGAGTAACTTTAATTGTGAGTGAAAATTGATATGAAACTCACGATATATCCGGCATAAGCTGGATTTTCTTCGAACCGGTCGTGCAACCAAACGAATTCCTCATGTTGTCGTACAACGAAAAACTCGGATTTTTGAAAATGTGGCAATGTGGTCCGTGTATGAACAGTAAATTTAACTTTGTCTTTCTCACTAAGAGCATCGGATATATCTACGGAAAGACTATTGTCCGTCAATGGCACGCTGCCATCATCCAACGATGATCTTTCATTCTGCGTTCAAAATGGTAAACGTAAACAAGTTGTTAAGAATCTCCATTATTTACATATATATATATATATATACGCCCCTCTATCTAGCGTTTCTAATGAAATGCGGCTGTTGCTTACCATTATTTAGGTATGGAAATAAGTAAAAAGTTTCTGTAGAAAAAATAGTAAAGATTTATGAAAATTCGTACTGCTTCGTTGGCGAGATTAAATTGCTATTTGATTAAACCGAATCACTGAACTTGTAAAAATAAACTGTCAAATCGCCGACGAATAACGCCAAACCACGGTTGACACACACGGCCAACAACACAACTAAATATACAAAATAATGCGCGGAAACTCAACAACTCATTTCATGAAATCAACGCGCAATTATTAAAACGACTGCTAATTTTGACCGGATAAACAAAGCAGATGTATTATTTGTTTATGACTAGATCCAATTACTTTATTAGTAATTAGATAATTTGATTGTGTGATTAAAAGAGTGGCAAGTTTTGTACAATTTCTCAAATTTTTATTGATTAAATAACATTTACAGTTTAAATTCTACTATCTAAACGCTATTATATAAACTGATCTATTCATATTCTGTTGGTTTTTCTGGTGGATAATAATTGAGGTAAACTAGTCCACTAGTTTTGGCTACGACTATTGTTCCAATTGCGAATGCAATACCAGCCAACAGGTGAATGTTGTATTTGCTATTTTTTGCAGCGTGATTGGTTTTCCATGAACCTTTGGGTATGGGCAGATCGTTCATGTTTGCATATTTGAAGCCTTCAGGGACATGGTAAGATCGCTTAATAACTAAACAAAAAAAAAATACAGAACATAATTTATTTACATCAATTACTTCCATACATATATTTGAATTATACACATTCAAATTTACAATAACACAAAATTAGCAAATTTATTCTTGAATTATAGAAGAATATTAATACACGATTGATATATCTCGAGTAATTTTTATTTAGATTCAGAGACAATCTTATTTAGATGATTGAATATTCTAAATTTACTTGTGAAAAATTGTGTATAAGTATTTAATAATTATCTAATTTGTGGTGCATTGTACTAAATATATATATTAAAACAGTATAGGATAATTATTCAACAGATTTATTTATTTAATATATTTTAAGTACAATGCACTACAAATTAGATCATTTTTTAATACTGGTGCATTTTATAATATGTAACTACTGCAAAATAGCAATATTTTAAGATTACGAAACAGTTAAAAGCGTTTAAACGAAATTTGAAAATGAACTAAAGGTATTCGTTATTTAGATAAGACTTAAAACTAAGAATGAATGTTATGATAGATATGTGAATTAAAAGTTTGGGAAATGTCAACTAATTTTTGTAATATGTTATCTGTGAGTTGAGATATATATTAATTTGATGGTTTTGAGTAAATTATTAGTTTTACTTAAGATATCAGGTAAATCATCGATTTTTCCAATAATTACGTAATGTACAATGAACGAAAAATGGACGATAGCATAAAGTAACATATAGCAAATAGCCAAAATGGTCTAAATAGTAAAAAAACTCACTGTTCCGCAATCCTTCGTTCCTTAAAAGTGGACGTACGATGCTCATTTTATCTGTTTAATTTGCTAGCACCGTAAATTTTTACACAAGAGGCACCCAACCCCACAAAAATCCAAATGCTCAATGTCTTTAAATTAAACTGCGCATGCTGTAACTAGTTGCTACGAGAGTCAAATCATCAGTGTCCGGGTCACGTGCAGTATAATTATGGCGCCAACTTAAATACGAAATACCTTTGAATTTTCTAAATTTAATCGCCTAATAAAGTGTGACACAATAAACACTCGATTATTTTAAAATCAACTGTCAAAAACTGATCTATTTTAAAAAACAAAACGTGTATAACGTTCATGATATAAACAGAAGAAAATAAGCACTCTTTTATATATAATTTAACTATGATAGAAAACGGTCATTTTTCTGAATAAAAATATTGGGTTTCTCAACAATTAAAATTAATATTCAAATAAGGCTTAATGTAGTTTTATTGTAGATGATAAAGGTTACAACATGATTAAATTAAAACATTTTCGTTTTTTATGATACAACTTAATTGAATATTAATCTTCAAGTAATTCTTCGGAATTAATTGACTCATGACTGTCACTTAAGTGTAGACTTTCGCTTAAGCTTTCCGTCAATATCCAATCAGATTTCTGACTGTTTACTGACTCTTGACTAGCGCTTAAATGTTGGCTCAAATTCTCATTCGGTTTTGGAGCAGCTTTCAAGTTAATTTTAAGAGTTTGCACAACGACATCCCCTTGATCTTCACTATCGCTCAACTGCTTACCAATTGACTCATCACTTGATTGTTTACTTATACTCCATCGAATTCTTGGCGGTTTAATTGGAGGATTAATGTTAGATGGGTGATCTTCGTCGTCACTCAACTGACTAACTGACTCTTGACTTGCTTGTTGCGTAGCAGTCCATTTACTACTCTTCGGAGTGCTACTATCAGTCGATTCATCTTCATTGTCACCTGATTGACTACCGATAGACTCTTGACTTTCTTGTTGAGTGAATTTATTTTTAAGCGGTTGCAAATTAACAGGTTCATCTTCGTCTGAATGACTCCAAAAATCAATCAAAGGTGCATCATGTTCTGTCAACTGACTATCAATTACTTCCTCATTTTTTTGTTGAGTGATTCTAGTTGGCTGTAGTAAAACACTTGAATTATCTTCTTCATCGAATAGACTGCTGACTGAATCTTGACTTTCTTGTTGAGTAAACCGTTTTTTCGGCAGCTCCAAATTAATTGAACTCTCATCTTCACTAAATTGACTCCCAATTGACTCCATACTTTCTTGATCGGTCCATTTGTTTCTAGGTAAATCTAAATTCATTGAACTATCTTCCGTATCACTCAATTGACTACCAATTGACTCTTCGCTCAGCTGTTGAGTAAATTTATTTTTCGGCGGGCGTAAATTCAGGGAGTTATCTTCAGTATCGCTCAACTGACTACCCACAGATTCTTCACTGAATTGTTGAGTGACTTTCCATTGGACTTTCTTCACACGAACATTATTCGAGTTATGATCTTCAGTATCACTCAATTGACTCACCGACTCCTGACTCAAACTCAATTGGCGATCACTCAATTTATTATTGGTTTCTGAATGTTGCTCATCACTCAATTGACTCACAGATTCTTGACTCAAGCTCAATTGTTTCGCATCGCTTAATTTGTTATTCGATGTTTGCTCTTTAGTTGATTTATGGTTTTCAATTGGTTCGTCAGTATTATCTGAATTTATTTCAGGTTTTGGTGACGGTCTGAACAAAATATTTTTGATTTTTTGAACTGGCATATCCACGAATAAGGTGAGTAATAATGCTACGATTACTACTGTAATCAATTCAACTATATCAAACTGGAAATTTAAAAAAAATGTTAAAATAGAAACTATAAATTCGTTGAAAGTAGGAGTGACTAGATATATAAGAGTGTGGACAATCGACGAGTAGTCCCTATCCAAAGCATAGAGCGCAGGTTCCCCGCCTGTGATTGGTCGCCGCCATAGTTTGTCTAAATGTTCAAATGAAATGCATTGCGTTATATGGAGTGCGCGGCTCATATTTTCTTATACTCTTTAAATCTAAAGGACCAGATAAGATAATTGCACCCCGTATTTTTTATGTTATTCCTGAATAAATTCTGCGTATTTTATTCAGCGACAGCATATGTCTATCTATTATAGAAACATTTATACAAAAGTAGAAACATTTCGCGCTCATATATTACGGTATAAACATAATTTTAAAATACACAGTTTGAATTAGTAAATGTAATAAGCATAATAAACAGTGTTTATTTTAAGAGATTCGCGAAATGTATAACACTAATATACTTGCAAGTATACAGCACAAATAGTTATATTAGCCCGCGAAATGTTTGGAATTTAGTATAAATATTTCTATAATAGATAGACCTATGCTGTCGCGGAATGAAATACGCAGAATTTATTCAGGAATAACATAAAAAATACGGGGTGCAATTATCTTATCTGGTCCTTTAGATTTAAAGAGTATAAGAAAATATGAGCCGCGCGCTCCATATAACGCAATGCATTTCGTTTGAATATTTAGACAAACTATGGCGGCGCCAATCACAGGCTGGGAAGCTGTTGTCCACACTCTTATATATCTAGTCACTCTAGTTGAAAGTAGTCGTATTTCTTACACTGCTGGAAATATGGAATTCCGTGGGTGTTTTTAAGCTTCCTACTTTGTAAAAGAATACAATGAATTGTGTTAAATACATTGTGTAGGATATTTTACTGAGTAAAACCATTGGTCGTGAGCTCAAAAATAAATTTAGGTGTCCTAAAATAGATGATTAATCAAAAAATTTTTCTTTTATATAATAATACTCAAAATGTATTTGTTAATTATCACTTTTACCTTCGTTATCAGCATAGCAGGCAAATATTAACCATGATAATGCCATTGCCCATGCCAGTGAACATAAAGCTGAGAATTGAGCGGCTTCATTTATATCGTATAGATATGTACGGCTGGACAAATGAGATGGACTGTACATTGACCAAAACGTAAAATAACCAGCGGATAACCAGCCTAATATTGACAAAATCTGTAAATAGTTTTTAAAAAGAGTATTACTTAATTTTTAATTGTTGACTAGTTTAGTTTTTGATTTTTAAATAAATCTGACCTTGTTCATTGAAAAATTTGGTTTTAATTGGCGTAACAGTACGCCTAATCCTACTCCAGCTAAATATGGAGTTGCCCTATGGATGGATGAGGCATACAACATATTTGCTGTCCGATATAATTGTGAAACCCTGTATTATATTCATAAAAAAAATTCATAAAATAAAAGGTTAATTACTAAATATATTAATAATTTTACAAGCCAAATAGATATATTTATCCTTGATAAAATCACAAAATATCACATACACATTCTCTTTCTCTCTCCCTCTCTCTCTCTCATACACACACAGTCACACACACACACACACACACACACACACACACAGACAGACAGACAGACAGACAGACAGACAGACAGACAGACAGACAGACAGACAGACAGACAGACAGACAGACAGACAGACAGACAGACAGACAGACAGACAGACAGACAGACAGACAGACAGACAGACAGACAGACAGACAGACAGACAGACAGACAGACAGACAGACAGACAGACAGACAGACAGACAGACAGACAGACAGACAGACAGACAGACACACACAATTATTAAATCGTTTTATTTTCATAGTATGAGGATGAGAGTTAATTGGAAATTGGAAGTGGCTCTTAATGAAATTAGTTAAGATAAGTGTGTGAATGAACTGTAAATAAGTATGTATAAAAGAGAAACTTACGATATACCATGATAAATAACGATAGACAAGCGATAATTCAACGTTGTATAATACCGTAAAATAACAGACATTGCATGGCAAACAATTGTAGTGGTAACACCTAATAACGGTCTTTTATACAACAACCAAACAAAAATTGGCGCAATTAGAGACAGTTGCATATCTAATGCAAGCTGATGAGTATGATTTGCACACTAGAAAAACATTCAATAATAATAAAACAGTTCCTATGAAACGAATCACGAAAAAGCATTTACCATATCTTCGAACGGAAACACATTTTGCACGTACAAGATATTCTGCCACCAGTTATACTTGCATAAGTCAGCATTTGGTGTCACAACAGTATGCCATAAGGGACCTTCGCCAACGTATTCCATAACATATGCATAATACAGCAAGACGAACAGCAACGAAGGAGTTAATCTTAAATATTTAATCCAACAAATTCATACCACCAGCACTAATTCAATAGCGTATCATACATACCTAATAAATCGAGCAACCAATCTACCAAACCAAGGAATACTTCCTTTCGTCTCCATATCTTTGCTCATACGATAAGAAGTCAACACTCCACTCAACAATAGAAATGAATCAGTATATATTACGGATAAACGTAATATAACACTCAATGGATTGTTAGAAATCTAAGGAAATATACAGGGTGTAACAGCGAAACGAGCTACCTCGAATAACTTCTATGTTATTAAAGATACAATAAAATAGTATAAGACAATCTTATGCAGGACCAAAGGGGACATCCGACTATAAAAGAAAATATTTTTTTAAACCAGTGGTTCTCAAGCAACAACACAAAGTTATGTTTTTTCAAATGAGATGCTATATATTTTTTAAACTCATTCGATAGAGTATTTTTTTCTAAATTCCATTATGTATTCGTTTTATACCCTTACATAAGTAAAATATTGAGAAAAATGCGATTGAAAGTTAAATAAATTTTATTTTTATAGTTATTTTTCAGTAGGCTATGAAACAAAATTGACCTTAAATACAATAAATTATTTGTTATTTACTTTATAACACTATTTATAAAGTAAATAACAAATAATTTAATGTATTTAATTTATGTTTCGTTATATTTAAGCTCAATTTTGTTTCATAGCCTACTGAAAAATAACTATAAATATAAAATTTCTTTAACTTTCAATCGCATTTTTCTCAATATTTTACTTATGTAAGGGTATAAAACGAATACATAATGGAATTAAGAAAAAAATACTCTATCGAATGAGCTTAAAAAATAAATAGCATCTCATTTGAAAAAACATAACTTTGTGTTGTTGCTTGAGAACCACTGGTTTAAAAAAATATTTTCTTTCATAGTTGGATGTCCCCCTTGGTCCTGCATAAGATTGTCTTATACTATTTTATTGTATCTTTAATAACATAGAAGTTATTCGAGGTAGCTCGTTTCGCTGTTACAGCCTGTATACACTGTTGCAAAAATAAATCTTGTAAATGTTATTTATTTTTACCTCTGTAAGTAAAACTTTATTGGTGAATGGTATGTGTCCAATCGGTATCAATTTATGAGCAATATATAATGCAAATGTTCCTAAAGCTCGTACGCCATGAATACATTCGATCTCATCCGGTTCCGGTTCGCGTTTCAAGAACGATTTTACTGTACGTTTTAACGAAAACGACATGAGAATTTGTTCCAGTTTTGTTATTTCTGTTGCGGGTTCTAGTTCTTGAGTTTCCATCGGGCGAAAATCGCGAACCGTTGAGATAAAAACGATAATTGCTATAGATGCTATTAGTACTCTGAAATAAAAATATATCACAACTTAATTTGCAATATTTTATTAATAATAAACGCTTCAAAAAACCATATATTAAATAAAAATAATAGTACTTTTGTAGGGAATTTTAATTTTATTTGAATGAAAATTAAAAAATGTTTCCGCCCGGGATCGAACCGGGGACCTTCCGCGTGTTAGGCGGATGTGATAACCACTACACCACGGAAACCGTTGTAAGTAGCAGTATTTATATTGTACAATTTCTGTATGAAATAATATTTTTATTAAAATTTTTGGAATAAATGTAACTTACATTGTTGCAATAGTTGCTGGATGATAATCTAAGAATTTCTTCGGTGGTTTCCTCACAGAGCAGTCTTCGTTTTCAACAGTAACATCGAAGTTCAATGCCATCAACGAGGATTCGTTATATTTACGTATTGAATCTTCTAAGATTTTTTCGGCGTCTTTCGCCGTACAACCTGAGGGTATACACAAGCCCCATCTTACAGTGCTAAATCGTGGAATAAAGTGGCCTGGCTAAACAAACAAAAGCTGTAGTATCATAAACATCACAAAAATATTAATAAAAATTAAAAAAAAAAACGCGATCAAAAGAAAGACTTACATCACGACTTTTTGACCGAATCATATTTCTTCCTTGGGCCAAATGTACTGGGAGTTTCATTTCATGTATTTGGGCTTCGATGTCAATACTTGCTAAACAATATTTGCCGCCTATCTTTACGTCTTCTGTTTCTTTGTGCTCTTCTTCGATGGGAATTTTCGCGAAAATACTCAAACATTGATCGAAATCGCCGAATTGATTTAGGTTTCCTTTTAAGATACCAGATGGAATTTTTGCCGTTGCGTCAAGCACTAAAAATATTTATTAATTTCGTCATTTAGTACATAACAACGTAGACTTAAAGAGAATAACATATAATGTCACATACTTATTAAATTACATATTAAAAAAAAAAACATTAAAGAACGGTTTGAAAAATAGCATATAAAATAATTTTTTTTGTTATATTTGAAATAAATTGATTAATATTTATAGATAAACATAGATAAATGAAATATTACATGTTATTTCTATGTAGTCTTAATGTGTGTAATCTGAAATGAATACTTACTTTTCAGTGCCCACAATTTGTGTTTGTTTAACTGGTCTAATAATAAGTCCCCTTGTTTTTTACATTCTTCATTGTCAATTACGTCGAAATTAGGTGAAAATGAAGGTAAATTAAAATATAGTGAATCATCATCGTCGTCTGAAATATCTTCAGTTACTGTTGGTTGCACAATTTTTTTCTGCACTGGTTTAACTTCCGCTGGTTTCACAATTTGTTTAGGTTCTGATGGTTTCACTTTTATTTCCACTTTTGGTGGTGGTTTTTTGTCTTCTGGTTGTTTTATTTTTGGTATTTCAACTTTTTGAGCTGGTTTTATAACTTCAACTTTTGGAGCCGGTTTTATAACTTCTACTTTTGGATTTGGTTTTATAACTTCCACTTTTGGAGCTGGTTTTACAACTTCAACTTTTTTTGGTGGTTCACTTTTCACTACAGTTTTAAGTTTTTCTTGTATTTTAATTTCTTCGTTGTATTTCTCAGATTTCTTTAAAAGTGCTTTTTTTAAGACTGGCTTATCTTCTATTGGTTCTACTTCTTCTTTGATTATGCCAAATGGTAATGCTGGTAATATATTAGTAACAGATGCCATCCATGATTTTTCTTCTTCTTTATCATCTTCATCATCTGCTTCATTCTTCGAAGACCAAAACCATGATTTACCTTGTACTGATTCATCTTCTTTGTCGTCTTCTTTTTCTATTTGCTTTGTTGAAGACCAAAACCATGATTTACTTTCGGCTGGTTCTTCTTTATCAACATTTTCTGTTTCTTTCGTTGAAGACCAAAACCATGATTTGCTTTCTACTGGTTCTTCTTTATCATCTTCTTTTTCTGTTTCTTTCGTTGAAGACCAAAACCATGATTTACTTTCAACTGGTTCTTCTTCGGTAACTTCTGTTACTGCTTCTTTCGTTGAAGCCCAAAACCATGATTTGCTTTCTACTGCTTCTTCTTCGCCATCTTCTTTTACTTCTTCCTTAGTTGAAGACCAAAACCATGACTTACTTTCTGCAGGTTCATCTTTATCGTCTTCTTCTTCTGTTTCTTTTGTTGTAGACCAAAACCATGACTTTTCTTCCACTATTTCTTCTGTTTCAGTATCTTCTAAAGGCACTTGTTTTGCTTTTCTTGAAGATAATACCTTTTTCACAGGTATTTGTTCTTCACTTTCTTCTTCTGTAGCATCATCTTCTTCTGTGCTCACTTCAATCACTTTCTTTTTGGATAAAACTTTTGTTATCGGCTTTTCTACTATTTTAGGTACCTCTTCATTTACTGTTTTCTTTGACGAGAGCATTTTTACAACTGGTTTTGGCTTTTCTTCTTCTTTGGCCAATTTCTTTACAGATGTAGGAAGTATTTTTGTTACTATTTTCGGCGTTTCTTTTATTTTAACAGCTTCTTCTTTTGTGAGTTTCTTTGCTGATGACATTTTTAATATGGGTATCTCTTCTGTAACGTCATCTTCATCGTCATCTTCATCGTTATTTTCATCGTCATCTTCATCATCATTTTCATCGTTATCTTCATCGTCATTTTCATCAACGATTTCACTATCGTCTTCATCGTTCTCTTCAATTTTTTCTTGAGCGTTTTTCTTTGATACTAATTTTGTAGCAACTTTCGTTTTTCCTTCTATTTTTTCTTTTTTATCTTCATTGGCGAGTTTTTTCACAGATGAAGGTAGAATTTTAGTAACAATTCTTGGTTTATCATCTCCATCTTTGTCTTCTTCAGATACTTCTTTAATAACTTTCTTTGGTAATATTTTCGTAACAGTTTTCACTTTTTCTTCTATTTTGTCTTTATCATTCTCCTGTTTGATGAGTTTTTTTGCAGATGTAGGTAATATTTTTGTAGCAATTTTTGTTTGATCTTTATGATCGTCATCTTCAGTTTCTTCTTTAATAAATTTCTTTGGTTTAACGTTCTCTTCTATTTTTTCTTTTTTACCACTTTCTTCTTTAGCGATTTTTTTCGCAGATGTCGGTAGTAGTTTTGTAACAACTTTTGGTCGATCTTCATTCTCATCATCGTCATCTTCTTCAGTATCTTCTTTATTAATTTTCTTTGGTAGTATCTTTACAACAGGTTTGGTTTTAACATCTAATTTTTCTTCTTTAGCAATTTTCTTTGCTGATGTTGGTAGTATTTTTGTAATAAGTTTCGGTTGATTTTCAACGTCATTATCATCATCGTCATCTTCTTCAGTTTCTTCGTTTTTACTTTCCAATTCTTCATCATCGTCTTCGTCGTCCTCATGCGAATCATCATCGTCAATATCTATAGAAATGTCATCACTTGTTGCTTCAATACTTTCGTTGCTGTATGTATCTTTATATGATATGACTTCATCTTTCAACACGTAATTTTTTTTCACTTGTTCCTTCACATCTGTAGTGATGCGCCGTTCGTTTTTTGGTTCATTTTGTATCAAACGAAATGCGTTAACATAATAAAGAGACGAAAACAAAAAACAGAAAACCACACACCAATTTTTTAACGAAACAGAAACCATCTTTTCTAAACTAACACACAAGCACTACTATAACTACTTCGTTTTTTTTTTCTCCTTAAACTTCTAAATATATCGACGCGGTTCCATTTGGTTTTAGCATACGTTTGCAACTTAGAAAACTTAAAATTTAGAGTCAAAATAATCGTTGTCGTTGGGTGATTCGGATTGTTTACACTGTACTTGAACCAATTTTGTTTGTATTACATTTAAACTCGAGTAATTTCATTTAGAATTTCGGACGCGTGTGTCAAGAATTTAGCAACGGTGAACTTAAACATATCTGTGTAAAATGGCAAAATTCCAGATCCCAGATCATGGTTTTATTTATAATTCTCGATCGGATCGCACGGCATTTATTTGTTGTTATATAATCTTATTCGAAATAATGTATTATCTCGTTGCAAATGACATAGTAATTCGAAATTGCGTTTGCACAATTATTACATCAATCACAATAAATTTTAGTAATTGTGAAAATAATTCTTTGATTAGTAAATGACTTTAGAACTTTTTATAAATGAAATGAACTTGACCACTGGCGCCCATTTGGAATTTCTAAATGGGAAGGGGTAATATTTGAATAGAGAGGGCAAATTAATAAATACATAAAACATCTCATGGGAAAATGTTTCAAAAATTTGTTTATCAGTCTTTATTAATAATTTAATATAATATATTACAAACTTTTAATTTGTAAATGATAATTATTCATTCTAAAGAAAGCTCCATTTTGTCATTAAATAGGAATTGCGAAAAGCATATTTTAATATCTATTAATAATAAAAATTTAAATTAAAAAATAAATTTTATTTATAGAACACATTTATTGATACAAAAATAATAGATTTTATTCATAAATATATGTGCGAGAATATTGAACTAAAATACGATTTAGAAACCATTTATACCAACTTCTAGTGTGGCTACTGTCGTATAGATGTCGTGGCTAATCTGTTTCTCAAACGATTCGATTCTTGTATCAGAAATGTTCAAATTTATATTTATGTTGCAGATTTACAAGATGTGTATATATGTAAAAGGTCTTTTACCACCCCATTTGAAGCAAATAGGCAAATAGTTATATATGTGTGTATGTAATAATTTTATGGTGTGATAATAATAAAATAATATTTAATTAATTAATTAACATATTTAAGTTAATTAAATATTAAAATTAGATGAATATCTGTAATGTTATGCCCATTTCTTATATCATATGTTTTTATTTAGCGAAAAGTTCATTGAAATTAGTAAACAATTATATCAGAATTTAAAAATAGCCTAATTGTATTTGTCGTATATTAATAAAAATCAGTCGAAATCAAAGGATTTTTTGATACCATAATAAGATAAAATAATTAATATTAATTTGAAGAACGTACTAAAACTAATTAATATATTATTATAATAAGGTCGCGTAGTTTAGTATTATATAAAATAATTGATAATGATTAGTGAATAATAATTTTGAATTATATCGCCATTGAATTGCATCTTATTAAAGAGGTAAACTTCTCCTTAAACCCTGATACTAACTTATGGTGGGGAGATACTTAGTAACAGCAGCAGAGTGGGAGAGTTCAGGGCGGAGTTAGTGCCTCCGTCGACATACTCAGTACATCAACAAATGCACGCAGTTCTGTTTCTAACGTGAAAGCAAGTGGACGTATCACTTCACGCGAAACAGTTTACAAATCGCGATATAGAATATTATCAACTCTGTTTTCCCAACGAATGGACATTTATTATTTGAACAATGATAGTTTAGTGCAGTGTGTGTATTAGCTACAAACAATGAAATTATATTTGATTTGATGCGATCGTATAAAGCTGTTAAAATGCATTATTGGCTGTTGTTGTTTGCGTGTTGTGTTTGTGCGTCGAGTGGACGGACATTAATGAGTGCTAGCGATGCGGCACCTCGCGGCTGCGAGTGGCAAATGCAACAGACAGACGATCCGGAAATTGATGAGAATCCCGTCTTATCGTGTCAGCTACGGACGATCGGCGGTGCTGACGACCTGCTCACCAATCTCACCCAACCGCAATCCGATCGAATAACATCTCTAAAACTTGAGTGCAGTGATGTGTTGTTTTTCGAGAGTTCTCTCGAGCCGAGCCGTCACCGCAGCAACTTTTTATCATCATTACGTCGCCTCAAAGATCTTCGCATCGAATATTGCAAAATTCGTTACGTACCATCCGCAGTGTTCACACCGCTTCGCGATCTGCGCCGCCTGTCGTTGCGTTCGCACAATTCTGACTGGTCGGTGATGACGCTCGAACTACATCCGGAAAGTTTTCGCGGCCTTGCTGAACTGCGCCACTTGGATCTCGCCGACAACAACATCTGGAGCATACCGACAGACTTATTCTGTCCGCTGTTCAGTCTACAAAATCTAAATCTGACACGGAACAAGTTGCAGGACATCGCGATGCTTGGTTTCTCCGATTGGGGAAACGGACCGAGCGATCCTGGTCGCGCGTGTAATATCGGTTTGGAGGTGCTTGATTTGTCGCACAATGACATCATTCGTTTGCCGGATAACGGTCTGTCGGGTTTGCGTTCGTTGAATATATTGCACTTGGAGGAAAACGCAATTTCATCGCTGGCCGACCGTGCATTTGTCGGGCTGACTGAATTGCGTTCGCTAAATTTGTCGAGCAACTGTTTGGTGGCATTGCCACCAGAATTGTTCCAATCGTCGCGGGAACTGCGTCAGTTGTACTTGCACAATAACTCGTTAAGTGTACTGGCCCCGGGGCTATTAGAGGGTATGGATCAATTGCAAGTGTTGGATTTGTCGCGCAATGAACTATCTAGTCGGTGGGTGAACCGCGATACGTTTTCCGGTCTTGTACGTCTCATCGTTCTCAATCTCGCTCACAACGCTCTATCACGAATCGACGCCAATTTATTCCATGATTTATACAGCTTGCAGATACTCAGTCTTGAATACAACAACATTGATTTCATTGCCGAGGGAGCGTTTCTCGAATTAAAGAACTTACACGCTCTGACACTCACACATAATAACATCGCGCGAATCGAATCGTATCATTTGGCTGGCTTGTATGTGTTGCATCAGTTACTTATCGACGATAATCGCATTGAGTATATTCATCCACGTGCGTTCGAGAATGTGACCAATTTGCAAGACTTGGGACTGACGGGTAATGCGCTCGGTAGTATACCTGCTGGTTTGGGTAAACTGCGATTTCTGAAAACGCTCGATCTCGGCAAAAATCGCATCGATTCAGTGAGCAATAGTTCGTTCGATGGCCTCGACTCACTGTACGGTTTACGTTTAGTGGATAATCACATCGTGAATATATCCCGTGATGCCTTTTCAACGCTTCCGTCGTTACAAGTACTTAACCTCGCATCGAATCGGATCAAGTACGTCGAGCAAAGTGCATTCGCAACGAATCCCACTCTAAAAGCAATCCGCTTGGACTCGAACGAACTGACCGATATCAGTGGTGTGTTCACAAATTTGCAGAGTTTGGTTTGGCTGAATGTGTCCGCTAACCGTCTGTTGTGGTTCGATTTCAGTCACTTGCCGTCAAGTCTCGAGTGGCTCGACATGCACGACAATAAAATATCGGAACTGTCGAATTACTACGACGTTCGTAACTCACTCAGAATCAAAATGCTGGACGTCAGTTTCAATCTCATTACCGATATACGCGATACGTCTGTGCCGGATAGCGTCGAGACGTTGTTCCTGAACAATAATAAAATTAAGATGGTGCACGCCGGCACATTTCTCCGTAAGAAACATTTAGAGAAAGTCGTGTTCTATGGCAACGACATCAAGGCATTGGATCTAGCGGCCTTGGCACTGGATCCCGTGTCCGACGACCAAGATCTGCCGCAATTCTATATAGGCGGCAATCCATTCTATTGTGACTGTACAATGGAGTGGTTGTTACGTGTGAATCATTTGAGCAGTTTGCGGCAATATCCACAAGTGCTTGATTTGGATGCTGTCACGTGCGAGTTGGCACATTCGCGCGGTTCACCGCCTCAGCCACTGCTCGACTTGAAGCCCTCGCAGTTCCTGTGTCCGTATGAAACGCACTGTTTCGCATTGTGCCATTGTTGCGACTTTGATGCGTGCGATTGTGAAATGACGTGCCCGAATAACTGCACTTGTTACCATGACCACACGTGGAATTCGAACGTTGTCGACTGCAGCAATGCCGGGTATAAAATGGTCCCAGAGAAGATACCTATGGATGCGACTGAAATCTATCTAGACGGTAATGATTTGGGTGAGCTGGGGAGCCATGTGTTTATCGGTAAAAAGAAACTGGAAGTGTTGTACTTGAATAATAGTAACATTGCCGCATTGCACAACAGGACGTTTAATGGCGCGAAGTCGTTGCGTGTGCTACATATGGAGAATAATAAACTGGAAGAGTTGCGCGGTTTTGAGTTTGACCAATTGGAGAAATTGAATGAGCTGTATTTGGACCATAATAAGATAGCGTATGTGGGTAATAATACGTTTGGCAATATGAGGAAGTTGGAGGTATTGAAACTGGATAGTAATGAGATTGTTGATTTCTCGCCGTGGCAGCAGTTAGCTGCGGCGTCTGACGCCGGTTCACTGGCCGTCGTTTCACTGGAAGGCAACAAGTGGTCGTGCGATTGCGCGTCCCTCAACAAGCTGGACGCGTGGCTGCGCACAAACACTGGCGACCCTTCGAAAATGCTCTGCTCTACAGTCGCCGCCACCACCACCACCTTGCAATCAAACACCGTCGCCGACATGATCCAACGCTGTGACAATGCGGACAATGCGATCGCC
This sequence comes from Nebria brevicollis, assembly GCA_944738965.1. NCBI lineage: Eukaryota > Metazoa > Arthropoda > Insecta > Coleoptera > Carabidae > Nebria > Nebria brevicollis. The sequence continues at coordinate 17,515,302 of OX122897.1, forward strand.
ACATCCGTTATTCAACGTGATGTGTTCCTGAATAATCCGCTGCTTGGCGGCAGTTACGTACCGCTGTTGGCCGCTGCGCTTGTCACCGTCATTGTTGTGTGTTTGTTCGCGGCCGTTGTGTTCGTGTTCCGCCAGGACGTCCGGTTGTGGGCGCATTCGCGCTACGGCATCCGCATCTTCCGCGACTCGGGCGCCGTGAACGATGCCGAAGATGACCGCGACCGACTGTACGATTGCTACATGGTGTACAGCCATAAAGACGATGAACTCGTATCGCGATTTATCGCCCCTGAACTTGAGCAAACTGGCTACTCAATGTGCTTGCACTATCGTGATTTACACCTACTTACCGGCGCTTCCTACTTGGCAGATGCAATGGTCGGTGCATCGGAGGCATCGCGACGCGTCGTACTTGTTGTCTCGCCCGCTTTATTAACTGCGGAATGGTCAAGACCTGAATTCCGTGCAGCTTTGCAAGCAGCGCTGAGAAACGCACACCGTCATAAATTGGTGTGCGTCTTACTTGGCGAAGTCGAACCGATGGATCCTGAATTGCGTGCGCTACTTCGCGCTTGCACTGTAACGCGATGGGGTGAGAAACGATTCTGGGAGAAACTGCGCTATGCAATGCCTGATCTACCAGGGTCTGTTGCCCGGTCTGGTACAGCATCCGCCCACCGCACCAAGTCTAAATCGGCGGGAGCAGTAGCGCAAGATATCCGTTGCAAGACAAGCGCGAGGTATACCGCGGCACCGACCGCTCCTTTGGACGCCTGGTACAAGTTCCCACCGGCTGTAAATGCTACTTTGACACCAACGCCCACACAATCGACGTATGTGTCTGGGGAATCGGGTCGCAGCAGTACAGAGGATGAGGCTGGCTCGAGTACGACCAGTGGCAGTCAACACTACGACACCACCGAGCAGCTGAATCACAGTTACATGTCGATAGATAGCCGGCCGCCGCCGCCACCCCCACAATACACTCCGCAATACCATCACCCGGGGCATCAGTGTCCGGTTTACCGTGAACAACAGCTTCAACAGCAGCAGCAGCCACAAGCGCATGTCTATTCAACGATACCCGACAATCAGCCGCCCGCTGCCCGGACATACTTTGTTTAGGTAACCCACTTCATAATACACACACGTACGTAACATGAACTCTTGAACTGATTGCGTAATGCGTATGGGTTGCCCTTCGCTCGGTTTCCACCGAGTACGGACCAGTGATAAAAAAAAAAAAATATATATATATATTAAAAAATTTATATATATATAAATGTATATGTAAATGAAAACGCATGACTGATAATTTCGACTTTGTAAAGCGTTTGTTAGCTGTTAAGTAATTAACTAATTGATCGTTTTAAACTAGTCTAAACGTATTCTCGCACACTAAATACACTGAGAAAACAATTTAGGTAATTCACTTAAAATACACTAATACTCAAAATGCTTAAGAATCTGTCAAACATTAAAACCTATTTCTAAGAAAAACAAAAAAAAAATGTAATTTTAACAGATTTAATTAATTATTGTGCAAAACTGTATTTTAAAAATTAGCGAAACTAATTTTTTAACATAATTTATTGCATGTATTTAATGTATAACTCGAATCGAAATACTTATTGATATATAAACAAAATGTTACACACCTAATCGTAGACTTTTCTCTCGTTTTTTAATGTTAAATTGTTCTAGTTGTATTATTAGAACAATCTAACAAATCGAATTAAATGTGTATTAAATATAGTAATTTGTCGAAATAAATTGTTTTGTCAGTGTAATGAAAAATAACAAATGCCCGGTCGATTCGCTTAATTTAATGGCCGCTATCGACGAATTTTGTTCACTTAAATAGCAATGTTTATTATTATAAATAAAAAAAAAATAACTTATTTCTGTAAATAATTTGTACATATATACGTATATAATAGGCGCAAAAGTATTTATTTTGTTGTAACATGTTTGGTATTATTTGTATATATATATACTGAGATAATGAAAAAAAAAAAAACGTCGATTACTTTTTTCGTTAGACAGTCGACAATTTGAACGCTTATTAGCCGATAATTTAATTCATAAATATTGTGTAAAGAGATATGATGTACATAAAATAATGAAATATTACTATATATATAATAGTTAATGCATTCTGTAATGTGTATAAAAAAACTAAAAAGAAATCGTCAATAAAAAAATACCAAACGAATCTTTTCATAATTCTTGTCGTTTTATTTGATCAGTTCCTATTCTTCTTTTCAGTGACATAAGTTGAATTTTTTTTAAAAATTCATTTAAAAAATACAAACTACAAATTTTCGTACCGAAACCTTATAATTTTTGAGTTCAAAATAGTTTTATAAATAAAATCTAAAGTTAAAGCTTCATAATCTCATGAATTATTCAGATATTTTGGCCCCAAAATTAAATATTAAAATTAATAAAATATTCCAACACGATTGAATTTGGGTGTAGACTAGTTTTGTTGAAAGTTATTAAGTGAAATTGATTTTCAGGCCAAAAATTGAATATTTACAAATACCGACGGTAAGATATGATTTATTTCGCACAATATTCGACGTTATTTAAACTGTGCGGTTATTTCCAAATCAATGCATTACTCGACAATTACGATATTCCTTAAAATTAATTTATGGAATTATAAATTGAAATTGGAAATTATCCTAAATAAGTATAGGACTATAAATTTAATCGAGCTTAATTGACATATATTTAGATGTACAAGCATTTTTAAAAAGTATTAATACGTAAAATATTTTTCTAAAAGCGTCTATTTGACTTTTTGATTCAGTGTACATATAAAAAAAATATTGAATATCGCTGTCAAAGGATTAAATAGATGGTTTGGCCACCCAACTAGTAATACCTCCTTTAATAAATAACAACATTTAACTAAAACCGAATTTGACGATAGACCAAGTAAATATGCGTGCGTGTACGTATGTATGTTTGTATAAGCAAATAACCGCGGGTACCGACTCTGTAGCGCATGCGTTTAAGTGCCATATTCGCTCACAAACCAAAGCAAACGAGAACATATTTTATATGCAAATTACACCACTTATCTATTATTTATTGTGACGAAATTTGGAATCGGAGAACGCTTTAGCTTCTAGCTAAACGCAACCATCATGCTATGATGGTTCGTATTTGTGCATGTGCTTTGAGGAATTGTCTCTTTCATGCGCCTAGTTTACGTAGGTAGCTTAAATTACGTTGATCTCCTTGTCGCGACTAGAAACACGTGGCCCACCCACGTGTGAGGATTACGCATTATTTTGTTAACACAATTCTTTTTCTATGCATAGAATTAATTATGGAAGTTTTTGATATCGTTCGCAAATTTTCTTTTGTAAGTTATGCGCAACTAATACTTAAGTCATATAGTAAAATTTACTATGATTAAGATCGTCAAATCAGTTGTGGTAGGTCATTTTATTTCAGATTTCAATTTGAGGTGAAATTATTTTTAATCTGAAAGCTGTGGAAAATAGACGAATTTTCTCTCATTTTTGTATTTAATTGAATAGATTTTTCTCAATAGTTGTTTTTTCAATTTTATTCAGCATGTGTTAACATGTGCGCAACAATGCGATTGCCTCGGGTGTATTTTAAAAAATAGCTAGTTGTATGATTTATTAAAATCGTATTGCAAAATTTACATATGCTACAGTTTTCCATTTGTTACTGTTTTTAAGCAAAACAATAGATTCAGTGTAAATAATTTTTTTTACCCAAATAAAACGTAAACTTTTATACGTTCTAAAATAAATAATGATAGTTAAAAAATCATTTTTTATTTTGCTAAACGCTAGTAAATTGAAAATTGTAATAACAATGATTGAATTCGATCAATTTAAAAATGTTATATATATTTATAAAATTGAATTTTCGGTAATTGACCGATCACGGAAAATATCAAAACGGGCCGGATAATATACAAAAAAACACAATATACGAACCAAATTAGGAAAAAGTTAATAACATCAGATATATATATATATATTTCAATAACAATAGAAAGATATTATCAGTGAGGTGCAAAAGTCTATTGTCAAAAGTAAAATGATTAATTTCCAACACTTTGCACTGAGTTAATAATTTTGCTTATCGCGGTTTCATACGTAGGTATATCCGGCGAATGTAGCTGCGGTTCTCATGCGTCAGGTAGCCGGCAACAGCAACTTGTGTGGCAATGAGGACCGAGTTTCTTTCACTATATATTAGCGCCTAATAGAATTCCAACCATCCTCTGGTTTTACTCAATAGCTGTTTTAGAATTCGAAACGTTTTTTTTTTCATTCTCTTCTTCATCGTATTATATAGTGACTTGAACATTTCAGATATATGTATACCTTTTATTAGAAAATGAACAATATTCTTTATTTCTTTTAAGTTGCTCGTATATATTTCGTTTTGTTTAGTGCTACTTTTATTGTTCACTCACGAAATATATTTTTATTATTTATTTACCATACAGTTAAAAATAATAATAAATAAACAATAATTCAAATCAAAATATGTTCAGTTCCAAATTATTTTTATTAAATAGTACTCTTCATATTAAATTAAATTCATAACTATAAAATAGTTAATTTACGATTAATGATTTTATTGGTATTTAATACACAAAGTGTTTTCGAAAATTAAATTATAAGACTGTACACGTTCTCAAAATAACTCGGGTCATTTTAAAGTTAACTGTAAATCGGTGCTTTAGAATTGAATACATCACTGACTAGGTGATTGATGCGAATATAATTTCAAAAAATGTTAGGTGTATGATTTTAATAAAACCGAGTTTTTTTTATTATATTTAATAAACATAAATTGATTAAACTTCGCATCTTTTCTATTCGGTTTCTATACAATTTATTTTGATGAGTGTTCTATGGTAATAAACAAGTGCCATTGAATTGAAATTTTATATATTTAAAAGCTTTCCAAATACAGAAACATTTGTTGATTCGATATTTAATATTATAATTTTTCCAACATTGCACGGATACGGTCGTATCAAATATATTACGTCGTTAAAATTACATTAGAAAAATGTGTAAAATATTTTATAGGATCCAAATGTACAAGGGCAACAACTCTTGTCACTTGTAAGATTCGATTCACGCAATGAAAATTCCTAAAAAGGAAAAACCGAATTCGTTACGGTAGCGTCTGAATTTCAGGCTGTATCTAAATAATATAGAACCTTAGCTTCACACCGTGGCACATAGTTGTGTGTATTTTCATATTATCTGTCTGTACTTTTCAAGGCCACAGTAGGGCTTCGAGATTCTTTTTTCTCAACCACTGTCCGACTGGGCGCTCTGGTCATTGTGCAAATCGATTCTACTCGACCATAACCAAAGCTTTTAATGGTTACGGCCACCTTTTTCCTAGTGAGGTTTTCTACTCAGTAAGTTTACTATTTTTCGGAAAATGATTTTATTAGTTTATTACCAACGTTTTGCGAATTATTATAGGGTTGTTGGCCTTTTATGGTGTACAAGGTTGGACTTTATATAATTTGTAAACATATAAATATTATTGTTAATATTATGGGCATAAATCATTGATTAAAATTTAAATATTTCTAGACAATAAATGATTGGGTATTGAAAATCTCTAATACTAAAAATTCAATAATGTAAAACGTGCTATTGAATTGACTAATAAACAACGTTTATTCGGTATAATTTGACATTTATTTGACATATAAAAGTGGAAAACCGTTGGAATAAGAAATAGAATCACTGTGTTTGTTAAAATTTTTTACGGTAAAATACAAAAATGAAATTCTCGTTTTGGTGAGGATATTTCGTGAATCACGCGTTAAAAGTTTCTCGTCTATTTTAATGAGCTATTGTTCGTCTAACAAATTTAATGTTACGGTTTAACAAACACGAATTAAAGCGATTTCGATTCGTTTTTTCGGTGTAATTTAAATTTATCGTTCTCTATACAAGTACCGGAAAGTCGTTTAATCCTTCAATGAAAATCGTATAAAAATACTTTTAACGTCTCATTCTTACCGGCTTAAAAACGAATGACATCAAATCCTTTATTTGTAAACTCTTAGTTATAAAATTAAATACACAGTATTTTTGTATTCCGATCACGTCTTATTGTTAGATACATTTAAACATATTAAAGTATCTATTCCTATTTTTTAATTTACTAAAATAAACAATCATTATCTAACTAAAATTATTTATTTTGTTAAATGTATATTCTTAAATCGAAATTACAATTACGAAAGTAACTTGACTCAGAAATGTGAAATTAAAATTATCAATTATAATTTCGATTGACGTCTTTATACTAGTACGCAAATAAAAATTCTAGTAAATTAATTCGTAAAGTAAACATCTAATTTTCATATTTGTATGAATTAAAAAAGTATAAATATAAAGAACATTTCTAGGAAATTTACAATGGATTTGGGATGTGGTTTTTTTTATTGATAATTACATGGAGAATAAAAATTAATTAATATTTCAATTTAAAAAAATTACAATTAATTTTTTTGTTTATTTTTATTAAAAGAATACAGTGTAAAAAGTGTAATTGGAGAAACATATAAAATCAGATCACGTATTAATTTGCAGGGCGCATACTCAAATTGCCCGGCGGTTGGGTTTGTACCTTTTTTGACCTTTCATTTTGCCCGAACCATCGGTAATAAAAAAAGGTTCACTAACCCTCTTAAATTGCCTAGTTTTACGAGAAGTACGTATTAAACAGGAAGATTAGAAATTGGTACATTTCTGCGAAATTATTATTACAGGTAACAATGTATCAATAGGGAAAATACAGTTTAGTTTAAAGTTGATTATCATGGTCCAATAATAATAAATAAAATAATTTTATATTTATACATTTAAATAAAATATCTAAGAATTTTTTATTCTTCTTATTTTTTGCCTTTGTGAATCTACCTTCTAAAATGCGGATTTCTTAAAATTTAAATTCGGGCAGGATGACTATACGATTTGACAGTCCAATGATTTGTGACACCAACCGCCGGGCAGTTAGAGTATGCGCCATTTGCAGTGGTTTCGATTTTTTTACTAGAATAAGTAATAAACGATTGATTTATTACGTTTCCAAATACGTTATTACTTTACAGTACCAAATCTATCTAAAGATACCGACGTATTATATTCTGCAATTGGATATTAAGGGTGGGTTGAACCGTAATAAAAGCATAAACTAATTGATATAATGGATTTACCAGGCCATTTAAAACGATAACAAGCCGACAGTAATAAATATTATAATGTTTTCAAATGTGTAATGCCGCTGCTAGTGACGCACAAAAGATCTATGAGTAATCATCATGATATTCTTGTCTATATTTAAGAACTTGTATGCAAACAATATTCAATTTTAAATAGTTTAAACATATCGCTTGTTTAAATATATACATATATATTTTTTGTAATGCTACAGATAGTTATTTTATTTTCAACATTTATATAAATAAAATACAAAAGTAATCAATAGCTTAATATATAAATATGGGTGTATCAGATTTTAGTTCAAATTACGAATGAAATATCTGTTTATTTGAAACTTTCGATGGTCCAACCTATTGCAGTAACCATAGAACGAAAACCTTTCCTAGAACAGGTTTTAAAGGTAGGCGAGTCATAAAATCCTCTAATAATTCACTCATCGCTGCCTTAAATTATGTACAGTCCTTCTTGACTTCCTATTGTCATCAGTCACAAAATATCCGTAACGGAACCCGAACTTTTTTTTGCCATTTGCCATTTGGCGCACATAGTTTACAAAATATTCCGTTAACCCTGGGTTTATAAGTTGATTTGTAGCAGCTATTTACAGTATTGTATTATTAACACTCGTATAGGGAAATAATTTAGAATTGTAGCAAATTATTTATTTTATATGCATTCTGGGCAATGTTTTTTATTTGAATTAAAAATTAATTTTATTTTGTTAGGAATGTGCATATATAATTCTCGTATATATGAATTGAGATATTAAATAAAATTATTTTTATTAGGTTTTATAATAAATAACAAACAAAAAATTTCTATTGTTTTATAATAATTGTAATAATAACTAACATTATATAAATATGATATTCATTGAATATGTTTTTTGAAATATTCCATGTAGATTCATAGAAAAATTAAATATTAATAATAATAAAATTTCGACAAGCAGAACTGTTTCTCTCTTCATTGTTCGTAATATTAATTTAAATTTTGAGTAATTTAAAAAAATATATATTGTATTTTAATTAAACATTTGTTAAATAAACAACGATTATTTCAACTTTCTGAAACTAGTCTATAGACTATGCCTAAAAATCATTTAAAATCAGATAGTTTTAATTCATATATTTATTTAGTGAATAATAAATCGTTATGATTCAATTCAGTTTACCTAATGCATAAAATAGTAAAAATAATATGTTCATTAAAAATTGAAAAATTATATTCAAATAAAGCTCACTTGATAAAAAACAACTCACTAATAATTCGGAGCAATTTTGCATGTAAACAATTCAGTTATAACTGAAATGATCAAAATAGTCAAAAAAAAAAAACTGCTAGAAACATATGACCAGCGTAAAAAAAGATTTGTTTAAAACGATTGAAAACGCAAAATCACATTGCGAATTTGAAAACGGCCGTAGGGTTCCTTTTGTTTTTTCTCTAAATTGCATTTTGGTGTATCAATAGTTTCCAATAACAAAAAGATCGAAATGGCATTGATATAAATTGAATTTGTGCCGATAAGTAAACCGTGCATATAACAAGTGTGTGTGAAATTATAGGTACATAAAACATTTTGATTTCAATCAAATTACATTAATTTTATTCGTTTTAATTCGTTTCTTTGTAGTATTGAGTAAATATTTTTTTAATATCTACTAACACGTATTTATTTAGCTTATAAATTGAATTTTGATGTGCAGTACATAGCAAATATTAATTAATATTTGGTGCATTTATTTGGAATAAGAGATGTTTAATTTCGGGATTAAAAGCTAATTTTGTATATTTTTGATGATACACCTAACCAGATCGGAATTCTGGAAATTGCAACTAACATAATTAATTTTATAATATATTAAATTTCTTTGTTATTGTATGAAAAATAAAATAAAATACTTAAATTCGATATATTTGTGGTATGCTTTGAAAGAATTATCAGAATATCTAAATGTTCAAAATAGTGAAAATGAATAAATTCCTCGTAGACCATGACGAGTATAAGGACCGTAATAACCGGAAACGCATTTGTTCATTTTTAATTCTGAGAACCAGGTGTTTTTCGATAAAGGCGGAGCCATCTTTGGTGCAAGGACCAATGGTAAATCGTATTATGAGTGTCACTCCTCACATAAAACCTTTTATAAAATAATTACACAGACATTTCTATAGAGATGCTAATACTGATATGTTAATTTTCAATTTTTCGTTTTTTTCCTAAACAAAAATTTCTCAGCATTCATTGTGTCATTTCAAATAACACGTATTTTATTCGGTGTTTCAGATGTAAGTACCATGAAATTATTATCACTTTCATAAAGGCAACAACATATTTATTTTAATTGGCTACTTTCAGTATTTCTTTTTGAAAGCATTTTTATACGGCACTCAAATAAATAATACACATTACTGTTTACTCGAAATACATCATATAAAAAGAAGCACTTCTGCCACCATCTGCTTTTAAGTTATAGAAAATTAACTATAAGCTTATAAATCACATTTAGGACTTCTGCATGTTAAAAAGCAACAGTTGTATTTATTCAAAATGTGATACTACTTAATATGAATATTCTTTCATAATACAATATTTACGACAGTGGCAGCTTTTCAGCAGTGACTGATTAAATTAATACATTTAATAATTATGCAAAACGATTGATAGGTTTATTAAATAAAACAATTTAAAATAAGCATTGCCGAAAGTTCGTCATACTACTTACGGCAAGGTAAAAACCAACATATTTTTCGAATAATTGATCAAATTGTGTAAACATCTAGTTTACGATGTAGTAACACAATTAAGTTGAATTATTCCAACATTCTCGTAATCAGTGACATATAAAACGAGTTGTAATTCAAAAGCTCGGTTTTAAGTTAGCTACAGATCGTACAAATAGCTCACGTACGATGACCGGAGGTGAAAACATTTGTTTGAGTTTGATAACTTAATTTTATTTGTATTCTAATGCGTACAACAAGGCATGCATGAACAATTCATACACAATCATTATTCACACATGTAAATGCTATGGTGTAAAGATCAGCAGGTGACCAACGTACGGGAATAGGCTATATAAAATACTTTGTAACATAATCGTTAATTGAATATGTTCGTCAGTGTTACCCGCAGACGTTACTCTTGACAATTGTCTATATGAAACTTTATTTCCTCTGCAAATCATATTACTAGTTAACAGTGGTTACCCCACATCATAATTGTCTTTTTGTTTTTGTTCAAGCAAGTATATCCTGCGCAATAAGTAAAGGATGAGCGCTAGAGTATTCTGTTTCAAATGATATAAGTGTAATTAATTATTATTTATAACGAGTCTAAAATGTAAATTTAATTAAAATGATTTATTTTATCGTCGTCTACAGATGTAGATGTGGTAGGTGTTTGTTTCTGCATAGCATATTATATGCATAACTGTTTTGAATATAGCGATCACTATTACGAAAACTGATAATTATATTTTGATGTACATATATATAAAATAAATACGAGAAACATGACAAAAAGTAGAAATTATCCTTACAATATATTACAAAGTATTAGCGTTTCTTTAAATATCTATTCTATTAATATGATATTATTTAAGATTTTTATTGAATCCAAAAAAAGTTTTTTCATTAGCTTAATTAATATGATGTTAAGCTTACTATAGGACAAAACATAATGAGAAATTTGAATATTATAGAAATGAGGGTGCCTTCGAAACAACTATATCAGTTGTGCCCCGGTGTGTCGTCCAAATTACAAGTGGAACCTAATATGGATTACCAGCGGGATCCCAGCTAGGATAATCCTATTTCGGAATCAAATCAACATGGTCTAGCTAATATTCCCACCAACAAAGATCAAAAGATTTCAACAAAAAATAGTCGGTCTTTGATGACTCATATTTTATATAATCATTGTTTGATTAATTTAAGGATAACTGGTACTACGATACCATAAATGACAGAAAAAAACTGATCCTCATTGTTACTTTTACACTAAATATATTATTAATTTTCCACAAAAATTATATATAATTATAGTAATTTTTATTTATTCGTATTCTATCATTGAGTTTTCATTTCTTCAAATTTACAAGTTGTAGACAATTTCTTTAGCAATTGATCAAGTAAAATAAAGTTATTTGAGAACAGTGATATTGATTTAATTTAGGTTGCAAAATAAAACAAATACGCGTTAAATATTTTCGTCAGAGATGAAAGAGTTAGAACGTGAAATAAAATGATAATTCAAGGAAATCTAATATTTATTGAGTTAAATACGATACATATTTTTTTAATTAAAAGAAAAAAGACAAATCGATAATCAACCATTTGCTTTGCACGTAAATGTTTAACGAGGTAATTACAATCGGAGAATAAACATTTAGTGGAATGATGAAAACGCTAATTCTTCCGATAAGGGAAATATTTACCATAATTTCTCATTAAAATTTCACCGGTTTTTAAATGCGAAAAAGTCTGTAATAGCTTTTAACATCAGAATAATAAAGATAAATAAATATAAATAACTATTCATCGGCAAGGAAACCGATGTCAAATTAAAGTTGCATTAACTTTTAGTATCTACTAATAGAAGAGGGTTTCTCATTAAAACTAAATACAGATCAGATTAAAATATTGTATCAAGGCTTTAGTGATTTGGAAAAATTTATCTTACGAAAACAATATAAGTAGGTTAATAGGCAAAAATGAGATAAGCAAGCATTAGCTGTGTCAGTGCCTAACGCTTCATATGTCGATTTTTTTGCGGGTGCAGTATATGATTGGTTTTAAAATACGAATGGATTCAATTGAGCATCTACACAATATGTGCACCAAATTTGGCTGAAATCGGTTCAGTACCTTCAGAGAAGAAGAGGCGACAAAATTTAGTCTTACGACAAGCGAGCGACTAATGCTACCAAGAAAATGACTTGTACCCATTTTTGGAATTAGGGCAATGTAAAGTGAATTTTAGTATAATAATTTATTGAATCTAAGAGTTTTACAAATAAAATATATAATTAAACATTTAAGCTCTTTTATACTAAGTACGTTGAGTTAACAAAGTTTAGTTTATTTATATTTTAGTTAATTTTACTTTATATCAATCCTGAAATAAATTGAAAAAAATACGTTTTTTTTTCTAATTTTTACGTAATGAAATAATATACTAGCATAAGTCACGGTTAACTGAGCAAAATATACTATTGTACACTTATCATTCAAACGATGGTTCTGTGAGCATTAATTTTATAGCTGAGTAACTATAAAAAATCCTGCAACACAGTGAGTAGTTACACAAACGAATAGACCCCATATTACATGCAAACACATAGCCAGCCATGATGGTTACACATATACATACACGCATTCTCATGCCCGTGCATAGAAACTAAAAAAAAAAAACAACAACAACAATTAGACCTAATGTACACTGTGAGCACTCGACCAGCCACCTGATTGGTAGTTGAGTTTTGCTGCGTGACAGAACATAACCTCAAAACGTTTTGCGTCAGTGCACACGCACACGAACACGCGCACACAACCAACGGAAACATCATATGACAACAAAAGCGTTAGGGCACCTGTGTTCTTTTTTTTCGTTGAAAATAAAAATAAACAAAAATTATATATTTTTTATTTAACGCAATACACGAATATTTCGATATTCGTACAGATATTTTAGTTTGTAGATTTAATTATAGTAATTTAGAGTCTAAAAGGATGTCTCAATTGGATGTCACAATGGGTGAAAGGAAATAATTGATGTATAGACGGCCATTTTTAATTTTTTCCCGTAATATTTTTTTCGTCGAATAGATTTGCAGTGTATTATTAATTATATACATATATATGGTGGTTGTTGTATAATGATTGTTTTCTCGGAAAGTTTTCCAAACTAATATAAAAGTTTGGAATGATTTTTCTGATAATATTCTATGGGCATCTACTTTATATTATATAATTTTTCAAACTCGTAAAGTAGTTGTTCACGCATGAAAATTATACACAATAAACAATGCTTCAGTGCACATAAAAACATGGAGCATTTGTGTATTTTGTAATAAAGCTCAAACACCTTGTTTGTTAGTTTAGCTTTATTTTTTATCGTTGATAATTTGTTGATAGATCCTAGATAGATTCTTAGTTTATTTAAAAAATTATATTTTCTTAAACTATTCAAAATTTGTATTTGAATTTCTTTCTTATCTCCGCAAATTAAGAAAGTTCAGTGTAAGTCATTACAGATATTTAGAATTGCGCTAAACTAAATATAATTTTTAAAACTTATATCTGTAGTTGTAATTCATAACCATTTTTACAATTATTCTCGCATTAATAAATGGTTGAAAGAGCACAATGTCGTGCATTGTTTTTTTATGATTATTTCTCGGTTTTTTTGCTGTGCTTTATTTCTACGCTTGAAGCGATGCAAAGACAACGAACGCAGTAATAAAGAAAAACGCACAGAACTTTCAGCTGTCACAACTTTTAAATTACACCGGAACGAAATGTCCGCACGCGTTGCTGCTGTCGTTTCACGCCTGCCATTTTTATTTTTCTGCATGAGACCAACTCAAAATTTTATCGTTCAGATATCTTCATGGATTTTAAACGAATCTATTCAATACATCTTTATTCTTAATTTATGATTATAATTACGCCAAAAAAAATACCAAAAATTATTAGATTAATTAACTAAATTCATCATCATTTTTAACTACCGTAGCTTTAATTCAATATCAAAATTAAACATTATTTACCCTATATTATTTAAAATGAAAATTATATGGCATGAATAGCGTACACAGTTTAATCTAATTAATGCAGTTGTTGACTCAACATTAAATTAATTTAGAACTATAATAGCTTAAATTAATGCTTGTTTGAAAACAAATTGTTAATAATAAACAAATGATTTTTCTGATTGTGGAATAAAGAATGATGAAGTTGTATAAAAACTGCAATTTATTTCGTAAAAATTCTTAGTAATCTCAATTGAACACTGATGTTTTCAAAGAAATACATTTCCACGTATACACTTAAACGATACTGTGTCGAAATTTAAGTGTCTCAAACTCAAAATAAAAAAAAAACTGAACAAAATGACAGATCATGAACGAACAAAAATGGTGACGACTCGACGTTATGAAGTGGAACTAACAATACAATGAAACAGACTGAAAAAAGTCTCCAATGGGTTGGATTTTTTCGTAGTTCATTGTGTTGTTTTTTTTCCCTCTAAAGTTTGAAAAGGTGAGGTGTGTATCGGAAGGGGTGATACGGGTCGCGCGTGTAAGGAAATGACGTAATAGCGCAGTTCCGGTGTGTGCGATTGTGGCCGCCCATTGGTCCGATTCCGTGACACCGGGTTCTCATATATAGATGTGTGTGTATGTGTGTTACCGCCTCTTGGATATTTTCTAATCTGTTTAATCTTTGTAAGTTCAACCGTTCGCTTACCTAACCAGCCCTGCATATGTTATGTATATGTGCTGTTTATATAGGTTGGTAGGTATATAAAAAAAATAACGTTCAGTGGTTATCTATACTTTATATTGTTGTTGCTGTTTGTTTAAGATATATACCTAAAGTATGTATAATAATACCCTACCAGTTCAATTGTCACATGTATACATAAAGTATAAGACCATAATTAAGAATTTTTTTTATTAAACTTGAGTCTTTAATTCGAATTATTTTTACAAAATTCAGAGATATGATCGCCATAAGTGAGCTGAAATATATTTTTTGTGAAAATTGTAAAGTTCGTTCAATTTCAAATGGACATTTTCAATAAAAATTACATTATTTAAAGAATTGAAATTATATTATATTTTGTTACTCTGTCTACAACGCACTGAAATTTCATGTATACATAAGAAAATCTCTGAAATGCTTCTAGTGTTATTTCCCATTAATACTAAAATGGGGATTTAACGGGAAAATATAAGAGCCGTGAAACAAGAAACGCAATGGACAATTTATTTTTACGAGTTTCTCAAATGTGATACTCATAATATGCGTGGTAGATAATCTGTTAAGCATTCATAGTGACATTTAATGATGAATTACGTTGCATAAACGATTATAATAATCTTCCGTCATATATGTACTTGTAAAATGATGGAGAAAAAAAATCGAAAAATGCAATGCAATGCGTGTTCTGGCTTATTACACCATGGCGTAACGGATGTCGTGATTAAAATACGGTTAATTATGAAAAGTAAACAATGATAATTAGTATAATTATTGCTTGTTGGTCTATAGAAACCTTTTCGTATATATTATTAACATTGCATAGTGATAGTAGTGTTTGTGTATGGACGAGGAAATAAATTCATTTCCTTTTTATTTCGGACGTTAGTAATGTTATGCGTAAATCTCAAATTAAATTTAATTAACGTAAGTCCGAAACAATGCTACATCTTATAGACGAGAATTCGAAACCCTGTTATTAAAATATTTCTTAAAGTTTCCCTTCGAAATTATTATGTAAGTTGATTTGAATATCTTGAGGCAGGGGCCTCGGCATCAGCCGCTGGCCAACGCCAAGATACGCGCGCGGTCAACGATGGAATTCAAATTAGGGAATCCGAAACATCATATCTGAGCCCACTTGTATTCCGGAGATCGACCATTTTGAACAGAGCACCCGAGTGCACTCTTTGGAACTTGGAACCGGAAACGGACGCCATCTTACACTTTTAACTTACTTTATATATGAGATAGGTAACTCTGTAGGAAAATGAATATACGCAGTTTGTTTTTTTACCAAATCCTCGTTCCACAATATATTTTACATCTCGATTATACGTAAAATTAATTAATACCCGTAAATAAAATTTGTTAGTTAATATCCACCACCAGACAGTAAACGTAGAAACCGTACGTGCTAAATATTGCGCTACGGGAAATTTTTAATATTTAAGATTTGAAGATTTTTATCAAATAACATATTTGTATATGTATGTGTAAATCGATTGAAAATTGTGCCGCATGCAATTTTCCTATAATTAAAATAGACGTCCAGAGAATTGTAATTCAATTAACGAATTAAAATTATTTCAACTAAAATACTGAACTATCCAGGAGCTTTGTGCTTTTACCATATATAACAGGCATGCCCGTAAAACGATTATATATTGTGAAAAAGTACGAAAGTAGACGAAAGAGAAGAGACGATATACGACTGCTGTTGAAAGCGGCAATAACGTATGCAGTGCATATTATACAATTAGCGATAAAAAGCTGGGGATCAAAGTTGGCGATGATGTGGTCTGGTGGAAAAGAGAGGGGTCGCGGTCCCTGTCGCCCGTTCCGGTGCGGTAATTCGCCGAGACTCCGGGTATTAGTATTCCGGACGACGACGGCGGGCAAGTAAAGAGCGAGTAAAGTGCCTAAATATAGCCACGCGCGTTTTTTAAATAATATTAATATCAACGGCAGCAGCAATGCCGCTTTCCTTTGTGGAAACTCTTCTTTTGGACCGAGAACATTTTAGCTGTAGCCTCCTCTCGTGTCTCTAGACTCTAAAGTGACGCAATCTGCAGTGGTCCAGCACGGTTAAACGTTTTAGCGTTGGGATTATACAGTAAGCGACGAATTAAAATATAACGCGTTGTAATTTTCGGATTAGATATTTGATCTCTAATGCATGAACTGGATTTTGCGACGTGGTTTTGCGTAAATTACCCACGAAAAATAATTTATTTTCAAATTATACATTTTAAACTTAAGCTACCATAAAACGTGTTTTTTTTTGTATTCTGAACGATTTGATTGAATCAACGTAACATTTTAAATCAATCATACGTTTGTACACTTACATTCTCAATGCTAAATTAAAAAAAATTCACATATCGAAATTATGAATTAGAAACACTTACATACTTACAATTATTATTAGGGTGACGAAGTACCGCAACAAATATTACGGTTTTTATTTCGTATATGGTGAAAAATAATTTTTATTTTTATTTACACTATTCGTACACTGGGTTACTAAGTCTAATTTATAATTATAATGGGAATTTCACTTACGGAACGTACGTTTTGTGAAATTATCAGTTAAACAAAGCTGCAATGCAATTATCAACTTAATAAGATTATAACTGCAAGCGTGCTTCAAAACAAATATAATTCCGACTGTGATGCCATAATTCTGACCAATAAAAAGTATTCACAAACAAAATTTAGCAGCCAGTACAGATTATTTTCTTTGTCGTTTTAACTATCCCGAAAGTTCTTTTAATAAGTAACTACATATATCACTACAATGTATTTGATAAGCTCATTAGATATCTTGAATTTATATACAGCTTAAGCTTTTCGCAATTAATATAACTTAGTACGTAAAGCGGTTCATATAATTCCGTTGCTGCTTTATTTAATACTTTTAATCGTATTTCTAAAGTTATATTACTTTTTTACCCAAGCAGTGTACCATATAGAAAAGGTAGTTAAGTTTTATTAGATTTAAATAAAAGTTTTCAAAAATAAAAGAATAAATAAAAAAATTGTTTTTAATTTAAATTTTATTCGCAATCTATAAATTACGTACATATTTAAAAGTTTATGATATTAGACTTAAAATATATAAATAAATAAATGCGAATAGTCAAGGGGTGAACATTTTTAAACCCTGCAGTCTTCTTTCTGAATTCCGAAAATGTATATATAAATTAATATTTTCTAGTAGGTATTATTTATTTGATGGTAAATTTTGAATAGTAATATCGTCAACAATGTATCTTATTACAAAAGGTTTTCAGTTGAATTTCATCGTTGACATTCTCGTAGTTCGCACCCTTTTGCCGGCAGACAGCGCTACATTCGCGTTGTGTCTGGTTTATGTCGAAACTAATGATCCATCTCACGGCAAACGACTTTTTCGGTGGCTTTCGTAATCAGCGGAAAACACGCTGTTTTTATATCCACCCTCATGAATTTTAATAATTTTTATTACTAGATGTATAACAACCGTGAACATTGTACTAACGTTACACCAAAAACATGTTGACTGACATTATTTTATACAGGCGGTGTTTCAAAGGGTACCCTTCAAATGTGTGAAAATCTTTTTGAATGTTTACGCTAATTCCTAAACTAAAAGCTTAAAACAGTCATTTCGATTACGTAACTGTTATTAAATATATATATTTAAACAATTTTTTATACATTTATTGTAATATTATTTTATTTGAAAAAAAGAATTTTGATTACGACGTTCGTGAGTTCCATAGAAATTAACTTATATTAATTTTACGATTTCGTCATGTACATTCTTTACGTTACGTTTCAGACCCGCCTTTCGCAGCCACTAGAGGCACTCAGGGCTCTTTAATGTGCACGTATATAATTCAGAAGGTCAGGTAAGATATTAATTTAGATAAAGCAGTTTTAAATTGATAAAATGCTAAAGTAGCGTACTTAGTTAATATGTTTATGTAAGTTATTTCAATACATGGTGTACCAGGTTTCATGTTCCTCTAACTACGTGCTCATGCATTTTATTTGCCAAATTAATTTTTATTTTCATAAATAAATTTATATTTACCGAGGTAGTAAATTTTTTAATTTTTTCGGCTCGTTTCCACGCCATTGAAACTCAAAGAATAACCACTTGTTTTTTTTTTATTTTATCAGTGATGCTTAATGAACAATATTAATTTTATTTAATAAGTAATAGAACAAATGTTTTAAAATAAGTTAAAAGTCTTAAAAATTTATTTAGTGAAAATATTTTGACAGTTTCTATTTTGGTAAGGGTTTATATATTTTGAAATAACACCTAGATGCTATATTGACAAATGTTTTTTATATCTTTGCTTTTTCCGTCATATAATACAGCTTATATAACGTAGGATGCTAAAAGGAAAAGGGCTTGGACCACCACAGTATAGCACAATGGCGACCACACATCTGTTCGGTTCAGTTCAGTTGATGCACACACAAACACAAAACACTGTAGGCTCAATATAAGAGCAACTGTGTCTGTTTACTTTACAAGGATTTGTTTATAATCGAATTCTTTTCGGGTCATTTATGACTGTGATTTGGTTGGTTGCGATGCATGCTCGCTATATCATCAATATTTTCAAGGTCATTTCGGAAAATGTTTGATGGCTGCCGGGTATATACGAAAACCGCAAAATTGGTCGTTATTTTTTGTTTGTTTTCAATGCATACAAAGATTATTAAAAAGTGTTGCACACAAACAATTCCATAGCATTTCAATATTTATTTTGTTCTACTTTTACATCTCTTTTTCTAAACTTAAATTAGATTCAGAAAAACATAATAAATGCTGATACTTTTCTCGAATTAAAATCGTTATAATATATTTTATTTATAAACAAATCAACTCATTTTCCACATTTACATTTTTTCAATTCAAACATCATTTTCTTCATTCTATGTCATCTTGTTACATTGGCATTTTTGCTGCAGTCATTTTTCTTTAATGCTTCGTCTTTTATTTCCAATCTTCATTCCTGGCAAACATCAACAGAATCAACTCTTTCAAATGAACATTTATAGCAAAGATTGTATGAAAAGTTGATCCATCCGATAAAAATAAATTGATATCGACTCATTAAATAATGAATGTTTAATTTGAAATGGGCTAGTCCATCTGGATTGATACGAATACGTGAAAGGTGCACGAGGATTAAAAATAGCATCGTTCGATTTTCCAGAAATGTGCAGACACCGCAATATGATTCTGTGGTCGATCACGATCTATGTATACGCCTGCTAAATACTCTCTCTTGAACCGATAACCGCGATATAATGGACGACGATGAATGCGAATGGAGTCAGCTATTGTTGATGCGGCAAGAAAGAAGTGCGGTGAGGTGATCCACTTAAGGCCATCGATTGATAATATAATTGGAATGTGAAATGAAACGTAACTGATACGATTTGTGTATTGTACGTTAATACAATCACCGTGGTACTTTGGTGGCAAATGGTAATGAGGATTCGTTTGCGAAATATATATATATATAGAGTATACAGAAAACGTGAGGTAATCGTGTGTTACAAAACTCATCATGGGTAATTGATTTTATTCAAGAATTTTTAGGAAAAGTTTAATTATTTTGAATACTAGTTTCACTATTACATTAAATCGTAAGAGGAAAACACAATTTAAATATCCGCTCGTTTATTTCTTATACGTACGTCTTTCGTTCAGAAGGAAGGAATATTAAAGTACTAAATTTGAATTATTCAAGAAAATATAATTATTCATTATACTATATTATTTTACGTTTTAAAATAAACTAAATACCCTACAACATAAATATATTCTGCTAAACAATTGAGAGGCATTGTTGATATGATTTATATAATAATATTTTATATACCAAAGTAATATAAATAACATGAGAAAATGTTCAATAAAGATTTCCTTATACAGTTTTTTTTTTGAAAAAAATGTTGTGTGAAATATTAATATTTTTTGTTTGAATATTTTTTATTGCGAAATAAAACATCTGCAGTGTCATGCACTGACATTTCTTAAGTTATGTGAAATATTAATATCTTTAATTTTTATCCTAACAATTTTTCTATAAGTGCAACCATTTTTGAGTAATTGCAGAAACCGCAAATAATGACTAGAGTAAACATGCACTTTGAGTATTGTTTTCAAAAATAGGCGGTTTTCTTTCCAGGCATATATAAGAAAATTCAGTGTGAGACACTATATACATAACATATGTGTTTTATCAAAATAGTATAATTTGCTGCGTGTGAAATATGTTTTAAAAGATATCTAACAATTGCTTATGCAAACAAGTATAAATTTAGCACTTAGAAGGCATGTCAGCACTTTAGAAACAAATGGACCACACATCAGAAATAACAACGAGCAAACACAGTTTCATTTGTTCCATTTTGCATGATAATTCTAAACCTAACGTTCGACAAATAAACAGTTGCAGAGTACGCAATGTTTAAAATTTCAACATGGATAAATTATTGTGTATATGCATAACCAACATTCCAATGATTGATAGCAGACATCTGTAGATCCAATCAGCAAATACAATTCACTCAATAATTACGCGTCATTTATTCAAAATTGCATTGGGTAACTGTTTTTTTCTTTTTCTTTCTCTTTCCTGACTGAAGATGATAATGATGTCCATCAACATGCTATGCTATGCTATGCTATACAAACATCGTGTGTATTCTTCGGAAATGGCAAGCGCAAAAAAAAATATATGGTCGGAATTTTTACAATTATTATTTACAGATGCATAGGTAATCGTTAACATTTACGAGTTTTAATTGTATATTATTTCAGTGAAAAGGCGTGGTTTCAAAATTACTGACATATATACGTCAAATACGAAAAATGTTTTTGTAATTTGCTTATAACATGCATTGATAATTAAAACAAATTTAACCATACAAGAAACCAATGTTGAAGTAAAAAAAAACCATGTTTTAAATATCATGAAAATGAGTCGTAAATGAAATGTTAGGTGTCTTAAATTTTTATTGAATCTTAAACCGTTTAGTATTCAATATTGGGTAATACGATTCGGTGTATAGAGTCAATATTCAACCACATTTCGCTACAGGGTTCGCTGTTAATCTCTCTGTCACGAATCAATCATTCCTGTAGGTATATTGAATTATTCAAACGGAAACTGGTGATCAGTATTTTGAATATAGTACATGAATGAAATGTTTTGGGAATCAAAAGAGACTTTGAATTAAGTATATCCCAAACTAGGGTTCAGCAATACAAATTTGAGAGATATTATAAGACACATCAACTACTATGTACAGATATACATAAATTTATTCAATATGTACTCGAAATTACTGTTAATAATTGGTACATATTTGTTATAGAATATTGTATTAAAATAAAACATTTCCAAACATAAAAATTTCGAACTATAATTTAAATTCTCGAGAAATTAGGTACTAACACAATTCAATATAATTCCCAAAAGTCAATATCGATTTATTGAAAATACATTTACTGGTCAATTATTCCACATCTTTACAACTCCTTAAATTATTAATCCTGTGTGGCGCGCCAGCAAGCGATAAGGAATTGCTGAGTATGCTCCCTTATCCCTCGACCCCGCCTGTGCTTGGTAGACTAAGTAGGTAGAACAGTAAGGGACGGACAGTTGAAGACAAAGTGCTAAAGTGAGTGCACGGGAATTAGACATAAGGCTAGAGACGCTAGAATTGGTTACGCTACAATGGTGACAGCGGTGTGATCGAACTTATTACACGCAAATTAAAATTAAAAGATTAAAAATGAGTGATGTGCAGTGCCCAAAGTTTAGTTGTGGAAACTGGGAAGAGTGGATTGAAAGATTCGATGCTTTCGCGTTAATTAAAGACTGGGACAATAAGAAAAAGATTACGGCGTTGCCTTTCTACTTGGAAGGATCCGCGTGTCAGGTGTATCGGAGTTTATCAAACGAACAACGTGCGGATTGGGTTACTGCATGCGCTGCGTTAAAACCGACATTTACCAAAGAAATAAATGACGCGGAAATACGATTTCGCGCGCGCAAACAAGAGAATGGCGAAACGCTGGCTATGTTCGCGGCGGGTTTACGGTTTTTGAGCGGACTCGCGTTTACGGATCATAGCGACATCACACGTGAGAGGTTGGTATTAAAACAGTTCTTGTTGGGAATTGATGCTCAAGTGGCGGAGGAGACAGCACGGAAAAACCCAGGTACACTTAATGAAGCCCTGGAGGAGGCTCAAGTGGCATTAAGGATTAAGCTGAGGTTGTCTGAGATACGTGAACATCATTCTCAACCTGCGAGCACTGCAACAATTTGCGCAGCAGGTACCACACCAAATACAGATCTGGAGGGCCTTACAAAGTTAGTGGGAGAGCTTGCTACCGCTGTTAGCAAGCTGACTACATCCACTCGTGAATTAGAAAGAAATCAACAAGACAATGAGAGGCCGAGAGAACCTAGAGTTCGCTGGCGTTCACCAACACCACCAGTAGACACGCACTTTTATCATAAGGAAAGGTCGCAGAGAGTCTACAGTGGGGAGCGTTCGCCAACGCAGTTCAGGGATACCCGTCGACGTAGTGCTCAAAACCGTGTAACATCACCTGCTCCAGTGCGACGTGGACAGACTGATGGATCGGGGAATAAACGTTGCTATCTGTGCAACGCTTACGGTCATTTTTGTAGAAACTGTCCAAATCGCGATAGTAGGGATTCGGGAAACTAAAGCAAGCGTTGTTCAGTCCCGGAGTGACGCTTGGTACTACGATGGGACAGGCTGGAATTCAGGAGGATACAGCAGTAGTACGAGTGCAAGGACATATAAACGAATATTCGGTGATATTCTTGGTGGACACAGGCGCATCTCGGTGCTTCATGCGTAAGTCCTTGTGGAAACAGTTAGGAAGTGCGCCGTTACGAGTCGCGAACGGACATGTAGTACAGGCAAATCGGGAGGTTTTACCGGTTCTCGGAATATGTGACATTGTAGTCCGGATAGCCGATTTACGTATACGAATACAAGTTAGTATTTGTGAGAACTTGACAGACGATTGTGTGTTGGGATGTGATTTTTTACGACAACAACAGTGTGTGTGTTACCCGGCCGGTGGTTACATTGAACTACAAGGGAGACGAGTAGAGGAATACACTATCTCTCCAGTAGCCGCGATATTATGTGAGACAATAGTCATTCCCGCACGTACGGAGATTCTTGGTTGTATACAATTAGTTGGTGAACATTTGAACTTGCCGCGTGTAGTAGAACCATCGCCGCAATGTTGGGACAAATTTAACTGTATGTTGGGGCGCGGGTTAGTGTCGGCCGAACACGGGACTGTGTTATTACGTAATCCAACAACTGAACCAATCACCTTACGGAAAAATGCACGCGTAGGAACCGCGTATGAGTGCGCGGTAGTGAATGTGAAGTCTCCCCCGGATGTTTCGACTTCAAGTGAATTCGATTGGAGTGAAGCTTCTTGTCATTTGTCTACCGAGGAATTACGGCGGGCTAAATTGTGCATTGATCAATTCAAAGACACTGTAGCACATAGCAAGAACGATACGGGACGCACACGTATTCTTCAACATCAGATTGACACTGGAAACGCAAAACCTATTCGCCAATCACCACGACGACTTCCAGCGGGACGGCGAGAGGAAGCCAAACACGAGTGTCAGCGAATGCTCGAGGCAGGTGTTATAAGACCATCATTATCACCCTGGTGCTCGCCTGTCGTGCTTGTCCGGAAGAAAGATGGATCTACTCGTTTCTGTGTCGATTTCCGGAAGGTAAATGACGTAACCATCAAGGATAGTTATCCACTGCCACGAATGGACACAATACTCGATTCATTATCTGGTGCTACTCTGTTTACCGCGTTGGATCTGCAGTCGGGCTACTGGCAGGTGGAAGTGGCTCCGGAGGACCGAGCTAAGACCGCATTTTCAATGGGAACGGGTCTTTATGAGTTTAATGTTCTTCCGTTCGGAGTGTGTAATGGACCAGCCACATTCCAGAGGATAATGGACGTTGTACTGGAAGGCCTAAATTGGGAAAGCGCGTTAGTCTATCTAGATGACGTTATTGTGTGGGGCCGTAATTTCGAAGAGCATCTCCAGCGGCTAGAGGCAGTCATGACTCGTCTGCGACAAGCGGGCCTAAAAGTCAACCCGAAGAAATGCAGACTATTTCAGGAAAAAGTAGAGTTTCTTGGTCATGTCGTGGGTCGTCATGGAGTGGCTACAGATCCGGCTAAGGTACAAGTTGTACGCGACTGGCCCACTCCTAGGAACCTTACGGAACTGCGTTCTTTTCTGGGATTGGCCTCGTACTACAGACGCTTCATTAGTGGCTTCGCCAAAGAAGCTGAACCTTTGCATCGCCTATTGAACAAGGGGGTAAACTATAGCTGGAATGAAGATACGGAGGCAGCTTTTAAGAAATTAAAACAATGTCTCATCAGCGCCCCAATCCTGGCTTATCCGAGATTTGATCGGCCATTCATTGTCGATGTCGACGCAAGCGGTGTTGGGCTGGGAGGCGTTCTCAGTCAAGTTCAAGATGGTTATGAGCGAGTAATTGCCTACTTCAGTCGAGCATTAACAAAGCAAGAGCGCGGTTACTGCGTGACTAGAAGAGAACTACTGGCCCTGGTATCAACTTGTAGACATTTCAAAGGATATCTAATCGGAACACAATTTCTAGCCCGGACCGATCACAATTGTTTAAGGTGGTTGAAAAACTTTAAGGAACCAGAGGGTCAGGTGGCCCGGTGGTTAGAAATTCTCGCCGAATATAACATGGAAGTATGTCACAGGCCAGGCAAGAAACATTTGAACGCTGATGGGTTGTCCCGACGACCATGCAGGCAATGTGGAATGGAGGCAGTCAACGAAAATTCGACAGTACCACCGGATACTAGGAACGCGTATGACCCGAATATCATTAATACAGTGTCGGTAGGGTCTGTACCCAATACTCTACCGGTAGAGTACGTGAAACCACTGGTGCAAGCACAACTGGAAGATGATCGGTGCGAACCAGTGATTCGGTTTTTACGCGGTGAACGTTTTAATTCGACTGAACTGTCAAAAGAAGCAAAAAGTCTGTTTGATTTAAAACCGGAGTGGACAGACGAATATGGATTGTGTATTCGGGACAATAAATTTGGTAAATATCGTGTTGTAGTACCGCGTAGTAAAGTGTGCGAAGTGTTGAAAGCGTATCACGACAATGCAGCCTCGGGTGCACATTTGGGGGTAACAAAAACGCTTTCGAAACTAAAAGACCGTTATTATTGGAATAACATGCAACGTGATGTAGAGCAGTGGTGCCGCGATTGTGAGTCATGCAATAGACGGAAAGCTATTACCCCAGGACCAAAAGCCCCACTACAGACACAACTGGTAACACGACCACTTGAAAGAGTCGCGATCGATTTGCTTACATTACCAACAACTAAAAATGGAAATAAATACGTCGCAGTAGTGGGTGATTACTTTACGAAATGGACGGAAGCTTACCCGTTGCCAGATAAGTCGGCAACGACAGTTGCGCGTGTTTTCGTGCAGGAGTTTGTGTGTAGATACGGTGCTCCGGAGACATTACACTCGGATCAGGGCAAAGAGTTTGAGGCCCTGCTATTTCAAGAAATGTGTCGATTGTTCGGAATTAATAAGACTCGTACGACACCGTTCCATCCGCAGTCGGACGGTATGGTAGAACGGTTTAACCGAACACTGATCGCCATGCTATCTCATTATGCAGGCGAACGACAACGAACGTGGGATGAGGAGCTCCCCTTGGTTATGATGGCTTATCGGTCGAGCCAACATGACAGTACCAAACACACTCCTTTCTCCTTGATGTTTGGGAGGGAATCCCGGCTACCAGCAGATATCCAGTATGGCCTCCCTCCGGGAACATCATACCAATCCGAAGAGAAATATCTTCAGCAGCTCCGTTCTTCATTGGACTATGCCCATGCGACCGTGAGACATCAGCTGGAAGCTTCACACCAGAGACGTAAGGAGTATTACGATAAGGATGCTCGAACACCAACTTTTCAAGTGGGCGATTTGGTATGGGTTCATCAACCAACACCTAAAGTTGGTGAGAGTTTCAAGTTGCACCGGCCATGGACCGGACCATATCGCGTGTTAAAAAGCATGGGTATGAATACCTTCCGGGTGCAACATTGCGCGTTTCGTCACAAACGCATGGTACTGCATGCAAACCGAATGAAACCATGCTATAAGCAACCGGGTCCTGAGCAAGCCAGAATAGAAGAAAGGGCCAACCGACGTCCCGGACGACCGAGCAAGCGGGACGAGCCAGTAGTCAGCCGAGGTGCTACCCCGGCCAAATTCTCCTTGTTGGAAGTAAGCGGAGATCTCTTTGATGCTCCCCCTCAATATGCGTTAGCGCATTGTGTAGCACGAGATTTGCGTATGGGGGCCGGTATTGCTGCAGAATTCAAATCGCGATTCGGAGGGCTACCCGAATTGAGGAAACAGGAATCTACAGTGGGGACCACTGCGATGCTAAAGCGGGAAGGGCGAGCAATATTTTACTTAATAACTAAGGAGAGAAGTTATCAGAAACCTACGTATACCAACTTACGCAAGGTTTTAATTTCTCTACGGCGGAAATTAGTTGAGGAAAATATTGTTAAATTAGCTATACCAATGATAGCATGTGGACTGGACGGATTAACGGAAGATCGAGTCAAGGATTTGTTGCACGAAGTCTTTGAAGAAACCGATGTAGAAATCCGAATCTACCGGAGGCCCGAAACCCCTAGAAGGAGACATCTACCGCAGAGGTATTCATCCCGAATTATAGAGCCAACCCGGACAACCAACTCTCCGCTTAATACATCATCATGGAGCCGGAGTTCTGACAGAATAACCCCCTTATCCGAAGCGTTCCTCGCGACTCCGACGGGATCACCGGAGTCGAGGAATACTCGGTACTCCACTCCTCTGATGACGCCAGAGAGAACCGAAGTAGAGACGCCGGGGCCAGCAGAAGACGTCCCGGGCTATTCGAGTGTCGGAGATGCTACACCACCACGAAATCAGGAACCTCTCGAAGGGGAAGTTGCCTTGGAGAGGCAGACATCAAGCGAAGAGGAGGTTCCCCTTGACCAGACCATAACTCCCCTAGTGCCGGATCCAATACCTACACGTCTTCGTGTATTGCCACCACGAAGAGCAAGAGAAGAAGCCCTGCTCAAAATACGCTTCCAGGAGGAAGTATGAAGTAAGGAGGAGGTAGTGTGGCGCGCCAGCAAGCGATAAGGAATTGCTGAGTATGCTCCCTTATCCCTCGACCCCGCCTGTGCTTGGTAGACTAAGTAGGTAGAACAGTAAGGGACGGACAGTTGAAGACAAAGTGCTAAAGTGAGTGCACGGGAATTAGACATAAGGCTAGAGACGCTAGAATTGGTTACGCTACACCTGTATGCATATGAACTATTATGCAATTCAAATATTGAGATAAACGAACAAGGCTAACCATTCGTAAGTATACATTTGTTACATTCCAAAATAAAGGGATGGGGGTAATATAGTACACCCCCCTCCAAATTGAACCATATACAATGAATAAACTAACAATCTTGTTTGATCTACAACTACCCTTCGATAAACCGAATCCCTACACCGGCCATTGGACGTAGCTACTAAATATTGTGAGAAGTGGTCTGATGATGACGTCACACTGGATACAGAAAGCGTTCGTTTGCACCAGCGAGCAGTATTTAAATGAGTAGAAAGATCAGGAGTGCAGCAATTTAAACTGGTATATAAGTTAAGTTACTATTGCAGTTTAAATATGTTTCTGATGACAAAAACACAAATCTAAACTGCAAGAGTCACTCCATATCCATATTTGCCAATATATATTTAATAATATACCATGGATGATTTACTACACTCTGGGAAATTTGTCATTCTCAATAGCGACGCAAACAATAATAAAAAATGTATATAATTAATTGTTAATAGTACTGTGGATATGTAAAAATTATTAAAATAAAGAATATATAGACTTCCATTTTAAAGTAATTTATACGCTATTGTAAAATGATAGGAAAAGTTATATTTTATAAAAAATACATTTATCTAAGAAGTTATGTAATAAATAAAAATTTTATAACAATTTAATTAATTATTAACGAACATATGGTAAAAAATTCATAAATAACAAAGTTCTGCTAACCAGACTCATATTTACTAAATTTAATAACCAATATCGTAAATAAAATATTATTTATTACAAATTGTCGATCGATAAATCAAACATCGTTAAAAAAAATCATCGATGTTGAAAGCATTCCAATTAATATAATTTGATATATGAGCATATTTAAACAGCCAGGCATTATAAACAAATTAGAAAAAAAAAAAATGTAAAACCAATACATGAATTAATTATTGGAAACAATAACACTTGCGATCCGAAAAGTGAAATAAAAAACGAGATGCTGTTTTGTTGGAAACGAATTTATCAGAAACTTGTTTGGTAACGAGCCCATCCGAATCTGACAGTTGCTAATTTCAGTCGGTTAAGGAATAACAAAATGAAAACCACAATCAAACATACCTCACCTGACGCGGTGCCACAGAAGCGATATATGTATGTTTGGATAGCAATGTTGCTGTACTCGTGACGTTTTTGACATGTGTAATATGAATTACATGATTGCTGGTGTCAAAAAATGATGTATATTCGATTTTTTTTCACTTGATGCAATATGGGATTTATATGTGGTTAATTTTTTTTTTAATTTTGGTTTTTATCGTATTGACGCTTCACCTAATTTTGAAAAATGGGATATTTTTTTTATGCAATCAACGGTATAATCTGAGGTCGAAGATATTTATGATGCATTTTTTTAATAAATTAGAATTTATAAGATATGTCGCAAATGTAAATTTGTTACTGTATCAAACTACCAAATCTTCAATTTGGAGAAAAAGCGTAAGATACATCAAAAACAAAAAATCGTAAATATTTGGTACGGAAAATAAACCTTTTTTTATCTCCTTTCTAAAATCAGTGGCCAATGCGTGAAAAAATTCTTTATATATAAAAATTTAATTACTTAGATTAAATTATTAGATAAGTTTTACTAAGCGTTCCGAAATAGCCCAATAAAATAAATAATTAACTAGATTATCAAGATCAATTGGCTACCTGCGGTGCGTAAATTTGGCAACTTTGTATATATACTCGTTAACATTATCATAATTCATTCGTTAGTTTATTTTAAGTAGCGGTGATAAAAAATATTCGTTAGCTAAAATAAACTAAAAATCCATATTTAACCAAAATGTTATTAAATTTAATAATATGCTAAATTAATGCAATAGTATGCATACAGATTAGCATAAGGTACAAGATTTTATTTGTATATATAGTGATACGATTTTGGAAGAAGTAGATAAATTTGATTGCGAATTAGTTGCGTGAAAGAAAAATTGCGATTGTGAAGAATTTGATGATTCCGAATGAAGTAAAATTTATTTGAACAGCGAAGAATTGTTAAGAATTTAATGAAATAGGTATGAAGTTATGTTGGTATATACTTTCTCGTAACTGATAAACAGATAATACGAACTGCCATTATTGACAGGCTTTCGCAATCATACCATATTTAGAATTCAAACATAAGCGCATTTATAAAGAATATAAATGATAGTTTAGTCTTAAAATCCATCAATCTACCTAACCAGGCAAAAATATTCTGGAATAGACCGTACTCATCTGTCGGTTTATAACTATGTATGGTCCAGACTTTTTTTAACGGACTACGTTGAGCGCGAGAAAGACCCCCTCTAGAGACATTAAACAATAACCACTTTCGTGTTTCATCCATCATATTTCAGTGCGACCTTGAAAATGCACAGATATGAGATTAGGTGCGAGTCCCGCTGGGACTTGAAAGCCAACGAGGTAGAACTAGACGGGACACTTGCAGCGCTAACTTCACACTGACAGAGCGAACCTACATACATATGGATCTCGTTGATTTCACTGACTGGCTAGACCCATTACCTTACAAAATATATTACTGACGTGCGTTTGATGTTTCGGAAACGCAATTTTTTATCTTTTTCCTTACGAAATTAACTACTCATAAACTCAGATACGATGGTTTACGATGAGCAATTATGTCTATAATATACGACTAGTGTCGGCATCGGCATAATAAACAAAATGTAATACGAAATTGATTTAGTTAGCAAAAATATTTATTTTAATATACAGTTTGTTATGACAAATATAATCTAAATTGCCGTCGAAGTTAAAGTTGTTTTTTAATAAGAAAAATAACAAATCCATTAGGTGCGCGACCGGTCATCGTCATCTCACATCTTATTTACCACACGTCAATATGGGAGTGTGCATTTGAGAGTCAGCTACTTTGCGTTCGCCACAGGAGAGAGAGAAAAAAAAATCGAAAAGCCAGTAACTAATTCTATTCTTTGATCCATCATCTATCCGTCGATATATTCAAATATAAATTCAATTCCTGACATCATCCAATCACTTTTGGCAATCACTGTTTTACTAGAATAATTAATCATAGTCCGGGCGGGGGTACGGTGCGGTCGGGAAATCATCATCAGGAAAGGCCAAGTCCGAAAGTTATTTGTGTAAACGGATTATTACAATGACTGTTGTGATTTTTGTGTGAAAGAAAACGAAACCATTTGTCAAGCAGGGTATGTTTACATGATCGTAAGATGTCGGCGGAATTCGGTAATGTTCGCCTGGGGATTATCATAATTTGTATTCGAAAAGGTTTACAGAGATGGATGATCTGTAAGATGTAGTCTCTTTTGTGTGGGATTCTTTGTTAATTTTAACCCTTTTATGGGCGATGGCCTTTTGTTCCGTTGCTTTTAACATTTTTAGATAGATTTTCGAGAATTTTTTGACATATTTGTATAAATTAGTTTCTTCTTCGAATACGTTCTTTATTTAAAATACATATCTGTAAAAGTTTACGACGAAATATTGACATTGCCTCAATAGATCATTTGAAATTTAAATCGCAATAAAATTGAATCAATTTCAACATAAAAACATATTTTATTGGGGTTTTAGTTGAAATAAGTAGAACAAATAAATAAGGAACATAATTGAAAAAATTGAAAAGAAAATCTTGATAAAAATTATTTATAAATGTTATTTTATATTTTGTCGTCTCACAAAAAGGTTATAAATGTTTTTATTAATTTGTGAAATATCATGTTTTCTTAACATAGCAAGAAATATATTCTTTAAATTTCTGCTAAATTTAACACATTTTAGTACACTCATTGTGGTTGAGTCCCAGTTCGTATATTATTCGTATTCAATTTTTGAAGAAAACAATTTAACATTTTATTTTGAATTTTTACATTTCGTTAATATATATTTAGTAAAAAAAATATATTGACACATTTTAATTTAAAAAAAAACCATCGCTCACGCTAAAATATTGTGAGAATTTTTTTTTTTATTTCGTTATTTTAGAAGAGTCTACTCGATAGATAGTTGGGACACAATTTCTACCTGTTGTAGGATCTTTAGTAAGAGTTGCTTTAAAAGAATAAATCCTAAAAGTTATTTTTAACGAAACCGTCCCTTCCTTTGAAGGTATCACTTTCGTCTTTTTAATTGCATTATGTATTTTTTTAGTTAATAGTTTGGGAATGCATTTTAAAATGTTAACGTATTTGTGTTACGCCCTATTTTAAACTATTAAAATAGAACTTTTAATTAAATATTTAACTACAAACTGTCGTAATATTTATGCAAACTAAGGGAACAAAGTACTTGATGCTCTGAGTATGGGAATTATTGTATTTTGTTTCATTTTATCATTAGGGCGTAAAAAAGCTAAGAAATCAATATCTTGTTAAAATTTGACAACCCAAATTTGAACTAACAAGCAAAATATGCCGTGAAGGTATATACTTAAGAGGGGGAAATGGACGTTTAGTTCTATGCAATTTCTGCAATTTTCATGATAATCTAGAAATATTTCAATCGACAGACGCCAAACACTATAATTACAAAGAAGACAGAAAACGAAATAGTCTCCGATGCAAAAGAATTCTAAGCAAAATCATTACTCATCGAAAATAATATGTTTGCTTAAGAAATACTTAAAACGTATCCATATCTTGAGGTGAAGTGCATTCTGGGATACCTGGCTCCACGAAAAAGATCGCAAATTATAGGTTTGGATGGAATTGTGAACGAAACGAGAATATGCAACATTAAACAATTGTACATGTTTGCCGTACGAATGATTGGGCACAAATGGACCGAAAATGTTCCGGATAAGTTTTCATACGACATTGTAAAGTAATAGTTATAGAAATGCCGCCAGAACACACGACGACAATACATACAACTTCTGTTGTTGATGTTTCTTGTCTCATTGTGCTTCGAATAAGAGATACAATCATCAATGATACAACACAATGATCATTTTTATGTATTTCAAATCTTGTTCAACGTATAAGTTTCAAATGGGCTTTTCGTCCGACAAACAATACTTCCGTTATCTCATACGATTCTTTCACTAAGCTATCCATGAAACATAATCAGGGTTGTACGAAATGATTTCCCAATCATTTCATATCAAATCGTAATCCATATTTTTCGAACTACAGTTACATTTTTCTGCTTTGAGTCAGCTACAGTTAGATTATGTGCAAATATGCAAACATGTGTGGCTTTGGTGGAAAACTACTTCTGTCTTCATACATATATATATTTTTGTCTACACATGCATATCTGTTAAAAATTGATGAAATGTTTTCACCGTTGCATTATTATACTTCTGAGTACGTAGTGTAAATTAAAACTAGTACGAATTCGTTATATTTTCTAGTGGTTATTTGGTCAGTAATTAAAAAACAAAATGCAATATTTATTAATTGGCGTACACAATTAGACTCTAGATACACATGAATGAACAATTTAAATAGAACGAGCGTTGCATCGACTAGGCATATACAATATCCTAAAAAGATACTTGTAAAAAAATATACAACAGACAGCATAGGGTTTATGAACGAAGGGCTAACCCTTAGGGGTTTGTTGCACCCCTCGGTGTGCAGAGCTTGTTAAAGGTGCACCTACCCCCGTTTATAGGGAATCACGCACCCATCATACATGTCAGACGAAAAAGACCAATCCCTTTAACCTGACGTTTTTCAGCCCCTAAATCTGATGATTTTACGGTTGGAATTGGTGGTGGTATAATAGGTTTTTGGTTCCAAATTAGATTCAAATATTAGTTTTCGAATGTCTTACGATGATTATTCAACCTGTATTAAGCTGTCACAGTTAAAGATATTTCCTGATTGAGTTATAAATCGGGGGAATATTGTTTTATGTTTATTATATTATAAACGTTTACGAACATCAAATAAAAATAACTTTTTAAATTACTTAAAAAAAAATACTTCGCGCAATACAAACAACGTCTAATTTTTTTGTTTTGAACATTAACTTTTAAAGATGTTTTATTCTTATTACTAAGGATTTTCTTCGAAGTAGGATGAAGAGAAAATAGGGGAACACAAAGAGAATCCTGGTGAATTTTCGCGGTTTGTAACGGTATGTTTATAGAGGACAACGGATGACGTCATTGGTTACAATTAGTTAGTTTAGATATTTTGCTAATTTTTTTAATAATATGAAAAATTATAAAAAGTCCGATGACATTTTTATGTATGCACATATTATCGTTGTTACAAGTCAATAAAAAATATATAAAAATAATCGATGTTAATACTACAAATACATATGTAGTTAATGATATTTAAATGATGTTTTATTTATTTAACTTGGACCATTGTGTTTATTTCTAAGTGAATTCCAACAGATGGTTATTATCCCAGCATTCGTAAAGAATATTCGTAAATGCAGAAGCTTATCACTAAATATGTATATAGGTATGCAGAGTAGGCCTTCGTATGCATTTCATTTATGTGGCGGTAGCAATTTACTTTTATAATAGATCCTTGGAAATAATTTGACCGGCCCTGTGCTACGTCTATATGAAATATACTCCAAGTATTAAATTCCTTGTTTATTTATCAAGCGAAAATGTAATAAAATTATCCCTTAAGTGTTGGTCTGTTCTAAATAGCTTCCAGGAATAAATCCTGTACGCAAATTCCATTTCATACAATGAGACAGATATCAGAGCAGTATTCTCATAATTTTAAGCCTTCCCAATAATGACATAAAAAGTAATTTAAGATACGACTGTTATTATTATTAAAAGAACTAGTATAGTTGTGTTAAATTTGGGATGCTTCTAGATTTATTTTTATATGTATATTATTTTCTGGCTTGTTTCTGGTTATTAATAAAAAAATAATTTCGTGTTTATGCGAGTGTATTTGAAAGAAGACGTCTCTGCGTCGGATTTTATTGAATCCGTACCGATTGAATGAGCGCCACGAAATAGACGAGCAAGCGAGAGTGCTTCTTATTATTAATAACAGTCGCTTTTCTTCACTAACATCCCTTATAATTTTTATTTATTCAACTGACGTTTCTCATTACGTAAAGCGTCCGCCCTACACGGCCGAATATATCTCAGTGTCGAGTCAGATTGGCGCCGCCACAATTCCCCAGCAAACACATACATATACACATACACGCAAGCGGTCATTTTTGGACGAGGCAAAAACTGACCGCGTTGATTTCTTTAGCTATCCCTCCCTCAGAGATGCACTGTGCCATTTTTCTATGCGTTTGAAGGGTGCTCCACCTTCTAGATGATTCGTCTTTAGTTTTATGCCGACGTATTAGACCTATTTGCTTGGCCCCTTTGCGCTTCTTTTCTTTGGCTCTGTCTGATGTCCCAGTTACGAGACATTAGCACAATGTCCTCTGGGTCGGGGTCCCTCGCCTAGTAAATATTAGATATAATATACTAGGCCGCATATTTTTCTATATCATTCGCACAAAAAGATGATGAACATCTTCCCAAGATCTCAGCCTCCAGAAAATTATAATTGCGGAAACTGAGGGCCATAGATACTTGGCATATATGGTCAGAAAAGTTCAGTAACTAAAAGGCCCACGCAACATTTTTAAAACATATTTTATGTTTCTGTTATTTGTTTGAGTGTAAATATAAATTTGTTTATTTAATTAAAACTAAATTTCGTAAACATGAATTTATCGATTCAGAATGACAGACGATAAAAGACACTTTTGAACAGCGACTTAAAAATATCATTTTCAAGAATAAATCAATGAACAGAATTCTTTAGATTATTACATATTTTTAATATTTCTAGACGATTAATATGCAAGGTTTACTCTTAGACAATAGAATCAATTTTGTTCTCTTTATAATTTCGCTTGAAAAATATCATTTCAGTATCGCTACTGAAAATATCTTTCATAAAATTCTTTCGAACTTTTTTTTTTTGTTCATCCTTCAATATCAATTTTTAAACACTGTTCTTTCCAAAGAACACGATGAGCCTCATCTTATAATAATTGAATAAGAATGAAAAGAAACTTTCAAAAGTTTTTAGTACGCTACAAAATAACACACAAAAAGCAACAACAGTAAAAGACAACGCGAAAAACAGTGCAGAGGCTGGAGGAAAAAAAAAATTACGTAAAAGAGATTTCGATGGCGAGGAGACTCCATTAGCAAAGATGTAACGAAAATAATCCATTTTGTATATCGCAAATTGGATGGACCTGCATTAAGAAAGACGTATAAACTATATTAAAAGAGTGTATTGGTTCCTCGGGACTGGGAGAAGAATAATAATAAGCTAACAGCGATAGGAAGGGCTGAGGCGCATTCGCGAAAAGGGAGGAGGCGTTCTATCAAAGAACTTCAATATTGCTAATGGGGGTCACGATGAGAAAAATAAACAGAATTTCGCCCCATCCAGCTTATCTGTCTCCTTCGTCATCTCCGTCTCGTTTCAATTTGTTTATTTTATATCTATGGACAGTAGTTCAAGATAGATTGCTTTCAACGTTGAATATTAAAATTTACAAAACTGACTTGATGAAAAGTAAAAAGTTTCTTAAGTGAATATCAAAGAACTAAGATATTAATATTTAAAATTGCAAAGAAATGTTTCACGTATATTTGTAAATGTACTTTACATTCTTATCCAGTAAACATCTTTTTATATATTTTGTATTACGTTGAACTTATTGCACTAAAAATGTTATTTATTTCTATGACAATTTATTATTTTGTTCTCTTAATCGCTACTACATATCCTTACAAATTACAAGAGATGATTTTAATTAAAAATAGACATTCAAGGAAACATTCTCCTAATTATTTTAATTACTCATATAATTTGAAACCTTTACTATCTAAATCATATTTCCAAATTAAGACATATCGCTAAACTTGACCTAAACATACTAAATTGAAATTAAATCGACATTGCTCATAGTGTTTAAATATTGAGGTCGTAACACGTACTTATATGTATCGAAAGTCAATCGGTCCATATAAAGAAATAGTTGAAGAAATGCTGTTTGAGTCGCACGTAAATCTGAAAGTATTAAATATAGTCATAATACCTATATTTCCGCACAAAAAAAAACTAGTAAATCCAACTCTGTAACACAAAAAATACAACTAACTTCATACCATAATCTAACATAGACAAAAAGGTCAGTAAACTGTTTAATATGTAAGTAAACTCAACAAATTTGTAAGCAACACAGAAAATATTACAAGTTCGCATAGCGCACTCTACACTATGTACAAATAAGGAGTTTTAAATGAAGCATAAGACGAGTAGCGAATAAAACATACACCTACTTGTCACGAACACATGTTTTTGATTCAGTTAATAAATAAAGCGAAACTGTACACCCACCCAAACCAACAAATGAAACATAACATTGTACTTAATAATTACATTAATCAATATAAAAAAAAATCGGTTCAATTGCCACTGCAAATAACTACTTGATAAACTCCTTCACAGTCTGAAAACGTTGTGGTATTTATAATAAGTTAACAATGCATGGTTGTGTGGATAGAATGTTTTAGCTAGATGTATGGTCCACTGGAGCTATTCATGGTGAAGATATTAATAGGGATAAGTATTTATAATATTAGTGAAATGAAAATTGATTATGATTATTAAATAGGATGATGTACTTGAATAGTGATATTTAGTTTTGATATTGATTGTATTTGAATGGAATGAGTATTAGATTATGAATGAAAGTAAAGTGGAATTTTGACAGATTATACTAATAATATTTCAACAATGAATAGCGCTTATTTCATTTGATTTTAAAATTGAAGCTAATTTACGTTTCATAAAATATAGATATATGCTACATAATACGTGTAACCGATAAAATATTGACCTGTTCTAAAATATTATTGCTAGTGAATATATATCTGTAAAAAATGACTAAATACTATGAAAGAACAACAATATTAGCGTACGTAACATCTTGAAGAAGGCATTTTTTTTTCGCTAGAAAATAAATGTAAATATTCGCGTTTAGTTCGTAGACAAATTCATTCGAAGTGAATAAAATTTATGAGAATCAAATTATTGTAATTGAATTGTAATTGTATATATTTTTATTGTTGAAATAAAGTAATGTAAAAACTATTTATGTATATGTACAGTTTACGTAGTTCTGCGAAACAATTGTACAAGAATGCAGAATATTTATCGGGCTATCTAAGCATTTGTATTCAAAGTTTCGAACAGTGCTTTCTGTGCCTATTTCGTATTCTTGGAACGTATGCATGTTGAATAAAAATTAGAAAAAATATTGGACATGCATCAAGAAACCATTATTCGCTGTTATAATCGAACACATACAAGAATATTTTTAGAATTTCTCTTTAAACTACCAAACTATGATGCATTAGCCATTAATTAATTTATAATAGTTATAACTGGATTATAAGTGCGCTACACGCAATTATTAGTTTTGAAAAACTACGTCTATTTATAACCCATTAAAATATCAAAATTATTAATACAAATTATTAAATTATTTGTACTGCCTTGACATATGATATCTTATTTGAAATTAGGTCATTTAGAGAAAATTTCACAAATATTTCAAGTAATTTAAATTCAACATTTTTTCATTGTTACTTTACTGTTTACTAAATTTAACAATTAAATTAATAAAAATTTTAGTAAAACAATCAAAAGACACCGGCAAATAGAGTAAATAAAACACACTAGTGGTAGAAACTCGTTTTGGACTTTATTAGTAGTGTTTGATTGAAGGGAAGCTGGGCGGCATTCTTTAGAAAAAATAATGTTCGTTGTGAGCAAGCGCTTAGCTTACCTGTATAGATGTCGACTAAGCCATTTAGCAGTAACATATTTCATAACTCTAGTGTTTTCCATGACAATAGAGCAGGGTTGTGCCTCGAGAAATAAACGGGCGTCCTTGTCATGCACCCGATAATTATAAAAAATAAAAACGGAGGATATTTTGTTTTTGTTTGTGAGTCATGGATGATTATTTAAGAATTCAGAAACCAGACAGGCGAATAGTTTATGATTATTTGTTTTGGACTTTTG
Organism: Nebria brevicollis; assembly: GCA_944738965.1. NCBI lineage: Eukaryota > Metazoa > Arthropoda > Insecta > Coleoptera > Carabidae > Nebria > Nebria brevicollis. Next base: position 17,554,690 of record OX122897.1, read on the forward strand.
TTGTTTTGAATTATAATTTTATTACCTGGGAATATTTTGAAAGTAATAGGTAATATACGTATTATATAGAATTTTAAATATATCTAATAACATGAATGTGCACTGAATATCTATTTAAAAAATCCTGATTTCGACAAACGAAAGAAAATATCTTGTAGGAAAATGCAAATATTCAGAAAATTAAATTAGATATTCGAAAATTCATTGTTATTCAAGAAAACACTTTACGAATGTTTTCTCAGATGCTAAAATATATACAATATCTTTTAAACGAAATGCACAACTGAATAACATATAGAGAAATATTTATATAACCATAAAAAAACAATTTTATAATTCTGATGGTAAAATAAATTTCTGAAAGATATTCCGAATTAAAAATACTTGTAAAGTTTATGCCTTAAATTAAAAATTTAATACAATTCAAGGGAATACCAAAGATAAGATAAATTACCTTAGATAACAAAAAAAAAACATAGATTCATGAAATCATTTTAAATTTCTAACTAACATGATACATATGTGTATCTATACGGTTTGTTAATATATAATTACTCATAACGGTAATCGTGCTATTTTCTTTTAGTAAAATGCGCAATATGTTAGATTTATAAAACAAATTCGCGAAATTCTGTTGCGTAAAAAACAATGTTTTAAAATGACGAAAATATCAATATCTAGTGCAAACATCCCGCATATATCAAGTAAATATTATTTATTTTATTGTAATATACTCATATGTATATAAGATAACAATGTTTAAACCATATAATGCCTTGATTCATATTAGGTATCTTTATCAATGAAACTGATGACTAAATACTGTTTGATAAGAAGTTATAACAGAAACGCCTACATTTTGTTTAAATTAATACATTTTTTACAAATTGAACTATTCGATATATTTTCTATTATTTTCTTACGACAGACCCAAGATTATATTATAATAAATATTATATTTAACTGAGGGACTTTTACGACTTTTCACCTTCGAATAATAAAAAAAAACGATTCTTAATTTTAGATGCCAGAAAAATACAACTGTTTACTCTATAAAATATATAGTGTAACTTTATACTGTTGTGCAGAATATGTTTTAATGTCTGTAAGCAACTATCGCAGTATTTGTGTGACACATATTTGTATATGAAGAAAAAGCGACTAAAGTACATATAATTTTTAGCCAGTCGTGTTTAAAACGTAAAATTGAGTTTTATGCACAGAATAAATAAATAAATCATTAAAAAAAATACTGAAAATGCTACGCACGAAAAAATCATTTTATAACATTTGTAGGACGCACCTACCAAGTAAAGTCGTAACTCTGTACTTGTTATCTAGAAGCAGAAAGAAGAAACGCATATGTGAGAATCGTATACATATATGTGTAACGTTGTTGGTATGATTGGTGTACAAGTGGACATGTGCGGTAGTGAAGGTGGATGAAGGAGTCTTAGTAATTATGTATGTGAGAAACAAGCAGCCACGAAGAATGTCAACATCCTTCACTCACTCGCTCACATAGCAGTTTGTTAGCTTTATCATTCGCAACACACATCTTCTACACAGCTACAATTCTAGTGATGGCAGTGACGTTCATACGGGAATCTTAAATTCGTAAACCATTACACATCAGCTTCGATGATTTCTAGCGCTTTTTTTTTGCAAATACCCTACGTTATTATGAAATAGTTGACCAACTTTAATTTTTATATATATTTTTTTGCTTTGCGAGTTTCATATTTTAAATATAATTTTCAAAAATTTATTACGATGCCACTGATTGTACGAAGTACCAAGTGGTAAGTAAGTGTAACCGCTCGCGACCGACTGGTAATTCACGGCGACGCGTAAGAATGACGACCTTCACACAAACGCACACGATGCGTTCGTTTACGAAAGACGACTTCGCCCGTAACAATTGCATTCACTTCATAATAAGAATATACATGTGGCGCTTCTTATAACTGGTATAAATTATGAGTAAGTTTTTATGTTATGACCAATTTTATTTGCTTTGCAAAATTATAATTCAGTATCGATGTTTAATTTGTTATTAGCCTAGTTATAAGTTAAGATAAGATGCTTTTTATTTTTTTATTTATAAAGACTAGGCGATAAAAATATATTAGTAGTAAGAAATTGAAACAATTGTGTATTGTTTAGGTTGTTAAATCTAGAGTGCGTCATAATGCGGTGAAATTGACAAAAATATGACACATATAAATTACTCATGTATAAATGTATAGAGTTTATTGACATTTATTGTGATAAAAATAATAATAGTTTTGTAGAATAATAATAGAGATAAAAAAAAATTAGACTAAAGCTTAGTCACATCAAATAAAATAATTAAACAAATACAAAATAAATTTTTCCAGTTTCCAGTTTGGAAGTGTATGTAGCGAACTACTAAATCACTAGAAACAACCCACCAGATGACAAAAAATGAAAGTGAACTAGTTTACAATCATGCAACAAGTCTTTATCTTCAAAATCGACATACTACCGAATATTGTTCTAATTAAAAAATGATTTATATCTTAAAGTTTTTTTTCCGTCATATTTTTTTGTTACCGTTTATTTAATCTGTATTACTGATGAAATGCACCTGATAATACTGAACCCCAGTAATATTTAAATTTAATTACACATATCATATCGACACCCGGTCCATAATTAGTTTTCGATATCACATCGAAAATATTGTGTCGCATGTAAATCAGATGAAATATGTAGTAAGTGCAATAATGACGTTCATTATATGCGATTTCGATTTTATTTTGTGTCGTTTTTTATTCAACACCTGTTGGATATTATGTTGATTGGTCGAAATCATTACCAGTTGCATATGTTTTTAATGCTGGTACACTTTTTATAATTGTTATGTATGGATGGTGTAATTATATCTATAGTTTATCAGGCTGCAGGTTCATATATGTATAAGAATTGTGAACAGCTGATTGTAAAGAAGAAAATTGGGGAAAACGGAATACATAAGTTACGATCCAGAAATCAAACGAAAGAGATTTTTAAAATATTTATGTAAAACATCTATGACCGTTTCCATATTTTTTTCTTTCATATACGAAATAATAAATAGGTGAACGCGAAAAAATTTGATCCTGAGATTTTTAACTGAAATATAACTTTTGGCCTTCCCTGAATCGAGTCTCACTATTTTTGGCATGAAGCATAAGCGCGTGTGTGTGTGTGTAAATAAGATATAAATGAATATGTTTATTAAGAATGTTAAGAAATCTGTAATTCATATGGTATAAGGAAAATGTATACTTTAGGAGGAGAAATTTATTTGAAAAACGCCCCAAAAACATAGTTATAAATAAAGAGAAAACAGCGCACCAACAAGAATGTCCCAAACATGAAACACGAACAATTCAGAAAACTGGTAAAAATAAAATACTTAACAAAAAAAAACTAACACATTTTCGTTCGTATATACGACAAGTCTTTAAAACGACTTTTGATACTTTCACAACATGCGCAACGTAACGTTCATATCATTTACATGTATTCACATAACAACGATCAAAGTTAACTCGGCTACACTGTAAATCAATTGTACATGTTTGCGTCGGTTCTTTTTATTTCATTTAAATATACAGAACACAAACTCGAAACTTAGAGGACATCAATGGTATTTTATTTGAATTTGGCTGCTGTTGTATGTCCAACCAAATCCCATACAAATTACCTCATTACAATTCGTTCAAAATAAAAAAAAAAACACGATACTCATAAATATTTTAATTAAACTGATTAACCACAACTAACTTCTTACATGCCACAAATAGTAATAAAATAAATTTTCCTTGCTGTGGCCACAATAAACGATATACAATTTGAATAACATTTTTAATCACTAGTGGCGTTAACATTAATGTATATAATGTTAGAATTGTATAGGCATAAGAGAACTATGTACACAATGACATCACGGACCGCAAAGAAAACTGAATCAGTCAAAAAATTGCATATTACATCTATTGTTTATTGTGTATTTTTGGTGTTGCGTTGGTGTTACCATTACACGAAGATGAGTGCATGGGATATTGTTCAGTACCATTGTTTCTCAAACAACGCACACTCCAATGCCACGTTCCATAAATCAAAACACATGGAGAGACTCTTGAAGACTCCGTGCTGAGCAAAGCCAGCTCTGCATATTACATTTTGGAATTACATTTCATAACATTAACATTCTATCATCTATTACACTATGCCCGTTCGTTCGTTCGTTCGTTCCTTCTACACCTATTGCTATATGTATTAATAATAATCACGGTTTGCTATTCACATTTTCATATTGGTTCAAGCTAAGGTTAAAATGAATTTGTTTAAATCATCACGGTTGGCGTTGCTTTTGTATAATAATCACACTACCTTTGAAAGTTTACACAACCGTTAATATACATATATTGTACAAACTGAGAATATAATATACTAAATAGACAGACGCATATTTGATTTTTCTATAAATATAAATATGTACATAATAATTATTCAAAATATTTATAAACTATGCAAATAAAAGTTTTTATATATATATATATATATATATATATGCATGAATTTTCAACAAACTATAACACCTGTATAAATATCTGTTACATTTCTAATATATGAATATTCTATATTACTTGGAATTTATTAATTTATAGATAAATAAATAAAACTTTCATGCATAGTTCAACTCTCACTGTAATATTTAAAGAATCTCAGTATTTAATCCGGTTCGAAGGACCACAAAATACTTGACAGGATTTCCCAACTTTTCCAGAATTAATAAAAGTTTGTATGTTTCAATCTTTCATACATAGAAGCTCACCCAATCAGCTCTATTCTTATAAACTGCAATTACAATAAATAAAACCTATTTCATATTTATTTAAATTAATATTTATGAGGTACATAATATTTTGTTGTTGATATACTTATGCATATGAGTTAATTGAAATTAAAACTCCTAATAAAATATTTATTTAGATATTTTACAAATTGTAAATAAAATATACTAAGAAGAAGTTGTCGACATTGTGAAATAACTAGAATAATTTAGCATACTAATACGCCGATGAGAAATATGTCCAATTATGCAATTTCGTCTTGATTTTAAATTATAAACAATCATAATTTTGCAATCGACAAATTAAAACCAAACAAAAAAAAATCCTTTCTAATTTATTTCCGTTCTATTATATTCTGCGATGGTTGTTGAACGTGGGATGCATTTCACGCGATCAATAGATAATTCTAATTGTTGTTATTTTTACCATTTAATGTGAGACAAGATGTGCTGGCGTGGGTTCCATCTACAATGGAATTAAATACCCTACCTAGTGTTTAACACGAATATGAACAAACAATAATTGCATGCGAGCGATATGGTTATGTGAAGTGTGAAAAATAATATTATGAATAGGAAATATATTTTCAAAAGTTAAGATATGTAAAGAAATTCATATTTCTCGAAGAATTATAATTGTATTTATTTTTAATAATAGCAAAATAAATCCTATACATGTGTACGTAGAGAGTAAGCAAATGAAAATATAATGTAGAAGTGAAAGTTGATAAAATAAAAATCATTATAAGAAAACTAAGATATTTTATATTGATTCGATTTTGAGAGTGGCTTTTATGCACTTGTACTGATAGTGGGAATATATTTTATAATTACAATTAGGAGATTTCCCAAGAATTTTGTCAAACAACAAACGGTACCTTGTACTTAAACATCACGATATTATCCATTTTATAAACGTTATGCCCTATTAATAATAATTACAGAATCCACCACGCAAATTATAATTGCTAATGTTTTCCTAGTTCTCACAGTAACTGACATTACACACAGATTACCGATAAATTTATGCAGAGATTTTCATTCTGTTGCGAATTCCTTGATTCAATCTAGACCACAGTAGAACTGATGCCAAGTATCTTATAAACACAATCGTGCTCAATGGCTTATTAACATCATTGTTAAGAATCTGTTGTTGTTTTACATTAGGCACAACTGGAACGTCTTAATTGTTAGGCTCGATACTATGTATGTGATTTACTCGTCATGCCGCTGAGAACAGAGGATAATGAGTGAAGGATTGTATTAAAATGGTAATTCTGTATGATTTAGTTGGTAAATTAACGACTATACGAGAAGGCGGAGCCAAATGTTACTTGAGATACTAATTTTTTAATAAACACGTTAAAATTACATATGCATTATAAATTTAATTTATTTCCAATCTACTTCAAAATTTAGCAATATAAAAAGTCTAGCAAATAAATTTGAAAGTTGAATATTCATAAATTATTTTTTTTTTCAAAAATGATTTGATTATTTACAAATACTTGAGTAAAAAGATAACTGGTATAACAGTTGAGTAGTAAACCAAGGTCTTAAATGATATACAACACGATGAAAATAGTGGCTAACGGTTAAAGATTTGAATCCAGGACAGTCTCTTCACGTTACTTTACATCTAACAACATAAAATTAGTAAAGTAATGCTTCGTTTTTTTCTATACGGGTTAATAACATATTTAAATTAATTTGTTTTACTGTTAGACTCTCATGACATGCAAAACGTGTTCGAAATTAATTCGCGATTGTTGCAAGCATCACGTTAGAATACATGAGAAGATTTCAACAAGATTGTCAAATTATTTACAGATTTCGAGATGTAAATCTTCATTTCTGATAATTTGAAGAAAATAGAAGAAAGCATTGTTTGTTTACTAATTGAATCAATAAAAGAGAAATCGAAAGGACAGGTGCAAAAAACAGGATTTCAATTATATAGTCTATATAACGTAATATATACTGATTAAATAATACAAGGATGAACATGTTTAAATTTTAAAGTACCAAACATATTTTATTTCTTCGACATGTGAGCATCCTTGGACTTCTGAGAATAAACAAAGTGAACCGACAAACATTTCATAACTCCTAATTAATAACTTTAAGACAATGTTAATTACGCATTGGATGTATTGCTCAATCCGGACTTAAAGTAAGTTGGGTTACATACACACCTGCTGATTTACACCAGGTTTAATGTGAGGTTTTACGATTTAATGTTGGTGTTAATCAAATCAAACACGGAGGTTGAGTAGGCCAGTGGTACTAACACGGTACCATGGGGCGAAGAACCTCGTGGAGCCCCGTGGCAATTGTTCACACTTTCTTAGGCAAATAAATAAAATGTACACGCATAATGTTTAACACGCGAAATGATAAATTGAATTTTTAAAATTGTTATAGTTTGCTTAGTTAAGTAGCGTATTAAAATTGCTATTTATTTTATTATATAGTTGAGATATTTACGAGAATCTTAAAATTGACTAGTTTATGTTTAAGCATTTTTATTGTACAATAATTATTTTTTACGTGATCTGAAGAATGTTAGATTAACAATAAATAAAATTGATTTAGTTCTAAAATGTTGTGAAAGTTAAATTCTGTAGTAGTATAAGAATATAAAAAAACTTATAAATAAATAAAAATAAAAACTAAACGAAAGTTTTTCGGTTATTTATATGAAACCATATAAAATTTTGTTCAACCAATTTACATTTTTTAGTTATTTCAGGTGGCAGAAGACATTAATTTAAATGGCAGAAAGAACCGGATTCCCTTCTCATTAGAGATGTTTTAAATTTTCCATCGAAACACAGGAATTAATAAATGTTACGAATGCTGTGTAATAGTCTCTATTTAGCGGTGTCTTTTCAACTTCTGTAGATTTACACAACAAGGAAATAACACACAAGTACAGATATTTTAAATCTATCTAACAAATAATTTTAAAACATAACAAAATTAATTCAAGACATAAATTTCTTGTTAATGTTTGCAAACTTTGATTTTATATGTTCTTAGAATTAATGTCGAAGTTAAAACAACTATATTTTTTCCCATCATGAACTTGCAATGAAGTTGAAATAAAAACACTAATACTCAAGAGTTATTCAAGTATATAATACACAAGAAATACACGTTCAACGGATTAGTTTGAAATTGAATTGAAAGGTGTAAGGGAAAATTGTATGTTAGAATTTTTAAATTCTGTTCTAATTATAACCAGGCCAGTGAACAATATGAAACGAACTGAAACAAGAAGCCGTTATTTGAAAATATTAGCTTATACACACACACACACACAGAATAATTGTTATTTAATTTCATGTAATCAAGATGTAAACTTAATAATTTTTCTATTTGACATGGTTGACAAACTCACGAATGCTAGAATTTAGAACAAATGTCTGCTTACTTTTGTTCAAATCTCTAGTAGGTATTCAAATGATGTGAAGTCTACCATAACATAAATGCCTAATGATGAATTTCGTTACTAAACAATAATTATAGTTTTTATATTTATTGTTAAACAAATTTTAAAAAATATTCTTTACTGAATAATTACACATATTTATTTTACATGTATATTTTGAAAAAGTGTATTTTACATGTATGTATGTAATGTAACAAAATTAAATACATTTGATAGGAAGCTTGACAAGCATAATTTCTAAACAATTTAATGCAATTAGAGTATTTCTAAAAATCTAATAATATCGAGTCTTACGATAAGAATTTGATCAGTTAAATCTCTTGAAAATTAATTAGGAGAGAAATAACTTCTCTATAAAGTTATCAACTTTTACACACAGAAGGCGTACTTTTCAATTTTCCTTTCTTTAAAATGTTTTCGATAATATAACGATGGATAAAGTAAACCAATAACAAATTTGCTTTAAAATTCTTTCAAAACCTCGCAATTCCTTAATAATATATTCGAAAAATATGCACGAGCGATCAACAACATTATAAATAGAATCTTAATTTATACAATAAAGAGATTCAGAATTGAAATTTATTATGAATATTCTCATCAAAATAAGTAAACAATGTATATTTAGCAATTGTTTATTCACATTAATCGTTATTTGCCGCGAATCTCATGACAATCTTAACAATTACGACCAATTTACAGAATACACCCGAGAGAAAACAAAATCAATAGCCTCAGCATGTTGATCAATTATTTATGGCAAGTACAAAGTTAATTGCGTGTAATAAAAAGTTGTTGCTTGCTAATACACATATATCTATTGTAAATAAAGGTATAATAGTACATAAAAACGTATATTACCTTCCCATAACTAACTTTATACATGTTATAAATTGTAATACACATTTTAATACTCGACGTAGCCCAGAAAAGATTTGGTTTAGTGTTAAGAACCTCTGAACCAATGAAAAAAGGAAGTAAGTTTATTTTTGTCAAGATGGCTCATTGTTCTAATAACTTTTAATGATCTACCGATAAGATTATGCTGTGCTGTACTTATGGGGATTGTGTTTGGGTATCTATTTGTCTAGTGAACGCCATTGTCAAAATCCCGTTACAAATAAAATAAGATACATGGAAGTGAGGGGCGGTAAATGGCGACAAATGTCTTTCGTTACATCGTGCGTGGTTGTTACAGCTTACAGAACAGCGGTACACAATATTTTACAAACATATTTCCTTCAATTTGCAGCTATGCGATTGAGTATGCTTTAAGTTGGTATACTTAAATTTAATACTATTTAGAATCATTACCGATACATATTTAAAAATAATCGTTTAGAAAGATATTCATATATCCCATGCACAGTTACATATTTTATGTGTTATATTTTAAATATAAGTGAATTTTTATAAGTAAAAAACTTTATTTAATAATAGAATAGAATAAACTAATACATTTTGAAAAGCACTGTTTTTCAAGACGTATATTAGTGTGTGTGTATGTCAATAAAGAAGAATGTTTCAAACTAAAAGACAAACAACCACTAACGACCGTACCACAAAGCATTCAAAGTAATATACATACACGTTACATTGTCCTGTTCCCATATACATATATTGTCTCAGCGTCACTAAGACAATTACATCGAATAATTGAACAATACGTAGTAGATCACAAGATGGGGTACATTACATACTACATACATATAGACTTATTCTATTTTCTAAACATGCTAAAGAAGGATATGGTTGTAGGTGTTGGGTCTACATTGACCCCGTCGTCGTTCCCGGGGTCATTTACAATTCAAAGCAGTAGTGGGTACCTGGTTCACCGCAAAAGGTGACCCTTAATTTGCATAATGGTCGTTTAAATAAGTGCATCCTCTTGGACGCTTCGAAATACATGCTTGCTAATAGGTATTTAGAATTTCTTCATATGTAGATTGAGGATGACGAGATTTAGAACTTTTAATTATACTGTAATTCTGTGATCTATAACTTATTAAAGGTAACAACACCCACAATACGAACGTAATCAACCAAGTACAAGCGCCTATAAATTAATTGTGCAGGCGGTTCGGAATAGCTTGAACCGTGACCTTGATGTGTGCCGAAATCTGTTACCATCACTATACATGTGCACATAATAAAATCTTAATATACTGAATAAATAAAAAACATTTAGCTTGGTTTGAGTTAATATACATGAATTATTGATTACTGTGCTGAGAAATATGAAACTAAATAAAAACTTATGAAATATAAAATTCACTGTAAATAAGTTAAGGATATAAGTTAGTAATTATTTAAATTTGTAAATAATTATATAATAATATATAATAGCTTTGAGTACCAGTATCGATATTTCAAGCACTATAAAACTATCTGAATAGTTAATATATCAGCTGCCGTTTTTGAGCGAACATACCGTATATCAGATGAAACTAATAATTTAAGCTGACAAATTGGACAAACCTACACTGTATTCAACTGACACACAAAAAACGTGGAAACAAAAAACCACTCATATATTACAGAAAAAAAATCCTGATATTTTAACGAGACTGGACATAATCAAGTGCGAACTTCAAAACATAAGAAAATAATTTGATTTTAATATTTTTGCCATGTCATTTTTTTTAGTATGGAAATAAAAAATTTATATTGTATAATACATTTTGTTGTATTGTAATAATTTAATACGAAATTCGCGTACATAAAAGGTGTTTCTAACAAGGAAAACAGTAAAAGCTTGTTTGAATAAGGACATATCTTAATTATTTTACCAAATAAAATATATGCTTTAAAAGAGAAATTACAAAGAGAAACACTGGCATAAAAGATGAAAAGTTTTCGTTATGATTTCCCGAATTGTATTACTTTTCTTTTGAGCACTTCAAATTATAATAGATAAGTCAAAGCATAAAAACGGAACTTGTTTTCAGTTTTGTTCTTTGAAATTGAAGAGAAATTTGTTCTTAGTCAATAAAAAAAATTGAAAAAACGAAAATAAAAAAGAAAAGTCTAAAGTTTTAAACTAACATCCTGAAGCCAAATTGCTAGCTAGAATGTACGATAGGAATGTAATTATTTCGTAGTGGTTCCACCAGTGGTATGTGTATAGACTGTCCAGTAGAACAGTGGCACTCAATAGTTTTCTATTATCAATACGTTTGTTCCTATAAATTGAAGAAGATAATACAGAAATGTTGAGGTGTAAGAAAACTACGAAATATCTAAATTATAAAAGTTGTAACAAGGTGACAATTTAAATATATTTACTAGGCATATAATTTTAAAATTACAGAGATAAATAAAACGATTTTGGTATCATACTTAAGAAATATATTTTGATTTAAATAATTATATTTCTAAATTAACTTAAGTATTGACGGATCTATGTAATGAATATAGGGTATGGAGGAAGAGGCATACAAAGAGGGTGTCTCCGGAGGATTTATTTGTAGTTTTTTTTTACGAAGAAATTAAAGACTTAATTGTTCTTGAGTGACTGGTGTCGATGTGATGAATATTTGCATGTGATTGTCTAGTGGAAACGTTGAATAGCAATAGAATGATGGTTGGTCAAAATTTAAAAGTCAAATAGGACAGCAAATTTGGGTCGTCAATTACCATATCAATTAAATCCTAAGTAAATGGTGCATATTTTGAGCTTTTATCTTCGTTAACTTACCAGTAAAGGGTTACAGACACAAATAAACATATTCAAAGCATAAATCTCGCATATCGAATAAACATATCATAGAATAGTGGCGACAAATTTCTAAGAAGCTTTAAGAAGGCATAGTAACACTTTGATGATAGATTTCAATGGAGGCTCATTCTGCTCAAAGATATTGAAGTTTGTAACGTTTTGGCCAAATAACGTTATTATAGTAACTAGGTTAGCTGTCAAGCACTGCGGGTTATATCTCCTTAGGCGTTATATTATTAAAATAAAGTATAAACCATAAACACGTATCCTATACATGCGAAATACATTACAGCAACACAACCCCTTAAAAGAATGTATCAGATACGAATACTGTAATCGTAATATGATTGGTGCTTAAATTAATTTTGTTGATTCGTTATGGGTTCTAATAAAGTTTATTAAACATTAGAGATTCAATTGTACTTTTACGAAAGACAGAAAATTAATAATTATTTTGGGATAAAATTAAAAAAAAATCATTTATATACAAATCTGTTTTTGTAAAAGAGATCGATAAGTATACAAGAGAAAAAAAAAATTAAATATAATTTGATATTAAATAAAATAGATTAGGGATCGTCGCAAAACCGGTCAAAATATGTAGTGATAAAAATCTCGATATGATAGACCATAGTAGGTAAAGTGTAAAATGAATAGAATGTTATAGAATTAAAAAGCAAAGTTTGTTTACCACTGATGATGGTACCCTAAAAAATGTAATCGTTACGGGAGGAGTGCGGTAGAGGAATCATCGAAAGACTGACCACGAGCCCAACTCAACACATAGACACATAGTCCATCCTCTGCCTACTAGGATAGGATATATTACGAGCGGGCCATAGAGGTGGAACCGGCTTGTTGCTTTTTTAACTTGTCGCATAAATTAGCCATCAATCGTTTGAGATCAGTATAGTATAGTATATATATATACGGTGGGCTGTTTATCCACAAATTATCACGACAGATCGATTAAAAGCCAATCACCTGTGAGACTGCGGGACGTGCGCTGTTCCATCGGACAAGACCCAAACAAATCACGGTGCACGATCCGATCTAATTTACAAATAATAACTTTCGATTCTAATTGTCACATTTAATTAAGTCGGTTATTTATTTATTTATATTACACTGAGCTACAAAGAATTTCATTCCAACTCGATTGATCTTGATCTAATTATATCAATTTATATCATAAATTACACTGCATCACAAAAATTAGTGAATATTCACCGAGTGTTGTGCAGAAATTAGTTGAAATAATTTGAATATTTGCAATTGAATCTTCAATTAATGAGTATTTCAACAAAAAATAATACCAGAAATCTTACAAATCTTACTGGCCTTAACATCACAGTCACATGAAAAATGGTTGATTAGTTAATGTCCCGGCTAGGTGGATAACAGTTATAGCAATTAAATTAATTTTTACTATCTACGTGAAGATCTCCGTTTGTATGCATACGAATTGAAGTTTCCATCAAGTGTAGTAACAACACGTTAATGGATTATAATGAAACATAGCAAAGTGTTTTCAGTTTAAGTTTTTAACACTGTTTTATTTATTTGTGGCTTTAGTTCTACAGATAAAACATTTTTTATAGTTACAGTTTCCCCTATGAGAAATATTGAAAACATATTTTGAACTACTATCGGTTAATGTTTTTGACTACATAATTTTATTTTCGTAAAATAAACATTCTATAAAAAGAATTTGACTGTTTTCATTTTATAATAATAAACGTTATCGACGAATGTTCACTAAAAAATTCATTTATATATTCTTTCAATCAAAATGAAATGTTGACCTAAAAAGGTAGTACATAAAACATTGAAGAGTAAATAGATATAATTGATAACTGCACCCAATTTATATTTTTTGTATAGCAGCTCATTTATTGAGTATTGGACAGGCGACATGCGAACAAAGAGATAAAACTGTGAAAGTAAGAAGAAGCAGGCACAGAGGAAGGAAGGAAAGAGATCATGTCGCCCGTACAAGCCAAACGCCGAGCCACCCACAAGAGATCTCTGACATGGCCAGGTCGACGAGCGAGACTCGTATCTCAATGATGCTGTGTAAAATAAAGACCTGCCAACATCAAACGGGAAACAACACACACACATCCACACGGAGATGAAACATGGTGTGTGTCATGCCGTATACCTTTACGACGGACGAAATGGTACGAAATTGTTGGCGAAATACGTATCTACGCTCGCAAAAAGGAACCAGTATTAAATTTGACCGCATTCACGGTACAATCCTAGCAACATTATTCTCTGATTCTAAAGATTTACCATTCCACTATTTCAAATCAATATATTTTATTTTTAAAAGTCGACTCGTAAATTACTGTTTTTAAGACACAAAAATTCTTAAAAAACCCAACTTACAAATTAATAAATAACGCAAAGCAAATAATATATCAACTATAAAATTGTTTAAATTGAATAAATCGCACAAGACAATATTGCTATAAAAGTTTTATTTTTAATTTAAATATAAAATTACACTAGTGTGATATATGAATATTAGTTGTCGCATGTAGATTGTAATAAGTAAATAAAGCTCGAGCGTGGTTAGAAAAATGATTAATTTTATTAAAAAAAAATCAAGTAAACCTAATTTGATTTTATGCAGAAAGGAAGGGTATAAGATGAATAATAGCTCATAAATCCTTTCGACAGCCTGTTGATTCTACACGGGCAATGAGCGTTGAACGTATACTCCGAAGTCGCCGGTTCAAACTCGGTCAAATAGTCAGTGTATATACTGCCGTCAAGATTTATATGTTAGGTCATGCGATATGCTCCATACACTTTATGAAATCCAATCCACAACTTTTCATCTAATTAAAACATAAATAATTGACCGTGAAGTATTGTTTGGATATACTTACATATATATATATACGTATCTTTACTTGCATGTTTATGTACCTTACGTTATTGGTAACGTCAAACTTGAAATGAATTATTTACTTTTGTAAAGATTTTCAAGAAATTTTATGTTTCTAGCTTCGATAAACAATTTATATTAACTGTTTCAAGAACACATGCGTCTTTTGTTGCTTTATACTCAACACGTATTCCACACGAATAGATGTTTTGTTATATTTATAATATTACTCAGCTACGAATTATTTATGATAAAGAAAGCCAAAATTTGGTCTTTAAATTAAATATCCGCCCTGTACTTTTTTATATGTATTTTTTTAAAAATAATTTTAAATTATTTGTGTCTATTTTATTTTCCTGTTAAGTAATTGATAGGTATAGTTGATACAATTTATGTAAAAATAAATAAAAACATAACAATTTTCAATAGTCATTTAATTCTAACCAGTAACCTTTTTGAAAACAAATGTCAAACAAAAGTTGTGTAGAATGTTAATTCCTGCAATTTTTATTGTAATTATTTTTGCTGAAAGTGCAACCGTTTTCGAGTTATTTCGGAAATAACAAAAAAATGATTAGAGTAAACAAACACTTCCGATTAGAATATAATGGGTGATATTATTGCCAGGTATATATAAATCATAGTTTTTAAAGTTTCTTAATTTTATCTTCAATCACACACACACACACAAATTTCTACATTTAGACGTCTGTGATTTAGCCACCGACGTCAGAGAAAGTACTAGTTATATTCAAGTTAAAATTTTTTCTAGATGTAGACTATTAATGAGAATATTGCGTCAACATTTTTAGACGTTTGTAAACATTACCAGTACGTCGATTTTAAGTAACAAATCGTTGTAGATACGGCCTCATGTATGTAAGGGGGATGGCCGAGCATGGATGTATGTATTTTGTTTGCGGAGAAATGGAATTAGCATATTTGTTATCGTGAACCATCTATGGGCGGGCACAGGAAATATTCTGACATTATATACACTCTTAACTAACTGGTTTTTATATGTTGTTGGTCGTAACAGTCTGCAGTTTCTTGTTGGACATATATATCAATAAAAATACACCTACATGTAGTCAAAATTTGAGACACCACGCAAAAAAATAAATTTTAATTTCAAAATAATTATAGTTTGGCTTTCGAATGCGCATAGCACCTGCTAAAATGACTGATTTTATTATCATTATCTTTTATTTATATCTAAGAAGTTTAAAAGATTTTAAATTATTTACTAAAACTTGATTGAAATATAATTTGTAAACGATAAATGGAAATTGCTTCCTCTGGGAGCAATTCAAGTATAAAAATCTTGTGTTTCATGGTTGGTGCAATAATGCGGGAAACCTGACTGACTTTACAAGCAATATTCTGAGACGTGATTTAAGGATGATTTCCTCTTGAAATCTCCAGTCTAGCCCAAGATGAGATTCGATGTCGTGGCATCAGTAATGGCCATAAATTGAAAACTGAATATTTCAAAACTCTGCCTTTAGGGTTTCAGATAATTTTCATTACAAAATGCATGCGTACGTGGAAATATCGCTGCTGGCTAAAGTGAATACACCTCTAAAATGCACTGTTTACATAAAATATGCTTGCGTAGGTATACTTGCAGTTATTTGGTTTTTAATTCAAATTTCGCTCGTAATTGCGTTATAATAGGGCGATAAATATATTCAACACATGATTTGGCAACGTCCAAAATTACTGAATACAAAAAAAAAAAAAAAAAAAACGCATACAAGTGAATAATTATCATGTTGCACGGTTAAATTTGAATTCCGCAATATTTTAGTTCATGGGTAGTGAATGTATATTTTTGAATTTGATAATTTTTTATTATTTTTTTTTGTTGTAACTGAAATATTTGAATATGTTCAGTGAAGCGGAGGGAATTTTTCCAAAATGTATACATTACTAAACAATCAATTCTTTTACTTTTTATGTAAATTTCAGACTGCTGGCTATATATTTTTTAAAAGTTTAATCGTTTCATAAATTATGCATTTTTGATATTCGGTAATGAATTAATTACTAATCGGGCATATCAAAATATAAATATGGATTTAAAATGTTACATAGTGAAAATATTCCATTATTTTGCATGTTTTTAGTATTATTTATAATTGCAATTGAGCAAAAAATGAATAAAATAGTAAATAAAATGATGTTTGCCGTTGAAGTTGTATACGTAATATAATGTGCAATGGAAGCTTTTGACCTGTTAATATCTGAGTAGGAACTGCTTTGGTTGGGGTGTTGGACGCCCGCAGAGCGCCCGTCTCGCAAGGCGTTGACTACATGGGGCACGGTTGGGCTCGGGCCGACCGGACGAATGGTCACGTCATTGCCAATCATATAATTAAAATGTTTTTAACTTTATATTGATATAACGACGATGATAATATATGATTTTGAAACGCGTTTCAAGCATTTCGGTTTTTTTTCTTCTGTCTGTCGACGTTTTGGTTTTGTTTTTAGTTATATGGCATCCATTAACTGTATGAAGCAGTAGTTAGTTTGACGTAATTTACAAGTGATTCGTATGATGGTTTCATCATCACTGGTCATTTGTACCGTCATAAATAATGAGACAATTATCTTGTTATCAATATTTTATTTCTGCCGTTCTGAATTATAGTTATTATTTACCGTTATCTTACCGCTGATGAAAGGGAAAGTGTGTTTGAGAGAAATAAATCATACAATTGCAAAAAAAAGCGATAAAGGCAGTTGTAGAAGTAAAGTGCGTTTAAAAGATTGTAGTGCGTCTATGGCAATTATTTCATGAAAACATGTGCAGAAAACTTATTGTACACATATAACAATTTATATTAAATATTGCATTGTTAAATAAATTGAAACAAATTTAATTGTAATCTCATTTCAAAATAAATAAATGTATTGGGAATTTGTTTTGCAATTATTTAAAACGCGGATATGGTATATTGTGCTATTTAATTAGGAATTTTGATCTTCTGAAAAGTAAAACGTAACGGAACTTGTGTAAGAAGTTTGCAGGAGCAACAGTAAGTTCGGATGAAAAGAAAAATTGTTGGAACATATTGGTGACGTCACGGCTATTAAAAGCAAATCTGAAATAACTTAGTGGAAATGCACAGATGTTTGGGCAATACATAATATCCATCAGATACACTACATACTGTACAAATTTTGTGTAAGGTGTAATTTTAAGTAAAACATTAGGGAAGAGTGGGTGTGTACACACACACACACACACACATTGATATAAATATAGCAGTTATACATAATAAATTCATGGATATCAGGATAGCTCATATAAGCAATCTATATATTGCATATTTAAATAAGTACAGACGCGCGAACGTAGGCATTCTCAACAAGAATCGCGCATACATAGATAACAGGATAGCACACGCTTATGTTTGACCGTAGACGTGAAAGAGATAGACAGAGAAGTAGTGAAAAAGTGGTCGCGCGCGTCTTATTCACTATACCCATCGAGAAGAGACCTATAATCTTAGTCCACTTTGATTATGATTAGTGCTGCGGCGTTGCGTTGAGCAAACATCGCGTTCTGTAAAACCAACAGTGTCCGCCCATCAGGCCCGCATTAAGGGTCTAACTGCACCTGTCAGCGGTCGTAAATTTTCACTAAATCAGCTGCCATTTATAATTCGTCCATGAGTTAGTTCTTTCAGTAGAATACATCGTCATATAAACATACATACAAACATTGTGCCCATAAGCATGCTTCCGTAACAAACGAGACCTCCATCACTAAACAAAAGCGTATTCGAAAAAAAAAAGACGATTATGGGCGTTCTTTGATGGGGTTAATAATAGGGACACTGACAGGATCGCTGCCTCTTGAAGGATGTTGCAATATTATTTTGGGGATGCGAAAAAGGAAACAAATTATTGCTTGTTGCCTGATTATAGTTTTTAAGCAACATTAGGGTATAAATTATGCATTAATATTTCACAAATAAAATATGCATATCATTTTTAATAAATGTTAAGTTTGCACAAAATGAAAGATAAGATGTAAATTATTTTTGAATAACATGAGTTCATAACACAATAAAAATATATGTTACAATAAACGTTTTTAAAGAAGCTTTAACTAATCCATAACTAATCATATTCAGATTTAGTTTTGCCCCTACGAAGTTGATAACACCTAGTATGTTTATTAAAGAACTAACACTGATGATCAGGTAAAAATAATCAAGGAGTACATATATGTATCTCTCATGCGTCTAATTATTTCTGATTATATTCTCAACATGCAAATGGAGGCGGGACTGATTAAATTAAATTGAAACCCCCATAAGGTATGGGATTATTTACAAGGGCGTATTTTATGGGACAACAGTTCCCAAAATTTATTACACACTAGCAGATGCAATCCAAACAAAAAAATAAACAAATAATGCCTGACTACATAAAACAAAGGAACATAATTTACACTCTTAAAATTAAACACCAATAAAAATCATTCGACATCAAATTGAAAACGCCATAAACAACATTGAATTCTTTTACAACAAATATACACTTTTATACGGCCATGAACGTACGATACCGTAAAAAATTAGGATACTAAATGATTAACAGATTTTCGTTAAGTTCAGCATTTTCATCATATATTAAGCAGTAAAATATTAAAAAAGTCTAGACAAATGGAACTAATGCATTATTTTGACAAAGATGTCTTTGCTTACAAGTTTGACTCATATTCCCTATTGTAAAGATGATGATTCCTCATTCTCACCTAATCCATCATCATGAGATAAAATCGAAAATATTTAAAGACAATTTACTAATTTCATCCTAAGAACCAACAAAATTATTTCCCCATTACGTTACAAAATGAAACAACTTAAGTTGGACAATTCTTAGAACTCATTTCAAATAATCATTATTAGAAATCTAATACCATTTCTATTATACTTTCGCTATGACAACAGATTATAATAACATATTAGTTACACATGTAGAACGTATCATTGAAAATATCTGATTCATTCGAGATTGAACGATATGTTCAACTACATCTGCTCCTCTTGCATAACAGTAGTATACCAGGTATGGCTGTGATTGTATATAATGCATATACATACGAACAGTAACGTAATTCTTAGTAACCGCGTTGCTTGGAGCTGCTTAAAATATTTATATTGGTTTCTCAAATCGTAAATCAACAATAACACACAGTTGTTATCGTGTTGACATAAAACAAAATAATAAATACTGTACCAATATATCAACTGGATTTTTAAGATATTGATTTGCACATTTATCCTTAAATTATATATAATTTTAAGAGATACAATATTACAATCTGTCTCTATATATATGTGTGTGTGTGCCTGTGCGTGTTTTCTATATATTTTTGAAAAAATATTTCAATCCGAAAGTGCAAGTTTACTCTAGTAAATTTTTGCGGCTTCTGTAATAGCTCAAAAACGTTTGCACTTACAGCAAAAATAGTTCGAATACAATTTATAGATTTTAATATTTCGTACAACTTTTATTTGAATTTCTTTTCAAAAATGGTACAATTACAAGTGTTCTAATTCTATTTATTTTTATATAAATCGTATCAAATATCAAATGTTTAACAAAATATTCGTTTTATCTAAACAAAATACTTATAAGAAAATTCAGTGCAAGCCATTGCAGATATTTTTACTGGACCAAAAATATATTAGAGCACTGCAGATATACTTAATGCTTTTTGTGGGCAAGCCAATTTTTTACCGATCAAAATAATTTATAGATATACTAAGTTAGTAATCGTATTACGTAGGGCCTAGAGATATACAGTATTCTGTTGGTATTTACCGACTAAGTCCATACCAGGGGAATGTGTTAAGTCTAGTAGCCAGAGGCTATCATTTCTCAGTATTGCAGCATCGTTGCAGAGGGTGCGAACCACCGGAAGTCCATGAAATTGCTAACGTAATCCACCCCCAGAACGTCCCTCATAATTATTTCCTTTCGTTCGACCCGTAATCACAGGTTAATCGTGCAGGACTTTGCTAAATTGCCGCACTACATTCATTTGCAATGGATACACATACTAAAGGAACAAAAAATCCTTCCCATTAGATAGCAGTTTCTAGAACATAATTTTCAATAAAAAACATAAAATGTGTAAATTGCATTAAAATAAATAAATTATGGACGAAGCTGTCGATCAATTTTCTACAATGTGTAAATATTAATTATACAGTTACTTTCGATACGGTTATGCTAGTTCTGTCAATATATACACAATACACTGGTAATTTCAAAGATATATTTGCTAAGAATCCTGAAGGCTATTAGCACGGAAAAGGCAAGGGTTACGAAATGAATAGGGGAAACAATAATATTCCTTGAACAAATATTAACTCTACTCTCAATATTCTTGATTTAAGACTTCTCAATCAATCTACTTCAGACATACATATAGTGTTTTTAGATTCATAACTAAACAATGCGAAATTACTACAATCAGCAAATTACTCTCTTTTAAATAATTTTATCTGTATAGTGTTGAAAGCTGTATTATTAAGTTTCCAGCGTAGACATTCATCTTAATAGGGAAACCAAGTAATTCTTTTTTTTTGTCGCGTGTCTGCACCGCGTATACGGTTTAGTTTTGAAACCGAGTTTATTCGTGAGTAATCCGTCCAAGATCTTACTACATACAACCGCATGAAACTTTTACGACAGAAAAGTTTTTCAAAATAACGATTTTTAAGTTTAAAGAAAATTCCATCGTCCGTATCGTTTCGTTCTCTGTCACTAACTATAGCCAATGTACCTTTACGAATAAAGATATGTTCAAATTTTAAAATTCTTCATACTGGCAACATTGGAGTAAACACGATGCATTAACATTTTATTATTACTCTAAGCGCGCAGAACTAGTTTTTTATTTTCTTGTGAAAGTCAACATATTTCGAAACTATTATTATTTTATTTCAAGAATCATGAATGAGGTAAACATACCATATTATGCTTTGATATATTTTCGAAAAGCTCAACAGTATATTTTCTAATAAAAAAAAAGTATGTTTATGTATGGAATATATTGGTTTCAAACAGAAATAATATATTTAGAATACAGAATTATAACAAAAGGGAAAACAAATTTGCAGAGAAACAAACTAGATTTTTCTTTGTGCACAATTAATATTGTTCGAGTTCATTGATAAAACACGCCTCAATAAAAATCAGAATTGTATGAAAATTAAAACCCGTAAAAAAGTATATTTCGTCATATAAAACTAATAAATAATATCGTTATAAAAGTCAAACGTCCGATGCATTTAAGCCAATATGTAAATTACACTTTCGGCATTAAATCATAATCGACAATATGGGCCACTCATTGGGAAACTATTCCAAAAGTTCTGGCTACACGAGAACATTATCGGAGCGGATAATCTGACTCTACTGTTGGTCGTGGGGCCGCTGCAATGTGTGGCGTGTGAAACTGACTTTGAAAGATAATATCGTCGATGTTAAAGACGAATAGGTGCTCCGTGACTTAGTTAATAAGATCGTGCGCCAGTGGTACTCAACAACATTATATTTTTAAGGAATGGGAAAAGAAATTAACATATGATTAGTTTTAGATTATTGTACACAAGTTTTAACCATGAAAATTGTGAACCAAAATTTGAATAATTAATTCTGGAATATGTTTCTGCTTGGTATTTTAACTAGATGAAATATGAGAGTAAAAAAGTATTGGCTTTCAAAATAATAAATATATCATCTATAGTACATTGCGAGATTGAAGAAAAGAGGACGTTTTTTTTTTTAATTTTATTGTTCAGAAAATTACTGGTCATTTAATATTTTGTAAGTATTATGGGTAAAATGAATAAGCGTTAATAGTCTATGGTGAAAATGGTCTTTGTATAATTGCAATTTTGTTCGGTTTCAGCCGCGAAATTGATTAATTTTTTATTTATTTGACCAATATTATAATATTGGCCCGGTTATTTATGTAGGGATTATTTCCAGATAAAATCAGTTGAGTATTGAGAATGTGTGTGTGTCTGTTGTTTTTTAATTATGCTTGCTACCGTTTTATATTCGCCTGCAGTGGTTCTCAACCTTGTGAGTAATTGATTGCAGACTATGTTGATGGTAAAATATATTTTCTTTAATCTATATTTTCAGGAAATCATTTAAAACAAAACAAGGAGAATTTAATGTTAACATAAAATCGCGTTTCTAAATAAACATATCAAATTTGAATAAACAACGAGACATTTCGTCCTTTTTGGTTTAAAAAATACTGTTATAATTATGTTTTTATTTTTTAATAACAACGTAATCTAAAAGCCAATATTAAACGTACCATCATATCCGGACTAAAAGATGCAAACATGAAGAAAAAATCGGTCACCTGAAGGCATATTATCAGTATGAAACAACTGAAACACGCCTACAAACAATTATATTCAAACCACGATATGTTTTTTTATAGCAATTGGCGTAAAAGATGCCGACAATTCAACTAGACAAATTTCAATCGAGTCAGTCTAATCAAATAATAAAAAAAAATTTAAATATAACTAGTAGATTTTATTGTTGAGGTTTTATATTATTTTACATATTTAATTTTCTAAAAATATGATTTATATATAAATATATTATTTAAAAATATTATCTATTATACATAAGTACAGATAACATCTTGGATAAAAAATTTTTTGACTGAGCATTCACAGTTCAATTTTTGTTTTTGAATGTAAATTTTTGTGAATAGAGAATATTCTTTTAAAACAATAATATTGTGGTTAATTATAAGGAATGAATTTGATTTGTTCTCTCTATATGGTAAAAGCATTAATTTAGTTGTGACGTACGGTTTGATTGAGCGACAACAGTGCTTAAGCCGTTGGTGGTGGCGGACAGACAAACGACTGAGTGCGCAAAGAAAAAAATAGACCTCGAGGAAAATCTGAATTCTGACTGAAGTTACATCTTCATCAGATACAATAAAGTGGAGGAGGACGTATGTCTGTAAGTTTCACATACACACATACACACACACACACACACACAGCAATTATCTGGTTAAGTTTGCTGACAGCGGCATCAGAGGGCGATTGGCTTTTGATGCACTCACGCAAACCTATTCTCTATACGTAGATACCATTGTTAGTACGCCATCTATTGAGAAGGCGCAAATATACCGCAACATAGAATGTACCCTTAAGTTATATGCAGAGTTCAATTGTGTTACTTTTGTATGCATTGATATGTTATACCCAAAACTATTCTATAGATTCTGTGTAAATCGATCTAAAATACTAGTTATGCATAATTGTGTAATATTGGCGCTAAATTAATTAGTATGTTTGCATTGATTAAACCAAATAATAGACATAATAGCTATATAGACAAAAATGTTTTTATATAGAAGAGAACGATGATCAATGGTGAAATAATACTTTTAACATAGTAACAAAAAAAAAGGATTGTATGTTTTATTAAAAAGTGAAGCATAGCTATGTATGTATGTACTGTAGAAGAAAACCGTTTTGACGAAGATCGCAGCACGTTCGCCTCTCGGTGGTCTACATGGTAATTGTAGGGTTCCCATTATAAGTAGGGTTGTAATCAGTATGCCATTCAAAAAACATCGACCATGAGAATTTTTTTACATACATTGAGTCTCGTTCAAAAGACACGCATGCGCCCCGATGGGCGTAACATGTTTATGGAGGTAGATGTTTGCCATAGTAAAATAAAAACTACCGGCAAAAAAAATCGGTAATCTTTTGATAGATTACTTCATTATTCAACAGACTGTAAAAGGCGCACTGAAAATTCGTGCATGGTGCATCGCTTGCGGATTAAATCGACATACTACCCAGAATGTAATTAAAACGAAAAATGTAGGTTAATATTTTTTAAATTATTATCTTTATGTATAAATAAAAATAGACGCTAATATAAATTGGAACTTTCAAGGTTCAGTAAATTTGTAATTCGATCCTATAATGCAGCTACATGTCTTGCACTGGAATTTTTTATAGAATGAATACAAAATGTTAAAAATTTAAGGAAATAATACTATTATGTTATATATTTGTAATTAATATAACCAGATATTTGTTTTTTTTTTCAAATAAATAAAATATCCAAAAATTTATATTTTGAATTTTTTAATTTTTAAACACTTCCTTATTCAATCGATTTTTGATAATCGATGAGTAACCTATAAAGAAAATAAAGTATATGTAAAGAAAATATTCAAAAATGCACATTGGCAATTTTTGCCTAAAGCGATATAAAAGTTTAATACAAAATTAAATAAATGCGAAACCATCTGCCATACAAACAGTATTACAAATCAATGACATTATTAGTGTTTCCGTTATATGATGGCCAGCTAGACATTGGTGAATCACACATGTCTGCTTTAATACCTTCTTTATTTAAATGTGCAAATATGTTGTACATGTTTTGCTTAAATGTATTTGAAAACATATGTAGGCGTTTCTTGTCTCTACTACACATTAACGTATGCATATGTGACTGCAAGTGCAAATTACAGTACACAGATGTCCTTTGTCCAGCATTCGACCATCGCATTTGTTTTTCCAATGTTTGACTTTTTCTGTCATCATGAATGCAAAACTGTATTTTGACGACGTTAAATAATTTTATCCCCGCAACAGATGTCGCTCTGCTAACATAATATTCCATATTTGCAGTGCTCGTATTTTAATTGTGTATTTTGTAGACGCATATTAAAAATTATCATTCGCCTTTGTTCGAAAATTTACTCGAATAATGTCACAATGTATGTAGGTACATGTGTTCTTTTATTTTATATTCTTTTGTGAAGCTTTGACGTGAAAATCAGAGCTAGTTCTATTGTTTTGTTGCAATGCAGTATTCTGGTTTAATTAGAAGCTTTATTTAATTTATTTTCGCAAAAAAATATTAACGAACTTACCGTTTCTTTACGCGATGAAAGTACTTAATTAATTCACAGCGATAATAGGATCAAACAAATTATTTAGTTGTGAAATAGTTAATTGAAACTACTGAAACGTATTTCTGGTGCTTATAGAAACAGAAATGAAACTAAATTAAATGTTAGTAATATATTTGCAAGAACAGACTTTAATAATATTATTTGATTGCATTTAGTAATGTGTCTAGCTTTTTAATGAAATGCCATCAAAGCATTGGTCTTATAGGACCTAATTTCTTGAATGAAATTGTATAAGCCTACAAGAAATCCCGGATAATTAATAAATATAATAATAAAGCATGCACTTTTATTATAATTAAAATGAATAAAAATGGCGAAATTCTTTCATAAGTTTATATCAGTGATGTGATATAAGCAAACTTAAAAGCGTATATTTATCTTTTAATTATGCATATATTACACAATTCGAGGAACGCTAGTTCGCATTTCGCTAGAAACGAATATATTTGATATTCCAGTATATATTTCATTAAATTTAATTAAATAACTGTGACTACGAAGTCTATAAAGTAGCATTTTATGAAGATGTAAATTACCTATTTATTTACATTTGACTACTGCAAAACTTCAGCACGTGAATTATATACATGTTTTCGCAGCTCAGATGATTGGATACCTACTGTTTTATACATTTTAAATGCGTAATGCGTAAACATCCAGGAAAACGCAATAACCGTTAAAAGAGCCAGTAGTTGCAGACTTATGCAAATTGTAATGTCAATTATATAATGTTTGTCCGTAATTATATATAAATACGAGACCGATACTTTAAAATAATTATATTACGGGTCTACTGACAACATTTACCTTTTAAAATTTTACGATATTAAAATGTGTTGACGTTTTTTTTCTTCTTGCTGTAATTTTTATTATGGCACATACATATATGTATATACTTTGCATATATTGAATATACTAGTTTAAAACTAGACCAATTGAAAAATCAATGCTTAGGATGTTATTGAAGTTTTAATTTTTGTCAACAACTACAAGTAGAATTCTAAATTAGGATTAGAATAAGCGTTTTCTTTCGGCAAGTATTATGATAGATTTTAAATCTATTGTTTTTTTTACCATAATAGCATCTCGTAAGATACTATATACTTTACAGCAACCATTCAGAAATGTCTTATGATGATGTATAGCGATTTAATTATAAGTTTGTACGCTTCAATCTTTCAATTATAATTACGACTGACATCATAAATCTAACCAATACTTTATCTTTCGCAATTTCATTCTACGAGATTTTTTAAATATAAAATTACAAATTATATGAATAAATAGAGTTACTCTTAATTGAAAAAATTTATATTTTGTTACAAGTACAATTGTAATTTACCAATAATTAACAAATAATAATAATGATAGTGATTTAAATAAGAAATGCCCCTTTATTAATGTAAATAAGCTAGACTTTCTATGTGTACTGTCTTTTTTGATAATTGCAGAAAATATTTTATGTATAACAAACGAGATATTTATTAACGTTGGAAATTATTATTGATTTAAATCAATAACTAAGTAAAGATACTTGCTGATACGTAGGCGTGTTGAGCTGTGTAAATTTAAGTAAATATTCATAACAACTAGCTACTGCTTTATGTGACGTTAAAGTATGCGTAACGCCTAGCGCGTTTACATTTCGTATACGTACGAACGTTGTTGTAAAATCGACATAAATATTTTACCTTCTCTTCACTGCCCAAACATGCGAATCAATAATATTGACATTTATGTATTATCGTTTCGTAGTTATGTTTATCTATAATCGAATCCACTTTAAATTTGTAGGATCTGTTATTTAATGTTTTGTCATTTGTCATTTGTCTTCAAATATTATCTAATTTAGAAAATTATTCGAATTTTATTGATTATTTCTAAAATTAAATAAAATAATACTTAAAAAAAACGTATGTAAATGTTTTCACAGTTTACTGTAATTTCCTTAGATATATTCTTAATAAGACGAGTATATCACTGATATTTCGCTTACATTTTATAACTAAATAGCCAAATTTTAAATTCCTAAGTACATATTTGTGCAATAAACTAATAATCATGGCAAATATATTAAAACTACCATTCCCTGTCAATTTTGACTATGCAGTAAAAACAAAGTGGAGTAGATGATAGTAAAAGTAATAACATCAAATCATTGTCTATTGCTCTTCTCAATCTTAATACTCGTATATGTACCTATATGGAAAAAGTAGGCGGCTACAGTATACCGTTCCCTTTTACAGCTGCTGTAAGTTTGATTTTAACGAACATAAGAAACTCTTTTCAGTACGGTCAAGCGATGTAAAAATGGGCAAATAATCGACGGACAGCTTGGGAGTACATTGGAAAGGTGTGCCTTCCAATAATACTAAATTGTAGTTATTTATTTAGTGGTAAACGTACAGTAGCGTACATTCATTTCACGTTCTTGTCTGTAATTTATATATATTTATATAAATACACTAAGAATTATTAAATTTAAGGACAATTACATTCCTGTTATCATATTCTTTATTTCAATCGAGCATTGGTAAAGTTGTGGCTTAAGTTATGCTATGTAAGACAGACTTAATAGCAAGCTAAAAATAAAAATCATCACTGATTACATATACATATCTCATTACGGCAATATTGTTACAATATGCATATGTGCTTGAGTAATTCAACTTTTTTTTAAAAGAAAAAAGTAATATTGCTAATTAACTGAGTATTATACTACCATTTACCAAATACTGTAATTGTCCAAGACATAAATCAACACAACAGTTGGTTCCACATATCATTAATAAAAGGTTTTTTTTAAATCAAGGCGATCTATAGATCATCATCTCATATATATATATTCCTGTATCAGGAGCAATGTACTTGCATTTTTATTGTATTATTCACCCAATTTTTTGATATTGTCGAATAAGCTATAAATTGCTAATGAATACGTGAGCAAATTTGTAAGGTAAGCACGGATGAATTAGTTTTGATATAATAATGAAAACAGTAATTTTTATAGGAAATTACTAAAGTTGTATAGCTCAAACATTGTTGTCACGAGCAGTTCTGATGTCATTCAGAAATTGATTTGTGTATAATTACAAAAAATAACTTATATGGTAAAATGAAATTTGCAATAAACAATCAATTTTACGTCACAAAACTGTAAGCAAAAATTAATTACAATACAATAAAAAATTTTTTATTTGTGTCTGCAGGGGGTACCACCCTGTGCGTGTTTCTACTTTATATATTTTGCCACTGTATGGAATTGACGATTTAAAATTAATATTTCATGATTTTAAATGTGCTTCAAAAAAAGTAACTTCAATCGTCCGAACTATAAACTAAGATTAAAAATTAGAGAAAATTAGACATTTAAAATATTATAATTTCTAATGAAATATATTTTAATCTCAGATATCGTTCTGTTCCAACTATCAACAACAACAAAACAAATGCCATTTTTAGTGTAGTACTTAAAGTATAGTGAAAATTAGTGAAAAATAACAATGTCTGTCATGATTTGTAAACATAATAATTCGTGTCAGAAGGGGGTGGTTACCCCTCCAACCCCCCCGCTACTGACCTCTGGTGTAGGCAGTCATAAATGCAAATAACGATTGCACACGTGTTGCTAGCGCCTAATTTGTCTTTTCTCTGCAACATGGACGTGATGGGTGTTATTTCGTTTATTTATTTTTTCTTCTTCTCGCTCGCACACATGCATGCGTATTCTTTTTTTAATAACTGTCCAACACGAAAATGTAATCACTCAGTTTCACATTCCGATGGAAACATTTTTCTACTTTTGCATTCTCCACTGTTTCGCTCCGGAAATGCACGCGTGATTCGGAATTTACAACTTCGAATTTTCCTACGAAAACGAAATAATGATTTTGCTCTCCATCCCCAACACAATAATATTACTTTTAAATATTTATATAGTAAAAGTAAATATATATATATATATATATATATATATATATATATATATATATATATATATATATATATATATATATATATATATATATATATATATATATATTTATTTATTATGTTCTATTTGATAATGTAACATTATGTACACATTTATTATATTTGTTAAATTAAATATAGCTGTATTTTTATTCCTAAAACTAAATAAATAAACATTTCATTAATTTTCAATTGGAATGTATTTATATTTTCATAAACAGACGAATTCCCAGGAACAAATCCATTAAAGTTAATTAGCAATAACGCTAATATCAATATAAAATGATTTAGTTATAAATGAATACTTAATATTTCGGTTTTTGATTTTTATGTATGTAAAAATGAGTACTCATGTGAGCGAGTAAAACAAATAACCAGAAGCACGTTTGCAAATAACGTGTACTAGTTTCACATAAGTTCTATGCATGTTACAATATATGAATTGCTCGCTGTTCTGTTCGGTGTTTAGTCATTCATATTAGTTTTCTACTCACTTAATGAATTAGAGGATGTTTGAAGGTATTTGAATTCAGTGCAATTAGTCATTTATGTATGTCCATGAGTACCTCTAGTTTGTCATACTTGTATTTACTGAGAGGGTACTTCTGTAACATACACAATACTCTTTGTATCTATTAAAAATAATATATTTCCCAAAGACATGTTTAACATATATTGAAATATAAATAGACATGAATAAAATAGAAATAAATTATTCTTTAAGTAATAAAATGTAAAAATAATAACGAATTTGCATAAATAGTAATTTTTAAAATATGTGCACTAGAAGTTTGTGCAAAGTATAAATATATAATTCTGGGTAGTTTTAGCGATGTCTTGAGTCATTTTGATGACTAGAATCATTGCAATGTGCGCCCAATGTTTTTGTTTTTAGCCGACAAAAATAACGTAAGTTAATTGTTACAGAAAGTTGTGAACAGTCTATGCCGTGAAGAGATTTATGTATACAATTATCAGAATAAATGAGCCTTTGAAATTGGTGGTTTAAATAATTTTAATCTTGCCAAAAGTTTCGTGTACCAACGTCAAGCAATACAACGTAAGCAACAAAACGTAAGAACGTAACGTATAGGAACGTTCAGAGGTTGTTTTTCTCGGTTTGTAAGATCAAAGAAACCACTGAAAGCAAATGCCACATGTTTCGCTCACATAAAATCGCCTTAGACGTTGTCTATCTTATTCCATCACCAGCATTTCGGCGTATCGTTATCCTTGTTATTTTAAAATGCATGGATCTTTACAGGAAAAACGATGCAATATTTGTGTGTATAAAATTTTGATTTGATTAATGAGCGATTTCGGGCTTACGTACAAGATGAAAGATTTAATGAGTGTGACGGAATTATTGGTGAAGATTGATCAAGGAAACGTATATAAATAATTTGTTCAAAAACACAAGCAAAACCATTTTCAAGAACATTTTTTATTTATCGGAAAATTTAACTGATTTGAGATAAATAAAATATAATTTTAAATTTTATTTATTAAAAAATATATAAAATGTGTTGCAGCAATATATGATAATATAGTATAATCTATTAGATGTCAGTATAAAATATCGTAGCATTTCCATTAAGTTGAAATGCTATCGCGTTTCTCGATATTTTGCAGTGATCAATATTATAAAGTTAAGTATATTAGACGTGAACGTAATACATTTGCAAAAATGTCACATTTGAATATGTTTTGCTTTCTTATTTTTTGATATTTTTAATAGAAATAGGAAAATAAGAATTGAAAGTAATCGATTTTGTATTATATACCGTTTTTTTTGACGAATATGTGAAATGCAGTTCTAGAGTCAATTTTATATATAATTCAGTTTCGCAAATATTGATAGGCTTTTTAAACTGGGTGTGAAAAATAATAAACTGTTTATTTATATATTTTTTCTGCAAGAACACCTCATATGCAATAAATGTTAATATACTCAAAATCGTTTGGATTACAAAGGATCTTTCAAGGATATTAGATTAATTCAGCCATATATAAAAAAAAAAAACAATTTTTGTTTCAGAAGAAATGACAGTACTGAGACATATGATACACCAAATAAATTTAAGTTAATACACCAACAAATTGTTGCATCCATAAATCTTGCAATATCCTCAATCATATTTAACCAGAAAATAAAACTAAGTTATCCATGAAAGCAAAGCTTAGTAAAATTGTGTATGCATGCACAGACACTGTAAACTTTACCATAAACACAGTAAATGTGTATATCCACAAAATATGTATGGATGGCGTCTTTTGGCTTGCGCTAATTCATGTAAGCGTCGCTTGGAAAGCTTCCAGCATTTATGACAAGGTTAAGGAGCTAGGGATTAATCGATTTGGACGCCACAGAAAGTTGTTCCGTCCATCCGTTTCTTTGATGCAGAATAACTGTGCACATGTGTGAACGTTGCGCGAAAGATTTAAAAGTTGTTGACATGAAAAGTGTGAAATCCACCGGCACCAGTAAAAAAATAAACAAAAAGAAGAAATAAGTTCGGAACGCGTGTGGAAGTGGAAGAGTTATACCGTGCCTGGCGCATCGAAAAATAACTGTCAATGTTTGATTTATTTTTGTTTCTTTACTGTATCGATACAGAAGTTTGCGCAGCAAAAAAAAAAAATCAATGATACCATGAACTTTGTTGGTGTGAATTTACATTGGAATTCTTTCATTTGTGAAGAGTAATGCAGATGCTAAAGGTTAAGGATTTGGTCCTAGTCAAGACCAATTTGAGGAACATATGAATCTACGAAACGTTGTTGTTCAAATGACAATAAATTGACATACATTGCAAACATTACCACATCGTAAATTTATTCCAAATGTACTTTTCCTATATTACAAAATACAATTTTTTATTTCACATAGATATATGTCTATGCAAAAATTTATTAATTATTAATATATATGCAAATATGATACAAATAATAATAATAAGATTAAAAAAAGATTTTCTTGAATTGAATAGCGTTCTAAAAATGAAATGCCGT
The DNA here is from genome assembly GCA_944738965.1 of Nebria brevicollis. NCBI lineage: Eukaryota > Metazoa > Arthropoda > Insecta > Coleoptera > Carabidae > Nebria > Nebria brevicollis. The sequence goes on from OX122897.1 coordinate 17,587,632, forward strand.
AAATATTGTTCCTATTATATTGACTGTTTATTTTCTTGATTATATTTTCTTTTTCCATGAAAACCTCACGTGAGGCTTTATGAAGAAAGTAATTGCAAACATATAAATAATTAAAATTAATTATATCGTATTTTTTTTCTCCTACACAATTTGTAAATATTTATTTTCATAAATAAGTTACTTATAATAACAGACAAGCAGAATAAAATTAAATATTTATTGTCAGAGCATTTTTGTAATTCAAGACACAATTGAATTCAATTAATCGATTCAATTCAGATGGGAATACATTATTAACATGCATCAAACAGAGAATTATCTATATGACATCCTTTTTCCTTAAACTTTGGGTTTGAAACAACGAACAATAAAAGAAACTTTTGATAAAAAACATGATATGTGTCAATAGTAGTCGTTGACGTTACACAAAATACATTTGTCGTAGGTCATGGGAACGATAGGGTTAAACGAATGACCTTGCATGATTTTATTAAAACGAATTAAATGAAATGAGTTATGTCAATGATGTTAATTAATTTAATCTTCGTGAGTAACAATTATTTCATTGTAGTTACCGGCATATCAGCAGAAGCATCTTGGTTAATTACTTGGCCAGACGAATCATGATTATTTTGTATAGTAAACATTAAACAGAAGTGTGTTTAAACGCATTTAAATTAATTTTCTAATTAAACATTTACAAATATGTACATAATATAACTGGGGACAAATAAATACATGAAATATTTAGATATATGATGGCATTGCTGGTATACTATCTATGAGACATGGTTCTCAATATATATGTACATACATACAATATGTACATAGTTAGATTCGTGCAACTTTATGCATATAAAGTAGGTACGTCGTGAATTATGTGTTATTAATTTTTGAAGAAATGTAGTTTTATTTTTTAGTTATTATAAATATATTTATTTAAGAGTATCATTTGGCAAATATGTGTGTCTTTCGCATATATAAATTTTTTTGTAATTTGAGTTTGTAATAACTTGCGATGTTGCCAAAATTTAATTATTTTTTATTTGAATAGAAAAAGTTGATATTATAATTATTTTTGTTTTATAAAGTGTGATCAGATGAATTTCAATCAGAATTGTGAATATAAAATGAATTATAAGGTTTTCAGTTTGCGATGTAGACCTAAAAGTGTCTCGGAGACATTTATTTGTGAAGAACTATCTTAAAGAAGCATTCCTCTCGTATTTACCTAACAAATTGACCATAATATCTTTAGTTTAGCGCAAGGTCAGACATATAAACAAACTGTGCAAACATATGGTTCTTGGTACAGTAAAGGAGGCGAAACGAAGCATACCAAAGACATCCTCTGTACCGACATCGCTACTGACCGCTGCTCCCGATGCCGACACAGGCCAACACCGGTAGCGGCACCTTTGGCCGTTCCGCGCATTACAGTTTACATCCAATTAGTGGCCATGAGATGAGAAACATATTGAAGTCAATGCTTAATGTGATATTCATAAGTTGCAGCGATATGCATTTGGCATTTATGCCGTTTCATATCAACTCATATTCCTTTGAATACGGAGCACATATGTACGTATGTACATTTATTTAGAATCAACATTTACAATTCGAGATATTTATATAGTAGGTACCTAGATTTTGGACAGGAAATGAAGATGCATATTGCTGAACGTTTTGGTAATAAATCTTGGGAAAATAAGTGGCGACGAAACAATCAATTAAGTCTGTTGTGATACTGGACGCGGTCGACGCGATGCCAATGGTCAATTGTAATCGATACCCGGTTATCGTGAGCTCATGGTGGCTGATGTCGGTGCAATGCAACCAACCACTTGTTAATTTATAACCAGCTTTACGATGTGTACGTTACGCACAAGCACGAACCACGTAATGGTAACGTAATGGAATTAACGTTGTTAGTTCAAATTAGCTTACCAGATCAAAACGATACATTATGATGCTATTATCCGAATTCGTTGTGCATAGTTTTATGAATTTATTTGAAATTTATTAATTGAATCCATTATTTCGGGCAAACCCAAAAATGTATGATTTTGATAATATTTTATATACTACCTGCAAAATCAAAAGTTTTTTTTTTAAATAGAAAATATGTTTCTACTTCGTCGTTTTATTTCATAAATTCATCCAAAAGTCTAAATATATATGTACAATCTATAGATAAATTTTTCTTAACGTAATTCTAATTGATCGCAAAATATAAAAGTTGCTTATTATTATGTTCGTTTATTATTGAATATTCAATTTTACATGCTCGTTAGTTATACAGTGTTTACTAAAAAAATCATTAGTACAGCTTCCTCTATTATACTTTTGTCATCAAATATAAATCAATAATTTCGGAATCACAGTTGAACATGGGAGATGCATAACTGTGGTGTATTCGTTTAGTGTAACATTTTAAATGCATGCGTGCGTTCATGTGCAGGTGTATGTGCGCGCCAATGTACCCCACGTTAGTACGTGCACAATCGCGTAATGAAGGGACATACATATTTAATACATAAAATATTTTTGTTGATTGTAAATGAATGATGTATATTTGCAGTGCTGGAGATTATACAAGAGGTACCCTGCTTAAAACATGATTTCAAAATATGGTAATGGGAACAGATGTTTGGTGCTTTCGAATCAAATATAAAATAACTATATGCAACATATTTTAATACTTGTTAAAATATTTAAGTTTTATTCGAAAAATTACGGTTACAATATTAATTTAGAATAAAAATAAATAACTTTGTACAGAAATGCCAAATTACGATCAACTTTATTTAAATTACAATTTTATAGGCTATTTGAATTGTAACTAAAGTCAATAAATAATCATTAAGAAATTGTAAACAACATTTTATGTAAATAAATGACAATTTTTATAAAAAATATTTTTTGTTGGTGTGTACCTACGTTTTAACAATATATCTTATAAAAGTCAATAAATCATATTTATATACGTATGTAAAATAAGTGAATCTGACGAATAGGACAATGGAATGATGGTATTTGTAAAAGTCAAATAATAATTTCGACGGTATTTTTCAATGTTGTTGTTAATATTCGTATATGGTTATTAATCAGTCACTTAATCCTAAGACGTGGGTATAAAACGTGCTGTACCGTTCTTTGTTTACGTATCATTGATAAATTGAGCGCGTAACACGAGATTTTGGATATCATATTATTGATAATTTACTAAACTTAAACTGTATATATACCTACCTATTATTTGATTGTGAAACTGTATTTCGTATATTTCCATATCTTTCACTTATCATCATTTGAGTAATTGTTATAAATTCTCATGTTCGAAGGAAAATACCGCACTTATAAGAATAAATTACACTATTGTAGTAAATCAATGGATGTCAAATAATTTTCCATTGTTATTGATAAAAAACTCCACAAAAAAAAATTATATTATATTAAACTTCACCTGGCTGCAATATACCTGCTGCTCGCTCAACAAGCTTTTTTTAAATCAATAATTGGACTCAATCGTTCAATGTATCCTTATCCGACATAAAAATAACCATTCTTTTATCAAATACACACATAATACCCTACATTTTTTACATGCGCTTTTAAACGAAAGAAACTAAAAAAAATATCAGAGCATTTGTCACTGGCACAGATGTGTTTTCAATTACTTTTTTGTTGCTGGGTGCCCCATGAATAAATTCATTTAATTAGAGACCGCAGATCGTCTACACCTGTAGCGTTTGACTGTAAGGAGAAATATACCTGTGCCGTCCGCCGTGTTAATCCTATTAATCCTATCTTCTCCCAGCACAGACCCAACTATTTATCCCGAAAATGTCTCTGCATGCCATGAACGCATGTGAAATTATTTATTTATTTATTGTGCAATTTATAAATTAACTATACAAATTCCAAAACTTATATGAATAAAGATTTTTTAAATACATAAATAATCTCTTCTCATTAATTAAACAATTTAGTAATGAAATCAAGTAGAATAAACTTCCATTTTATACTTATAGACTTTTGTCCTTGCTAGTTGAGCGTAGATATTTTGCTAAAATAAATCGATTTTCTAAAACGCGTCATAAAATTTGCAATTAAAAACAGAATTTTTTAAACCCTATATTTATCGTAATATGTACGTTACTGTGCTGATCCGTTATTTTAAATTTAAAATTTATTACGTTTAATAATTTTTATGACTTGATGCATAAAAAAATTCAATAAAATTCGCTCTACACCTATTATTATCTGAGTATTCTTTGAACAATAAAATGGTATGAAGCGAAAATACCTTTGCATCAAGTTTGGCAGTTTTGACTATAAGCTCGTGAATATAAATCACATGGCAAATAGGTCTTCGGTAAATATAAAATTTAACGATGTGATAAACACAGCCTTTACACTGATGCCTCGTATATTTTAATTGGTATTTGCAAATTTATTTGTCGCAACATTTGAAAACCATAACCAGATATTAAAACGGATACACGGTTGAACTGCATATGGTATGTAGTACATTTATCGGTAAAAGAGAATAAAATGAGACTAAAACAATTCTAAAATTAATTAAATTCATTTTATATTGAACGTATTTTTCTTTTGTAAATAACAACAATGTAAAGTAGAAAGATTCAAAAGAAATGTATTTAAAAAAATATGTTGGGCCTGTAGCGTAATATAAATTTTTTTTCTATTTTGAGCGAAAATATATAGGCACGTCTGCCTGTACCAGTATTTATGGGCGAGTGGCTTATTCGCAATTTGTTTGCACATTGGCCAGACTAAGAGAGGTTTTGTGTTTGTATTTTATTTGGTGTATATATTCATTTTCATTATAGACCGCGATCTTGAACAGGCTAACTAATATACAGAATTCTCTACTTGAAACAGAGATATATGAGCATGTATGAATTCGGGAAAAAAATAAAAGAGAATAAAAAAGATTTTCTATCGTGCAAGAGGGAGAGACATAGGCAATTTGGCTGATTAACACCACTTGATGATTCAAATGCAGTGGTTTTCAAACGGTTTGTTTGTTTTCGTTCTCTTTTGTTTTTTCATACTTGGCGTATTTTGATTAGCTGAGTGTAGCCACGGAAGAAAGCTGTTCAAACTCTTTTGTTTATGAGGAATTTTGTGTTTAGCGTAAACATGAATTGGATATTTATTTAAATAAACTACTTTCGACAATTTAAGGACACAAAATGAAAAGTCTCAATGATTATTATTGCCGAGGATTTATCGCACTCGCTATGCGTACGTCACTGTTTAAGTACATAGCTCTAGACATTTCTCTTCATAAAGAATTCTGAGATTATTCATATTTTATTCCATTGTTGACATACGTTTATTGTTTCGCTGTAGCAGAGATGATGCTTATTTTAAATACAATTTATTCATACAATATATTTATAAAATAAACAGTTTTGATTTTATGAATACAGCAAGCAACAGAAATATGAGATTTATTCTTTATGAGGTATACATTAAACTGTGATAACCGCTTATTAAAATCATTATTATGTTTCCAATTTTTTAGTTAGGCCCTCGATATTAGAGTCACGTTTACAAATAACTCATAAATACTTCATTATTCTTTAGTTCAACATAAATACTAGATAGAGTTTTTCATCAAACGTAATTATTAGGTTTATTTACTTTATGAAATATTTGCCTAATTATATCGTGAACGGTTCTATCAATTTGTATGCTATCTTCATACGTACGGTATTTTATTTTTTATCTTTTCTGCAAATAGTATGTCAATATGCATTCGTTCTTTACCAAATGTAACCAACTTCGTGTGTGTGTGTATAAAAAGCTTCCCCATGTCTATAGACGCTATCTTATCAAAAACTCCATATAGACTTGCACTGTTGTCTGCAACCTATGTATCATACAGATGCAGAACCAATACAAACCTAACGGCCATAAATAACTCGGAAGAATAATAATTTATTCGCAGGCGACGTGACTGGAAAGATGTTCGTTAAATTTTTCGTTCTTATGAATTTTGGTTCACGGAAAATTCGCGCAAGGAACGCCACCGTTGAGAATATAAGTGCGAGTTGTCAAGTCTTAAGTCGTTTGTCATGCAGACATTGCCTACCATTTCAAATTATATTATTATTTAGTAATTTGTCATTTTCGTTTTTGTTTTGAACGTATACTGAGCAATTTTACAAAAGGTTTAATCTTTTCTGTAATTTTGCAAGGGGAAAATTGTGTGTAAGTATTGGAACTACAAAGATAAATTGGGGAATATATCATTTTTCGAAGAAATTTTTGAAATGCTCACCTTTAGAAATACAACTTACTTTCTCCAACAAATATACAATTGTATAGATATAGCTACAAAACCCTCGCAATGCGATATTATAAAATATATATATTTCTTAAAAGTATTTAAATAATTTCCAACATTCATTGAAATAGTGTAAATACATGGCATCGATTAACACGAAAAGGAAACTGATTATATAACTAGAATTTTTATTTATTTGAAAGAAATAGCAAACTCATTAAATTTAATACAATATTCAAATTTGATTTTAATGTGGGAAACATATTTAATTGTTGCCATTAAACTTTATAAACAATTTAATTGATACAGTAAAATATTTATTTCGTAGTATCCAATTCTATCATTTCATTGTAGAAATTGAACTTTTATTTCTTTTAAGTAAAGAAAATAAAAATGTGTTTTGCGAATGCGTGTGATTCCCTTTTATAATAAAGTTGATTTAAGATATATAAAATATGTTTTTCACAAAATTAATTAGATTAGAATTTTATGTTTGTTAATATTCCAGGAAATTGGATATTTATCTATAAAATTTCTTAACATGGACAAATATAAAATTTATGTGGCAAAACATAATTTATGTAACTGACCGCCACGGCGAGGAATTCAGTATTCCACCTCATATATTTTAATGGTTAAAAACATCGAATTATATTCATTTTATTGTAGTTTTCATTAATTTTAATGTCTTGCGAACGATAAAACGCTTCCGTTTAACAAGATTACATTTTCACAAGAACTGAGAAAAATAAAATTTTATCTCCGTTTTCAATAATGATCTATCAAAGCAAAAAAAAAGAAAATCATTCGATTGAATACATCAGCAAAAATATTTTAATATATCGAAACTTTGAATGAATTCTATACTTACATTTTTAACGACAATTTTGTATTATTATCTAAGCTTTCTATTAAAAATAATAACAAACAATTAAAATTTAACAATATCCTCGATTCTAAGATTGGCTAATAGATCCTTATAGTTTAGGACGTATATAAGCTAATAATATAGACAAAATAATTATATATTTGTCATAGAAACGCTGATAGGATATCAGCAAATTTATTTACTTAAATTACCATCTTAAAATTTATAATGTATTATAGAATCGAAGTGTGGCATGATTGTATGCGCGACCTACGTTCTCGTGCTTGACCTATCACGTAAAAGAGTACGTTGCGTGATGAACGTCGGTCGCAACTCTGATCGTACGCTGATAATGATAACTGATATTAAATGATCTTGTGGGATTTATTGAGGCTATTTTTCTACACGGTGGTCCATGTTACAGCGCATACTACACTATAGTATTTTTACCTTATCTCCAATTTTATAGCTATCTAAATTGCGTATACTATAGCATAGTATTTTATAAAATTAAATTGTGTGTAGATACAAAATAACCAATACCTTTTACGATTTCACTAGTTTAGTTTTTAAAATTGAGCAGTAAAATATGAAAAATTGTAAATTGATAAAAATAAATGCAGCTTTTTAAAACATAATTACTGGTCTTATATAATTACTTTCTTGTACGCTGTAATAAATAACGAAAAATTATATCTCATGGTTTTAACGGAAATAAACCTATTGACGTTTCTTGAATCGAGTCTCATTATTTTGGGTTTGACAACGACGTATATAAAATACTCACAGTCAAAATATAACGATGAGACTTTAAACTTTATTCTATTTTTGAAAGGAATATTCAAGCAGCAAGTCATACGACCTGCATGTACTTTTCTGCAATATCTTGCAACGACTGCACTTATAACTAATAAAAAAGTACTCAAAATAATAATTTATCGCCAAACTTCTATTTGAAATTTTTTTTTTAAAAAGTGTTCCTTTGGAACTGAATTTATTTATGTTGCTATAGTTACGCAGGTATGCAGAAATATATTTAATAACATAACAATTATATGTCAATATATGTACAAGAATGATCGATAAACAAAAATAAAATTGAGTAAGAAATTATTTAAAAGGTTAATAAAATTGATAATAGTATTATTATGTTGGGTATTTAATTTATTTGAAAACTAACAGATAAATCTATGAATAATAATAAAATTTTCTCTTATATTTACTACGTATAAGAAGGCCAGTGACGATATTTTTTTGCTAAATTATAAATTCATATATGCAGATATTCTTTTTTACAATTAATTCGATTTTATGAAAACTGATAACTAGATTTGTTTTTTGTTTAATTTCGATGCAATTTTTCTTTGCTTGTAAATAATTAATTTGCCTATTTAAATTTTAATTCCAAATCAGTTTAATTAAAAATAATAAATAAACATAAAATAGGGCAGTTTAAAAAATTTTTTTTTGAGTTTTTCTTTGTGTGGATAAAAGTAGAAATACATCGACAAAGAGTGATAACATAATGATAAAACTGTTTTGGGAGTGGTTCTACCAGAGTAGTACAATAATAATAATTATGAGGCGTACCCCTTTGGGTAAATGAATAAAATGAATTTTAAATCGAAATATAAAACTTTTTAATAGGATTATAATGAAATTTCGGAATAAATAAGTAAGACATCAAAGGAGATAAGGGATCTGGCGAATGCGATGCGATCGTGTCGACGACACCGGAGTATGGATGACAGCGATGGCCGTTGGTTAAATAGGCTTGGACATGCGGGTAGGCCCAGGCACAGGCCCAGGTCCAGGCCGTAGGTCGTGACTGTGACTTGAAGCAGACCGCAATTAGTTCGATAATGAGAGACTTTACTAAAAACAAACATAATCTGTCGACCCGATCGCGAGCAAAACCTGTAATCTGCATCAATATACAAACGAGAAAACAAGATTGAACAATGAAAAACGAATTTCAAATATGATACCATTAGTTTCCGAAGGTAATCATGGTTTACCGTAAGATACTAAAGACAATCGACAATTTTTGGTTTATATAGTTATCAAAACAGATCATATACGTATAAGGTTCTTTATTTTCTTTCAAGACATAATATTATCAATATTCTAATCGACGACAAAATAATAATAAAAAAAAAACAACTATCTGTCATATGGCCAATATATTAGTACGAAAAAAATTATAATTTTTTTTATAAAGCAAGGAAATGACAAGGTACTTTAACTCGACCAACTCCATTATTAAACTAACAAAAAGACGTTTTTTGTAATGATGCTGTGTAGGTGGCAGCACCGCTGTGCTTTTTTGTTTTTATTTTCTGTAGTAGTGCGTACACCATTACCTAATAATTAAAAAGTAATTTTCTTTAGTTAAGAACGGGAAATCGTATGGCGTGTTAATCATATGCTTGTTTCGAACAAGGCGTTTCAATTTTTTAGAAATAAAAAATGTGGTTGTTTCATGATGAAATAATTAAATTGTCTACAAAACTTGTATGATATCTATATTGTTTAATGCAAAAAGTAAGAAAATATTTATTTGATCCAGCTACATGTGTTGTGGTATTATTTTCACAAAGTATTATTCGTCATGTTTTTAATTTATTTTTTACTGCTTACTTTGAATGGATTAATTTTGAATCTACTGAAATAATCCCCGTACGTTTTTTGTACGTAATGATCAACCCTATCTATTCAATTCGGACGTATTTTTCTTTGAACCTTATCGTTTTTTCTTCCATCCTTTAGAATTTCATTCATAACTTCAAAGCTAACCAGCTGGTCAATGGCTACCGGTCACTTTTATTTTTTTGCCGAAACGAATTTAATTAATTACGTACCTGACTTGTCAATTTTGATGGCCATTAACAATGATCCAAGTTCTTTGGTGTTACTAAAAGATGTAGCAAGATAAAAAACAATGGAAGCCGGTGTTAAAAGTTGGATGATAAATTTAACTAAAAAAAATCTAAAATATAGTTTAATTTTTATTTATAATAATAAAATTTAACTCAATTTTATATTTGAAATCAAATCAAACTATAGTTGATAGTTTGTATTCTTAGAAATAAAAAGCTCTCTTTTCCAAGCATATTTAAAAATAATCAAAATTATTATTTTAGTCCTGAAATTTTTGAATGCCATCAGGTAGCAACACGTTAACAACTGTTTGTATAAAACAACATAATTTTTCAAACCCACATAAAATTAGTGTAATTTCTATAATTATATACACCTAAATTCACAAATAAAAAATTCTAACCGACATATTGGCTTCTTCAACTTTGTAAAACGTTCGAATCTATTTCTAAACTTACCAACTCGCCATATGGTGTCAATAACTTTGAAATTGACGGCGAAATACTAACACAGGATGAACATCCCAAACTATTGCTAAAACAAATATGGGTTTGATGCTAAATAATTACAAATTGACCAATTGGCGGGCTGTCATCATTTTTTAACACGAACCCCAAAATGTATGGTTTCACCACGAATTGGTTCGTTACTCTAACAATATAAGTGGACTATAATTTTTATAACCTGTTATTTGTAATAAAAGTGCATGTTTGTTTTGCAAAATAATTTTCTAAATTTCATTAATTTTTTGGCGTCGTAGCATACTGCACCTTATTTGCTTGCCAGATGCTGATACTGAATATTGTTAAAGTAAATTGAAAATCTGTAGCAAACTATGGTTCTTATTGATTTCGTTTCAAATACCAATAAAAATATATAATGTGCCAAAAGTCAAATCACTTGTATAGTGACCAAAAATTTCATTGCGTTCATCTCGACGAAAAAAATCCAATCAGAAACTTGTTTATATAAAATATAAACCACAGAAATGCAGAGCTCTCTCAGTCGGTTTTTTAACGCCCCAGAAAAAGTGTAACAGTTAATTTTCACCTGCGAATGATATTCGACAATTGGTGATCTTTTACAAAACAAACAAGCATTAGTAGTTTTTTTTTAGTACAGCCAACTATGAAACAGCTGCCGTTAATGTGTGTAATAATCATGGAAAACCCTATTTAGAGACTCTAAAAGGAAAAAAGTGGGACCAATTTTGGTTAAGAGCAACGTGTTAACTTTGAGCCACAGGTTTTGATTCTTTTTTCCCCTATTTTTGGTTGTTAAATATCACGCTATGGGTGGCATGAGAAAAAATATAGTTTTAGGTATAAATAAGGTAGTTTTTGGACTCGTTAAAAAATCTAAGGGGTTACATTTAATTGCTGAGGTATTTTGTTTTTCTTGAAGTAAATAAATAAAATTTAAAAGGATGGCCCATATATAAGTTAGTTTTATTAGACATATTGAATAAAATTAGAGTACTTATGCGTTTAAATATTTTAGTAAGAATTATAATTTTATATTTTTTATGTATTCTTTATTTATATTTTATTATGATCATTTTAAACAACAGTTATTTATATATAATTATAGTTTTTTAAATATCTCTGAAAGCGATTGTTCTTTTCAAGAATTAGTAATTTCTGAGAACCTAGAAGATTACTAAAATAGTTTTTCTGAGTTACAATGCATTTTTGAATCTCTATTAAATTGCAATTTTTAGATATATATTGGTTTGTTTTAATTTTATCAAATTATTAAATTCGTTACAAAAAGGTAATTATCTTATTATTTTCCGGTATCCAAAATGTTTTATCACCGCATATTAAGAAAATGCGCGTAGAAAACAAAATTGAAAATATGTTTGAAGTGAAATATGGAATTTCTATCTTGATAAAATATCAACATAGCTTAAATACAAGCATCAATCTCGATGCAACAATAATGATCATTTAATGAAAATATATAAGCGCTATACAGCAGCTACAAATGTATGTATGTATGTATGTATGTAGCAATACCGCAGCATCCGAGAGATTCCATCATCGACGCAGAGTGAAATTATCAGGTCGTTCAAGACAAGCGCACGATAATTACTGTACGGGATGATGCGTGTATGACGAGCGAGCCAACAAGATAAAAATAATAAAAAGATAGAAAAAAGTGCTTCGAAAAGGTTGACCTAATATGAAATAAATTACTAGTTGTCGGTATGATTATGTTGTCTTCGGCTCTACCGTGAAGACATTTCTGATTGGTTAATAATATTGACATTGTGCATTGTGTATTATTAGACTCTTGTTGACTCTGTCATGTTAACCTGTAATCACACGGATCAGTGGGGCTCAAACTGTTTGAAATGTCAACGCTGGACGAAATACGAAATATTACGTAGTATTGTTTGAAACACCATACGCCCAATACAAAAACCGGCATACATTTAATTCAACTACCTTGTTAGATGCACCTAACCAGTGGGTTAGTTAAATATATATGGAAGTTGCATATTATTTTGTCAATCTACTCTTCAGTTGTCTTTAATGTTAAATTGGTTTATCCAGATTATCGAGAAAATTAAATAAATGCATTTATTTTAAAGCAAAAATGCTTTAGTATACATGGACCAATACTTTCACATCTGTGTAATAAATCATTCAATGAAATATGAATAACACGATACAAGAAAACAAAACCTATTTAGAACTACTGCCATTTGTCACTATATTATATTATTTAAGAGTTTTACGTGGAAAAAATAAATAGGTGATCTGGTTTTTTTTTTAAATAAACTTGAAATCTTATGAGTGAACAAAAGCTACCTATTTTACTGTGCAGCCGTTTCGGTGATATTACAGAAACTGCAAAAAACGTCTGAAATAAACAAGCACTTCCGGTTTAAATATTCTTTTCAAAAAGAGGAGATTTTCTTGCTTGTTTTATACAGATTTAGACTGTAAATCGCTCTCTCACACTCACACATTCCAAAAATAGCTAACCTCGATTCAGGGAAGGTCTAAAAGTAAATTTCCGCTAAAATCTCGACATGGATTTTTTCATGATTACAATTCTTGTTTATTACTACGTATAAGAAAGTAAAAATAAACAAAATAAGTTGAAAATTTCGGTATTGAAAGTCAAAGAGACCGTCATTATTATCATGCAATTTGTACAAAAACCGTTCAATTATTCTGTCGTGTAAAACATTTAACAGAAGAGATAAGTTCTTGTTTACATAGTTTAAACGTTAGTGCTACACCTAGCGGCTTTAATCTGAACCATTAGTAATTAACAAGTGCGACAGAGCACTTGGTTACGCGCCAAGACCTGTCTGTTTAGCTAATCTCAACAATTGGTACACCAGTCAGATTCACAACCGTCCAACCGAAATGATAAACAATATTTACTTAATCGGTGTATAGCAAACTCCACTGAGCAACCGTGCGGTACAGCTTGTGGATAAGCTAGCCTAACGTATGACTTGTAAAAGATAATTCAGGTAGTCCCACAGGTATCTAGGATAATACATTGTTACCATCCTTCTCTGTTGTCTTATATTGACGGCAAAATGTTTGCAAGTTCTTTAACGAGATGCGGTTTTATTTAATCGTTTTCCACTTGTATTCAAACTTTACTTTAGCTTTAAAAAGATTTAAAGATTTGCCTTAGTAGTGCTTAAAGTGATTCCTGAAGCGCTTTTTACAAATACATTTTCAAATAAGATAATTTAGTATTAACGTAAGCCTTACCTTTTAAATAATATAATTATTATACTGCTCATAATATATGTGTTATTTAAAATTTTTATAAAAATGTATGTTTATCTATATGATGATAAAACATCTATCAGTCTTATTGTGAAAATATCATGGCAATAAGGAATTCATATCACGTTCATTTGATCAAATAATAAACCAAATCATCAAATTTTCATGAATTCATTCAAAATTCTTTAAGCAAGTGCGCTCTAGTTAAAATAAATTATGAATAAAAACAATCATGTAGGTATGAGTCGACAAAACCTTCTGGGAATTATATTTATAAGCAAACTATTCTATTTGACATTCTGTGGTTTTAGCAAAAAGGAAGCTGCTGTGTCATAGCGTGGTCTGCTTCATTTACAGAACACTTCCTATAGTGAAAAGAATGTCGCTTTTGTCCGAGTTGGAAAGATTAATGATTGACACAGCAATGCTAAATTCATTTTGAAAATAGGTTTTAGTATAAGTGTAGAAACAAAAATATTTAATAAACTTTTAATAACATATTAATTTCTAATTACATACATATTATATTTGGTGTATCATATTAGATTTTTGTATAATTAATTTATTAAGGCAATTATCTTTGAATGTAGGTACTGGATACTTTAATAAAATGTTCGTAGACCGTTACCAAAATGTACAAAAATGTCTTTAAATCTCTCCAATTGTGTTTTTATATAGTTTGTTTACTAAAATAACACTTATACAAAGTGAACCACAAAAGATAAAGATTGAGGTTTGAAATTTGGTAGGAAAAAATCAACAATCTATCTTTAAATTGTCTAAAAATGGCATGTCACTCACGGAATATCCTCCGGCTAACATTTGACAATTTCTCTTGCATTCTGTAACAATACATCCAGTAGAGAAAACAACCGTAGCGCGCCTCCAAATTTGAAAGAAGGCTAACCACGAATACAAAAGTAGCTTTGGCGACCCCCTGCAGCCTTTAGGCCACTTCAAATATACCTACCCAGTGTTAAATTTTAAATCAGGCATCTGCCAAAACTAATCGAATACTACAAGGAAATATCAATCAACAGTCACAAGCTTGTGTAAAAAATCGCTATTTTTATAATGTTAACTGTAATTTTCGTAACTAAACAAAATTAACATATTAATTGTTACATACATTAATAAAATACTTAAAAAATTCTTATGCCATCAAAATAAAAATTTGAATAATTTTAATTTATTTGAGCCAATCAAAATGAAATCAATCTATTGTATCGCTTAATTGTTACTCTTTTACGAGACTTTCGTGCCCAACAAGAATGTTGTGATATTGTATGTTATTTTGGGATAAATTTCGGGAAAAAAATGTTGCGGTTTGACAAGTTGAGTTATGACAAAGGCACCCAATTTTTATTGTTTTATTACTTTATAACCCCAATTTTTACCACAGAATACAGGGGGTCGTACCGCTGTAAAACTATTACCAGGTCCCTGAACTTTAAGTACGATATTTTATTTGGTCACAATGGAGTCACCCATAAAGTAATGGTCTTCGAAGTATTTATGGTTAGAAGTGTATAACGTATTATTTTACGGGTAAATAAATCATGTTTGTATATTTTCGTGTAGGATATTGTAAATAATTCCAAATATTGGTTGGTGGGTAAATATTTGATTTATGGCAGGATATAACATTAGTTTTTCATTACTTTGTGGGATGTTAATATAGCGTAAAGTAGTATAACATGTTTAGAAATTAAAACCGATGCCACCGGGTGGCTTGTTTGAACATTTTAAACGGTTATAAAATTTAACCAATATTGTTAGTTACCAGGTATTGCTTCCAGATTGGTAAAAGTATAACTGGCACTTCAAAGTACCATACGCTATGGTATATGGTCCATTTTAAAAACATTAAAAATTGTTTTAATCTTAACTTACAATGGAGCAAACAAATATTATTTCCCAAAGTATGAATAGGTTTTTTATGTGAAAAGCAAATTATAGTATACAATTATACTTCGTATACAATAAACAATAAATTACCATGAAAATAATTGATTGGCAAAATGTGACCCAAATGTGACAGCAAGCCAATATATAATTTGAGGAAATGAATAATATTGACGTGACACTTCAATTTAAAAATTAAATTGCTTTCGTATAGTTACAAAATTGTTTGAAATAGTAAAATAAATGCAGTTTCACATTATAAATTGTAATCTAAATATTATATCATCTCCTAACTAGATTATGTTGTATAATATCCCATTGCACAAATGAAACATTATATTGCAAAATTTAACTAAGACTAATAAATATTTAAAAAAAATTAATGCATATTATGATTTTTATGATTATAAGAAATTATACGGTAGTTATTTTATGATTATAGAAATATTTTAACATAATTTTGTATTATTATAAATATCCTTGTATAATATCTAACTTCCTAACGAATGAAAATTACTGGGTATGCATATCGTAATGTAAATAAAACAATTAAATATGTATATTAAGTAATTATATGTAAATTATGAATGAGATATTAAATAAATTGCAAATTATTGACGTATTAATATGTTATTGATGGATTGATTGGCATATAAGTTGTATAATTATTTAATTTATTGTAATGTTAGATCAATCAATTTAATTAACAGGTTGTAGAAAAATATAAATGTATTAGTATATTAGAACTAATAAATTTATGGCTTTTGAAATACAATACAAGAATCGAAAACTGAGTCATTTAGATTTTCTTAATAATTGTTACTATCCATTATCGATTAAACGGAATTATTCTGCAATCCCAAGCAGAAAATTAGGTGATAAGGATTTAGTAAAGTTCAAGATGATTGCACGTTTAGTTATACATATTATATGTAATAAGAAAATGTAATAATTTTGGACTATCGATAAATTACACTGAATATTGTTGCATCACACATATAGAGGTAGGTACTTGATGCCTCTATCTAGATATAGATAATATATTCCATGTAATCAAATCGTGTGTCTGCATACAAATAAGAAGTGTCGAACATAAAGAAAATCAAATTAAATTTTCACCGCAATCACTTTCGCTTCCAAGAACAATTATTCAAAAATATTCCCCTATAAGCAAACCACGACTCCAGCAGGCATAGGTACCTACCGGAAGAAGAAATCAACATTCCAAACGGTTAGAAATTCATCACCTTATGTTGCTGCCGAACATCTCATCAAAATAAAACGAAATATTATATTTCAGCATCATAGGTACTTATCCAGTTATTTCATTCAATTATTTTGAGTGTCCAGTCTTCATTTTACATTTACAGAAATTCTTCTATGTTCAATACGATTCAATGTTTTTTAAAACATAATAATTAATTATAACAAATCATTTTTATTCAAGTGACAATTTGTTTTAAGTATATCGACACTTTGTAAATACCTTTTTCGATATACACAGCTGCATAAATATTTACAACGAGCACATTTTATATTTGAAGCGAAAAATATGCATTATAAAGAAAGTATGCTACAATATGTCAATGAACTCAGATCAGTTTGATATGCAAATATTCAACGAGATTAGAAAACTATTAACAAAAGATTTGTTCCTGTTGTTACTCTTACAGTCATCATTTCCCACGATGATTTTGCAAATTCAAATATTTACCTAAAAACTGTTAAGGTTTTTCAACAAAGATGCTCTATTTTGTGTTTGCACAAGGAACATTTATCAGATTATATCTAAAGAGTTCAAAAAACTTAATATATTCGCGTGAATCAAACGCACAAGTGTAATTTGGTCGCTCAACTATTGTTTATACGAAATTTTTATTTTTTTTTTAGAAAAATATAATACATATATACATATTACCAAATATGCGTATAATAATACTGTTAATTATAAATGTTTGCTGAAGTAGATACTTCAACAAAACTCTTGCAAATATAGTTAATGCGTTAATCATAAATTCTAAAGGAGAATATAAAATGTTTCTTTTGAACCATATGAAAATATCCCACAAAACATGCAAAATACAAAAGTTGCAAAGTCAACCATTTTCTATTTGATTTCCTTGTATTTACCTTTTTGTCAGCACAGCTGTGAGCTGTTCGGTCCGTATTCCGTCAGATTGACATGTCTAGCACAAGGCATAAGGAATCGCAACGAAAACGAAACAAAATAAAAAATAATCTGACTTTTGTTGGAAGACGGAGAAAAGAACATATTTCCAATTTGGCATTTTCTGCACCGTTGTTCAAAATACCGGCACAAATCTACTCATATTTGTAAAAGTTTAAGCCCTTTTCTTCATCTCTCATACTTGATGCCTTTTCCTGTTATTTTTGTTTTGTCGGTATCCGTGTAAGATCTTTTCACTCAGAAAACTGACTTATTTAAATAAAGCTGACAGTGTGATGTTAACGATACTTTAATATACTAAATCTGTACTTCATTCTTTGGTTTTTAACACCCGTCGATAGATAATTGTAAAATAACATGTATTTCTCACTAGTTGACTCCATCCGACATAAGAATACAGTAATCATAATGACGCATTCTTCAATGGTCTCCATATAAAATTAACTTTATTGATCTTAAATGCGTATTATTTTGCAACGGTTTGTCATCAAATTCTGATTTGTATTATACGAAGATTACAAACATATGGCTAGCAAAAAGCAACGAACAATTGTTTTTGTTATATTTTATGTACCCTTACACCGAGATAAACAAAAAAGAAAATTCGCTACACACGTCAATCCGTATCACTTTCCTAACAGGAAACAAGTTAAATCCAGATTCTATTTTCGCCATTTTCCTTTATTTTTGTATCATTCTTTTAGGGAAACGAAGAAACAATCAGAATAGTTTTCAAACTCGATTTCCGGAATCGCAGATCAACTGGTCACCATGCATAACACATTGGTATTACAATGTCCGTTGCCTTATTTTTGAGGGTAGTAAGAGGCGAGGGGGTGGTATTGTTAGGGTATTCTTTTCAGCCCAGTTCCGGGTCTAGGGGGCGCGACACATGTGCGTACGTTGATTGACACACGTCAAGGAGGGTGCGTGTGTATGTTACAAGGGGCGCGCTTACAATTGCCTATTATTGTATTTTTTTGATGTGTATCTGTAACTAATTTTGCAGTTGAGAATTTTCATAATTAATTTTTTTTAATAATGAATTCATTATCTCTTATATTTCAATTGCTCTAGTGCCTGTGGAGGAATAGACGTACTTTGAACTTAATTACATACATTACAAATTTATGCACAATTCTATATTGATATTTAATTTTTTGCAATAATTTTATAAAATATCTTGTTTCATAGTCTATCTTGTAGTAATTTGATGAAATATCGTTTAATCCTATACTAAATACAACAAAATTAAGTAGTAATATGGAATGTAAGCATTTAAACATTTGCGACTATAATTAAAGTAAAATGAGTTGAATTTATTTAAATATATTTATGTACATGTATGTTTATAGAATATTTATTGTATCTATAATAGTAAAAATATATTTCTATTATCAATTGTATGATATTGGAATTGTATATGGTCGAAATCGTAACTCAATTATTTCTTATCAAAGCTATTAAAATCAAACAATAATCAAAGATAAAATCTAATCGGATCGTTTTCCTTCAACAATACGCCGACACAATACATATATCCCCGCAACTGAATCTGTTTTAAATAGCCAACAGAGCAAACTAACTCGAATTGAAAACCAAACCTAACAGAGAGACACGAGACATCCATGCGGATAACTCCAACTAGAATAATGTCTGTATCAGACTTTACGATATTAACTTTTCTGATTAATAGATTAGAATCTGGTCGAGTTATGAATTGGACATATGACAGACTTTGCAGAACCATGCCCTGGGTTAGGGGTTTCCTAAGAGAGATACGTATGTTGCGGGACCGATATCAGAGGAGGTCAGGCCTATTGTGTGTCAACAATACTTCGTGGCGAAGCTAGTCGGCTGGAAAAATGGAATAGGGTCGATCTGGATGGTTTGTGGAAGAAATTGCAACATAAACCAAAAGCACAACATGTGGATGACAGTTGCTTAGCCACTCTCTGACATGGATAACATAACAAACTTAGTACGCATAGAAATGTGAAAGATAATCTGTCAATTTTATATGATGGAACTGTTTTGATGTGTGCTGAATATAATTTTATTCATTAATTGTACACTGTTCTTTGTAAATTAGAAAAATATATACATTCTATATTAGATATAAAACCATCTGGTACTTAAATATAATTACGTCTTCATTCTCCTGAGCAATAATTACTTTATAGACATCGGAGTATAAATTCATGCCCTGTATATGTGAGACAATAAAACAATTTTGACCACTCTGATATATTAAAGCAGACATACACAAGATATGACCACAGTGTGTTCCACTTTGTACACCCGGTGTATTTATGTTTATAGCGTAAACTATGGGAGATGTGTTAAGCTAATGTAAAATACTAGTCTTAAATATCTGTATAGAGTACGCCAGTACAGCGAATGCTGGCAACAATCCATTATAACCTGCCACTATAGATGAACAGAGATTTGACGTATGACTATTGCCACGATAAGTAATACGTCGCGTAATTGATGTGGGTTTTATCATATTAAGAATCACGTACTCTTCCATCAAGATAATTGACATTGTAAACATGGGAATTTTGCATCAAAAAAGACTCCCGTATCCATAGAGTATTTCAAATAGAACCACTTTTAATTTCCATTCAATTAAGTAGCTTAATTATGTCTTTCGTTAAATAATAATAAATTGAACTAGTTATTTTTATTAAATGTCAAATGATTCAAGTTATTTATGCGAATTTACAAAATGGTCTTCATTTTGCTGGATTCGTCTGCTTCAAAATTGGAAAAATTAAATATTAAATAAAAAATGATTTAAAAAAAATATGTTTTAGTTGCACTGAATTCGTATTCAATCAAATGTAATATTTTCAGAGCACTGAATAAAATGTTCAGGTCAAATTATGAAATTTAAATATTCCCAACGGCATAGCAGAGTCGACCGTTTGATCGTTCGCGCATAGAGACCACGTGCAAGTGGGATAGAAAATGTATGATTCTGGAACAACAATGGGAAAACGCCAAGTAATTCCGGGAGAATTTTGCATATTCATAAAGTTACCTCACGGGTGTATATACCAGTCTGTATGCACCTGCAACATACCAATGCAATGCACCCGTGGAAATGTGTATTTGACTATTTAAGTTTACAGAACCGCCACTTTTTAACCGACTTGCATTTAGGTGCAAATTAGAACAAGAGAAAATCTAGTGTCTTTGGAGACGTTATACTTTTTTGTAGAACCATTCTTTTATACGTACACACATCTGAATTAAATATTAAAGATTTTAATATGAAACGTTTTTTTGTTTAAAGCAATGGGTGATATTGAGTCCACATAAAAAATGTGTATCGATTGTGACGCACGACACTAGTTGTCCATCGTGTGAACACGGTTGTTAAATATCCGTTTGCAATGAAGGTTACACTAGCTCTATTATATAATCAACTGCGATAAACATTTTATAATTAACCCAATTATTCGTGAATTCCAATATTTTTTTTTTTTTTTATTATATCTTCCTTTGAGTCTCATTTATGATCAGTCCGGTTGGACTATAAATAAATTTGTTGTAATGGTGCGGTCTTTGATGAAGTACTACCCAGTGGTGGTACTTCGTTACCTTAACTTGCGGATTTTGCACATTGACTGCTCGGTACTATTTATTTGTATCTGTCGATTAGGTCTAGGATATGGTGTCTTTTTAACCTTCTAACTTCCCCACTGTTATCCAAGAGTCTGATGGCAAGTTGGTTAGGATGGTTTTCCAGTCTTTCCTGGTATCTTTGGCTTAGTCTGCTGATTTCTTCTGTGACAGTTGGTATGAGTAGGTCTTGATGTATGGTATCATTGGGTACATAGTATGGCGCGTCTACTATTATGCGTAGGATTTTTGATTGAATTCTCTGGATGATGTTGATGTTTGATTGACTTGCTGTTCCCCACAGTTGAATTCCATATGTCCATATTGGTTTTATAATGGCCTTGTAGAGTAACAGTTTATTTTCCATGGTAAGTTGTGATTTTCTTCCAATGAGCCAGTACATCTTGCTTAGTTTGAGGCCAATTTGTTTACGTTTAGTTTTGATATGCTTTTTCCAGGTTAGTCTCCGGTCCAGGTGTATGCCTAGGTATTTTATCTCTTCCGATTGGCTCAATTCGCTGTTATTAAACATTACGGGTGGGCAAGTTTCCTTTCTCGTTGCAAACGTGATGTGGTTTGATTTGGAGTCATTAACTTTTATGCGCCATTTCTGGGACCAGCTTTGGATCTGGTTTAGTTGCTCTTGTAGTAGTTCAGATGCGATAATGGGATCCCGGTCCGTTGCCACTATAGCTGTGTCATCCGCGAAGGTTCCTGTCATAGTTGTGTCATTATTAGGTAAGTCGGCCGTGTATAACGTATACAATGTTGGTCCGAGGACACTGCCTTGTGGTACTCCAGCTTGAATATCCCGCAGAACAGAGTAGTCTTCTCGTATTTTCACTTTGAAGTATCGGTTTTCAAGGTAGGACTTAAATATCAAGTAGTATTGATGAGGCAGCGTCTTTTTAATTTTATAGAGTAAGCCCTGGTGCCAAACTTTGTCAAAGGCTTGGCTGACGTCTAGAAATGCGGCTGAGCAGTACTCTTTATTTTCCAGGGAATTCTGTATTTTTTCAGTAACTCTGTGCACTTGCTCGATGGTTGAGTGGCTTTCTCTGAATCCAAATTGGTGGTCGGGTATTATTTTGTTTTTCTCCAGAATTGGTTTCATTCTTTTGTGGAGGAGTTTTTCAAAGATCTTCGATATAATCGGGAGCAGGCTAATAGGTCTGTAGGATGAGACGTCAGAGTGGTTTTTACCAGGTTTTGGGATCATGATTATTATTGCTATTTTCCATTGTGTCGGAAAGTAACCAAGTCTCAGTATGGCATTAAAGATGGCCGTCATTTGTAATACTAGTTTTTTTGGTGATTCTTTTAGTATTTTACCTGTGATGAGGTCGTATCCTGGCGCTTTTTTATTGTTGAGGTTTTTGATTGTCGTTGCGATTTCCCTAGGAGTGATTGCTTTTATTGGTGGTGACATTTGCAGCGGTGTTTCTAAATATTGCAATACGTCTTCGTCGTCTACGTTTGCGTGCTTTGGGAACGGTTGGAAAACCGTTGCTAGGTGTGTGGCAAATGTTGTTGTTTTTTCTTCCGTGTTTCGTGCCCAACTTCCGTCTTGATTTCTGATAGGGGAGATTGGGATTTGCGGCTGCTTAAGTTTTCGTGTGGCCTTCCATAGGGAGTAGTCTGTTGCGTTAGTTGATGATAGATTTTGGAGGTACTCTTTGAAGTATTGGTTTCTTTTCTCTTGTAGTGCTTCTTTTAATTCTCTTACCGCTCTATTGTAGTTGTTTTTGTCGTTTGGTTGCCTGGTATTTTGCCAGGTTCTTCTGCATTTTCGTTTAATGGCTATAAGTTCTTTTATATGTATTGGATTTGTTTCAAATTGTTTCGTTGTTTGTTGAGGTTTTGGTGTAGCTTGCCACGCTGATTCTTGGATGTTTTTATTCATTTGTTCCACAGCTATGTCAATTTCAGTGTGTGTTTTTAGCGGTATATTGACTTTTGTTTTTTCAGTGAGAAGCTCATGAAAAAGTTCCCAATTTGTTTTGCGGTTGTGTAGTTTGGGTGATTTTTCGACTTCGGTAATTACGCTAGCGCTAAAGGTCGCGATTATGGGTGAGTGGTCTGATGTCATATCTAAGCTTGAGACGATGTTCATGTGTTCTCGTGATTTCCCTTTCACTAAGAAAAAGTCTGTTAGGTCTGGTGTTTTGTTTCTATCGGTGGGCCAGTAGGTTGGTTCCCCAGTTGAGAGGTAGCTTATGTTGTTTGTTTGAATTACTCTGAGAAGGTTTTTTCCTCTGGTGTTGTTAACTCTGGATCCCCATTGTTGGTGTTTAGCGTTGAAATCCCCTCCAATAATAAATCTGTTTCCGACCGTTTGAATAAAGTTCATGTATTGGTTCTGGGTGATGGTATGTCGCGGCGGTGTGTATATGGCTGAGATAGTTATTGGGCCATTCCAGTCTTCGATTTGTACTGTGGTTGCTTGGATGTGCTCGGTTTCGTAATTTGGCAGTCCAAAGTGTTTAATGCCATCCCTAATTATGACAGCAGTTCCTGCGTGAGCTGTTCCGTCTGGGTGTTTGGTGTCGTATACCGTATACCTCGGAATTCTTAGGTAACTACGGTTTGTGAAATGGGTTTCAGATATTAGTGTAATGTCTAGTTTGTTTATATTTATAAATGTGATTAGCTCCTGACTATGATTAGCCAGACCGTTGGCATTCCAGGCGGCAATTCTGAGTGTGTGCTCCATTAACGTATTTTGGTTATGACGGTTGATAGTAATTTCATTAGTGTTGACATCTGCTCAGATTGGTGTTTCATAAATGTTCTCATTTCATTTATCATTTCTCTCATCATTGTTGACAGGTCATCTGACCCAGGATTTGTTGTCTGTGATCTCTGCTCATTATTTCTGGTGGCGTCTGCGTATGTGGTTCCAGGTTGTGGTGTTTCAGTTTCTTTTGATGTTTCGGTATTGATTCGCCTTTCTCTAAGTAATTCCAATATAACAACCATTTTGTTATACATACAAAGGATTTATTATATGAGACAATATCAACAAAATTATTATCATATATTTACATTTTACCTATTTCATAATACGTCGTTTAAAATTTACTCGCATTATACTAGAAAATGTGTTGTGTTGTTATTAAATACTTCAATAATTTATAATTTCAAACTCTAGTCTATGAAAGTTATAAATAGTACAAAAGTTCAAATCCTACATTATTTAGAAATATCTGCATTACATTAAATTGAAAATGGAAGTATAATACTGAAAATCTCAATCTGAAATATTATTTTGCATATTTTAGTAACATTTCCTTAAATTTTTAAACTCTTATTTATGATTCATAAACATTCTCTAGACGATGTAATTAACATGCATATCCATTAGTTGCAATTAAAATGACGATTTGTAACAAGTTGGTCTTTATATCCCTATAAGAATAGCCAAATATTGCAATTATGATAAGTTTAATACCATGTTAGGATATTTAAATGATAGCATCTTTATTTTACATTAGAAATGAACAAACATTTCGAACCGTGTACATACATAATAAATAAACAGGTTTTTCAAATACTTATTCATTATTTTATGGCCATGATATCATTAGAGAAAGAATCCTATGGCGCTGACCAATAACCATGAAATTCATATTTTGATTATAAAGCCTATAATTCATTCTTTAGTATTTCCTTATGTAAAACTGGTGGTTTTGAAATCAAAATACATGTATTATTTCGATGATTGAGTAGCTTAAATCCGGATAATCTTCGTTTAACTACGCAAGACAAGTATCTATAATGTTCGCGTGCGACATCTAGGCTCGTCGCATTCGCATATATCAAACGACGGATGACAAATACGAGAATGCTGGTGGTCGCTTTTCGTATGTTTACACACAAACCAACAGCATTTAAGTTTGTTTCCGAGTCTGTCCTTATTCAATAGTACTTAGTTACATACATATATGTATTTGTGTGTACAAATGAACAATAATTTTCTAAGGCTACTTAACTTATATATGGCAAAAATTTATAACAAATTTAAATACTTTAAATGTATTTATTCCTTTAAATTAAGTTATACTAAGGAATTAAAACGCATGTTATACCACGATACTACTTCTGGCTTCGATTCCCAGCGACATCCAATTAATTTTTTTTCATATTTCGAAGAAAAAATATTATAGATATTCGTTAAGATTTTCGACCGTTTATATTAGATAATTAATATAAGCTGACTGTATGATGGGGAGGCCTAGAGGGCACCTATAGGCTAGACTAGATCGCGGTATCATGTGCGCAACTTATAACCTGCAGGTGTATATATATTTTCATTAAAATAGTATACAACAATCGCAATGCAAATATACAACAAACTACTTCATTTCCATAGAGACCACTTATAATTTTCCATTTCAAACGCAGACAGGACAAAAATCCTAGTCTTCCAAAAATAGAAATAACGCGGTATATAATTTAATACAATATAAATTAACGAAATATAACACCTTTTTATAAAAATTTTCAGATATTTTCAAAAACAAAATGGCTAAATTTACCAATAAAAGTAAGTACCAATTAATAATTATTTGAGTTTACTTAATAATATATATCTACAATTTTTCTATTTTCAGTCACCAAAGCATTCGCTCAACTAAAACAAATATTTAAGAAGAATAATGATCAAATCAAGTATGAAGATACCGTGCAGTTGTTTGGTGCAGGTTGGGCTGGCGCACCATTTTATTTGGCAGAATGGTGCATCTTTATGGCCGTTTAAAGTTAAATTATAGTGATATTGACAATAATTAGAATATTAATAAAAATAAGTTATATATAGAAGAAAATAGAAATCAAAAATTTTGTTAAATGCTAATTTGGACCAATTGTCGAAATTTTTGGAGAAAATTGGGTGGATGAAAATACTTTGGATGAAACTTTCAAAATTTATTAGTTGGTATAAATTATTAACGTTTGGACATTTAGATAGAATAATTTTAGATCTAAAACAAAATTATGGGTGGAATATTTTAATTGGGGTTGCTTGGAAGGTGTAGGAGTAGGGAAGGTGGGAAATTCAATATATTTAAAATTATAAAGTGATTGTTAAGAACCAAAAAAATTAGAAGATAAGTGCAATGGAAATAAGAAAATTCATCAATTTCATAGTGTAAGATAGTTTTAAGCTATAAAAAAAACTGAAGGAATAGACATAGTTATAAGAAGTGTAGAATAGAATTAGATAGAATTAGAAGATAGAATAGAATAAGAAAATTACATTAGAAGTAGACTAAGAAAAGCAATAATAATAGAATAAACGAAGACCGGGAACAACACCACACCTTCCAGCAGCTCCAATTTTTTCAAAATTAATTGTGAAGAATATTTTGATACATGGACAATTTTAATGGATACATCAAAATTCAAAATAGAAATAAGCAACTTTCGACTACCCATTTGAAGAATTTTTTAAAATTACCGTAATAGGACAACTTGAAAAAAATATTGGTCCAATTAGCACAAAATTCACGTAAATCTTTAAGAAAAAACAAGAATCAAATTACCAGTACATACAAATAATATGCCACAAAATTTTAAGTTCTTTAACACCTAAATTTAAAATTATTGTTAACTTTTGGGACAAGCTTGTAAAAAATTCCGTATTTGCCGAAAATATATTTTGATTTCTAAATTTACCAATTGTGTTTCATTTATTACTTTTAATCCCAAATCAGGCACCTTCAGACCGAAGAAGGAGCTCGCCAAATTTGGTCTTACGACTTAGGATCTTTAGAATCAGAAATGAAAGAATGTTTTGTATTTCTGTATTATGCAGGGTGAGGTAAAAACCCGATGCGTCATGAACCCTTGTACATTTATTTGAAATTACATTACTTTTGAATTTGTGCTGAATATGATTTTTAGAACATAGTAACTATTGTTGTGGTAGCAAAAGTTGCTTTTCTGCTATACTTGTGTAAATATACCATTTTCTATTATTGTATTGTTATAAAGCAAATATTTTTATATTATGCTATAAATAATTCAAAAAAAGTATTGATACTTCTAAAGAAATACAAACCAACAGCACCATAGTATAACCACGCAAACAAATTGAAATACAAACGGTGCAACATTCAACAAACGAACCCGTACGTATATATGTGTGTATCATAACCAATAAAGAATCTATTTATGTTTAAGCATGACTATTGCCGCACCTATGTATGTATGTATCTAGGTAGAATATTATTTATGACTCTTAGCTTCCTACGATTTTTGCCCAACGATTTACCAGCATATATCTCGCAATGGGGTTTCGAAATTTACACTGCCACTATTGGACATACAGTAGCTAACAGTATGTCTATCATATAATAAAACACGTACTTTTAATACTTCTGTCTTTATCTAACTTGCTGCGCAGATACATTACACATTGTATCGAATAATAAATAAGATGCGTTCATTCAATATATACATAGGTATATGTTTGTTTATATATGCAGAAAAACTCCTACAAGTTTTGTTTCTGCTTGATAGGAAGGAATAATTGTAATTGAATATTGAATTTATTCTCTGACAAGCTTTCAAAATAGTTTATTGATTATTAAAAGTAATTTTTGTTTTATTCCAATACATCAAGTTTTACAGAAATTAACGTCGTATCAAAATTGCTATTGTTTAATTCAAAAAGATTATTTCGTCACAATTAATTGAAACACAGTTGATGTAAATGTAAAATGATTCATAAATCAAGTTACATTTTTATGGAGATTACGAATATACGAAGTATTTTTTTCAACGATTTATAAATTTGTATTTGAATATATTTCTAATTTAAGTAAAATACGTATAAGAAAGTTCAGAGCAGACCATTGCGGATATTTATTCATTGAACATATGGCTACCGGAAACTGTAAAACAACTGCAGAACTATTGTTCCGTAAATCTAGCTGTAAATTCGCGAAATTAATTAACAGATTTTTACTTTAATTGTAATTTTGTTTTCAATAAATGAAGATGCTATCTTATTTTTGAGAATTGCTTTGTTTCATGTTATTTAAATTTCCAACTTAAATATCAATGTTTGTTTAACCGCGGTTCATGGAAAATGTCTTTTTGCAAAACCATATTGTTATAAAGTAAATTTTGACTATGCGTGTTTGCATGTAAGGTATGTTAGCGATTTTAATATAGTTATCAAATAAGGTGTCAGCTGGATGGCTTGCATCCAAGTATGTACATTCGCAGTGCCTGTAGCACGAGTCTCACGCCCCAGCGCGTCTGCACGAATATCACAGCTGACATCAGTCTGTTAATTAATACAACTGGATTCTTTTTACCAGTTTTGATCAAGAGGCAGCTGCACATTACCAAAAATATTACCAACTTTATATTGCAAATTAATTGGCATCAATATCGACTTAAAACTTGTACGTAGTAAAATACCAAGTTAGTTATAATTTTATGATAATGCCCAAACAAAAAATATTTGAAATATACGATTAAAGAGGATGGCGAAATATATTAAACCAGTCCTATAATTTATTCCAAAAATACGAAAAATTTTCGAGAAAATAAGAAGCTGATAGCCAATTAATCTATAAAGATTTAATGCTATCATAATAAATGGAAGCGTGATTAACATCCAAAAAGAATATACTGAAATAAATCACGAATGAAGTCACAACAGAGGAAGTTGGTTTTATTTGGGCGATGTATCATTATTACCGCATTGTAATTTGATATAAAATATTAATATACTCAAGGAATTACACACCACAAACCTGGAAATTTGCAATAAATCTTTTGTTAAAACTTATAATACTTGACAACTATACAATTCATTAGGCATCTGAATGATATATGAATTAAGCTTCCATAAAACATTGTAGCCATGGACATTTTTATAAAGAAATTTTTAAAGCAAAATCTGTTGGATTATAATCTAATTTTTGTAGCTTATGTATATTTTTTCAAAGTAGTTTGATAGATAAGCTTCTTAAAAGAAATTATGAAAATTTGTTCGGTCAAAAAAGACGTAATAAAGTTTCGTTTTCAATTAAGACTAATCCGTTTAGTGTCACATGAAGTAAAATGAAAATTATGATGATGTGAAAAGAGATAGACAGTTATTGTCGGTTGATTAAATGTTTGATGTGCGAGTGAGATGTGGGTATAAATTTGAACGGGTTTCTGCCAACATGATTGCGACAGTGTTCAGTCGCGTACGTAATTGTTTTAGACAAAGCCAACTGATTTTTAATCGGCGCGAGGGACCAGATGTTGCCGGAGCTGTACTGTTCGCGACGAACTAGACGTCGACGAGACGGGCATGCAGAGCCGGAATCGCCAGTTTGTAAACTTTAGCTTTCTGGACACACAAAGAGCTTAAGAAAATGCGTAATTGCCTATTTCAGAATTGACATGTGTTTTTGAAAAAATTGCTTCATATCGTCGTATATCTGAATATATGAAGTAATATATAAATCATTTGTTGCATTTGGCAGATGTGGATATACATCATCTTACATTCAACGTTCTTTCAATAAGTACAATTTATTTGTTTAAAATAAAACTGATTACAATATATATAGTCGCCGTAATTTTTTTCAAAACCAAAAAAATTACTTTTGATAAATGATATATTCTTTAGATTATAAAATAAAACTTCATACGTGACCATGCGTATTGATGAAATAAAATAAAGTTTAGTAACTGATGATTATTAAATGAAAATATTTAATTAGGAAATTAATAAATAATTTTTGATCAAACATTTATTTAATCATATATTTTTAGTACCAAACTTGGTTGCTCAACAAATGAACTTATAAAACGGTTAATTAATTATTAAGGCCGGTACTGACGTGAAGGTATTCTTACGGTTTCTCGCCACACTCACAAGTTGTCGCCACTGTGCAGATGGTAGCGCGAGACCCAAGTGCAACAGGCAGGTGAGAACACTGGAGCCCGCGACAGATTTTCAAGTATCATATTTTTTATTCGAGTATCTTATTACGTTAAATTGGCTCCTTCTGACAGAATCCTATTCTTTCATGTCTTGTCATTCATTGCTTTTCTATTCAATTCATTCCATATATATATACAGGTATTAATCGGTTCGGTTATCTTGAAAGCGCACCAAGTCGTATTACTAAGCTTATTAAAAGCTATTTTGTGGTCTAATTGGGTATTTAAGATCTAAATTTAGATAATAGAAAGGAGATGTTAATTATATATTTAAATTGATACGATTATATAACCCATACAATATAATTGTACTGTATCCATTGTATTTTGATTTCGGTTGATTGAAGTAGCTACAGTTTTGCGTCTATTGTTTTATTTTCCAATTTTACAAATTCCAGAAAAAACTTAAAACTTATCGATGATTTTATAGCTTTGCGCGAAATTTGATATTTCGCACTTAAACATATATTTTAGGATAGGTTTACACATACACTGTTTTAATAGTATTTAGCGTAATTTTTAGTATGAAATTTACATTTATAATTGCATCAAATTGTATGGTAGAAATTTAAATATTTCAAAATCGATATTTTTAATATATGTTACATAGAATTTATTTGATGGATAATAATTTATTAAATGAATGGTGTCAACAAGAAAAATAAAACGCTGAAAAGAATTCTATGCAAAACTTTGGCAAAAGCGCACATTAATTGGGTTACAGTGTTTTATAAGCACGGCAAGCAATGGTTTATAGTTTTAAAATTGTTTTCGTTGAAAATCTGATTTGGCAGAAAAACGCATGCGAAATGAAATGATTATTGAAGCAAAGCCAGTTGGCCTCGTTGATTATTATGAGTACATATAGGTAAATAAAATAGATATAGCTACAATAGCGAGCGCGGTTAGTTTTAGTGCATGACATGTTCACGTCCAGTGTTATAGGTTAAGTCTATCATATTTAATAATCTGCACGGAAGTTCTAACTTAAAAATAAGCCGGTTTTCATAGAGTTGGGTTAGCGTGACTGCTAACTAGATGCAATAGATTTTCGTATATAATATATATAAAGGCAGGATGTGACCGTAAACTGATGAAGCGATTTGAATTGTGCACACGAACGTTCACACAATTATGAATTCATAAATTGTCAAACTGGGAGCTGTTTGTTACATATATCACATAATATACGTATATATGTATGGGAAATTATGAACAGCTCATATCATATCTATGCATATTACTATGAAGACTTCAACGATTATTATAATTTATTTTACCCAATTTATCAGAATTAATAAAAACAGCAATTATTATTATTGAAAAGTTATATTATGTTAACGCAAAATTATGTTTTTTTTATCTGAACAACCAACGAGTTTTTTCGTTGCTAAAAATTAAGGATCTGAGTACTTATCCATTTTCCCTTAACAGATATCTAATTTAATTCGTATTTATAAAAAAAAATGAGTCTATGTATAAGAACCTGTAAATATTAGTAATAAAATTTATTAATTAACAAATATCTATATTTATTACCAAAACAGTTTATTTTATCACCCTGACATGCGCGTCTAAAGTGAATTTACGACAATTAAATTGTATTTAACGGAATTATAATTCATATCAAAAGAACTTAATTTCTTTAATAATAAAACAATTCAAATTTACATAAATTTGTTATTACCAACATTGAATTTATCTTAAACAAAATTTGAAAAACAAGAAAATTAATTCTTGTTGATTTAAAAACGAAAATGCCGATTTATATGAAGTGGCCTGTTTTGACTTTATTGTTACTTTTAAGTCAAGATATTATTGAGTATTTAAGCTGTAGCCAATTATTAATAAAAGAGAAATAAATGATTTTAAATTGTTATACAATTGTTTTCAACAGTGTTCCAAAAATGTATTAGAAAAACGAAACACTTCGAAATCTATTAGCGTTGAAAATGTTTCCTGTATCATTAACAGATATATGTTTTATTCCGTTATTTATTGGGTACTTCACTGTTATTACAGCTACTTTTTTACTTAAATTAATTATAGGAGTAATAATATAAAGTTCACAGGGCTTAAAAGGTTTTAATTGTTAATTTAGATAAAGTTTGTAGCCTTAAAAATAGATAGAGGGGCAATAGCCACACGACGTTTAATGTAATGTTCATGTTAGTTCACCGATGCATGGTGGCCCGTTATAGATAACTTATTTTATTTATCTGTCTAGTACAGTTAAAAAATAAACTCAAAAAAACAAATTAATTTTTCTAATAGTTCTATGTATGCATAAACCTCATATTTATATTTTCGCTAATAGTAATCGTACGTTTAAATATATATTCGAAAAGCAATTTTTTGATAAAATTTCGTTATACAATAAAACATATCTCGCCTAGAAATATAAGAATTTATCAAATTGATAATAAAATTATATTGTTTAAGTAGTGTACATTGTTATATTATGCATATGATTTTACAATTTATAAACTGGTGTCACTATATTATTTACTTATTAACTCTAAAATAACAAACTCCCATCAAGATTTTTTTCGAAACTAACAAAAAAGTTAAAAATACTCAATGAAAGTTTCACCAAGTATGTAAACTGTATAAACATAAGAAAAAAACTGAGAAACTAAAACGGCGTGTATATAACGATGTTGTTTTAGGGTAACTGGTGATAATTTGTCACTGTAGGGCGTATATACTATAGCCCAGACGACTGAGCATATTTTTACAGCGAGTATTTTAAGATCGAATGATTCTTAATTGTTTCTCCAGATGTGCATGTTACGTCTAAAATACGTAATATTACCAACGATATGTTCATATTTCAATAAGATCTAAAGCAAGAGTGCATTACTATTCATAACCAAAATTAATTAGGATTCTACCACAAATTGAAATTAGAATTATAAATTAGTGGTAGAGTTAGCAAATACTATAATACAACTGTCTAGAAATGCTAAATTATGGTTTACTTAAATTAGAATTTAATTATTCAATGTCTCAATAGTTCTTAATAATCTTAATCGTTTTATGAAATTTATTATTAGTTAAATAAATAAAAAATTTGTTTCTTTTAATTAGTCTAAATTTTAGCGGCATATCCAAAATAAAGAACATCTGGTGTTTAGGGTAATGTATTTGTATGAAGACAGTCAGTGATTTAAACTTCACATTTGCATGCATCTTTGACTGTAGAGAATTAGATGGAAATAAAAGTAATTTACTGGCGACATTAACTCTAATCGTTCTACCTACAAATAGGTTAGCGCAACAATTTCGTTTGAAATACATCTGTAATTGAGACACATAGCTTTATTAGTCAAATACATTGAGCAATAAAGTGGCACGCGTAATATATGTTTGTTCAATTATAAGTAATTTTATAGTTGACCACATCTTCGATAAATGATTTTCATATGCTAGAGATATATATGTATAATACAGTAGTAAATAAAAAATGTCGAAATTAGATTTAAATAAAATAAAGGCTGCTTGAAATTTAATATATGTATATTTTTATGTAAAAACTGTAATAAAAATAGTTTAAAATCCGAGAAAATCATTTTACTGAAAATGGACATTGCTAATAACAGTAATGCCTTATTTCAAAACAAAAACAAATTATTTATTTATATGAGTGCTTTTGTTCCAAATGCGTATTCTTACTCTAGGAGAAACAACATATCTCTTTTAATTTATGATCTCATAAATATGTTAATTAAAATATAAGCAATAAAATAGCAACCAACTTCATACAAAAATGAGGATTAATTATTAGAATTTCACACACTTTTATAGGAAGGAATGAAATTCTTTTAATTTAATATTCTTTGCCATACAGTTGGATTTTAATTATTTGTATCGTGAAAAAAATGAATTGATTTTTAATTAAAGGTTGTATCATGTCATGTCATTTAAAAAGTCTAAAACATGTAGTTCCCAGGGTACGTGAGGTGTAGCTAATTTAATTAAATTGTCGAAAAGGTTGAAAGGGTGACTTTTGTGTTAACCGTATCTATTAGATAGGCATTAGAGTGTGCGTTGCCTTATCTAACTTTCAAAATTAAAACAAGGTGGCTGAACTGAAAAGACGTTAATATCTTTTTCTAATTATCTCTTTGACACATTTTTAACCTCATTAAAATATAATAATTTTCTTGCCTACAATATTCATCTTGTTAAATTCTAAACTATATATTATATCAAATACATTAAACTTGTTTTCATTATATTATAATTGCAAATCTTCAATTACGTTAGTTATTTTCACAATATGAGGTATAAAATAGTAAAAATGGTTAAAAAATTTGAAATTCCTTGCGAGTAGAAAATCTTGTGTAACACATGAAGATATACGCGACTAATAACAACATCTAGCATCCCTATATACTAACATTGATGTGGCAATATATCTCACTGTTCTGCAATTCGTATAAAAAATTCAAATTCAAATGAACCAATCGAATAAAATCCGTTAAAAACGACGGTACTTCTATTTTTAAAAGTTACCCCAGTACACTCAGGTTTAAAAGAATTAGTTTAGATTGTCTAAACACTACTAGCATTATTTTTATTTCTATGAAACGCTGATTAATTTGCTAGAAAATTTAATAAATTTGTATAAATAAAATGTACGTTGGTGAAATTACTAGATAGTAATATCTCAAAAGTGAATAGTTAATAAGAGAGTTTTCTGATCCAGAGAGTACTGTATTGGGTATCCTAAGCACGAATCTCATTCATCTTGAAAACAACTGGACGAGACTAAGCGGCCACTTCGCTTTTCCCGTACTGATGTTAACTATATAGATAGGAACCCCTCAGCGGAAAAACAGCCGAAATAAAATCTCTCCCCATCCAGCAAGAAGAAGAAGAACAAGAAGAGGCTGCAAGTTGGTGTGTGCAGCTATTACCTACCGTGAGTGATATGTAGCTGTATATACCAGGGTTGAAATCATACATATTCAATTCGGCGGCAAACCCTGGTCAACTACCTATCAGGATAACTATATGATTGGATTAGAATTCCACTTGCAAAGCTTACGTGTGTAACGTTTTAAATATATTGAGAGGCGTTTATCTTGACTCCTCAATAATTGAAATGTATCTTTGGATTTTTTTTTCTTCTACATACGTGATGTGCATTTTTGATATTAGGCACTTCATTTCAAGATATAATTAACTAAACCGTATTTTCACCAACAGATATTCGTAATCAATTTAAATACATATCATCCGTATCTGGTATCGAGGCATAGAAAAGTACGCGCCTACGATAGATTTATAGAAAAATCAACAAGCCATATATAATAAAGTAAATATCAGTAATTAACCATGACTATACTAATGGCTTCGCCGTCCCCCTAGAGCCGCCATCATTCAATTAGTAACGTTCGTTGGTAATGTAGGGCTACTGCAATGCCGTGCCAGTTGTATGTTTCATGTGTAAACTGCCACACATTCAACATAAACACACTGATACACACATACGTACATTTTGAGACATAGGTACACATGAGGATCACAAACAATTGCATACATACGCAAGATATATTTTCGAAATTTTCAGTAATTTGGTAAATTACCAGGAAATTTAACCGATATCATTATCATCTAGTATAATGAAGACTACATTCATTTATAGATATAGATTCTAATTATAGAACAATTTTACGTAAATATAAGAGTAAACTTTCAATATTTTCATATATTATTTTATTAAAAAGATGTTAAGAATGTTACTGTTTTATTATATTTTGACTATAATACTAGCAAATAATTTTATAGATAAGCTATGGATGGGAGGATAATACACAATTATACATATATAAGACATAAATTAACAATTAAAGTCAATGTCCCTAAACGTTGGCACGCACCACGTGCTTTTGCATCGTTACATGTAGCAATATATTAATTCATTACAGTCAATAATACTGAGGAACGTGATGCTGAACTGTTAACACGTCTATCGATCAACTTAATATAAATTGTAATTTACTGCTAATGACTATGCATATAGGTTATATCTCATAAATATTCTTAGATACACTTAACGAGTTTGAATTTCGCAATAAATTTTATCGATACTCTACTAAGAAAATCATATTCATTAAAATGTTTCTTATTATATAATTTATGAATTGAAATTTTCCACTGCTATATTTCTGATGTAAAATCTAGGTTGAGTATTCACTGTTTACGATTTTAATTGTATTGAGGAAATATGAAAATAACAATAAACATTTTATCACAAAAGGAAATGAGTATTTTACTTTTTCAAACTATTGAATAAACAATATGATTGGTAGAGAAGCATAGGTATTGTTAGAGTTTTCTATGAAATGAAATATTATTATTATTGTACAGTATTGCCGAGTGCCAGACTATGTATGTATAATACAAATGCATTTAGTGCTAGATGTTGTATGGACGAACATATCAGATGATATTAATGTCACAGAATTGTGTATTATCGACACAACCAGCGACCGATCGAAACTGTTGACGTTTTAGCTAGAAACATTTGCAAAGAGTTATGCAGGACTGTATTTCAGCTGAATTCTCATATACTACATCTGTCTAGATATCACACTTATTTTCTAAATATGTCTTAAATTATTACCAACAATTAAAATGTATCAGAGTTGAAAATAAAGTAAAAATTATTTATTAAAGAATGTGCTATAACAATTAACTAGTACATTTTGTTGCAGTAGCTAATTTTTTATGAGTACAACATTTTTGCTACACTAAAAATTAGTTGTCACAACAGTCCGAAATAAACGTGAGAAGTAAATCTCAGTAAGATAAGAAAACAACACGATGCAAAGACCTGACCTGCATGTGCATTATGGCATTACATAGATATAGTGTTGCAGTGTGATGCGGGCCAACACATGGCATATAACACACACTGACATACAAATGTATTACATAGAGCAGATAAATGTGAGAGTGTGAGTAAGCATGAGTGGTAATCAGGCGCGGACACTGCCGCCGATGCAATAGTAGCTTTTCTGCAGTTTCGCGTAATCAGGGAGAAAACACCAATGGATTTACGTTTCAAACAGAATTGCACTACCAAGTGTTACCCTTTGCTCTGCATTCCATTCGCTATTTAGTGTTGTTGTTGTTTAGCTGTTACTGTGTTTCTCTATTTGTTGGATTCGTTCAAAAGGACACGCGAGAATTAACCCTTTCACGATACGAATTATACAAATCTTTTAGTATTATAATTCATCCTGAATGCACTAAATAGAATACTGATGTGGTATGAAATGTGCTCACATTGGATTAATTCCCATTAATAAATAATGGAAATATTGGATGTGACGAAATAATAAAGAATTATGATTATTGATTTTTGTATAATTTAGTGCTAGAAGCTATACGAAATAACGAATCTAGATCCAATAATAATTTTGCCGAGTGTCCAGAAGTGTAATGACCAATATGAAATTCTCGATATCGCATCAATTCAAATTACACAACTAACATGAGGCAATCGAAAAACTAAAATGACTATCGTATGCATACAAACTCAATATGAAAATGAAATAATTCAAAAATTGTTCCATATTAACGGCTCAAGCCACTAATTGTGTCCTGATTTGAAATTTAACCATCCAATCAACGGAAACGAATTTGTAAACATTGGATGGAAGCGCTCGTGGCACATGATAACTGCATGCATAGATATACATATACATACATATGTATGTAGCACATAGTATTTGTTTTCTGTTCGATTTTATTCTGTTTGTTACATGCTTTGATGATGCGAAAATTTAAATGTTTGATATTGTGTGATGTGTGTAAAGTTCTATTTAAATCTACAAAGGACCTCACCGTTTTGTTTGAATAGGACTTGGGTGTAATTACATTCGGTAATGGAAGTAAACTGTTTCATCGACCAACTCCTGTATACCATATCTCCTGACTATTTTTATTCGATCATTATTTTCTATAGGTATACTAACACACACATGACAAATATATTTAGCTTTTTTTTAAACGTTAGCTTTACTTGAAACTGTAGAATTTTTTTTAAATTAATTGTTTCGTAT
Organism: Nebria brevicollis; assembly: GCA_944738965.1. NCBI lineage: Eukaryota > Metazoa > Arthropoda > Insecta > Coleoptera > Carabidae > Nebria > Nebria brevicollis. The sequence goes on from OX122897.1 coordinate 17,626,219, forward strand.
TTAAATAAATCAAAACTATTCGGAAATTTAATAAAATTTAAGAGAAATATTACTATTAGTATGCAAAGAAATTTGGCGCAAAAATGCGTAACTATTTTGTTATTTAATTATACATTTGAACGTATTACAATTTTTTATACGTAAACCAAGTAATTCTATAGACATTCACAGATGTATTCGAAATGATGCATTACTATTTGTGATATAATAACAACAATCTCTCATGGCCAGCTAAAGATTTGTTTGATAAAGAAATATAATTAATTTTGACTCGCTCTGATTAAATTTATAATCTTTTAATTGAATTGCATTAACAGGAAGTAGATGTGTCTTGCTGGTTTGTAGATGAGATTTTATTTTCTTTTATATAATAGAAAGTAATTCGCATTAAAAGTGTGGGAATTATTTGAAATATTAAAAGATTTTTTGACGTGAAGATATAAATAGAAATAAAATCATTTCGAATATTACTCAGAAAAACGTGTATGGTGTAGCAATTTCTGTTTTGTGTCATAATTCATCCGAGAAAATATATATTTGTAGTTTAAAAATAAACATATTGTCATGCCCATAGTGCTATGAAATATGAGCAAACTTAATAAACACCAAATCATAAAACAACATCCTGTCTTCATTATCCAGATTTAATTATAATTTCTTTCGTTGCAAATTCAATTTACCGTAAAATATGCAATTAGTTTACTAGACCAGAAATTTAAAGAGACAACATACATTAAATTATTACTGATAATTAGACAAACTTGCTGAAGGTGATCATCCGGCATCAATGAATGACAAATGTAAGAAGAGTGTAACAAATTTACTGTTTTATATCATTCCAAAAGCAAAGTCATTTATCGGCCATTTATATATTTTTGTAAGTTGCTAAAATCGTTTCGTAATACAGAAAAAAAGAAGCAAATGTATGTATATCACGAATGAGCGAGCGTCATATGTGCAATATATTTTCGTAATCAAGGAGATGTAAAACGAATTTTAATCAACAAATTTCAATTTGAAAATCTAAAAAGCTTATTAAAAATCTCATAAAACCAGTCGCTGCATGTAGTTAGTTAGTAACATGCAATTTTTTCGTTTGCGAAAGAAATATTCGCAAACAATTATTGTCCACCCTCAATATTTTCATAGCAGCGATGCACATATCCTGTTTGCAACAAATACAAAAAAAAGAGAAACATGGAATGTAAGAAAGAGCACTCTAAATGTGTCTTCCGTTTGTGGGCAAATAACAGAAGTGTCCCCGCCAATAAACGATGCGTATCGCGCTACTGATATAAACCATCCGTAACAAGTGCAGACATACGTCTCACAATCGTGTGACATTGCAGGCTGCACGGCAAGGAAAAAAACTTGCAGTACGTTTCAAAACCACACAAATGCATTTAGAGTTACAACAGTTTCTTTCGATAAAGAATCAAACTGAATTATAGTCACATTCATACCAGTGCACTATAGGGGAGAAAGATAGAAAATTATTTATCATGAAACATAAAAGTTGGCACTGAATAAAAAAAATTATACATTTGTTATTAGTTTAAAACGATTTTTTTTTCAATGTATTTTTGTATGAAATAAAAATAAATTAGCTACAGCTTCAAATAATAATTCTTTATTTCTGTTGATGTAATAAAATAGATTTTAAGATTAAGAAATATCTGAGTGAATGTTAGGCATTGTATACGTAATAGCACTATAGAAAGTACGTACGTACATACATACATAGGTACTTCCAGCGCTCGCATATTAGAAATGCTATAATAATTATAACAATTACGAAAATAAACAAACAAACCTTGGAGATTAACATCAATGAAATGATACGTAATTTTGCAGATACTTATGTATCTTGCATTACGGCGAGATAAATATGTACAACAAACCAGTTTTCAAACAAAACTAGGGATAATCTCAGATAAATCAAGTTACTATTTACCCGTTGGCTTCCGATATTTTTATAAGTATTTTATTATTAACTTTATATCTATCATCTCTAATTATTATATATTATCGTTACCAATATGATGAACCATTGAAATTTTTACTCGGGGCTATGTGATAATATTTTTATAAACGATTCTAAGATTTTGATAAAGATATGCTAAATTAATCAAATTCATATACAAAATCAATGTGCGTTATATTAACGTACGAACAATTTAATAGAAACAGAAACTATAAACGTATTCATTATCAAGCGTTTAATTTTAAACCAAGATTAAATATGATAAAAAAAAATCTTATGTAGTTGTACACGAATTAAAAGAAGATGGAAATTTAGAATTATTTTAGTATAGATTTATTTCCTTTATGAATACGCGCGAAAATGCTATTTTATTTATACCAATAAATTTAAATCTATAAAAATTTGTTTATTATCTAAATTTCCTTCTTTAAAAACATGAGCCTAAAACTACTAATAATTGATAAAACTGGCCTAATTATCTTAAATGACCAAGAAAACAAACAGAAAAGCATGTCATTATCTTTCAACTAGGCTAAAAAGCACTCATTCGTTTCTACCTGAGGGTAAGAAAGCCGGTCAATTTTATTGGTTATTTTCTTTCTACCCTTCATAATATTACCATTTTTATGGCTTATTAGCTCAGCCATCAAGATAGCTCTGACAGTTGGCGAGAAGCAACTAAAAAAAAAATTTAACGCCAGCTGATAAAAATCGACATAGGAGGTAATATAGTGTCTCGCTCAGGTGCCAGTTCACTAGATCAAATCTCGGTCAACGAAAAAAAAACACGGATATATGTAACCCTAATGAAGCATAATTTATGTAGACGCACAGAAAAAAAAATACAAACGGGGTGAATTTTTGAAAGGGCTTCTACGTCACCTAATTAAAATGCCACTATGTGTATAGGAATATAGTACCTACATTGTTATTTATGATTTATATAGTGGTCCAACGCCAATTTATACCAACAGATGGTGTGCTGTTAAGAATTTACAGGCTTATTTAAATGAAATGCTATTTAGTGAATTTTATCGTTCCTCAAAGATTCAGTTGGGCCTAATTTAATTTCGTTCGATGTTTTATGCCTAATAATTTACTTTGAACTTGATGGCTGGCGTTATTTATAAGTGTTTGTTTAATTTTTCATTTGAGTCAGAGAGTATTTTTCTGTTTAACTGGTGGTAGATCTTTACGTATAATGTAATGTAGTTAGATGATGATTAAAGAAGTATGCCGTCGTTTGGTTGCTTGGTTTGTATAAGGCGAAGAGCGGTCTGGATCTGAAACTCTGCAAAGTTCTGCTACTTGCTGTGCAGCAGGACTTCCCGACAAATTGAGACAGCGCTTATGTAAATATTGTCGCAGAACACAAAGCAAGAAGGAAGATGAAGAAGACGACGACAAATTCTCATGTGATTTAATTCACTTCAGTTTACAGAAACTTACTTTAATTATCTATAAAGAATTCAATCAGGAAATTATACAAATTAAAGTTTTTCTTTCAATGTTTTACGAACGGAATTTTCACCTCGTATTTTACTTGAACAGTACTGTGGTACAAATTGGTTTTTTTGTCAAATTAGAATAATTTATGTTTGATGAAAAAAAAACAAAGTATCACACTTTTAATTAAATTCTGATTTACCAGGATATATTCGATTAATAATGTGCGTTTTACCAGCAAAATTATATTATAAATGTATGTATCAAATTGCAGATTGGGTAATAAAAATATATTTAGCGCAGCGTATGTAAAATTAATTTTGGTAAATCATGAAATTAGCAATCAGAACGCAGACCGCGTGATTTTTATAAACTAGTTTCTATGTTTATTTAATTGAAATAAATTTTGTTTTCATTGAAAAATAAGAAATTCAATGAATCTTTATAATACCCTTAGCCAATTAACATATTTCCATTGCATTCGTAGCAATTTGAGAAATTCAGATGCAAATTTGAAAATGTGATCTCATCGTTGTCATTGGTTCTCTTTGTTTTTGTCTTGCACTGGTGGCCGGTGCGGCGGAATGGTGGCATTCCTGTTCGGATTCCTTCTTCAGGCCTTGTTGGCTTGACCACCCAACTTATCTTCACGAAAGGTGCGCATTCTTACGTCACTGAAATCATTCACACTCGGATTCCATTTTATCAAAACACACGCTAGACCAGTTGTCATTTGATAAAAACGACACGTTGCTCCATACGATGACAATTATGTTTCTGATAATGGAACATGGTACACACATACATACATACACGCATATGAACTGGTTTGTAGCACACTGAAAAATCTTAATTATAGCGTTTTGTATTTTAATTGACTTGTTTTTATATATAGTGCATACAAATTCACAACCTGTGTTTTTTTCAATATTAATTAAATTAATAGATAATTGAAAACCGAAACTATAGTTTATCTAATTTTACTAAATAAATCTAAGGATGTTACAAATATGTTTTGAATCAGAAGCGTTTTTCCCAAACATATACTACATTCGTATATTTAGTAGAAAATACGAATGAAGCATATGCACAAGAATAGTTTTGACTGAACAGCAATACATCAAAACTCCCAAGATAATAAACATATAAATCACTCACGTTTTCTCTAGAAAACATCTCCAAAGGTAACTTATCATCTTCTTGCTCTCCATTCATTGGTTTCTGTCTGTAAAAATCAAAGTTTAATCAATTTCTTACAAAAACAAAGACTACTACATATCTCACTGGACCTCAACCTATTTTACTAGTTTACAAACACATATTTTCGACTCCAAAATACGGTTTAAGAATTGCTTTATCTAAGGGAAAATAAGATATACTGGAAAACACATATTTAACTGTCGGAATTCACTATTTATGATCATGGAATTAATCTATATTTATCAAAAAACTATAAAATTGTGTAGCATGGCGTTTTTGCCAGCTTTCTTATTTGTGTTCGTACTTATTAAGATGAAACTTTAAATGAGCATTAAGAGAATTAATTAATTTATATTACAAAATTAATCCAAATTCTTCCACAACAGTAAAAGATAATAGAATCAAATTGTAAATGTAGACATAACAGTTACAAGAAACAATTAGCATTCTTCGTTAATTAATTCCTATGTTAACAACAACGGCAACAACAACCAAGATCAACAAAATCGTGGTAGTAAGATTTACTTAAATTATTCAATTGTTTTAAAATGAAAAAACCAACAACTTTTAAAGAAAAATTAATGCGATACAAAACAAATATGTTCTTGCATAATAACCGAAGTTTGACTGTGTGAGAGTTTGATCCTGAAGTAAAATAACAAATTAAATAGGATAATAAATTGTCATAAAAAATAAATAATTTCTAATAAAATTATAAATTTATCAATTCATATTGCGATTTAATTTATATTTTACAACTGTAATTGCTAATCATATGTTCCAGTTTAATTAAAATTTATTTATGTGTACTATGTTTTCATTTGTATTATTATTTCATTGTTATTTAATAATTTGGAATATATACTGATAATCTTGTATGACAAATTCAAAGTTTAGTAATACAATAAGTACATAAAAATAAGTTTTAAATGTGTGGACAGAACAACAGCGTATAAAGTATAATTATATGTGGGCAGCATAAAAAAATGTCATTATAATCCTATGAAGTAAAAAATGAATGTATAATGTCCTCATTGTCTGGTTAATTTAGTCCTTATAAGTACATATACAGAAGTAGAGAACATGTGTTTATAGTCTGTTGAGTTTGTCATGTGGTAATTAAAGTAACTGACGACAAGAATTTTGTAGGTAAGTCGCTCAAACTTATTCTTTTCCAAATTAGTAAATACAGCACATACAGCTTATATTTTTTAAAATTTCAGTTTATATTTAATGGTCAATAGCTATCATACAACAATATGAAATTCAATTTAAAAAAATACTTTTATTTTATTGTTTTAATGTGCATGTTGATGTATTGGTTTTTTTATATTTAGCTATTATCGTTTGTGTTTGGTAGTTTTTATAATAAATGCATAGAAATGTAAGGAGAAAAGTATATATTATTTTATTTAGAGGGACATAAACAAAAACAATGGTCGCGTAAAACGATATAGTAACAAGAATGATGTACTGTGCAGGGAGACGTGACGAGAAGAGTGAAGACTGGAAAATGGCAGACGAGACGGGAGTAAGAGAATTTGCTTTTATGGAAGTGCATTAGCAAGTCATGAGGGACTCAGTATATTAACTGTCAGTTGTGATAAATGATTATGTATGTAGGTGCTGAATGCACACATGCATATAATTTATTTAAATATGTTATGCGTAAACCATATAGTATGTCATATGCCACTCAGCCGACAAGAAGTCATTTTCGGCTGTTGTTCTGTGTTTGCGGTACACATTCTGCATTTCTGTACTGAATTATATGTTTCATACTTGCAGTCTTAACGAATACATACAATGCAGCTTTTACAGTTCAAACTGAACAAAAACACTTCAATTTGTAGAAGCTTTAAAAATAAAATGAAAATATATTTAATTCACACATTATATTCGGTTTATTATTTCAGCAATAAAAACACGATCTTCCCAAGGTTGGAGTGTAAAGACCTATGTTCAATTACACATAATAACTGCTATTATTGTGGTTTATAAAAACCCTAAGAATGGTAAGCAAAACAACGACAAAATCCCCAAATGACTCAATCCAACAATGTTCTTTGGTGTCATGCATACAAAACCAAAAAGAGAATCACGAATAAATCGCGTATAAAACCGGAGCAGTCTGTACAAAATATTAAACGTGAAAAAAAACCGAAAAAATGCCACATGAAGTAAACAAGATAGAATAATAATATAACAACAAACAAATTTAACAGTTTGTACACGTGCGCGTGTGATTCACACAGCCACAAAATGTTCGCCATCCCGTAAGCGTGCGTGCTGCTGATTTCAAAAACTCTATTGCTATACTTTATTCGACGATATTTTTTTTACCATTCATGCATAAGGAACGTTTTTTATTTTTATTTCAAACAATAACAAAAATACTTTTACTAAATGCGTTTTTCAACATCGACAATAAATAGGTTACATTTATTTAGAAAAACAAGTACAAATTGAGGACTTGATTGAAAACCAAAAGTGTGAAAGTGTAGTAGGATAGATAATATAGGTCCAATCGTTCGGATATTTTAAAATTCATACCGGTTCGTGTTTTGCTGTTTATGAAAACTGTTTGGGTATTTGGTAACCAGCGAAATGGAATCGCACTAATAATATCTATTCCAGTGATGTTCGTTATACCTGATATTGTATTTTCCAGTTTTTTATACTGTTTACGATTACAACGTCGATGCTCTTACGTTTCGAGAAAGTTTTATCGTCTCTTTGAACATCCAACGAAAAACTAAAGATGCTCTTATGCGAGCATTGTTCGATTTCTGTTTTTGCATAAAAGAAATGTTATCTTTAAAATATTATATATGTATGTATAACGAAAATGCACTCCTCTTCATGGTAGAGCTTAAAGCAACGAAAAACAAAATATTTTTATAGCAAGTTTATGTTCTATTTAATTATTAAAATTATTCTGATATATGTTTGTCTGTATTTATAATGTAAAATAACGGCTAACAATGTCAATAAACATTACCATGAATATATTTTCCTTAAAAGCTAGTTAAAGAACAAAATCTGTATAATGGCTTGAATATAAATACATGAGTATTATCCTGCAGGCGATTTGCAGCAAATAGCATATGCATCAACAACTTCACCTTAAGCAACAATATCAAAACAGATGTTGGCGTATGTATGTATGTATGTATGTATTCATGCTACTTTTGTTCTGTTGGAACATTCGCCTACCTAAATTTGTTGTTATTGTCGACTTTTGAATATTAAATATACTTTATTATATATTGTACACACAATTTCATTAATAAACAAATTAATAATAAAACACAATAATAATTATAACACCCCTAATTTAAAATGAATTCATGAAACAGTATAATTTATGTGCTAATTGATTAATTGCCAATATTGTTAACATCCTAATTTGTTCAGGAATTTAGAATGTTCATTGATTTTCATTACAATTATCTACTTTTTGAATGAATCAGTTGAGTGAATTGAGTAAAAAAGGAATGTGACTTTAAACCTTATAAGTACACAATTCTAATAAATAGTTCGCATGATATGATTTTGATCAAACATTTGACCGTTTTTTGTTTATTCAACGAAGGAGCGATAAGTGAAGTAAGTATAACCAGTGGGCGCAGTGCCAAGCCGCATACACATACTAACTCACGCCACACAGTGCATTGTGGGTGAATGTAGGGTGAGGATGGTGGTGTGTTGCTGCACTAACATAGATGGTCTTAGCTGCTCCGATGACGATGTAATGTTTCTTCATGTTTCGTCATTGCTACTTTTATGCCACATTGTCTGGCCCGTGATCTCTTCTACGTGACATGACTACACATCGTTGCCATCATATTCCACCGCTCTGTACACTTACCCATTTTAATCTTGTACAAAATGCTTATTCTCTGCAAGGAAACTACAATACAAATATTACTATTTAACATGCATAACTAGAAATTGAGTTTTTTATTTTTAGTAGTCTTAACAAAAATATATTAATCATAGATTACGAAAGAATTCAAGCAATATCGCCAAACATAGAATTTAAGAAATACTACGATAGAAAAGCACAACTGTCTACTTTTCGTTAAATAATTCAACTAATGATGCTCTTTTCTTAAGTTACAACTAGTTGTTATATTTTTATTATTTTTATTTGTGAAACTAATGCCATCTAAAGAACAAATTGACATCAATTTGTTCTTGAACATCACTAACTTACAGTAATCGTATAGTTACAATTACAACGTAAAGTAAAAATAAAAATATCAGTTGCGATAACCAATGAAAGCAAAGCACAGTTTGTTATTAACATAATTTAAAAACCATTATTATAATAACGTGTTTGACATGATGCCAGAACGTTTTTGTTTTTTTTTTCTGTGCAAGCACCGTGATCCCAAATGAGATGCTGCACTGGTCCGTTGTGCAGTTAATAAAACGTTACGATGTTATCAGATTTCGGTAGTTTATAGTTCCCAAATACGTGTTGACAGCTCAATAACGCGACGATTATTTATCGTTCTTCTTTGCATTCGTTTTTATAATCCATATTCTTTGAACGTTAGATTGAACTAATTCATCATCAGATTTGTCACACCTGTCGCAGCCCACGCTCATATTCAAAACGTTGTTTATGTTTAAACATTTTAATCAATTCTAAATGGAATATGTTTTGTTTTTCTCAACTTAATCTAGATCAAACAAAATAATCCTCTAGTTTATAAACGTGTATTTAAGATGAAGTTAAAATTATTTACGAGTTTGAATATGGAAAATAAATATTCGTGAAATTGTTACGAATATTTATTATTTCAAAAACAACTCAACTAAATCATAATTTATTTAATATGCAACACAAATATTATCTTTAGATCGCGCTGACTGTAAAATTATAAAACAATTTTTGATTTATTTAAAAGATACAATCAAATGAATATATGTTTTGAAGTAATAATAGTATATTTTCAATTTATGTATATGCTAAACAAAATCATTTATATTTAGAAATAAACATAAGGAAATTTAAAATATGTTAAAAATGTAATTATTGTTTGTCGAATTTATATATAATGTTCGATCTGATGATTAATTAAGCTGACTCTAAAACTAAACAAAACCAGTTTGTATAGGAATAAAAAGTGATACGTACATAGAATGAAAAATCAAAACTGAATATATTTGTCTTTGAATTAAAAAAAAATGAAACATTTTATAATTGACAGTTTACTTGTCGAAGCAAAAAGTTTATTTACGCTAATCAACTATTAGCTTCCTGTTTATTTACTATTTAGTAAGCAAGCGTTGGTATCAGATAAACTTTAATTAATTGAATTCGTTCCATGAAAGCTCTAGTTTTTATTTCTTGCAAACCAAGAATGGAAACAACTTTGTACAAGTTGCAGGAATAACAACATCCAGCAACGGAGCAGTAATAGATGTATGGAGATTTGATTCTAAATCCTATCAGGTTCATCGCACCGTCTCACTCCAACTTTGTTTATATTCGCATGTTGTAGGGCTGATCTAGAATTCTGAACTATATTTCCATTTATACGCGGACTGCATAAAACAATGACTCATATATTACTCTAGACCGACAACCTGTAAAACTAAAACTTTCAGGTCATAGAACTTTTAAAATACGTATCTTTTTATTAAAAACAAAATATGAATTTCGGTGAAAATTTAGATGATATATTTTTCAGTTTTTCGTCAATGAAATAGTTGCTTATAAATATGACTTTATAAAATAGACTTAAAAAGTAGTTTCCATGTACAAACAAACAGGTATTTTGTACGTTTGTAAAAGAATGACACAAAAGATGTTACACACATTTGCTTTGTGCAGTTAGTTGATTGTAGTAAAGAAAGTAGGAAAGGTTCATGTCCTGGCCGTACTGTCAATGCCATCAAACGACAATGAACGTTGCAATTAGATTCGCAACGTTGCAGTGTGATTGTCGTCGTTGCATTAACATAGCGTGAAATAACTTCACATTACATCATTGTCCATGCAATGCCCGCAGCGGCAATGGCATGGCTTGGCTCCTCCGGATATGCCAGTAGACTCTGAACTTTAATGTGGAGTAACAAGTTTGCATACATACAGCGGAAAGAGTGTCACATGTATCGCGGTTTATTTTATTTATTTACGTTCAAAAACTTATATTATAAAAAATATCGATTATTTTAAAAAAATAAATAAGTGAACACTTTTACACTATAGATCGGACGTAGTTTTTGTTTTTTGGCAAAAATCGAGATTAATAAATATAAAACGAACTTTGTTAAAAATAAAACAATATTCTGCCGACAATGTGCAATTAGAATAAAATCGCAAAAGAAAAATAATTAGGTCATAATTTTGAATCATATATATATGTTATTTGATACTTACAATATATTGGTCCTGTTTTTCTATTGTACACGTTTTGCAAATAATGCAAGTTCGTAATTGTCACGTATTGTCACAGAAGTTACATTTTTCTTATGTGTGATGTCAACGTACATGTATTTATTAAAATTATTAGGTTTAAATCGATATTAACACGATCCCTTAGAGATAAGAAAAAAAGACACTATATTTGTGGTTTTATATAAATAATTTTACAGATCTTCCGAGTTACGTATATATAAGCATTATATTATTAATTCGAGGAAGCATGGGCACTGCACCGTTATAATATTTAAAAAAATTAAACAATCTATAAAAAAATGTCTTTGATATTCAATATATTGAAAAATAAATATCTAACCAGCGCCCTTAGTCTTATAATTAAAATTCCAACGGATATAATGTAAGAAAATAGTAAACGGATGGGACGAATTAAAAAAAAAAATGTTGGAGTATATTATAATTAGCAATTATTACCTTTTATTTAGCACTATCTCACGACACGACACAGTTGATAAAAAATGTTAATAGTTGGACAAAATGAATATATGTTTGTAAGTGCAGTTTGACGCTGAAGCAAAAAAGCGCTAGATAATGAAATTTAATTTTGTATTAAACCGCATTTCTGATGTGAGAAACTGGGTTCTATGTAATTTAAGACTGTTAAAAAAATCGCAGATACAGAGACAATGTAATAGAATTGTTTTACGTTCATGCATTAAGTAATGCCTGTAGCGAATTGCCGAGCGCAATTTTATGTTCTTGGACCGGAGAATAATTACTTCATTATTATTGTTTGTAGATTATATTATGTTGTGTTATGATGTTGACGTGTTAATAAGAAAGATTGACATTCTTTTGATTTCAATGCGCCTGCAATGCCTTTCATTGTTGACTATTTACAAGCGACTCTAATTGAACAATATGTTAAAAGTAAATTACAAATTTTTAGAAAACTGAGAAGCATTGTAGATTACAATTAATATGCTATAGATAATGAATGTTATATTACATATAGATTATAGAAAAATAAAACTATTTACAATAATATCACAATTTTCTTTATAGTGTTTCTGTATGTAAATCCTAATGTAGATGTGTGCTACTGTACACAAATAGAAAATTGGTATTTACTAAAACAAACATTTCTGAGTATTAATTTCAATTAAGAACGGACAACAAGTGACCAAGAAACCTAATTATTATTCCATCGTTTATACACAAAAGAAGAACACACGTAAGGCCATACGGTGGATGGTTAATTAGTCGACGGGAGTAATTACAGGGGAACCACACACTAATTTAAAAAATAAGAACTCTTAGTTACTTCAGCTCTGTGGCGGGTAGAATGGCTTCACTAAAGCTGCATACATACATACATGTGTAATGCATACACAAGTGGTCTTATGAATATAGTAATTTTCTGACAGTCTACAATTAAACAACAGTATTAAGTACTCATTTAACTAAACAATATTTTCGTCTTAACAAAACGAAAAATAACATTTATATTAAGCTCGGGTTCTCCGAACAAACAACAAAGTTAATAACTTATGTTTAATAATATACTTTCAAGCATATAAATTATGATTCTAGAACTAATAACACGCTATTTTATTTATTATAATATATTTTTTGTCATGGTTATACGATATTATTTTTCTTAGACACTGAAAGTTATTATGCCAATCGTTTAAAAAGTGCATTTACTGTATTTTACATCAATATCGATTTCGCTCAATGCCGTGAAATTGGCTACAGCTCCATCAATTCTCGGAGAAACACATATTTTGTATTCTCGTTTTAATAAAATATTGAACTGCAGCTAACATTCAACTTGTACTGTATAAGTATTATTTTTATGAATATGGTCTATTTCGATGTGGATAACACAGCCAACTTCTGTATTATTCCACGCATGATAAAACTAGAGTATTTTTATGACCAATTTTATTATTACAATTATAATGCACGACTTGAATTTTATGACAAACATAAATTTTAACTTATTTAATCGGATTTGTTGATAATACTGTAATATCGTAATAATTTTAAATTACATATATATATATATTTAAACAAAAAACCTTCAATTCAATTTAATTTGTGTGTCTGTTAATTATCTATAGTAATTTTAGAGAAAAATATATGAATATATTAAAATGAAAATAAATTTTTTTCAAAGCTGAGGAATGGTTATAACTTCCTGAAACCTACGCATGGCACTCATGTAGCAGCATTTAACTTAAAACAATAGCGATTCTTTAGCTTGCACGATAATCTAATATAGATATGCATTAGATAAAGTTAAATGAAATGTCTTATTGGTGCGATAAGTTGATGCAAATTCACAATAAATTTCTGTCGGCACCCATGCAACCATGACAAACTGCTTATCAACACGTATACAAAACAATGGCACCACAGCCATATGTACGTACATATGTACTATGTGATATATGTGTGCATTCTTTATGACACAATAATGGACTTGGTGTGTTCCGATTTTCTTAATCTATTCATCTATTATAATAATGACCCACTTTCACATACTTTACCAAAATAGAATATGAATATCAGAGGAAATCAAATTTTTAAAAATATGAGAAATTGAAAGACAACCGTAAACAAATGAATGCAATTAATAATAAGGGAAATACATGTGTTAGAATGAAGATAGTGAATGTGGTTTTATTTCTAAATAAAAATGCAATATTTTGAAATAAATATAAAACTATTTTTTAATTTCAATTTTATTTACTTTTTATAAAATACATTTAGAAATAATAAAAACACTTATAGGACTTTTTTTTTTCGAAACAGGAGTGATGAACGTTAGAAACAAATAAATAGTTTGTTTCTTATTTGATATCAAAAATAGTATGCCTCTCTAAGTGCAGTGAACAGCCTGATCAGTACTGATTTTCTTATTTTCCCCGTTAAGAATTTTCTTGAAGCGCTTGTCAAAGCCAAACATTCGTTAGTAGGTGTTCCGATATTGACTTTACACGTCTAAATATACGTTACGTTTGATGTAGCAGTTAACACCTGTCGAAACACGTGCAATTTACACGTTAAATTAATAGACAAAAAAGGCTAAAATGAATTTCGCACATGTTATAACCCGAATAAAATTCGTATAACCGGAAACAGTGTTAATTTCCGTTCTATTAACGGAAGCAATACAATTTGCCATGAATATTATTTATAGGTACAATCAATCAACGTAGGCTTTATTGCCTCATATCACTATAAAACATAATAATAATAATAATAGCTCAATTGGGTGACCCCTTGTGATCAGTGCGCATGTCTGTCTGGCCTGGCGTGTGCATTTTTCTAAGGTTATGTTTGTGTGGGTTAACTCCCATGTGAATTATATTGCATCAAGTGATCCACGACTTCCTTAGTACGCGGAGCGACAAACGACTTATATTGTAAGACGGAAACGGATATATACGGATTGTCATTGTTTGAATTTCCGTAATGATTTATAATATATATCAAATGTCTACGACTTTTAAAGGTCATAGACTGAATGCATTTTAGTCCCTTTTATCGCAAGAAAAACGTGTTTTTAATCATACTATCATAAATTCGATGCAATACTAAAGTCTGGCTGGTTAGATGAAGACAATATTAAAGGATATAAACATAAATCTGTTAGTTTATATTTCGAAGAAATGATACCATGAAGAACGTAGAAAATCCAATTTTAAGTTAAAATATTTCCCCAGAGAGCGACCGAGTGATAAGTAATAATGAACATATGACGTGTACAGTCACACAAGATATACGTATACTGATATGGAACACTCGGTTATAAAGAAAACCGAACGTAAACACCTATGTTGGTACATACATATATCTTTTATGTTGGTTGTTTATTTCATCGGTAAAATAACTGGTTATTAACCAATAGATTTTCCAATGTTTTTCAATTATATTTTATAAGAAATTACTGATTATAATAAAAAATAAAACATTCCTTTTACTTGTAATTGTCTATCAATAAAAGTTGTAAAATATATAAAAATTAACCGTCCCTGAACCAATTCTGACTAATTGTGTGTGCGCGCGCGCGTGTGTGTGTGTGTGTGCGCGCGCGTGTGTGTGTGTGTGTGCACATACTTTTTTTAACAACTTAAATTTTCTCTTTGAA
Organism: Nebria brevicollis; assembly: GCA_944738965.1. NCBI lineage: Eukaryota > Metazoa > Arthropoda > Insecta > Coleoptera > Carabidae > Nebria > Nebria brevicollis. The sequence continues at coordinate 17,641,405 of OX122897.1, forward strand.
TATCTCTTTTATGAGTAGGTAAACGATATACGTATAAGAAAGTTCAGTGCAAGCCATTGTGAGTATTTTTATTAAATACAGTTTAAATAATTCGTTTTAATTAATAAATATGTATGTATGTACATCGAAATGAATTGAATAAAGTAGAACGGAAACTATGCGAGCATGTAACATATTAATTCTTAGAGCTCATCAATTGTTGGGGAAATAAGGTCGACATATTTTAAAATGGGTAAATGTATTCGGGTTGGTAGAAAATAGGGAGAACAAGGTCCCATGTCGCTTTTTGACGGAGTAGCTACATATCTCATTCATGAGTATTACTCTCGCTATGTGTTTCTCGAGCACACTTGATTGTCTCATTATAGATTCATCGCCCGTCTATGAGCCGCAATACACCAGAGAACATACACGAGACCCATATATTCAAACTCTGATTGGATTTTAATATTATTATATATTACTGTCATTTAATACTGTCATCATAGTTAACGAACATTTCATATGTCAACGACTCAAATTACACTTTTTAAATTCGGAATAAAACACCTAAAATTAAATTCAACAATCATTACAGAAAAGTAATCATAACTGAAAAAAAAAGCTTCAACTCGATTCATCAAAAATGTATTTAATTAAGCAATTGTTGCAATGGTTTCGTAATTTCTTGTGGGTATTTGTTTGCCCGATAGCAATAATGCATAATTTGTTGTTTATTAATAGATTTCGGTATGTAAACATAATCAAGATTTGGTAATTAGAAATACTTGTATTTCGCCGTGTTCATTTAAAAGTAATTTGAATAACATCATTAATTAAATGAATCTCCATTATCCGGCATCAAGATATTTCACGGGGTCACCTTTACTTTAATTAAATCACATTCATTTCTCGTTGCTGTACCTACTACAAATATACCTACGATATTCACTAAGGCTAGGTCAGGCAGTACATTTATTTTATCATAGCAGTTATTATCTTTATAGTGGCCATTTATTTCTAACTGCAATATCCCATGTCATTCTATAAAATTCACATTCAACCTTGGATAAAAATTATTCCTTTATTGCACGGCACGAATGTTTTGCAAATTCAAGGAGTTAATTATATTAAAAGGACAGAAGCATAATATTAGCTTTAAATGCCATGTGCTCTAAGAACCATTCTATTTGCTTTTCACTAATTAAAATTTGCTTATACGTTGCCATATATTCTTTTTCTTTTACACGCTTAATTAACATTCAATTATCTCTCTCTCTCTCTCTCAATCAAAATTAATTGCTTAGTAACATTGAAAACGAAATTATATTGTACAATATATCTAGACTAATAAATTTTATTTTTCATTTTAATTTACTATATACAAAAATTGATTGAAATATTAATATTTTGAAATTCTTACCATTTTTGCTTTATGTAAGTGCAACCATGTTTGAGAAATTGCAAAATTTGATAAGAGTAAACACACATACGCAAACAGATAAATAGGCACACACTCACAGATCCCATTATTTATATTATATACAGAATTGTTTATATTATCTAAAAAGGATTCGTATAATAAAGATCATCAAAATGAATAAATCTAAACTCCCGATATTTACAATAACAGTTTGTGTTTGCAAATAAAATACAAAACCTTTTATATTTTTTTATTAAACAACAGTGGAGCATCATTCCAAAATGATGTAGTTGTGTTTATGGAAATAATGAATACCGCACCGATGCTTCTACTACATAAACAGCTAAATAAACGAGCGCGTTTAATTGTTGTATTTATTTATTTGTTATATTTAATATAATAAATCCATTGTAGTAAGTTTGCGTAACCAACATGATACTGATAGCTTTAGTCTGTGAAATCCGCCCGTGTGTATGTACGTATGTACATAACGAAGTCCCGTATCCCCAAAGAACACAGATCCTTGCCACGACAAACTTTTCCAATTCACTCTGTATATATTTTAAAAGTTGGTTAAAAACAATTCAGTCCCATAATAACGAGCATAGTTTTATAATACATGGATCATAATTATTGTGCCAAGTGCTACAAATATATATTTTTGTATTTCACAACATAAAATAAAGTGCTCATGTAGCGTACTTAATAAATAAAAAAAAAACCTTAGTTTTAATTTCTTGTCTACAATTTCAAGTTGAGCAAAATGCAATAAATATTTGCTTTTTTAATACCTTGTTAGCTTTGGACTCATTTATTTTAAATTTAAGTCTATCCAGTAAGTTTAATATCTATAGTCGCGGTATTATCAACACCAAACCAACAAAGTTTGATAGGGACTCTTTTGCATTAATTTTAATTAATTTTACACATTCAGATACATTCATTTGTTAGTAGCTGATGATATGGTATAAGCTGCAGAATGTTTACGGTAGACATTTATAAAATTGGAAAGTCAATATGTATTACGGTTGGAATATTGTTGTTATTTAGATGAAATGTCTGCGTTTGAGGATAACGTGACGAATATGTAGACATATTCCACATTTGATTTATCTGTACGATATACATACATATAGAGTCTAGTTGAAATCTTCTCAGATGCCTACTCTGATGAATATTTGACATACTATATCTTTGAATTGATGCAAATATTTTGACGGCTCATTCTATTTTCTTGATTATTAATATTTGATAGGTAAAACAATTTTTTTTGTTGATGAATTCTGATTTTATGTAGTATTGTAATCAAAAATTCAATTAGTATTTCTTACATTATCATGTTTACTATCTATGTTCATAAGAGAAGAAAAATGAGCAGTAATCGTTCTAATTACTAGCTTAAGCTTATGTTAAACTATTTTATTTGATCTTATAAATAATTTTATTAATATTGATACATGTAAACTAACAATTGATCTAAAATTCTATAAATTAAAAAGCTTCATCATTAGTTTTTTTATTTTGTTATTGATAACATTGTCAGTATTTATCTTGTGGCAAAATAGAATTGGTACTCTTGTTTATCCGTTATGTACTTGGATGCTATTCCCAAGATGAAAGCAAAAGAAGAACTTGTATAATGAATATAATACATGACGAACCAAACCAAACATATAAACAACACAAAGTAATGATAACAACATGATAACAAGAGCTACCAGCAAAACGGATAAATATTTTCTTTTTTTAAATATTCCAGACTTCCATTACAGAATTACATATTTGTTCGTTCGTAATTGCATCATAATATAGTAAGTTTTGGTTTAATAAATGATGGAAAATAGGAATCTAGATTTGATATTTTAATTGTTAGTATCACGAGACATTATGCAAATAATATACATTTAGTTTCAATTTTTGGAGTACGTATATTTTTAAGCAAATGATCCTGAACTCAAAACCCTAGAAAATCTTACTTACAAATCACGTCGTTTAAATAAATCCTCGATTCATTTAATATGCAGCGGGTAATACGAAAACGAGGCGACCGTAAAATGTGGATTCCGAAACAGGTCAATGTGCCAATAAACAATAATTCCCCGCTCATCCACGACCCCCTGATCGAATAATAAAACCATGCGATGCGAAACCATCCTGCTGCCACCGATCGTTGTTATATTCATTCTTAATTTAATTGAACAGTTATTTATCGGGACATCGCATGTAGCGACACTATAACTTAACTATTGTATAGTTTGTAATTCACACATCATCATCGTCCTGTGGACGCACAATTTGTTGCTACGCATGGAAATGGGCCTTGTTAGTTGGACCTTTGCGTGCGATCTACTGATATGTCTTGTTTAAAAATGTCGTGTGAGATAATTGGAATTTTGCATACAGGACGTGTTATATTAAATTATAGCTTCTATGCTAATTATCATATACTACGTGAAAAATATTTTTTAATAATACTTTTAAATTCTGAATTCGTAATAGAATTTGTATTAATATATATACAGTAACAAATTGTCTTTTTAACAGCGTCAATTTCAGAGTATATGAGATATGACTTGAATTACGACGAGTGAAATTCTCAAGTACGAAACGAACGCCGCACAAAGTCGTTGAAAGTGTCGGTCGCGTCCTGTGTCTCATTCCGAATGTTTTTAATTAACAAAAAATAACACAATATTAAACAAAAATAAGTGCGGCAATAAAAGCGAAAACGCTCGGACAATATAACGCCGTGCCATGTCGTGTTGCCCGGAATGAAAGCGCTGTGTTCTGTGTTCTGGGTGTGTGTGTGTTGCTTGAATCTGGCTGTTTTTACGAGATCAGGAGAGAGCGTCAAATGTAGCAGCAGTTCACAAACTTTTTAAAATTTATAACTGAAACTAATTTATCGTATGTTCTTTCATATTGTTTCTCATTCTTTAACAACGTGCGAATGTTTTGTTAACATTTTCAACAGATTGCAGAGTAAAAAATTATAAATTGAACTTTTTAAAGTTTTATTCGAATACATCGTTAACCATGTAGGAACAAAATTCAGGATTAGCAAAATTATGACTACATTTATTTGATGTTCTACACCAATATATTTACGATTATAAATTAATGTAAATACTTTTTAATAAAATACATAAACAAATCATAGTTGTTTCTAATTATTGTTACTTGAAAAAACACAAATGAACATATATTTTGTGAATTTAGACTAATATAATTAATGCATATTCTAAGATAAGGAACTAAATTAATTATTTTTTTTGAAATTGTAACGTGTATAAAATTCATTTTTTAAAAATTACTTAAATATATAATATACCTCATAGGAATACTTGTTAAAGCGAATGGCATTCCTAAGGATTTTAAGATAATTAGTATAATTAAAACGCTGTTTAACTGACCATACATACAAAGATTTGGGAACTATGTGTCAAAGGTTATATAATTCATACAATCTGGTGTAGCAAACCGTGGCAATTCTTCAGAGATAACAAATATCGCATTATGGTTAGCTACTTCTGGTTGTATATACGTTGGCCTCGCGCAAAGACCACTGGGTTGCCCGGCAAGTTGCGGGTCCGGACTTCGCTACGAGTACGAGACCACCCGCTGTTTTACAAGCCGCTCCGGCGTGGTGCTGCTGTGTCGGCAGCCGTAGCGACGCGGCATGTCGAGCGCCAATTAAGTCAAGGGTAAGTCAATTAAAAGCTAGCGCGCTCTTGTTGGCGGTATAATAGCCTGAGATTTGGCTAACTGACCCTTATACTGCTCCCAGCTAGTCAAGGACACTGGACGGATACATCGGAAACTATAGCGAAATGGATACGCATCTATTGTTAAATTCCTTTAGTCCAAGAGAATATTATATGTTTTAAAACATAATTAAACAAGCATTGACAACATAATTTCCTACCATTCCCAGCCAAATATATCTCAAATTATCAAACAATTATGTTCCGCAGTACTAGAGCAACTGGATGTAAGAAACTCATGAAGCAAAGTGAAAAGATACATGTCTAGTTGTTTCTTGATATTGTTATTAACAAGCCAATTACCTGACGTCATTCATAATTAACATTTTTGATGTAGTTAACAATGAGAAAGTTATTGAAGCGGCAATGGCTAGATGTTCGTTGCTTTTTAATTATAGGGTTGGCGATCGAATGAGCGGAAGTCTTATTTTGGGCGCGATTTAAATGCATTCGATTACCGGATGGGGTCGAGGCGACTGGTCGAGTATTAATGTGTTAACATGCCCTTAGCTTGCGGTTTATTTAACTTATATGATAACCGCTTATTAAACAATCACTTAAATTAGAGGTCGACGAATTTTCAATTGGATCCCACCCTTTTAGATTATCTTATTCACTACTTAATTTATTTGCAAACCTAATTAATATTTTAAATGACACCGGTTAAGATACCATCTGTAGCACGAGTATAAGAGCAGATATATAATTAGAAATAACCTAGTATACATATTTAATTAACTTTGGGCTAATTTATAATTTATTATTAAATTTCCATCAACAATTATAGGATCACTGCAACAAATGTTTACAATATTTTTTTATTGGTAAATATGCGCATTACATCTTGTCTTCTGGGACTTGTTCCGAACGTATATAATTTTTGTTTGTATGATCAATTCTAATAGACATTATAAAATTTAATTTTCGTAATATAACTTAATAGACATTGCAAGAATTAATATTGTAGATGTAGTCCTAGAACCAATTTGAGATACGCAATTGATTTTTCGCAGAATTGTTGAAAGCTTAATTGGTCTTATAAGCATCACGCACATTTCTCTTTAATAATTATAATAGCCTCGAGAAAATATACCGTAATTCTATGCGTATTGCGCATGCTTTTAAATGCAAAATATATTCATCTACTACATATACTGGATTGCAGGGTAAATTTATTTCTCCATTTTCTCGAAACGTTGACTGGAAAATGACTGTAAGTGTTTGAAAACTGTAATAACGATCAAAAGTTGGTGATCACTATTTAAGTCAGCACACACAACATTGTTTAATGGTAAGTGGCTCTGTTAACTAAATCCAAGCATTCCATACGATATTGACCCCATAGAAGACCTCACATAACTCCCATTACTTCTAAATTGGCTCATGAATCGTAAAGACTCGTCGACACTTTCAAACTGCACTAGTACAGTCTAGGATGTTTATTTTAGAATTCGAAATACCAAATATTTTAAAATGATATTCGAATGAGTTATTTATCAAATTGATATATTATTACTCAATTTAAAAACGCAGTAATCAATCAAGTTGTTATTTTTCGCGAAATAACATATTTGTTAATTCGTTTCTTCAAACACAGACTAACTTAATCCAAGTGCTAATCTATTAAAGTTATCCTTAATTTATTTGGTAGAAATATAACTTAAACGAACAAAACCAATGTAGATGACTGTACGCAGTCGAGACATTGCAAGGACCTCACACGTTTTACACTAAAATTAGAATTCGATTTCACAGTTGACTAAAAACAAAAACAAATTTGACAAGATCGCAGTTTAAACTATTAGTGCAATTTGTAAATCTTTTATACATAATGTTCTGTAAATATTAAGAAACAAAGTATCTAGAAGAAATAATGGTTTCGATCTGATACAGTTTAAAAGCTGCATGTTTTATTAAAACTTTATGAGAATACATCAGCAGTGTTACAGTTAAGGTACCTAATATACTATTCCATGCAAGTTCAATATTTTACATTTAATAACTAAGAACTACAATGTTTTACTGTCAAAACGAGATGAATTACGAGAAACTTTTATCAATTTCGCAAAACTTACTAAGTAATATGTAGGTGCTACATTGTTATGAAACAAAGGGTTATTAGTTATTTATAACTTGAAAGTGAAGCAAAAGAAACTTTAAAACAGTCAATTTACTTGTCTAATAAGCATAAAGTGGAGTTCAAATTAGACGTTGCAGTTTAACATATACAAAGCACATGTCACCATAAACCAATAGCAAAGATTTATAGGAGTATAATGGTGAATGGCATGCTTAAATACCATTTCATTCGGTACTAACTAAATACAAACAAAAAAGGAAAACGTCTACATCCTTAACTGAAAAACCTCCATAAAATCATTTTTACATATTACTTCTCTTATTTCATTTTACATATATAGATTAAATCTATAAATAACTTTCTGATCTCGATAAATATAGATGTCTCGTTCATAAACTGTAAATAATTATAATATACAGTATAAACTGGTGATTTTTTGTTGATAATTTTTTAAAACTATGTAGAAAATTTAATATTAAAAACTTTACGTCAAAGTTGAATATAGTTTGCAAAGAAAATGCACATAGTTAACTAGCCGTCAGTTTATTGAGAATATTTAAGTCGTATCGATATTGCTTACAATAAAAACTTTGATTTATGTTGTCTAGCATGCCGATAACTTTGTAAATTTATAAAATATACAAAAACCTATAACAAGATCATACGCTCAAGTTAAAGTTTGTGCACATATTTTACATACTTACTTTTAAATTATGTAACAAAATATCACAAACTTTCTACTTTGGAATCTTAGCTAAAATAGCTAACATAGATATTGTTGAACATCGTATCTTAATTAGTTTTAAATCAATATAAGAAACATTTTATGATATTTAAATAATCTAAATAAATTTCATGTTCTTGATATTTAGCTTTTTATTCCAAGATAGAGATTTTATTTTAATATGATTACTGGATCGACTGAACATGTAGTAACACCTGACAGAATATAATCTACCGCTGGTTTCGTTTCTGGAAGCATAAACCAGGAAATTGTAGCATTTTGCATTAATCATAGTGGATTTAAAATGAAATAAATTTTGTAAATAGTACTTGTTGATAAAGCTCGTATTAAGTGTAGGATAGATTATGTTTCACTTTATAAACACAACAACCTTCCCTTTTGATGTCTAAATAATTACACTGCTATGCAGAAGTTCATTATGTTATTCTACTATTTGTTTAGCATTACATGGAAGTTTATAACATTAATTGGAGCATCGTATTCTTAGCTACATAGTAATCTGTAAAATCAATTCTATTTTATGTATTGCCTTTTCTTAAAATCTATGGCATTCTTGGGAAGTTTATTGCAAAAATATAAGTCTCAATTTAAATTCCTTTGTCATTTTACTGAATCATCGATATTTGCTTTAGATTTTATTACTTTGCCTGCTTTCTTATGAAAGTATTCACATTCGTATTAAGAACTATTTTTAATTAAATATATTTTGGTTATTTATTTAATATTTTTGTAATACAGTTTAATAGAAATATATTTGATTGGCAATTAATTAATAAGATTCTGTAGCCCTTATACACTACTGACCATTGATGTAAAAGTCAATAAAACAGTTTATCCTAATTGACGATTGGGTAACTTCAGAAGAATATGATTTGAACGATCTGATTGATGTTGCAGTAAACTGCTGTTTATCAGTTAAAGTCAGCAATATTGAGACTGATTGCGAGTTTTAAATTCATATACCAGCATCATCATCATCAACATTGCGTCTTTCTTTGTATACCCAATCCACATTTGATTTCAACCAATTTGTTTAAATTGACATAATTGAGCATGCCTGATTGAAATCGTGGTTAAATACTATCTGTTTGTTTTTGAAATTGATCTCAATTGAAATTCTACAGGTCAATCATGTATCGGCATTGCAGTCGGCCAGTTTTACACTGCCTATGCCAATGCGATTCATGTTCTTACAGTTATGCTTGAACGAGTGGTCACCAGAGAAAAACTAAATCAACTTGAGCTCAGTTAAACAGATATCATATAGTATATACATACGTAGGTTATCGCTATGTTGTATATTATTCAAGATTTTTTTATTTTATTTGTCAAACAACTCGATTTTCATGCAATGTAAATATATATACATTATATTTGCTTTAAAATGATTTAAGACAAATATTTCTATATTTTTGCATTTTAAATGTATGTCTAGAAGGCCCTACGCTTAGTTGATGATATGAGTTTATTGTTTTAGTAGTATTGTAATAAAGATCAATTAATTCTAATTAGAGTATAAGAGCACTCAATAACATATGCAAAATCCAGGCTCTCTGATAATAATTAATGAAATGACATACAAGGCTAGACAATTGGTGTTTATTAACAGCGACATAATCATTTATAAAGCGAAGTGTGTCAGATGAATGCATAGATATCCGCATACCAGTGGATGCAGCGACGACGTTAACTTGAATATGCTATTGAAAAGAAGCAGCATGTGTATGTACATACAAGAAGTAAGTGTGGATTCTTGTTTATTAGGCAGATGTGTCCAACAATCGCCACTGATTGTTCCAGAGATGAAGTAGAAATTAATTGACGTCAAGTTAAATGATCATTCCAGCAGATTTGTAAACATATGTCTATTTGTTTCATACATTACAGAACTGTACTCAAACATACAAATGTTTTGTGATTCCAGCTCTAATTTACATCGTGCAAAGAAAAATTGCGGCTCACTAATGGCATAATGATAATGTACCATTTTTGAAAAGTAGAAAACCGTTTCTGGTTGTGTCATCCCGCATGAATGTTTCGTAATGAAGTTTTTTGCAGTGACAAAATGCATCGCAGTTGTTAATTGAATGTTCGATTGTCAAATATCAATTGAGTGTGTACGAAAAACTAGACAATATATGTACAATGAAATCAATGTGGCTATATGCATCACGAGTATATGGAGCGAGCAACGACATTACGTCAAACACTCATGTTACGCAAATCGGTTATTCTATCGCTTGCACGAGTAAATATTGATTAATTACTGTAATTGAGTAGGGACCACACACAAACCGGTACACACCTTGACGTATCGATATACATATGTATACCTCGATTCTACTTTCAAATTCAATCATTTACTATTAATATGTGTTTTTCCCTCTAATAACTGAAAAGTATTATTTTAAATTTAATAAGAGTACATAAGATGACGTCTTATCTAACTATATTTTTAATTCTGAATTCTCCAGATTTAAACATCTAAATGATATGTATTCTGTCTTATGTTCGATGCTTACGATAGAATTTATAATAATTGCATTCGTATTCCGTACAAACATGATTTAAAGTATAGATTCAGATAGCTGTGGTTTCCGAACCATAGTGCACAGTCACTCGTCATATTGAGTGTACTTGTACACTCCCGAAGTACTTCTATCGCCATTTCCCTTCCACATACACATTTCTGAGATAATCTGTTCTGCTCTTGCCTATTATTTTGCCAAACCTCTCATGTCGCTGCTACTTGAATAGGTTTAATCAACCAGCACACAAAATTGAATGTTGCAATATGTTGATGTTGCAGGCGATAAGCTTATATCCTTGTTTCAAAATCAAATCAAATATTTCTATTTATATACATACATATAGACTCATATCAAACGTTATACGTATAAATGGAAAATATATCAATTTTGTAAATTATCGCTTAAGATTTGCTCATTTGTTTTATTTTTCACAATATATGTATAAATAATAAAATTAATAAAACTAATTTGATAGTATTTGTGTACTGCTTTATTCTCTTACATTTGTACAAACTTATTTGCTACTATAAATTATGGAAAATAATGAAATCCAAATCAATTATATAGTGACATAGCTTAAGTATTTGAATGCAGTATTGCACGGTTAAATAAAGCAGAACGAAACAATAAATATCGGCTGTAAATTTAAGTTATCGATTCGACATTTAGTTGTGGCATTATTAATATTGGAATACGATTTATAAACGTGACTAATCGTGATAAAGAAATTCCCCAACACGCCTTTTCGCAATCAATTGTTTGTTATACGTAGCTTGGCTTGGAGGTGTGTGTGTGTATGTGTGTGTGTGTACCTGTGCTACCGCAATGAAATTTTATCGACATGCATTATTACGTATAAAAGCGTTTTATTAGGGAATTAGTTTTATTTGTTGTTTGCCAGCGTTCAACTTTATATGATATACTGGAAATTATTATGTAAATACACTGAATGATGCTGCACATTTTCATGTTATTATAAATTATAAATGTTATAGTTTATGCGTCAGAGTCGTAATGTTTCAACTAAAATACTAATTGCGTTTTTTACAGTTCTAATAAAATCTGGAGTAGTTAATATACTTATAAATTTCTTATCAGGTACGTACCTACTATATGCAATCTTGAAATAATATTTTTTTAATTTGGCTAAAAGATTGCATTTCCTGAAAGTACCTATTGGTCTCTATTCTATTTTCTAACGAGCACCCACATTCGTTTCAAATCACTTAATCGTCCGTTAACTTCAGCTGCACAGTCCTTTAAGTGCATTTGCGTTTTTTTTTGTTGTAATTTAAAACTAAAGCAAACCCGTTTAGTAATGATGATTTTTCGGTTGCGAGTAACACCGACGGAATGAAGTGAAACTACCAACAGTGCAAAATAAGAGTATAATGTAAATGCAAAATTGTCTGCATTGCATCGTTATTATTCTGCGTTCTCTTTCGCAATTCAGACACGAAACATAGAAGCACATAACAATAACGTTAGATGATATTGGTATGTATGTATGTTGGGTTTCAAATGACCGCTTGCATCGTTTATCGTATTCAAGTGTATTTTTTTTTTACTATTTCGTTCAGTTAAAAAAAACAAATTGCTATTGCCTTAGAACATAGATATTCCTTTCTTAAAACTAAATGAGAAATTATTTAATACGTAACAAAAATGTGAATACGAAATATAAGATCTGTTCTTGGGTATTTAGTTCGTGTTATGAATCAACTTTAAAAAAATGGAATGTGAATTAAATGAATATATAGTATATATATTTCGATTTTTGAAAAGTTGTGTGTGTGTGTGTGTGTATGTGGATTAAACACAGTCTACCACTTTGCATATTGTGTTTCATTAGCTAACCGCGTTATTTGCTTTTCGAAAATAAAATAAAAGAAAATTTTCCTCTCCGCCGCGAGTCACTATAGGAATGTGATTGCATTTGTTTCTGTGTAAATTGGATGGTGATTTGATGAACCAACCGGATTCTGTGTTCATGACTTTTGAACAAATTAATGTACATGTACATTTTTAAGTTCTTAATATTGATTTCAGGGTCTAATATTCGAACTAGCGTTATAGGAAATGACAAATACAAGTAAATACGATTTATTTTAAAAGCCAGTTTCCATTTCGTTAAAGCAATTTTTTACACAGTACTCATTTGTAAATGATTACTTTGTGCTTACTTTATTCTTACCAATAACGTTGATTAATATTTGTTTTAAATCGTTTTCACAAAGACTTTGATGTGATTTTGTTTTCATTTTCAACTCGACGATTGTAAACTTCACATCGATAAAAAAAACCCTTTCAACAAAGGACCATAATTAACTATCTATTTAAAGTAAAACCATCTGAAGAAAGGGTGACCGCAGCCTCACAAAATTGACAAACAAAGCGAGCTGTTTTCGTTCTTGGTATTTCGTGATGTTATCAGGCGCGCCAAGACAAATGATGTTTCTGTGGATTTTTAAAGGCCTGCGAACGTCATTCTTATTGATTGTTTGCTTGCGATGGTGTTGAAGATTTCTGAATATAAATTATATAGTATGTTTTGTTTCAAACATTTGTTTATACGTATACGTAGCATAGCATACTAATGTGTAGCACCTTGACTTGGTTAATGTGCCGAGCACATTCTTGATTGTGTCGCGTCGCGTCGGTGTTGACGATTATCTCCCGACTTGAAAGGATGATTGATGATGTGAAATTGAATCTAATTTACGTCATAAGCTTCTGGGTCTATATGTTTCATAACTGATAAACGACATTTTTACTCATAACAACATCATACAATAGCATTTCACACATTAAAAGCCAAATTGTCACAAATTACCTTTCACTATTTATGATATTAACTTCCAAGTTCATGACGATCAAATAAAATACTAGTTGCATGTCATTTAGTAAAATGAGAAACCTACTGACCTTATCCGGTATATAAACTAGTTACTTGCAAAGACAATGCTTGCAATAAATTATGAAAATGAGGTAATAGCTATTTGTATCAAGGGACCGATGACTCATACATTAATAACAAAATAAATTTTATTTCTTCACGGAAATAATATCCCTGAGCTTGTATACCATGCATTTTAAAATAAATTGGATTCTGTTTATTTCTTACAAATACTGTATTGCCACGATGCAAACAAAACACCAACCCGAATAAAAATAAAGTAAAACTTATATTTCCTGAAATAGATAACAAACTTGTCGATAATTTCATAAAAAAATTGTGTATGCATCATCTATTGAAAATACGATAGCAGTGCTTGTACTATTTCGGTGCGAAGGATAGTATTTTTAATTATTATTTAGTATTTTTTTTTATATATGATAAAGTAAGTGCATTGAATTTATATTGAATTATATAGAACTAAATAGATAACATAATTATTTATAATTACATTTGTATGACAGATTGATTTATAACTATAAACATTAAATCAATAGCGGTATATGTAAAATGATATCTACATGTTCAAAATTAAATAATATTAATCGCTTTTGTTTCTTAATATATAAAAAATAGATAACATATAACCATTTTAAAACAATACACAAGAAATATTAAAATTTTTATAAAAAGTTTTATTGTATTACTCATATTATAAATATGATAAAACATATATAACTACATGCATATTCCCATCAATTAAGGTGGCAGAATACATTTTTGCATTTATAAGCAATATAGAAAATGTATTTATTAAAATTTTGCTGTACGTGTTTCATTATATGTGAACTAAAATAAGATCAAACACATTTTTAACACAAATACTAAATAATTAATTTTGAGTAGTTTGTTTAATTAATGTGTATCTGGCGAATTTCGAAAAAAAAAGTAAATATATTTATCAAAGCAACACGATTTTAAACTAATTAATATTTTATTAAAATAAATCAAATATACCAGACAAGTATATATTTTTTAAGTGACATCTTTATGTACCTTTTCGAAAGCCTGATAAGTAAACACATTTTAATTAATGCAAAATTAATTAGTAATTAGTAAACAGTGTACCATCAAGTGACAGCAGCGGTTAAGTGTTGAATATAATTTTATTTTTTGTTCTGACAAAGTGAATAACTTTGAGGCATGTCATGTGCCGTTTTGAAGTTTCAAAATATAAGCAAATAAAGTGTTATTCACTCGCTTCTCACCTTGTGGGAGATAAACTTTAAGACACTCGCTTATTTTTTATTGGTTGTCATTCTGTCAATTTCGTTATTTATTGCTAAACCTCATAAATTCGTCAGACAACGCAGAGAGACCACACCAATATTTACATAAAGGCCTATCTTCTTTATTTCTTTTAAATTTAGTTATTACTCAAGACAACGTATTGTTTGAAATTTTAACATAGAAATATCTCCTCTTTAAATACGGTAAAGTGAATATCCAGAAACAAGTCTTGAATGAAAAGTTTCAAGTGCGTTCGTTAGCACTACATTTAACTAATGAATTACAAGGATACTTTCACCCATTTGTGTTTATAAATTGTGAATTTAAATATGAGATAACTTAAGAAAAATGACTGCAGCCGACATAGTGAGGTGCGTCTGAAAGCACTTTATTTAAATGTTGTAATTTTTAAGTAGAAAACTACGTAATAAAAGGTACCGCTTAAATGACTTTGTGAAATGTTTTATATCATGAAAAAAAAAAAGCAAGAATATTAAATTTAGGAGACTAGACATTGAGTGTAATTTATCCAGGCTATGACGGTATTCTGGAAAATAACGTTATTGCATTTTCTGCTCTAAGTGCTTTAGATTTAAATGCCTTGCACGCTTAAATGTATATATTTTTGTAACTAAACTATAATTAGTTTTAATAAATATGTTAAATTGACAGAATCGTTGAACCTTTATTATTATACATTAGTATTTAAAACACAGGTATATGCCACAATCATGACATGGTATGATAGTATCTGAAAGGTTGCGGTCTTCGTGGTAAATTTCAGTGAACCATGGCGATTCGCTATAAAAATAACCTATCAAATGCAATATAAATACGAGTACATTATTTCACTATGTTTAATATATTTTTTGGTAAACTGATAACTGCTAATAATTTTAAGTTATGCTATTTTTCCGCTAACGTGGTGCATGATTTTTTTAGTTTGTTAGTAATTTGTAATTGCAAATTAATTATGGGCTAATTGTTTGTAATCCTTTAACCATTAGGATCACGTTTCACATTGCACGTGTCTTGTCAATATGTAAGAACAAATGGGTGAACTAATGCTGATATAATGAAGAATATGCAAATTTGTTTCGCAGAAATATAATTATTGTATTTAAATTTTTATATGCATTGGCCTTACTACAGAAGTATTGATAATTTATGGATATTTAAATTGGCATTTAATTGAATAAAGCACAAAAATAATTGCGAGAGCAAATAATAAGTATCTTTACTCCAAGAATACCAAATTATTATTACAACTTTATCAATCAAATATACATTAAGAAAAATTAAAAAAGAAATCTTTTCGATATTTCGCACTGAAATGCAGTGCATCTTTGCCGTTATCTGTAAACTAGTTTATAGAGGTTGAATTCAGTAATCGGATCGCAGGCGCTGTGGTGTGTCATGGCGGTTGATGTGCAACAGATGAATGTTCGCACGAAGGAACAAGTGAACGAACGTCTGACCCCAACACTCCACATAACCTCACATTTCATATTCAGGTTTAGCGGCATTTTGAGTGACGTTAACTGGACCCACAGAATAAGACCAACAAATCAACCAATATGTATGCAAAATAATATAATCGTATGCTGCTTATGGCGAGAAGAGTTAATGTGCCGCCATAGACACTACCGCTATCTAGCGACGCAAGGTGTGAAGTGTCTGCACTGCCCAATACTCACCTTAACATCTTTGAATTTACTGCACTCATTTCTTCTTTTTTTATTTACCAGAGATGATTTAGGGATTTTTTTTTTAAATACAATCTCAGCGGAAAATATATTTTGGCGAATTTTAACTAGGATTTATTTTGATAATTATTAATTTTTATTGTAAACATACATAGAAAACCATAATAAAATATTATTTGTACTCAATTTGAAATTTATGCCACGCATTAATTGAATTTAGTTGAGTCATTTTTGAGAATTTATTTTTATTAGTTATAAGTTTGATTCTTTTGGGTGACTTTAAGCAATTTGTTTAAAACCAATTAAAATCAATTCGAATTTAAACAAAATTCTAATCTTGAACTCGCATCCGTGACAACTTTATTTGGACGAAATTCAAATTGAATACGTAGAAAACAGTGAGCGCAGCACCATGTTTTCAGCATTGCAGCTGTGGCCCCAACGAAAAGTCTTGTAATACTCCAATCTCCAATCTCAAGCGAATATCTTTACTAGTTCACATACACAGGTACAAATGGTGCATCTATTTGTCTGAGTGTGTGTTTTCAGTAAGTGTATGTGTTGGCTTTGGCCGGATTTCGAAGACAATGGGCGTGAACCGACCAATTGGGCTTATCGTCATCATTCAACGAACTGCATACATTACCAAACATTGAAGGATTTCGACCGAAACTGTCTACATCGAATCAGATTATAATAAACGTTTATATACAAAAATAGAATAATAAATCTGATTAGCTACGGAGAAAAAAATCGACAGCGGAAATAAAATACAGGATTCAATCAATAATGGAATACCATGCTTAAAATTAAAATGTTTTTTTAATATCCTGTATTAATATTCAGTCTATTCCTTCTTACAAATGCAATTCACAATAAAAATAAAAAAGTAACTCGTTTTTCATTTACTACTTCGCGTTCTTGTCACTAGGAAATATATTCCTTGCATTACGTACAGTTTGTTATTTCGTCAATTTTATTTAATAATACCAAGTGCTTTCGTCAAAAAAAATTTCTTTTAAATTATATTCACAAATGTATTAATATCATAGCAAGATACGAAAGTTTAGATGCCATTCGGTGACCACAAATTTCAAGGATTCAGATCATTAATGTTCCAAGGGAGAGGCTCCTTGGAGACGAGATGTCTCTTGGAGAGCATGACTTCTTAACACCATTAGTTTGGTGATTTTTGCGTAAGAAGTTGTGCGTCGGTGGACAGAATCTTGACACGTCGTTCGCAAATAAACTTCTTCAAGAGATATAAATGGGTGAAAGCAACAGTTAAACTTTCATACTTCTCCAGACTACACGAGCGCCGACTAAAGAATTATATATATAGACTCAAACTATTAATTATTGCAAACAAATAAAAAAGAATGTTATAATTAATATGTTATTAAAAGCTTATGATTTTAATCGTGAATAAGGCAGCAGTAAATTTGTAAAATTATTCATTCGATTTAAGGATTTGTAATGGAGCATTTTAATTTATATAAAAATGTTAAATGCAATGTTTTTGTATTTCTAATTGCTTAGAAAATCAAATATAACGTTTTTTTGTTACCATAAAAGTATATGGTATATGGTATCCGCGTTTAAATTGTACAATTTTGATAATAGAGCTTTTGAGTTGTTATGAGAACTGAAATGGAATGGCACAGCAGAAGTTTTGAATGAAGACTAACTGAGAATTCACAGATGCGTACTCAAAGGGCCACAGATAAAGTAAGGAAATGTGGCCGAAAATGTTGTTGACACATTCTAATGGCAAAGTAGTTTGTAATGTTGTCGTATTTTGTCAACGCATAACCGGAGACGTGAATGGGAATTCAACACTAACACTAACTCACATAAATGTATTATGTTTGAGTGTATCTCACACGTTCAAGAACGGACACGCGAAACGTGTTAGGACATTCCCACTAAATGTGACACTTTGTCTCACATTCAAGTGCCGGAGCAGACAAAGTTATAGAGCTTTTTAAGTCAGAGATTGCCTACTACACGACCCTTCCGGCTCTTTTCCTTTTACACCAACCAACGGATCTCTGGATGTATCCCACTTTCAGCGTACACTACCGAAATCTATATCCCTACCGATAAACGATAGAATTTGTGTAAATTATTGTTTAACATATAAGTGACCATCTTTTTTCAAATAAACAAACATTAAACAATATTTTTAACACATATACACAACTGGCAACAAGGATAAAACTCACTAATGAATACATTTTTCAGTCTAATTCATTACCTTAATCTAAAATTATATGCTCGATGCATTTTGAACATTCAATGAATGTTTGATTTTTAATTCAATTAAAATCGTTTAAACCCTGTAAAATCATACAATTATTTCCCAGATTTACAACGTTGTTTAAATTCACCATCATCATTTATTTTTGATTTTTTTTATTATACCATACAATTTTTGGCTTTCCAGGGATAATATGAAAATTATGATCGCACTCAATGCATTTGTCAGTTCTGTTCATTATTTGTAAAGTATATGGGACCGCAACTAATAATTGTCATTCAATTAATTGTGTCACAATTTGATTTTCCGAATCATTAAATTTAAAGTATTTTAGAACGATTATTGTCAATGTAATCCGTACAGCATTTAAGTGTAAATTATTAAATAACAATTGACAAATACACAATGACATTGTGTAATTGTTTATTATATTTTGGAAACGCGAATCTAGTTCAGATTTTTATATGCTAACTTTGGTTTAATTATATATATTTTACATGGATAAATGATGTATTCATTTGTAACAAGTAAACAGTAGATCTAAAACAATTGAATGATGCATGTGTTATTTTGCAACAGATATTACAATAAAATTACTTCAGATTTAAAATAGATACTTGTCAACAAAAAAAATAATGAAATTCAAGATTTTCAATTGCAATTATTTAATAGTAATTTAATATTTTGAATCTTTATAACCTTATTCACAAAGGCATCACCGTTGTATAGGTGAATTCATAAGATAAATTCTGATAAAATGGTGATGTGAAAATGAGCCAGTATATCAAACAATTGTTATTGTCATTTATATGAAATGATACATAATTGAGAACTGTTGAGAACTTCTGAATTTCCGATGTATTTCATACAATGCATGACTTAAACCAGATACAACCAAATTGACATTAATAATGATAAGGTTAATTGATTAAAACTAGTAATTGAACCATGCATATTTTCAACATTAATAATAGTGATCTCATGCATTCTATATGAAGCTAATTTTAGTAGGCTTATTCGAAATATGCGTATTATGTTTTCATCAAATTTGCGATACATTAATCAAGGTTCGTCGTTTCTGAGAATATAAAATCAAACAACTATTTAAGTTCGTCGTATAGTTGAACAAACCAAAATATCAGCTTTCTATTGAATACAAATTTAAAAATACACGGTGCTTATTATCTATTTTAAAATAGGGTATAAATCCATTGCCTAAACATATCTAGGTACTAAATTTGAATACAATCTGGATGTTATGTCTTTGAGTCACTGTAGTGTCTTTTCGGAATGTTCGACGGGATGTTGCCTATTTTTAGATCACATAGATATATTTTCGTCAAATTTATTCACGTGTGGGCGGTTATCATTTGTTTCAATGATCGTCATTTTGTTCGTGTTATAAATACCACAAATTAGGGTATACGTGTTCCCTCGTTCATAGTTACGGGATTATAGCTTTAAGTTTATTAACCAGATGGTGACAATTATTGAGTTTTTTGTATCGTTAACCGCAATTTTTTTTCTTATAATATATTCTTTGATGTTAGACACTTCGTATTCAAAATATGCTACATATTTTATTTTCATATCTAATTACGTACAGATGAAACGAAACTACGGTTAGTTATATTCCCTAGATATTTAGGGCATTTCTTAAGAAATTTGATATTTTTCGACATGCTACGCGATTTTAAAGCTTTTGAATAAAATTTAATTTCCCAAAAAAAAAAGTACGACAGTTATTTAAACCATAACAGTAATTTTCTGTTTTGAATCATATAATAGATATATTTATTTCCATTTCACGAATAAATTTAAAAAATTTGAACCTTAACCAAATTATTTTGATATACCTACATCATTTGATAATCATCGACTTATATGTTTTGTATTAAAAATAACATTTTAGTGACGGAAGACTAAACTTATAAATATACCTGGATGCAAGTAATTAACAACATTACCAATTATATTTTATTTATAAATCGAGAAAATATCGCGCAGTTCCGGTAGTTGGTCGATTCACCAGCTGCATCTGTCAGCAAAGCAGCACTTCAGGCGTGTTAGATACGTGCTCCTCTTCGACGCACAACCGGCTTTCCTTGCAGCAGACACATGAATTATATGTGTTGACATTAGCCTACGTTTGATACTCGATCATTTGTTGCATCCAAATTAGAGATTTGACAAATATGCTCAGATATATAGCCATACTATATATAAACACGTACTCCTCATTCAAAGTATCAAATAATATTGTTTCATCCCTATAATCTCTATTTTACTGAACGTTTATTTCGGAGACTGTTCAAATGTATTCTAATTAAAATTTCTTTTCATTCTTACATTTTGGCTATATTTAAAAAAAGAACTATAAATATAAAAAATTCTAAATATTGACTCATAAATCTGTCAAATCTTTGACAACATTTGCGGTAGATGAATATTAAAAAGACACCATCATTATTAGTTGCTAACTAATAGAAAAGATATGTTTGTAATATGATCTTTTACGCTTGCCAAAAATTACATTTAACCCCTGGCATCATTGAGTTATGTTGTTTGCAATATATTTAGACAAAATTTATTGCTGAACATCCCTCGCCCGAAAAAAACCAACAGTACATATGGATGCATTAATGAAAGGAATTCGTTGCATATAAAAAAGTCAAACGAGCCAGATGTAAGCATCTGTTCATACTTTAATTAGTATATTAATTAAAACTTATCTTTTGCGTATATTTCAATCGAGTCTGATTTGTATAATTAGCAAACTCGTTTCAATAATGTCAAGTGATATCGTGAGACAAATTTACTTAATTCGTAAATTAACATTAAATAAAATAATTTTTTTTTTAAATAATTTGCTAAATTAGGAAATAGATTTCGACTCTTATGTTTAATAAAAATAGTAAAGACGTGGCAATGTACTCTTTGATTGAATAATTAGTTCTAAATTTAGACCTCTGGTTACGAAACATATAACTTCAATTATGATTAAAATATTTATTTGTGTAGATGTTAATGAAGTAATAAAACAAATACATGTATTTGTAACGTGGGTTAAAATATTACAATAATTCCCCGTACTGCCAAAACGATCTAGAACAATGTAAAGGCGGATAAATAACAATGAACTCATGCCTACTGAACTCCTGGACGTAGGTAGACCAAAAGGAAAGATAGAAAAAAATACATAGTCTAACAAACATAACGTCCAGCAAAGAATATAACAATGTATATATACTATGTATTTCACATTGAATTATAATAGCCTGATGCAGAATAGCAGAAGAGTTAATTTGATTTTAAAGAATTATTGTATTGTGCAACACGAAGAGCATATATAAAAGAAAATTAACATCTCATGTGAAAAACAACTCAGTTATCGTGACCCACCGATCTTAAAGTGGGTGGACACACTGCATGACGTACGTGCCCGCTTATTTACGTGTATAATCTCGTTTATTCCACAGAAAACACAATTAAACTAATAATGTTATCTTTTGTAGCTGACTAGGAAACCATTTGTTGATGTATTCACATGTAAACGAGCTGGATCGCTCGTGGCTATTATATGTATGTATATATTTTTTATAAGTTACCTTGTAACTGATTTGAAAAGAATCAAATCTAATCAAATTTGTATCTTGCGTTTGTTTTTGTTCACGCACTGTACAGATTTTGAAAAGCGGAAAATATGAATGATGTTTCGTTGTTGGAGATAACACCAAACGATACAACAATCTGTTTCATGTCTATTTTTTTAGTCGTATAGCTAGTACTGAGATTTAATAAATCTTTTCATTTCTTTTTTTCATTATGTAAATATAAATAAATATTTTAAAAATATTA
This sequence comes from Nebria brevicollis, assembly GCA_944738965.1. Classification (NCBI taxonomy): domain Eukaryota; kingdom Metazoa; phylum Arthropoda; class Insecta; order Coleoptera; family Carabidae; genus Nebria; species Nebria brevicollis. The sequence goes on from OX122897.1 coordinate 17,663,937, forward strand.
ACTAATTCTGACAATTATTGTTGTAAGCGCATAAAATCAATTTGATCTCATGCTTTTGACATCAACGTTATGCAGTATGACGAAACAAGCTCTTAATTGACAGCAAATTTATAATTATAAATACTGAGCCATTAATTACGAAATATTTATTGATAAAAAATAAGAATCATGTTTGCTAGGTGTGAAATACGAAAGACTACAAGTAGTAACATGTCGATGATAAACGTGTTTTACTTAATAGACTATTCATACACAAAAATGATTGACACAAGTGTCATAGGAATTTTTATTTCACTCATAGCGAACATGTTTGAAGAATGGTGTCGGTAATGAATAAGATTAATTTTGATTAATTAAAAAAAAAACATTGGAAAGAAACGATGGGAGTTTACAAATACAAAATATATCTTGTATATATAAACTGAACTTGAGTAGTATTATTATGAAAGAATATATATAGAAGATGGCCTTTGAACTCTGAAAATCTATTGTTGAAAAAAAATTAATTGTTATGTAATTTGTGACATGAATTTTTTTTTCATAAATTATGATAGAAAATCGATCATATTTTGCTAAATATTGCTGGACCGCTTTGGAACAGTATGATTTATAACCACAGTGTGACATTTACTGAAACGCTCATCTAATTTAATTGGATTTCAGCCAAATGTTTTGTAAATGTAATGATTTACATTTCATCAAGAAGAATTACTTTCGGAAGCTTGTGGGTGTTAGACAAGACGGCTGTGAACAAATGACATGTCGATTTATTTTAAGCATTTTTTATAATAATTTTTTTCGCTGACCCGAAATATATTTCAAATATAATAGCTTACGAACAAAAATCTGGCGCAGTCTAATGAAAAACGAATAAGACAGAATATGAAAATGTTGATATATGTACGTAAAAAGTAAAAAATTAGTTTCATAGATATGTTTTATAAGGTTGTTCAACTTTTGCATATATCTAGGAATTAACTAAAGATACATATCAAATAATTAAAGTTTCGTTGTAATAAAATTAGTTCAAAATGACGTAATCTATGAACAAGCAATGCGGGTGGTATATCTCTAGGTGTTACATCATCACAGGATAGGAACTATAGGCCAATAATCCAAGCAACATTAAATTAATAAACTGTATAAAATAAAATAAAAATTTTGTAAGAATATAAAATAAAACTATTTCGTAGAAAAATTAAAAAATTTTATTAATAGGGCAAATTTTCCTTGCAGAATTAACAACAGAAAAGTTCCAGCGAAGAAAAATTATACAAAGCTTAATAAGGAATAATATAGTCAAAGAAAATAGCTATTACTTGGAAAATATAATGTTCAACAATAAAACACTGGGTACTATAGTTTCAGTGTTTTCTTGGAAGCGTTATGACGAAGAATTCTTTATTCAAAAGTGGGAATCAAACACGAGTATACATGCACTACCACTACAATGAAGCAGGAATATTTTAAAAGTGATGAATGTTTTACGAATGGTGTGAAAGGAAGTGCAGGAATGGAAGAGGTCAAACGACAGACGTAAAGACAATAAAAGGCGATATAGAAACAGCCGGTCCAAGCACATTACGTTCTACAAATGTGTCAAAAAAGACATGAAAGCGAATAAAAAATATATACGAGATGTACAGGGATGTCTACAACTAACCAGGACGTAGGTGATAATTCATTCATCTTATTTTGGTAAATGTGAAGAACTACGATACATATGTACATATATCTTGAAGTTATATATTTGTAAAATTTTCAATAAAAGCTTATTCCGAAAAATAAGAGTTTATGATTATTCACATTTGTAAATGATTTAAAAGTTGTTCCTGGGTATTTATACAAATGTGTATATTAGAAAAAAATATTATTTTTAAAAGAAATTTGTTTTTTTTTTTTAATATTCAAAAAAACATTATCAATTGGACGTAACAGAAATGAAATGAAAAATATGTGTTTATTTAAATGGTTAAAATTATTTTATTTATTAAAAATTAATTATTTTTGTCCCATATTTTGCGGGACAACTGTATAACACCAACACTTAACATCCCGCATTCTTCCATATCATAGTATAAGAAAGTTTCGAAAATATTTATATATGTAAGCAGAGAGTATTTTTAACATATAAATCAACAATGTTCACTAAAGATATTTTTATTCTTGTCGTTTTGTCAAATTGGTATCGAAAAAGAATATGATTCTCTTATATCATATAAAAGTATCAGAAAAACTAAAAGACTAAACTGGGCTATGAAAATAAAAATATAGATTTATATTTTGAATATGAAAAAAAAAATTTTTCTTACCCACATTATTTGATATCTTTTTGGCTGAGTTGTGTCGTCCTAATAATAATAATAATGGGTTTAATGCGTTTTTATTAATTATGAAATTAGCAATTACAAAAATGAGTAAATAAACGGCAGCTTTTCTTCACAAGCGCAAATATACTTTTGTGCAATTTATTATATTGTCGTTATGTTGATCATATAATTAGTTTATCTTTGAAGTTTTATTGTTAAGCATAAATCCCGACTATTTTAATATATTTTCGTCTATTTAACATGCCTCGTTGCCTTGATATTTTTCAGTATGACTGTTTGGACAAATGTGACATTCTGTGGTGCGTTTTTATGTCAGAACTGACTAATGACACAATTTGTAGCCGCTCAAGCAATAAACTTCACCATACTGCCAAACTATAAATAACTAAATGCACTACTTATTAAAAATATGTATATATGCTAAAGAAATATGCAAAGATTAATATTTTAAAATTAAATCAGTAAAAAGAGGTTCATATTATGTATTGTAGCAAATGTCTGCAATTGTACTACTATCATATAGGATTAAATCAATTCAATTTGGCAGAGGAGTGAGTTGAAATTACACTTGATAATAAGGTTATCCATTTTCAAGCCTCTGATCGACCCTCTTCACACTAAACAGCACTTAACCCAACGGTGAAGCACCTTAGGTTGCTTATCAATTTACAAGTGGCGTTTTAACATGTCTGATTTCAGTGTTAACATGTACTTATGTGTCGGTGGATATCGGCCACTTTTGCTTGCAAACTGAGCCTGGAGTAGGTGTCCGTTATTTAGCTAAATTCAACCATAGATACTTTGAGTATCTGTTTATCAGGTTTCTTTGTAACATATTAACAGTGGATATTGCTTTTCAATAAATTAGTTTCCATTCTAAAAGTGTCCACGTTGAGTTCTTGATATTTTAGCTACATTTTTGTTTTATAAATAAGTCTTGTACTATCGTGTCCATTTACAAAAGATTCAGTGCTATTCTGATCGATATTTATTTAATTCATATGCAAGCGTTAATTTTAGAAAACCAGAAGCATAGTTAATCCAGTGCATTTAGCATTGAGGGTTGTTCCCTGGTAATCAATATCTCTGGTTGGTTGTAGGAGCGTCTGGAATGCAGCGACCAATGCTCCCCGGCCAGATCATCTTCTAGTGCGGCGATGGCACGACAATGACGTGCGGACGACGCCGCCACCGCTTCCGCCGCCGGGCAGCCTCTACTCGTCTTTGACACACGGGACACTCAAAGAGCCGGCAGTAACGCGCGGAATCTTAATCTTACCGTCCTTAGAATTTCATTAGCCGATTAATTTACACGATGAAACAAGGTGAAGGAAGCTGACTCTCTCGCGGGAATCTCATCATCGTTACTTGACTTACGTATGTCATCCAGTTTGTAAACCATGGGTAACTTTTTTTTTCTCTCATTCATCGTCTTTCTAATTATTTGATTACAGGCTAAAAGTATTCTAAACATGAATAGTTTTTCATTTCGAGGAATAAGAACAATTCTATTTTGTACGAATTTTCCTTAATAATTAATATATGAAAAAGAATATTTCACACATACACACAGGCTTGCATTAAAATACAGAAAAGCATTTAATTCAGAATCATGTAGATTTATTCGGTGTCATAATAAATTTCGTATACTAAATTAAGTTGTTCCAAATTTGAAAACATAAGAAAAGTAATAAAATTGCAATTCTACAATATATCATAGACTTTAAATTTATATATTGAATAATAAAAAAGATTTTGTATTTAAAATCATTTGAAACATACTTCCAGAAATATCACTGTCAAAATAATATTAACCATTCGACGATTTTACTATTTATACCAACGAAAAAGAAATAAAACACTCCGTCAGTTTGAAAGAATGACAAGCATAATCTTTAGAAATAACAATTAACATTTTTCACTGAATTCATTCACGAATCAGACTCGCATATGTGAATGATGTCAGAAATCCGAACGTCGCAAGTTTAAGTCGACACGCAGACTCAAACACGCTAATTGGCAGCACAATGTATAAATAGCCATATGCAGTTTAGATACAAGATGCACCAACACCGAAAAAGCGATCTACGTTACCAGTATGTGGAGCAGATTATACGTGGTGTTTTTTTTTTTACTCATTTTAATACTTTCTGAGAATCCCAGACGCAAAATTGTAATTTAATATAATTTGAGAATACGGAGTCGATCTCGGAATAAATGGATAAATATGATTGAGAATAAATTGCGTGAAAGAAAAGTTGTGAGCAAGTAGAGTGTGTATGAAGAATTTGAATAAAGTGAAAGAATGACAAAAGCTTGTCAAGATGCGAATTGATGTAAAGAGCATTCTGCCACCCAATTTGATGCGAATAAGCTTGATGTTATAAATGTGTATATGTTTATTATTTTTGAAATTATTCTCGTTCTGTTTTTACGAGCCGCTTACGATTTGCGTAAAGAAGACAGGCCTGTCCATTTGTCGCTAGGCTTAAAAGCAAAGTTAGTAATTTCTTGTAGCGCTCTTCGATGTTTTTCTTAAAGTTTATAGTCTTTTGATCTTTTTGACGCGCAATTTCAAGCATTTTAGGTAACATAAAAACATTTTATTTTTATTTCCCCAATATACTTTTTGTTCTGGAAAAATATTGATTTAAATAAGAATTCTACTATTAAGTAACAATATAAATCAAGTTATTAAAAGATTTGTATTTTAAAAATACTTTATACGGAAAATTCAAGTATATTTAGAACACCAATGTTTTTTTTTTATTTGAGTTAAAATGAAAATGTCTCCAAATTATTGAAAAATTGTTTCATCAAAAACTGTTTATTCATACTATTTTATTTCTAAAACTCTCAATTAAAATGATTGTGTAACAATATTTTGTTATGTGTGAGATAAAATCAGTGTTTAAACTTTAAAACTTTTTAATTAACAAAATACAAATTTTTATTATCAAAATATTTGTAAGTTTTCGTTTTAAATAAATAAATCTATAAAGAGATAAAAACGAAACGTTTAGTAACGAACCGTGATAAATGTCAAAAAGACTATTTTAATAATTACAACGACATAAAACTGGATACCTACACACCCGATATCTGAGATGAAGAAACAAGAAATGAAGAATGATTCATAAAACCTCTTTTTTCGAATTAATGAAATTTTATATCTTACTGGATACTGGTTTCGAAAATGTTAAAAAAAAAGTTTAAAGCACCAATACTTTCCTTATATAGAAAAATTACTTTATTAAAAATTATTTTTATCAGTGTAACAAAGAAATAGTCTTGCACTTGACAATATATGTTTATGATTTAATGAACATATGGTTGTATTTGCTATGCAATTACGAGTACCTTTATTATATTATAGTAATTGTTCTCCATATTTTTCTTTGAAGACAAAAAGGAATCTTTAATATAGCAAATATTTATTCATTTCACGCTCATATTAAATTGGAAAAAATTTAACTATTTAAACATCAAATATATACTTACAAGATCATAATTTCATAATTTTCCTTACGCTTGATAAATTTAATCATAATTATATATCTTACGTTTCCCGCGGTTATTAACTATTAATGGAATGTGAAAATTTACTAATATTTACGCTTATTATGATCAAAAAACCAAGTTTGCAATGTATTTGGCTGTACAGAATTACATAGCATAATGACGAAATAACAATTACACATGTAAACGTACGAAACGTACTTAAAATTGTGTTTCTAATGGAACAAATTTAGAGAGAAATTTAACGAGGCCTGCGCCATCCAATTTTACAAATTAGATGTTACTTTAAAATCATGTGCCGGAAAATTAGTTTTTAAAATTTAATATAAAATAGTGTTGTTAATATTACTTAATCAAGAAGATCAAATTAGCGATGCAGAAATCTAGGTTCAAATCTATGCATATATTCATTACGTAGAACAAATAGGTATATTAGGAATTGTATAAATTTTGAAATAATTAGTAGAATATTTTTTATCTTTTGGAGTTTCGTATTTATATTAATATTTGGCGTTTCCTGTAAACAAAAGATTATGGTATCCTTTATTGATAAAAGCAAGGTTTGGTTGTAGTGTTTATCAAGCAAACAGAGCATAAAATAAATTATAATATTTCATAGTGACTATAAATGCGTATAATAAATTTATTTGAAAATGGATGACTTTTTAATTGAATATAAACTAAAAAGGTAAACATTTCCTCAGTACTAAGAAGAGCTTTCGTGATAAACGCGAAAACATTTCAGTTTCTCTATGAAAATATATAAAATCGTCTGTGAAACGTGCGCTAAATGAAATCAGCACTCCTGTGTGACATCTTGGCAACTAACTCATCCGCCGTGTTGCGGTAATGCATTTACGCCCTAATAAATACTGCACAACTTAAACGCATAGACAGCGTTGACATATTTTCCTACAAAGGGGCTTTCCAGAAGCTTTATCCCACCTAAGAATAAATTCATTTTTATCATTAGAATTAAGTTTTAAAAAATATCTCTTCATTCTATTTACTATCTGTGATTAAATATTAGTCACATATGTTTCCATACATAGCAGTACATTTTTGTACAAGTGTCGAAAATATAAAAAATAAGCATATTCCGTAGCCGCCCCAATGTACACTATCTTTGAATAATTTTATTACTTGCTATGATTAAATTTCTAAAAAATGCTTTATTTATTTAAATGTATATTTAATAAATAATTGATTTGATTATTAAATGCGTTACGAGATTTTATATCTTGGGCTTAAGTCACATATTTTAAGTAATGCAGTGACAAACGGATTAAGTATTCATAAAAATTCAAATGTGAATATATTCTATGTTTCGGCATCGTTTTAAAGTATTTAAAATATATAGTACTACGTGCATAAACTATACAAACAGAAAGTAGCACGTATTATAAAATAATAATAATTTTAGTAACGGATAGATGGGCTGGTTATGTGTGACCGGATGAACGGTAGCCTTTGGCGCCCCGTCGTCGGCGCCCATTGTCTCGTAACGATGGTGGCGCTAACGACGGTAGACTTCTTCAACCCTCTGCGCACTCCTGCGGCCCCTTTGCACCGTGAGCCAAGAGTCGCAATGAAGACATGAGTCACGGCCTCTTTACTGTGTTTATTCACGACAAATGCCAACAAGAGATCCTACTGTATGGGAATGGGTGTGTACATGTCTAAATGCGAATGTATAACTTTTGAAGATTATCTACCGGAATATTCATAGTCGACATCATTTACGATGTATTGTACTAATTTTTGGTCATATTACGAATAAATTGTTTCATATAAAATCATGAAATGAACTTGTACTATTCGACATTTGTTGGAAATATTGAAATTTGTCTTTTTGTTGAATGTATTTAAACAAATTTTTAAAACTAAAATATAATTGTTTGGAACTATAAAAACACAAAAGTTATGTAACGTTTTGTCATTTTAAAAGCAAAGTTTAGTGTTTGTAATAAAAAAAAATGAATTATTTCTATCTTTATCTCAACAGTATCAAATTTAACAAATACATTAAATCTTACAGAAGTAACGTGATACACCGCATTTAATAACTCGTAACAATAAAATAGTTAAAGAGATTGTTAACCTGAAACATTGTATTACTTTTGTTGAACAATTAATTTCCCAAACACGACAAACTCTTGTTTAGAAACAAACAACATGATTTTTGAACTAATGATTTTAATAAGAACGTCTGAAGATATCCGTAAATGCTAAACAAATGAGCTTATCACGAATTCAATTATTGACTATCTTTCCTAGATAATTTTCTGATAAATGTTACATAATTAAGCCATTTATATTACGTAGTAACTAATTTTGCAGGAATTGAATTCTTTTCGCAATTTAGATTAGGAAATAAAAATCATTTACTAATATGCTAATAAAAATTGATTATCTGATACCGGAATAAAACCAAACTATAAAACACTTATATATTTCATCATTTTTGCAAATGATACAATGGAAACCATAAAATACGCATAATCAAAAATTGAACAACAATGTTTAGATGAGAGAGCACAAAATAAAAGAATGCGATAGCGATATTTACTATAGAGTACAGACCGTAAAAATAGTAATTCAAATAATATGATCATGGTTTATCTACTCTCCCAACGCCCAACCTCCGAAGAAGCCAGCGTGCTACATCAAACACCATGAAATACGAGTCATTGTCCGGCACGGAAACGACGGCAGAAAGGGGAAAAGGGTTAAAGAAATGGAGGCGTACATAATAGAAATGCGATAATGATCGAGTTGAATAAAAGAAGCTAGTGTGTCTTTGTGTGACTGTTTTCCATCCAGATATCCATGGCGTCGAGTGAGTGTTTGGTTTAAGGGCGTGCGACAGTCGACAAACACAACTAACTCTCAAATAGAAAGGGTTTTGTTCTCTGTCAAACACAGCTGATTGATTTGATGAGGTTTTCGTAAAAGGATTAGTTAGAACGAAGCAACAACTGACTGATAAATATCACGCGCCCCAACAAAAGAAATAATGGACCAAATATTATTACAAAGGGATTATATACACGAAAGAAAACAGACACCGAGTGTGCATCTTTTCATTGCGAACAAGACAATTGTATTATTTATATTATTTCGTTATAGTGTGACAATCATTTGCTAAATGGAAAATAAATACGTTTAATTGAATAATGCGTAAACAGATATGAAATTGTATCAGCACTTTACTTGTTCAGGATAATGCAGCAATTGATACGATTTTATTTTGAGGCACGTACGGCAAATATGTAGAACTTTATAGCCATAAGATATCAGAATGGGAATTTATTAAGAATAGATAAATAATAAATATAACTTTATCACAAATTCCAATAAAATAACGTTACTTAAAGGTTCATTATCAAAATATTTCAAATCATATCATAAAATATACTAATGCGTAGATCGTGTCCAAGTGCTATTAATATCTTAAATATATATTTGAAATTTACATGATAAAGTCTTTACCATGATAATATAATACTATTTTAGTCTTAGTGTCTAAATAAAATAAATATTCTGAATGACAATGTAAAAAGTGAAACATAAACACTTAATAAATATCGTCTACCGTTGTTTAATATAAAAAATACAATTCTAATAAGTCGAGTCATTCATCCATGGCCCTTGATGATATGCTAGACAAAAATAAATATGATTCTAGTTGGAAACACAATAGTATCAAAGTTAGAAAAATAAAGTATGCGACTAGCCCAGAGACCCCACCCTGATCACCGACATCATAATCAGTTACAAATGATAGTTTACAAACAGTCGCACGGTGGCACCAGCGTCCAAGTCGACTTAACCTAACAAACAAATGACGCATGGAGACAAGAAGGTGAGGTTATGTTGAAACAGCAGCGCTGTGGTCTGCGTGGACACACCTTGGTCAATCTTTATTATTTCACAGCGACCGTACCAATCAGTCAGGGTGATACGATCGTCTAACCTGTGGAAATCCAACAATAGACTTACTGTTGCATATGGCTATGTGATGAACAGTGACCACTAAACTGTATCAATCATTATAACCATTAAGCGACAACGCGATAATGCTACAATTAATAATATTCAAAATATTCGAAACTTTTATAGAACCATTACAATAAATTATCTAAGAAAAGTTTTGCAAATTATTAATATCTCAAACTTTTATTCTATCTATTTTATGAGTTATTGCGGAAACCGCAAAAAATGACTAGAGTAAACTTGCACTTACGGTTTGATTACGTTTTTCAAAATAAAAGATTATTACTTAGTACATCGTATAAGAAAGTAATGAATGTAAAAAAAGATACTCATAAAATTTTATCGTATATTCCAAGTTTAATTTAAAAATGAATTTCAATATTTGAAATATAGAAAAGTACTTATATATTTTGTTCCACTTTTCGCAAGTTCTGAACTAGATTCCCATTCTATTTTCAGTAATGCAAACAAAACTATTTTGTAATTTTACCTGTTTAACATATATTGTAATTCACAGTTTATTTTGATATGTCTTAGTAGTTTTAAATATTTATAAAATGCTTTAAATATCTGCTAAAATTATTTATAATAAAAATAAGTTTCGTCAATTGATGTATTTAATATTTGAAAAGATTTTGAATAAATATTAAAAACTATAGAGAATTAATTGAAAAAATTGTTTATTTAATCTTGATTGCGTTTGATGTATTGAATGTTCTTAACATATAAAAAATGCTTAAAGATAAAAGTGTTATATTATAATAGCACCGGACACATATTTGCAGTGTCATCGTAAAAGAAGAAAACTTTAACAAGACATTTTGAAACGATACTCTTATGTAGCCAATAGGACTGCTGCAATATACGAAAATATTCATACATCATTCAAATCATGAACGTGCTCTTTGAAGAATGTTTGTAACATCAATATTTCTCTTATACTTTACACACATCTTGGCAGAGTCAATAGATATGTTTAGGTTGATGTTTTAAAACGAGGTTATTCATATTATGCATATAAAACTGAATTGGTTAACAAAACGAAATTCAAATAACATTTCTCGGGCGCATCAATTTATTTTAGTATATTGCACAGTTGTGTAATTCAAATTCTGGACTACGTTGTTTATTTTGTTCGCATTAATTCTGCATATTCTCGTCAACGAGTACCTTATAACTTAAGGATAATTAATAGTTTATGGTATGGCATAAAAACACCAAACATCAACATTTCGCGTTTACCATCCTCATAAATTCTCTTTAAGCAGATATTTAGCTAGTTAGGAGAGATATTATGCGAAATTAACGTTAGCTCAACTAGTGAGAATATAAGTCGATATTTTTGATATCCAGTGTATAAAATCCAACCGGATACTTGGATTGTATGTATATATACATATATAGACAATAAGGAACATGCTGTAGAGACAAAAGCAAAAACACGATTACAAATAAAAGGAATACGAATAATTCGGAGAGAGGATAATCGGTGTCTGCATTGAACCAATGAGGGAATGTTCTGCAAGAGCGCAAGACAAGAACAATTAATTGGTGATTAAAGTCACGGCGATACAATCTTTTAACGTTGCGGGTATATAGTTTGTTTAACACAAACAGTATGGTGGAAGGAGGCGGTTTCTGCGGCTGACTGACATTCACTCAACCAGCACGACAATAATTAGCAATTGTTCTAGATGAGACTATCGCTACTTTTGTTATAGACGTCTTCTTCTCCTGGATCACACCTAGCCTACCATGATTCCTAATTATATACCTGCCTAAATGGCGCAGGATAACCACAGTACTTCTTAACAGCCAGGATATTGCTCATTCAATTCTTCGAATAGGCACATATTTATTACGCTAATATTACAGAATTAATTCTGATGTACATGGACAACTACGTATTTAAAAATCGGTGAGAATGCTTTCTGTAACAAAATATTTCACAGTGCAATAACAAATTATGAAAAAAACAAGTGTTATTTGAATTATGAACTACTTGAATAATTTTAATGAAGTAAAAGAATTTTGAAAGGATGCGAAAGATTATCAAGATATGAATGGATCTATAAGGGTTTCTGCCACCCTATTTGATGGGTGAAAAACTAGCATTGTTTTGCATTATATAAGATCATTATTAAAGATCTATAAATTATTAAAAGCATAAAATGTAAATTCACACCAAAAGATTACGGATTCTTAACTTTACTTGAATTGGCTTGGTAGAACACTTACTTCTACATAAAATGTTCACTGTTTATATGACCTAAATATTATGCAAGATTTTGGTTATACTACCTACACTTTCAACTCAACTTATCATAAATTACCAACAACGAATATTCAGAAGCTATTTGTTATTTTAGGTAATATATTGTGTAATATAAATGCATGAAGCTTTGCTATGTATGTACATATGTATGTAATATAAAAGAGTTGTCAACTGTATATGTAGGTGAAATATAAAAAAAAGTGGAGTCAGGAAAAAATTAAATATTCCATCATTTTTAAGTGCTGAATAAGCAAAAGGCAGTAATGCATGAGACGAGTACAAAAGGGTGAATCGGGAGGGATGATACTTAAAGAACTCATATATGTCCTTTTTCGAGCATTACATGTGGCAAATGAGAACGAGATTCACAGTCATTTCTACCTACCCCCATATCTGCGTATTATATGAATTTTTTAATAACTTGGTGATATCACGTAGGCGATTTTTTGTTCCAAATTACATAGTTACGGCTGGCGAATGGAGAGCACTTTACGTTTCACATACAGTTGCTTTTATTTTTCCTGGCTGGTTGGCTGAGTACAGCGTGTTTGACCGTTAAAACTTTGTTTTCAAATATTGTTAGGTTTTGCTGGATTACCCTAGCGGACTCGAAAAGAATATAAATACATCTAGATATTGTATTCTCTACGGCTTACACCACTGTTTTACGTACGTACATGTGTGAGCAAAGAAGACATGCCAATAGTTATTTTTAAAAAAAATATCTAAACGAATTAAAATAAATGTTTCTAAAAATCGATTCATCAATATTGAAAGAATTACAGTACCTAGGCAATTGGGGATGAACCATAAAGGAAGTCTTATTCTAGTGTACTGGAGAAATGTGTTAATCTGGGGGTAATTCAGAGGCTTTCTAGAGGTAATCTCGGGGAAATCTTAGGAGGATTTGAAGTATTCTCGGGAAATCCTAGGTAATTTGGAACATAATCTGAGGACATTCTTTACATCTTTAGAAGCGAAATTTATAATAATGAGACTATTGGTGAAATATGTTAATTTCATCCAAAGAAAATTTTTGATTACTAAACAAATCTGGATACATGACGATGGCAAACAAAGATAAAGCATGCAAAGGAAACGTAATCGAGTCGCAAGAGTATGTGCAAAAAAAAAAAAATGTGGGAGTAACATTTTATTAAATGAATAAATATGCAAAACGTTGAAACTATTTCTTTACGCAAACACAGTATTCTTTTACCGACGTCGTCATATTTCAAAGACAACAACGACCAGTACACAACAGCGGCCCAACAGACAGCCTTGGCAGAAGTTGTTCGTTCCTTGCATGTTTACTAATTCAGAGTGTATTGACTGTTGTTGACTACAGTAGAGCACCAAGTGAATACACAAGAAAAGTAAACAGTCTACTGCTGCATTAGGCATTCCGTGGTTAGATTTAAGTTACCTGTGGCGCCACCAGCTTCTGCATCGTTTGTTTTTGGTTTGAGAACATTTCTAGCATCCCATCTAGCCACTGAAGTAACTGGGGCTAAAAGTACGCACGTCCCACTGATAAATTTATATCAGCATAGACGTTTTCTATAGTCCGTAACGATATGGTGAGAACGGTTATATCTAGATGGTAATTTAACGATTATAGTTTTTTTTTGGGGGATTTACTGGGATAATATTTATTTATTTTAAATTGGAATACTTTTGATTGCATTAACATTTAGATATATATAAATAGTATATGTGGGTGTCATTAAATCCGAAAATTATTAATATAACGTACTGGAACTCAATTTTCCAATGTTTGGTGTAGTTACTGAAATACCCACACATACTCTTGTTACAACACTGGTTACCAACATGTAACTAACCGCACTAGATGATTTGTTCGGTGCAGAGTGGATGGCAAATATTGAGACAGGTGAATTTTCGAAATATAACTTATACGTGTGTGTCTTCTTTTCTTCTGTTATAATCTCTTAGCTACCGGATGTTGACAGACAAACAGACATAAGTGAATCAATGTTAGGATTGGTTTCCTGAAATATATGATTTAGACACTAAGAATAATATTGTCAATTGTGTTTTTTTTTTTTACAATTAATTTAAGAGAAGAATTTTTTTGGATTGGGTTTATGATACCTACTGTAAAACAAGTTTAATAATAAGTTAACTGAAAGTAGTTGCAAGTTACGATGTCAGGTCAGTAAAAGCGAACGAAAACAACCATTATCATGATAATTTTTCAACATATTTTACCCTTTTGAAAAGAAATAAACGTTAATAAACAGTGGAGTGTTTACCGTTTAGCCTTTAAATTTAACGTGACATTGTTCGAGCGCACACAATAATAAACCATCGTATTTTATGGTAGCCAGAAAATAAAGTGTCATTGTAAAAGTGTCACATCTAAATGAAAACAGGCGCTGGATGTACCACATAAACGGGGTACATTGTCATTCTGATTACCAACTTTAAAAATTTAAATAATTTGTTAAATTCATATATATAAATAAATAAATATATTCAAAAGCATTTTAACTACAATAATAAACATATTTATTCGGCAGCGGCGGTAGGGACTTTTTTTTCCTCAATATTACTGTTATTTATGATCGGTTGGCATACCTGTTTTGTCACCTGTAGTGTGCGACTGTATTCATGGCAGATGCGTTGGCCGCTACCGCATGCTGGTACTGTCCTCCAAATTTATTTTTATTTCTCATAAATTTAAACCTAATCAAATTGCACCCATAGCGGAGTGCATTTTTTTTACAGTGCAATGCATTTTTATATGCACTGTTGTTGTAAATTATACATTTTCTGTTTCATTTTTAACCAAAGCTAAATTATTAACCAACTAACATATTTTTAACCCGTAAAATGCGTTATTTACGAACTGCAATAATGGTCAAGTTAACACTTTCTTTCTAAGAAAACTCAGTCGAATTGATTCAATGTATATTTATATACCCGTGGTAGCATTTTGTTGCAAATCATTTTCAGGCTTAGAATTTTATTTGTTTGTTTTTTGTATGTGTGTATATCCTGATATCCATGACAATATTCTTGTTGCCAACTCTATTTATGTATAAAACAACGGATTTTCAACACATATTTTCGCGAGTTACGATTGTAAATATTTCATAAATCATATGGTTGTTATACACCCACCATATTCTTGAAATTGATTTTTTTTGATGTTCGTAAGTTATTGCCGAGTATGAATTTAAAACGGTTTCAAAAAATATTTATAGTAATTCTTTATACAATTTTTACGACATTTTTGTCATAAAATTTGTAGTAAAGTTTTTTTTTTATGAAGTATATAAATCAAAAGCAACTATCCTGCACAGTTTTTGAAACTGTGTAGTTATTTTGTTTCAAAATAAACATTCCATTTAATAATAATATATATGATTTTGTGAGGAAAATACTTGTTTTTGTAATAGTCAATTCTTTTAGGCTCTAGTATACATAATGACTTGCAAATCGAAACAGGCTGTCAAAGTAATTTACTTAGCAAAGACACCGCAAGATTGATTCACCGTATCTCTGTTAATTGTTTAATTGTACTGTTGAGATTAATTGAAGTTACTTTTCTTTCTTTCGTCGTAATTTTCTCCGTCTGTGAGAGAAGTTCCGACATGTTGAATAGTTTGTCTTTTCTTCGAGTAAGTCCATCAATTGGAAATTGTCGAAATGTTTGAATTAAATTTTATAAATTACGTTTTTGTTTGTACCAATTCTTCAAATCCAAATATAAAATTTACATTTCAAATAAATTTGAAAATAATCAAATGTCAGGCTGATGCCTTATTTGAAAGATGTAACACAAGAAAGGATTTTGTTTATTTTGCTTTGTCGATAGGGCATTTTGTATAGCGTTGAATAACAGATGCTGGCACATTAGGAAGTTAATCGTCATCGTCAAACAATTTACAAAGGCATTTTAAAACATCAAACAATGTCAACACTTGTACGAATCCGTTGAGTGCTTACAAAACATACTGTTCGACGTTTAAATAGAATACACTTCTAACTTTAGTAGTGTCAATAGTAAATATTTCCCAAAATTCATTCTATAGGAAATTAGAAAATTAATCGAAAATATCAACAACAAAAAATTGTCCATAACTATTTTGAAATGATCAAACATTTTAAATTCAAATAAATTAAGGATATTTTAGCATTATTAAATAACCTAAGTAAGGAATTATATAATAATATTACATATTCTGTTTGTGTATATTTCTGTATTGATGAAATTTGTAAATCTATGAAAATAAGTAAAATAAAAACACCTACAACCAAACATTACTTTACATTTCCTGAATAAAATAATTGGATTTAATTGGCAATTTGTAGTAATTCATTACTGTCTTTTAATTCTTGTCTTTCAATGCTAATGTATGCTGAGAACCAAATGTAATTTAGGATCCGGACTAAATAATGGCTATTCAGCTTTCAAAATAGAATATTCATTAGTTTCTAATTAATCCGGTTTTAGTAGATTTCTATCATTAATCTATGCATGTTGAATAAAAAAATGTCACTAATTATTTACGATACATATGTCACCAAATACTGTTCATAAATAATAAAAGACTTGAATTTTTGACTATATATCTGCAATTAATTGGAAGGATATTATATTTCGATACAGACAACTTTTTAATGGATTTCTCGAGGATGCAATGCTCTCCAGGGAGTATAGATATTAACATAGCAAATAATATTTTGGGATAAATTCCCGAAAGCACTGTATGTTGTAAAATATAAATGAAGAAAACATAAGATATTTGGTGACATGAACTGAAGATTGATAAATAAAAAATGTCTATTGTATATTATCAATTAAAGAACAATAATATTAAATAAATATTCACAATAATCATTGTCTGTGTTTTATTTTAATGTTAAATAGTAGTGCAAAAATATGAATATATTTATTTGAAAATTAGAATATCACAAAAACCAATTTTAATTATAAAATATAATTATTCGTTTATTTCATATCAGTTGATCGGATTATTGAAAATTTTTATCTAAATGTGTGAAATAATTAAAATTTATTTATGCGTTTCAATATCTGCTTCACCAGAAAAAAACAACGACTATTTTACACATTACAGTAAACAATTGTACATTTTTATTTATTCAATACCAAGCGAAGTTTATTAGTATAATTATAATTTGAATGGTACGTTAATTAAAATCACTTTTAAGTTAGATAAATGAATTAGAATTTAAAAATAACTTTCGATAAAAAAGTTGCGACAAATGTAAGATATAAAAGGCGTCAGTTTTTAACCCTTTCGGTATGTCACGTGCCATCATTGCTATTTTCAATTTAACGTTCAGTTCATGTCAATGTCATTCTAGCAAGGTATGTATATAAGGTATGTAAGTTTTCAGTAAGCATCCATCCGCACCACACGCGTTCTATGTCAACACACATGAACACACATACACACAACTAGACAGAAATGCCCCATACAGTATCCAACAAACACGCATACAATCCGTATTAACAAAGTATTTGTTGTGTTGTGTGCAAACAGCACGAATGGCTACTGCAATGTTTACAAGACTCTCAAGTCGCCGCGATGCTTGCTCGCGAACTTCTTCGATTTGCTATAAGATCAAGGTCAGCAATAGACACGAAATGAATTTCATTTATAAAGGACTCACAACTGGTTTGTTGCGAGATTCGTGTTTGCTAACATTAGCAAACCGTTAAATACCATATTACATGATATATACATTGTGTTGTCCGATTTCACACTAAATAATCTAGGAAACCATTAACTGCAATTAATTTTGTCGTAGTTCTACCTATATAATAACTATAGATTTATGTGTGAAGTATCTGTTATTGAATAGAAGTGTTTATCCTGGTTGGTTCCAGAGACTTGTTAGTATTAGTAAATTTTGTAATTAATAATCAATTTAATCAATTAATTTATATGCAGTTCTATTTGTATCGGATATAAACTTATAGACCGAAATATTAACATAAAAAAAGATATTGTTGCAGTATTAAATATAAACGTGAAACATGAATTTGTATCGAATGAATTGGAAATATAAACGTTAAATTGATAAATATTTGCTATATGTATTTTTCTTTCATTTTCATATCAAATACATTATTCACTTCCAGGCATATCAACGTATGATTCAGGAAGATCGTATTGAATATATAATACGAAAAAAAATAAAAGAATATAAAAATGACAAATGTCAGAGAGTACACAAAAAAAGCAACCAAAACGCAAATAAAAAAAAAATATATCTAAAACGAGGAAAGCAAACAAAAATAAATAAACAATGAAATGAAGTACCAGTTGGCTGTTCCATGGTTGTTCCCATACACAAGCACTCACAAACATATTAAAGGATATCAGAATTACGCACGTATGTACACCATAAAATAATCTCTCACAAACAAGTACAAAATAATACATACAGATATGATGCAATGGATATAAGAATAACACATTCCAATTATAGTTCACTTAAAAAATAAAACTGAAATAATAAAAAAAACGGTTCATACGAGCTTAAATACACAAGCATATAAAACATGGATCGTAACTTCCCACAAATTTTGTACTAATAATTACTGAAAGCGAAAAATAATAAAACTCAATTTCTGATCTTTGAATTTTTTATGAAACACTAACAGTTTTTTGTATATTTAAATAAGCATATACGTACATGAATGTAGTGTGTACATACATATATGTATGTATGTATATGATTTATAATGTAAATGTGTGCGCCTCCCTCCGTGGCTGTCGCATGTAACTAATAACAGTGACATCGTATGGTGATCTTGTCTGTGCAACGCTATCAAATTTCTTCCGATTCAAATTTGTTTTCAGTGTGTTTGTAAATCTGTGTCTGTGTGAGAAAGAGAGGCGCAAGTTTATTTTGAGATAGAGTAGGTATGAGGAGTTGCAGCCGTCACAAATTGGATACATCCCATATTTCCACATCCGGTCCTTGTAACCTGACGACGTGAAATATGTTTCCACTTTGTATCCCATTAGGGAAACATGATTTTTCTCAAATTTACCCAACAGACCCCGAAACTAAGATGTATATATTTATGTATATTTACACGTTGCACACCTGCCCACCATGGCCACCCTGATCAAATAGACAAAAGATTCACTAATGCAGTTACAAACAAAAATGCATCTGCCATTTTAATTCCTCAGCATCTTTACAGATTTTTGTCTCAGGAATGAACTTTTTAAATTCGGAAGATGTTTTTAATTTTGGATACAATATTCCAGCCAAATGAAGACTTGTGGAAAAATCTTTATTTGCAAAAGAATATTTTTATAAAATCTTTAAAAGATCTAAGAAAATGTGCCAGAAAATGAGGACTTGCAGGAATAATTATTTTTGTAATTTTGTAATTTAGGAATAATTTTATTAGCAAAACAGTGTGCTTTTATTATTTTGGTGGTGTAAAATACAACAATTTTTGTAAATTATAAACAAAAGAATATTTTTGTAAAACTTCTCATTTATTGATGATTACGTTCCTGCTATGTATAAAATATTTACATCTAAATTTCTGTATGAATACGGAAAATAGTTTTAGATCAACGATTTGCATTTACATCGGAGTATTGTAATATTTTATATTTTCTGAAGTGTGTTTCTCTGTGATTTGTCCAATTTCAAGAATGTTGTTGCATTTACCAATATTTCTGAATATCTGAAGTACACATTTTTGTATATAAAATATGAATCAAGGCCTTAATAAAACAATTCTTTTTATATATAGTAAGCAACTTGCTCAAATAGCGTATGTATGTGGGTATAATTATCAAAGTAAAAATAGATTTACCAACTTATTAAATATTCTTTTTTACTGGAGGTAAAAACCAACTCAATTAATCATAACTATTATATTTATTATGAACTAACTGTTTCTGATAAAGTAACTTCTGACAACTGTTAATTATGACTATTAATATAGCTGCGAGTATCTAGTATTATGATAAATAGCAAACACGTGACGATTGTTTCGAAATGCAGCCACAATTCAAAAGTAAACATTTAATTTGTTCTAAGCACAAAAATGTACACTTCTACATATCTATGAACATTTGGAAATAGCCGGATTCTCCAGAAAGCCAGAAATAATAAAATATTGTTCCCTTTAACATCCGTAACCGCTACACGCATATCATGTTAAACTTGCCATTTCAACTTTCAAGGTCTTGACCATATTTTGTTGATGTATGGTTAAATATACAACAGGTGTAGACGTCACATTTTTTAGACTGGACACTTCATTTATTTGAAATGTCACCGGCAGCGACAGCAAATGTGTCCACGCAACATTCACACGCATTTTGTATGAATTTGGAGATACAATCTCAACTCTAGCTTGCTTCATGCTATATCTGAAAAAATGTCGAGATTTTAACGAAAATACAACTTTTTTGAATCCAATCTGCTTATTTTTGATACATGTGTGTCCGCGCGCGCGCACGTGTGTGTGTGTGTGTGCGTGTGTTTATGTGTGTGTTTAAGTGTGATTTGGCTCGCCATATGGCAAGTATCATTGCGTTATGTCCGAGCTGTCCCGTTACAAAGCATTACCAATCGGTGTACCAACGGTTCAATGTGTGCGTTGGGCATAATATATACACACACAAATACATAGATACCTATCGATACATACATTATCTAACCTAAACCTAGTCTAAACCTAACCTGACATAAGCTTAACCTAACCTAAAACCTAGTTTAAACTTAGTCTAAACCTAGTTTAAACCTAGTCTAAGTCTAGTTTTTAAAGCTACTGTAAACCTAGTCTAAACCTAGTTTTAATCTAGCCCAAATCTAGTCTAAACCTAGTTTAAAACGAATCTATACTTAGTTTAAACTTAATCCAAACCTACTCTAAATCTAGTTTAAACCTAGTTCAATCATAACCTTAACCTAGTTTAAACCTTGTCAAAAATTTCAATCTAAAAAAGAGTACTGGTTCCAAATTAATGGCTATTGAAATATCTTCTTATTATATTTATTTTTATTGCTTAACAAAAAATAAAATAATCTCAAATAATATGGAATTTGACATTTAATAATTATTGTAAGCAATATATTTGGGAAAAAATGATTCGAAGGTTAGTGAAATATAATTAATTAGAAAAATAATAAAAATATGATATGATCTAACCAAAGTGCGTATAACAAAGTTCAGGGCAAGCCACTGCAGATGTTGTTTAAATTGTTGTCAAATTTATAATAATAAAAAACGTTTCCATGGAAATCACTTTGAAAATACAATAACTTTAGCGGACACGCGAATTTTATTTGGTAAGTAAATTTCTATTAAAACGCCTATAACTGTACAAAATAGTAGAAGAAACACATTATAGTGAGTTTGCATGCATAAATAATCCATTTGTGCTTATTATAATCATTGAATGACTCTTTAAAATATGGTTCAGGTCTGGAATATTCGTAAATATTTATTTATTATTATTCCCAATAGCATATAATTTATATTTTAGTATCCTGTAGGTGCATTTTTGTTATAAATGTTTATAATTACATAGATAAATTAAAAATATTAGTTTTTAATTAATTTTTGAATGTGTTCTTGCCAAATTTATGTTTTCATTAATTTTTTTTTTTTTTTTAGATCTTTTGAGTGCTACTTATATTTTTTATCATGGGTAACTTTTGCTTTAATTGCCGCAGAGAGGAGGTAGGTGATACATGTTAGAAATTTATATTTATTTATATAAATGTGAGATACACAATTAATGGAGATGATATCGTTTTTTAAAATATGTTTCTAAATGATTGATTGAATAAAAACCTTACATTATTTGAAAATTTGTATTGCTTTAGGATGAAGACCAGGAACCCATCTGGAATCAAGCCGAAAAAGAAGACGCATGGGTTCCTATTCAAGCCTATATCCCTGACCCGAAACCGGCCTTCGGGTCAGAAGATGTAGGCTTTGTTCCTCCTCACCAGCCAGCATCCCCAAGCCATCCTGAAGACAACAGCACTTCTCCGCTCTGCGCTGCCAGTGGTCCGGCACCGGCCGCCGGACCGCAGGCGCCAATCCTGGGGGAAGCGTCGATAGTTTTGGAAAAAGACACTAGTGAAAATTATTGTGAAGATTCTTCGAACAAATTTATAAAAATTCTGGACTTTTTGTTAGAAATTTTAAAAAAAGACAGTATTTCGTTGTTTATCAAAATTATGAAACATCGCGTGATTGACGACATTTCCCCCCAAATACAGGATATTTGTGACAATGCAGAGCGGATCGCCCAAGGAAGGATGCTGGCATGCGGCAACAAAATTCTTAGTGAATCCCAACCTCTCCAATAAATTTCTAGTTTATAAATTCTTTATTGGCATGATTTGAACAATTTAAAATAAATTCACTGTGTACTATTTTTAAGTTAAGTTTTAATAAATTATAGTAATTGTCTATTATTGAGCTTATTTTCTTTCATCGAAACTATTTTTGGCATGACGTCCGTATATGTGTGTGTTGAAACAAACAATGTATGTTTACTCATATCCTCTTTGGGAGTTAACCGTCGCTCGTAAGACCAAATTTGTCGCTTCTTCTCCTCTAAAGATATTAATCAGATTAGTAGTCACCTGTTAAGGTCACTGTCAAAAACGGTCTAACATTACAATTTTTGGGAAATTAACATAAATTGCTAATTTTGATGTTTTTAACTCAATTTATAAATTAGTTTACCATATATATATTCAGTTTTGATTAGACCATGGCTATAAAATAAATTAGAACTGTATTTAGTACATTCTGCGAGTTATTGCGAGTAATATGTCAAAACACTTTGAAAACATAAGTTTTTATTTATATATATGAGTAGGTGGTTTATTTTACCCGCTATCTACTTTATACTTTACTTTTATACAGCTTTAAATATTTTATTACGCCATATTCTGAACAAAACTAAAGTACATTTTGCCTCCTCGACATACAAATGGCTTAAACAATTTTCAGTTTAAGTATTACAACTGCACGAATTGCTAGAATGGGTCAACTTCAGACTTTATGATATACCATTTTAAGAACGACTACACTGTTTTTGTAGATGATAGAAAATATATATATTGTCTTCAAATATTTAGTATATACATATTTAGCCATCAATAAGAATGCAAAAAAAAATTATTTTATATAATGAATGTTCTGAGCAAATATAATTAGGATGTATTTTTCTAATGTTTTGATAATAATGTTTATAAAAATGTATAGTGGAACATAATAAATTTTATTTAGTATTTATTTTAAAACAAGTATTCTTTTATAGAAGAACAGAATAAATGGAATGACGACAAACAAAGTCTGTGTATTTAATAGTATAACACGCAATTTAACAGTCCATAATTTAAATTTAACAACAAAAAATAAAACAACCCTCCTGCAGAGCAGGAATCCGTAAAATGCTGGACGTAATAAATTTTCGAATAGGACAAAGACTAACTTGTCCGTTCCTAAAAATGCTTAATTTTTGTTGCATCACATCTGTACGCGACACGCTGCATCTGTAAGCGAACCAGACAATGACCTCATTAATATTCAATAAAGCAATGTTCGCGCCTTTACCGGTGAAGCGTACAACGAATTGTCTGTCACTTTCAACCCTCATTTCACCCTTGAACACAGAGACAAATGTGTGCACGTCCCTCACGAACGCCAATGGATGGGTATTACATTGACGTACGTGTACTGTCTCGTGATGTATGGCAGACAAAAGTATCTATTGTCAAACTCTATATTTAAACTGTATTGTAACTGTATCATTCTTTCTGAGGCGATAACATATTATAAATGTACATAGTCACTAAAATAACACTGATGTTCATATCCTAGTATTAGCACCTAAACGCTGCAACCCTCTCCTAACTTTTTTCGAACGCTATAAGACCGATGTAGCAAAAGATAACGATCCTTTGCTACATCGGTGTTACCGGTCTCGTAAAGTTCGAGATAAAATTAGCGACTAGTTGCAGCGTTTAGGTGTTAGTTTTTGAGTGTGACTTTATATATGAACAGTAGTGTACATATATTATTTATATTTTGTTATGTTGAATTTAGTTTAGAAGCTCATTTTAATAAATTATTAGCTGATGTTTGAAATATGATTTTATTTACAAATTAAGAAAAAGAATTACATTGCATAGTAGATTAACAATTTTTAGAAAAATCCGTAATTAGTGTCCTGAAACATCATCTTTCAGTACGTCTATGCACGTAATTCACAAACAGGCCATGCATAACGCACGCATAAACATATTCATAATTCCCATTCGTTTTATGAGTCAGTGAGACAAATCTGTGTTCGTCTCATCTCATCGCGCTGTGCCATGAAACGCGCGGGCACTTCTAAAATATTAAAGTCATTATAACACACGCAGGGGTGATGCATTCTCCAACAGGGCAGAGAAGGGGTGTCGTGTTACACAACCAACAACCAATGTTACACACACACACATTTATCGTTTGTTGTTATACAAGGGGTTATTCAGGAGTGGGATGAGGAATAAAGCAAGGCCAACTTGGTGTATATACACGGCTTGACTTCGGCGGTGTTTGTTTAGGATCTCGAAATGTGGTAGCAAAGTGCCCTTATACGACAACGATCAAGTTTTGTTTTAAATGGACCAAACGAAATTTCGGTAAAGGGTTTCGTCTTTACTTTTTGTAGGTCGATTTTTTTGAATGATTCTTATCAAAAAACCGTTTCTGTTTTATGTTACACTATGAATGATTAACTGTTATTTATTGTTTAGTTAATCGACTATTAAGAAATCTGTAACATTTAATTAAAACATTTGAAATAAAAAACGAGTACTATTTTAGATTAGTTTATTTTAAGGGCTGTTTCAAATCATATATGAAACTTTTTAATTAAAATTAAAATATTTATATTGATAAGGAAATATATCTCTTAAAAAAAATAAGCATACAATGTTATTTCAAATATGATAATTTTGTTATTGTTGCATCAGATTAATAGATGTTATTTAAGTTAAGAGTTTATTAAAAGCATAGGACTATCTGTAGAAATAACTGTGGATGGTTAGAATTCCATTCTGGGAAAAGTTCAGGAAATGATTTATGTGTCAGGGTCAGGCATGCGTGTCCATAGTAAATCCCTTCAAAAACTAATCTGTGAACATAAACCACGGGATCAGGATACAGAAAACACATGTCAAAAACGTTTTGTCCGGTTCATTTTTTATATATAACATATAAACAGTATAGACCCTCTCGGTGCATTATAGTGTATATGTAGTTTAAAATTACACAATATTATATGAATCATGTGAGCGCGTCGCCCCTGCCCCGAACAAGGGCAGTTCGCCCCGTTACGATTATTATATGCTTCTTAAATTTGTAATCGGATAGCATCAGGGGTGTACATTATATTTAAAATTAATTGTTCTTTTAATTTATATCTGCTCATATAATTATCTTGTCCCTAAATGGAAGTGTTGTCTTGGGCTATAATTATAATAGGTAGGGGTACCTACTCTGAAAGTATACGGAATACTAATTAAACTATAATTAAAATACAGTCGACTAATTGTACCTATTGACAAATTATATATTTAACTACTTGCCGTTCATTTCTTATAGCAAAGTATAAAAACTCATTAGTTTTATATTTATTTAGAATTACTGTTATTTACGATAAAAATGGTGACCATATACAGCGAACATTGCAAATAAAAAATGCACGTCAAAACTACGGATGTGGCATATGGAAAACATTTCTCACGACTCAAACAGAACCGCAAATTTGAACAAATTTTAGACTAGAATCACGAGATTTTCTCTCTTATTTATTTAAGTAAAATGAGACACGATACGAAGACTGCAGACTTTACTTTTAGTCTTGTACGAAAACCTGACAACATCCGTGCAATCTCGTCACAGACATGACGCACTTGTCGCTTAATTACAACACATCTAATTATTATTCATAAGACGACACTTTTGATGCCTAATGCCCTGTACTAAAGTTAGTTGCGACAGTTACCGTACGGAAGCTACTTTCACCACGCAATAAATATCTTCTCGCGCGCAATAAAGAAAAGGGAACAAAAAGTGCAATAATATTTACAAGATGCAACATTTTGCTCGAGAATAATTCGAGCTGTCAACGCGAATTGTTTTCATAATTTTGTGCCGCGACAGAAAATATTATAACAGCAACAGAATGCGACTGAATACTCGGGATTCCACTGTGTACAACGGAAAAGAAATACGGAATGATAAAAATGGCTATATTCACCACTTGCTATTTGTAACTACAGTGTCTTTTGCGTTTCGTTGAAGACTTTATATACCATTATAACTTATTCATAAAGAACACCTCGTTTCAGACATATTAGCGAACATTATCATTTATTTAAACTACATCATTTTATAATCATTACATTAATTATTTATTACTATTACTAAAGAATATTCAAATCGAAAGTGCTTGTTTAGTCTAGTCATTTTTTGTAGTTTTTACAATAATTCAATAACATTTGCACTTAACAAAATTAGTAAAAATTAAAAATAAAGATATAAATATTTCAAATAATGTTTGTTTGATTTTTTGTCAAAATAAAAAAAGTTCAGCGCTAGCCATTATGAATATTTAGTCATTGTAAATCAATAGTTAAGTAATTTATTGATTTAAATGGAAGAAGAATTTAAAATTGTTCCCCTGTAAACATTGTAATGTGTTCTACAAATTTTATGATAACTCGGAAACCCTCTCACTGGATGTACATGACGTGATGAAAACACAACAAGAGCAGCAGGCAAAAGCACAGAAATAGCCAAGCAGGGCAAGCAGGCAGCAGTGTCGCACTCGCAGTCGCAGTTGGCCAAGCGGACAACTACCCATGAACACGTACAGTCGTATTTCATATCTGGTCGGAATTTTTATGACGCCGGCGACAGGTAAATGTCCCGTACTTATCTGTCAGAGTCACGCGAATATGCTAATATCACACGAAGTACACATTGGATAGGCCACTGAGCTGTACGCTCGTACGCCTGCAGAGAACTGTGTAGATTCTATGGTGGCACCGCTAAACACGTGATACCCATACCTATATGTAGGCATATAGAACGAAACAGTGCTTTTCATATTTTTACAAAAACCAGCCATGGATATTAAAATACTACACATTGATATAATTTTTATAAATATCCTATAATCATAACATGAAATTCACACAGAAGTGAAACCATATATGTATATCAGGATTGCACATCAAATACATACACATGAAAACAAAACAAAAATGATGCTTTTGCCCTTTGCTCCAACCTGCACGTTTACGCTTTATTTTATACCTCTGAGCACATATGTATACGTTGTTGTTTTGCTGAATTTAGTGTAGCAGTTCAAAAAAAAAATCACGTCCTTTTCCGGTGACTTACATTTGAATATCATTTCATATGAGTGTTTTTCTTGGTTTTTATAAACAGATAACATTCATTATCAACGTTTTATGATCCGTAAATGAATATTTATGCTAGTTAACTGTTCGCAATGCTTCATACATTAAATAAACAATGTTTCACTCAAAAAGCTAATTTATTGACATAATATTTATAATGCTGTAAATCTAAAATGTTTTTTTGTAATAAATCCAATTGATGCTGCTCTAAATTATTTTTAAAATATGCAATATGAGTTACTAATTTTTACAACATAAATAATAGATGAAGATCATAGTTATCAGTATAGAAGTTTACACAAATTGATTTTATGGTAAATATTTATTATTTACATTTCGCTGATATATACGCGAATGGTGCGAAATTCAGTTACATCAGTGGCTATTTCGTAAACTAGTAGTTAGCATATAGTATGTACACTTTGTTTAAATGGGGGTATGCTTTTCTAATCAGTGAAAGCGTTCTTTTGTTTGAATTTTATGGACGATTTCTATGTATTCAAATGGTTATTGTTCGCAGGCTAACGTTTTTTATTTGTTATCCAGCATATTTTGGTTGCCTTAAAACGATTGGAAGTAGAAAAATATACTATAAGAATTATAATACATATAAATAAATATTTTTGGTAAATTTAAAGTTTATTTTAAAAAATTTCTTGACCTATTCGAAATTTGTATTTGGAAATCCCTCTTATCTAAAGTTATAGTTCAGTACAAACCATTGCGGATATTTTATTTTATTTTTTTTACATTTTGTACTATGTGGCCGATTAGCATTTTATTTAAATAAAAGTAGATATATCGGTCGTTATTTTTCTTGCGTTTTATGCCAGTCGTGACAGGATACACTGTTGATTTTTCACATTAATTTATTTATGCTTTTTTTTTACAACTATACTTTACAAAGATATTATAAAATGAGTTTAATCAATTTCAGAGAAATATCAAACTATTCATTTACAATATTTGCCAAATTATAACGTCATTGAATAAAGTATCGTGTCCCGTGACATTACATATTTAAATTTAAAATTCATTCATTTGTTTGATTCATGCTCAATTTAGAAAGAATTGAAATAATATCGAACCTGTTTTCCCAACAAAGTTGACTAATATCGATCCTGTTTTCCTGCAATACGACAAAAGCAGGCAACACACATACATACGTAAAATATATTCCATTGGTTTAGTTATCCTCACATTAGCCGGTAGTGTGCTGTGACACGCACGGTACAGGCTTGGGCTCGGGACCCGACCCAACCGGGGCCTATCTCAACAACATTTACGGTACGATTAGCATGCTAACGTTCTTGTTACAGTGACACCAAACTTTCGCAGCTAACTGGTCCACACTTGTAAATCCTCTTCGTACTTTCGCCCATGAATCCTTCATTAAATAAGTCATTTTAAATATTTAATAACTAATTATTTGTAGAAACAGTCGTAAAATGTTACTGAATCATGTCACTTTATTTTCTTAACATACCTTGCCCTAATGCTAAGTACATCTGACTGGTAAATGGTATGAGATAAATAGAAAAGCAATTATTTGAAAAACACCACGTATTACTAATGCAATTTGATTTGGTATTCATTTTAAATTTACTTCTCAGCAATAATAATGTTAGTACATTATTTATAGTTTGCTAAACATTGTTAATTTCAAAAGCATTTTTCCTCGGTAATAAAAATAATAATGAGTAATGTATATTTGCAATTTATATTAGAATCTCAATTAATATTTATGCATAAACTTTTCATGCAAAATAACATTTTTATGTTTAAAAACTTATAATGCGTATTAGATTATTTTCTAGTTAAAAGTGTTCAAACAGTAAAATTTATATGTTTAATATTTCAAATTACAAATAAAAATTGAATGAAGCATATGAGGATAGAATGAATGGCGAAATATTGTTAACATTAGAATAGATGTGAAGGTTTTCTACTCTACTTGAAGGAAATAGGCTGTTGTTTAGATTATTTTATTTATGATTATTTTTTAATGTTATTTCATATTACGCTAATATATTTGCTAAGCACGGAAAACTTAACAAAACATATCTTGCACAATGTTTAAACGATTGAATAGAATTATAATTATTCATGAGAATGTTTATAAAATAGTCGGTTTAATCTAATATAATGGAAGTTCAGAAGGAAAATACGAACGTTTATAGTTTGCTAACATGAGATCTAAACCCTGTGTATATTAAGTAATTATTTACTTAGACCATGTTTGCTTCATTGTCCAACACTACTTTAGATAATCATATACTATATGTGAAATATGATTTCAACACCAGCATAAACAACAATGAGAATTATATCAAATATGAATTTTCAATGTTAGAATAAAATAATTTGCATTGTAACAAATATTTGTTTTTTCTTAACAATTCATTCGAAATAATTTTTGTTTACAATAATGCGAGACATGAATGTATTTTGATATTGAGTACCACTGATGAAAACATGAAATATTTATATTTTCCATATATTAATTTATAATGAAGTTGTTTAAATAGACAAAGTGTAGTGTCCTGATTTTTCTAGAATCGATACTCCATCATGTTTTTTCTAACATATCCCGTTCTTGTTAATTATTTATAAGTTTATATTGCATTTATTATTAATAATTAAAGACACATTAAAGCTGTATCTACATATGTATGGTAGTCTTCTTTATACTTCATCATACTAGAAATTTGAATGTGTTCTTTTTGTATATGAATGTTAGGATAAGCCAATATATAGAAACTATTGAATGAATTTTGGTGTGTAGTTATTTTGATAACTAGAGCGTATGGTAATTTCTGTTTTTCCAACATTATAGTTCCTGCAAATCTTTCAAAATGAAATAAATGAAAGGGAGAAAAGCCGAAGAGAAAAAAGTGGTAGGCTACGTTTAACGAACAGCATAATAAATCACTCGGTTTTACCATTTGACTGTATTTATTACATGACAAATGTTATGCATTTCGTAATATCAGATGTCGCATGTTCAAATGGAAATTATTCACAACGTTTATACAGTGACGTGTTAAATTTAATTCAATAAAACCACAATGCGCCTACCTAACACAAGTCATAGCCGCACTTGATTTATGTACTGTTCTTGGATGCCATGTAAGGGTTTATAAATGCCAAGTAAAATACGTTTTTACTAGGTACTTGTGTATGGCGTGGAATTGACTTAACTTACTGATAAATCCAAAACATGCTATTTATTTTACTGTTAAATAGTTAAGCACCCACTACTTCGTTTGCCTTAAACTAACTATGATTTTATGGGTTGTGCTTCAAAAGCAAATCATTATCGAACATAAAATTTATTTTAAACTAACTTTGATCGTTAGAGACAGATATTGTACACACAGATGCTAGGGTAAATGTTTTCAATGTTTAGTGTTTGATGTATATAGAAAGCAGTAGGCTACATAGCATATGTAAGATGTACTTTAATACATGAATATCTAGAAGGCTGAGTAATATTTCATTGGATGGAACCATGCCATAACAACAGGAAGAAGAGTCTTATAAAAGTTTTCAGCTACTCTCTTTCAGCATAAATAATTCGTGAACCATCAATGTGGCTGAGAGCTTTCAAGGAGGTTGAGCGGGCACCTCGCAGGTATCTTGATCAAATTACGGAACCTCGGGGGACATACAGAACCGCGCCGTGCCGCTGTCTCCGCCCAGCAAGAAACATTCTGTGTGGTTACACACCGCACATACTTTAGCTTTGATACTGTGGCCACGTAACGAATTTAGTGTAAACATTTTTCAGAATATTGATCACAGCATGCGAGCCAAGGAAGCTGCGACTGAAGTGGGCTGCTATTAAAACTAGCTGAATAAAGAATTATCCTTTTACGGGTTACTACGAATTTTTTTTAACTGTTTCCAACTTTAAAGATAATGTAAAATTTCTACGGAAATTGGTATTGTATAATGCAGCATACGCTTGCTAGTGTTTATGACCAATATGTTAAAAGCTTAAAATTTAAGTAAAAATCTTTGACCCATAAGCATATCTCATCTTCTAACATAGAGTACTTTCGAAAATTTCTGTATTATGATTATATATTTCAAAAATAAATTCTCAGTAAAATTTTTGTTTATATATTTATTTTATAAATATAATTGATAGATAAATTATGTCAACCAATTGATAAATGACTAGGACAGATGCATTCCCGCCTGTATATCCTAAATGACTAAACCATAAATGACAAATGCAATTGCCAGAATCTCCATTTAACAGAAAAGACAGTAAAATCATTTTCGCTAATCCTTTTCTATTCAGCATTCTCTTATTTATGAGGGTTTCAAACCATCAACAATCGATCCAATCTAAGCAATGAGAGAATCACCCCTATTTCGGAACTATTGAAATTTGTTTGGCACAATGACCTTACCAAATGTATATATGGGACAAATTAGTTCCGTAAACGCTGCGGTCAAACTGCCATATGCATGCCCAATGCCTGCATTTATAAAGCAGTATCTAAGTAGGCGGATTAGTGATTTATTACCTATCTAGTGCAGATATATAGATTCATAAAAGTGATGCGTCCACACAATATTTAATGGTTTATTTATGTTTATTGGAAAGCTATTGAAATCGATTTGGTGTCAACTTTTATTTCTTGGGTATTAACCTAACGATTTATTAACTAATGGATAACTCACCGATGTTCTAGAAGTGAATCGTTTTTTGATCTTTTAAAGTACTCGTGTTTTTGTAAAATAAAGTATAAATGATGGATGCTAAGAGGTTTAATTGGATGAAAGAGAGTCGAAAAACGATGTAAACGTTATTTCGTTCCTTTCTATCCAATCAAAATATAAATATCTTAAGTACAAGGAAAATAAAAAATTCTTCTCCATTAAACTGACGTGTAACGTCAGTAAACAAATCGTTGCGCGTATATATTTATATATGAATTAATTATATTTCAGTAAAAATGAAAATATGTTTCTTTTTGTACATTCTAATTTTGTACTATAATATTAATTGAATTTAAAATACAAACGATACCATTTGATTTTTTTATAAACTAGTATATAAAATTAGAAGAATAAGTTTTAATATTTCGTAATCAGGGACATGTAAAGAAAATTTGTATTTTTAATAAATATTTTAAGAATGTTACAGACACACGACTGATGAGTTGTCTTTGGTCAGCATGCACGCTGAGCTAAAAAAGATAATAACCATGGAGCGTAAAATCTCTAAATTGTATAATTGCTTGAAATCTTCGGCATTCTCTATAATTTCAACAGACAGAGTTGTTACCCGTTTTTGGGGCTAAGAAAAACCACAACAGTTTACCAACTGAATTGATTGTCTTAATTTCAATTATCAACCAGAGCCCAACGGCAATAACTACTTCATTTTAACAACTGACAGAAAAAGTGGACTCATTTATACAAAATCGGGACCACCCTACAGCCAACAAATACTTGGCACTTATTTCGCTGCAATATCTCTGCGACTTTTTCTGGTATTCCAGCGCATTTGTTGCCTCGAACAAGGAATTTTCAATGTGTCTAAGAAATGCGCTTCGGCAAATGTTTGATTTTTTTTCTTTGGTTTTATTCTGCGCCAGGTCTTTGATTGCTGGGACCGACAATTAATTAGCAGCCGTGCCTGATAGATGAACCACCTGCGTACGGTATTTCAATTATAGGTAGCCTTTTCTCACTATTTGAGTCGCTACTTTTTTATCAACTTCATGTAAATTATTATATAGTTTCACTGGTACCTGTTTGTTTACTATCCATAAACTGACAGATTTAATTTCAGGAATCTTCGATTCGAATACCGTGATTGGTAACACTGTGTCGGTGGCTTCGTTAACTTGAAAATTTCCCAAATATTTTCTACTTTGGTTACTGTTTTCATATATCAATGTTAACTTTACACATTTTTATCTGTTTTGATTTTAAGCGTTACTTTGATATGTTGAAAGAATGGTTGAAATTTATGAATTTTAGTTTCTATTATAATTCATTAGAATTCATCTGTACTCTGGACTCCTGGTTTTTACATTTAAGAAATGTCTATTGATTTGTTTTAAGCATTCTAGATAAGAATGAGTTATTTAATTATAAATATTTATATGTTGAGGTTTTATATAAACAAAACCGTAAATTGTTTTTAATAACAGATGCGTTTTAAGTATGTGCACGAGTGCCAAAATTTTACTTCAGAAATAAAATTAATGGTCGTTAAAAATCAATTTTTGATGTAAATAAAATTTATTAATTTTTCAAAGTTTTTACAAAGAATTTATTTATTTCAAACTGTAATATTTCTTAAAGTATGTAAAAAATAAAATAAAAAAGCTTTTTTATAAATATTCGCATCACCTCACATGTAACGCATCCTTCATATAAAATTACTTTATCTTTTTGACAAAAACAAAGGGTTCATGTTATATTTACTATTGTTGGCATACAGTTGGTGCATATACGACTGTCGTTGACAGCAATTGTTGCCTTTAACAAACTTTGCGTAATAATATGGATGGAAATGCGTTGTTTCAAAAGCATACAAAAGATTTCCGCATTTCATTGCCTGCTCGTACTCGCCCATAATTATGAAAATGCATGATGAGAAGTAGAATTAATTAAGTCATACAACTATGAAAAGTGACGACTCGCTATTTTCGAAACAATAAGTACTTTTGTCTTTTAATATTTCTCGCTAATGATTCAAAGTATAATTCTTAATTAAATGCAGTGGCGGCAAGTGAGTCACTCTTACATTGAGACTGTAAACTATATTTGTGCAGGCAGTATGCATTTATATAGTTGAGCTGGCTGCATTTCAGTTGTTTCTATCTACCGTTGGTATTTTAAAGAGACAATGCAAGCTTGTAACTCGAGATAAAAGCGCCGGGACCGAAGCGGCCTTATCCTCATGTACGAATGCTTTGCTCTGCTGTCGCATCGGCTAATGATGTAGATTTTTTTTACCAGTGTTCTTTGTCGCATCGTCTCGCTCTCTCAGCAGTGACAGCCGTGAACATTTCGACAAATCTTGCCAGCCAGCCAGCCTATCCACAAATTTATGGCCATTCAAGTTCTATTGGTTCTATGCGATCGGTGCGCCGATCTCACACTCTTTGCAGCGGGTGTGAGAACCCGAAAACTCCAAAGTTATTTGGTGAGAGGTAAAAACTGGTAGCACCACACGAGAATTGATATTTTATTGACCGCATTTTACTTTCTTCTATTTGGCCTCTTTCTAAGTGTCGTTTTGTTTTGTCTGTTTGCTGTTTTTAGATTTCATTCTTTTTCTGTGTTTTTGCGTCGGTCATTTAATCCTATGGACTGGAAGTTAAGGTATTGTTTATAGTTACTTTAAGTAAAGCAGAATGGATCATTTATTTTTATGATTTTGTTTCGAGGATTTGTTTTATTTGGGTGGAACTTTCTTTGCCAAACTCAATACGTTGTTCAACTTTTAGGAATCTACTGTAATATATACATCTATAGTATCCTGCACTGAGCTTTTTTATACGTAGTAGGTAAATTTTATTTAAATAAAATATAAAATTATGAATATTCAAGAAAATATAATTATTCATAATATTGTACATATTAAAAATTATTAAGAGTCAAACTTAAAATCTTACAACTTATTTATATATACTATTTTTAATATTTTACTAATTATTGAAACACTTTGTTTGCTAAATTTATTTAAATGGTAAATTTCAAATTTGCATATTCCTAGAACCCATTCAATCAAGTATGTTTGTTTGAAATTGCATTTAGTTTGAACTAATTTAAATGATCAAATTATTTGTAGCAAAGAGCTTAAAAGCCCAAAATGATAAAATATCAAAACGTGAAGAAGAATGATTTGTAAACAAAGGGCCGAATAGAAAATGAAGAAAAAGCACGGAGAAGAAGGACGATAAAGAATAGAAGTGGAGCAGTTGGTTTAAGTCAGTCAATGGGATGAAAGAAGATGACACGCAGGAAGAATGATACAAGATTGTAATTCTTGGTACCACCGCGCATAAATCACGTTCATTTCAAGCGAAGAGCAAGGCCATCTGCCTGGAGAACACCACTTTCTGAAATACACACACTTAATCATTTCTTTGCCACTGCTACAGTTGCGTAACTCTGCCGAGTGAGAAATGCGACCAACAAAGTCTTGTTGGGCATCAAGCGCATCAAGCACATGAAGCGCGCGGATAGCAAGTATAGAAGTAGTATGTAGTAGTAGATCCATGGGGCTCACGGGCCACCATACCATGCCAAATCCAAAAACACGTTCCACAATACAGCGTGCCAGTTATGTAAACCAGAAATCGTGCATATTTTATCAAGTTATTCCGCTTCTATAAATTATTAACTTTGTTATAATATCACACGGAGTTTCAGACAATACCAACCAAGGCGACTTCTCTATGGATATTACCAGCAGCGCCAAAACGTTTTCATTCTCATTGCTCTCTGTGACAGTTGACAAACAGAATGTTAATTAACCACATACGAACGACCAATGTTTCCGTATGTATGTATTCTTATATGATTCCGTATATACATACATACATAGATTTGATGGTATAGGTACTATAGCTTCTTCCTCTAGTGCATACACTACTTGTGTTTTGCAATACTATAGTGATTATAGTAAACACAAACCTAGATTGTACTAGATGTACACATTTGTAACCATAACCACCACTTATAACTAAACATGTGACGAGGGTTCAATTAATGAAGCAAGCACATATGTATATAACATATGTATGGTGTCGCGGTTTACTAAACATCATTTACAGTTCTACAACAATCAATTGCAAATTACTTGATAACCACGACATTTTTTTTTTTTTTTTTGGTAATTACCAGTAGAAATGGATAATATAAATAAGGATTTAGCGAAAATTTTATTTCGAAATGGTTCAAACAATGTAAATACGGAGCGCGTTACTTTCTAATGTGAACATGTTAAGAACTATTTCTTCAAGTTGTTAGAAAAAAAGGAAATATATCATAGGTATCTGTGTTTAACAATGTTTAGAAAAATAAGTTTGTGGTAACACCCTAAATACAAAAAGTAGCAATTCCTTATCGGTGGGACAGTGTCGAACAAAAGATAATCATTTTAAACCATAACCAACAACAAATATAATAGCCACAAACAGACACACAGTTGCGGACAATACATGCGATGCTGTTTGGGATGTTCTGATCGACAATATATCACGGACTGGGGACTGGGGACTTGGGACTGGTGTGTTTGCGAGGCGGCTGTTAGACAGACAACAGACAAAGCAGGGAGACAACCCCCTGACAAAAGTCACCCCTTGCATTAAACCGCCATAAATCCAAACAGCGGTAACGGCACTGAAAGCAAGTTGCGTGCGCTCAACACAATCCTAATTCCTGGATATTTTTCAAAAAGAATTTTTGTTCGTACCCGTGAACTTACTACACTAATTTTTACCATTATTATAAAAAAATTCCTTTTTTGGATTAATTTTAAATATATTCTTCATAAGATTAAATAAATTCCCAAAATATAATTTTCTATCAATTTGGTATTCGTTAGTATCATCCTCTCTATTCTATTACGAAATGAACATTAGTTGGAGGATGAACGATGTTGGTATGGCAAAGAAGGGGAGTAGCACTACGACAGATTTAAACGTGTGTTAACATTACTGTTCCGCTGTCATTGTAAAAAAGAACACATCGAAATGCTACGAGAGTACACCCGCTGCGATTCTACAAAAGGGGTTGGCTATGCAAGCGTCCGACTAGATATGCTGTAGGGTCTTTTAAAATTCCGAATTATATTAAAAATACATTTGGATCAAAGGAATCAAAACAAGTATTAAAAATGTACGAAGGGGTCGCTGCTGAGAGCCTATTTTTAAAAGACTGCCCTTGTGAATATACCATATGCTACCAAACTAAGCATTATACGTTAAGGATAATTTAAAACAGATCATATTTTTTATCAAAAAAAACTTTTTGAAAATGTACTTAAACATGCCTATTTTACTTTTGTTAAAAATAATAAAAAATAATTCTTGTTGAACTAATCATGATAAGAGTAGCGTTTAACTTCAATAAACGTCGTCATATTTCAAGATTAAATAATGATAAACACCGCGCACAAAAAAAAAACGTGAATGTAAAGAAGAATAATCGAAAGTGCGATCAACATTATTTACTTTGGAAATATCGAAAATCTCACAAAAATATCTGTAGAGAACAAAAAAAAAAAATACCCGAGGCGGACCATCAGTTGCCGTTTTTACCGTTAAACTATTGACTTCGCATCAAGTAACGTGATATTTTGTACCAGTGTAGAGTTTTTCTTTTTTGGTTACGTTAAGTGGTTTACGATTGCTGATTGCATCTTCTTCGGTATCAACAACCAACGGCGACCTGCCTCAATACATGAACAAAAAAGGCCCCGAGATTCTTTTTCTAAAAGACATTCGTTGTTTTGCGTTACCCAAAGTGCTGTCCAGTGATTTGATATTTTCACTAGTTTGTCATCTGATTTCTAGTCGAATTATTGAAGCGTAAAATGAAATATTATTTATTTTGCGAAAAAAAAACCAGCAAAATGGTATATATTTTAGGAAGTAAGGCATGTGAAAATTTATATAAATCTTGAATATAGCGAAAATTAAATCGACAGTTTGTATAAGAAATCATTTTCCATTGCAACATATTATTTATGCAGCGTGAAGATTGCTCCGGAAATTGATTTTATATTTATATTTATCGACTTCCATTAACAATAATTTGTACGTGAACAACTTTATAATTCTATACATTAAACTTTTTGCCATGGTAGCTCTTTTTTCATCAATGAACATTGTTCACAATTTGTAATTTGAAAATATGATCCATAAAATAATAAAACAATCTCGTATTATTTGAAGCATTAAATATAATTAATATTATATATGCTTATAAATATAACTTTCGAAGACTCTATATAAGGAAATTCAATATCTGGTGAAATAGTCAAATATTATGAAAGCAACTTAGCAGAAATCTAATTGAAATGAGTTGTAATAATCATGCTTGAAAATAGTATTCATTAAATCAAACCATTCACGTATTTCATAAATATTGCTTTAATAGAGTACAGTACAGAACGAGAAATTCAATTTAATTACATTTCAAGTTATTTGCATCTTGTGTGGTCTTTTGAAAGCAAACTATATTAAATAATATCGAGCAAACTATTATAGCCATACAACATTTGAAAATCGATTTGCAAATATATGTAGGCTTCGCGAAAATACACATCAGTGCGCTTAGTTTAGGTTCGCTCTACTAAAAAGGCATTCAGTGTACATGTTTACCGCTAACGACTCCCTGGCGTATGATTGTGAACTGGTTTCAGGGTGGGTATCGCGTTCAACGCCGCTCCCAACGGACGCCTCTGGCTTTTCGTACGCATACACAGAGGAAAGAACATGTGCGCGACATTGGTGACTTGTTATCATTGCTTGGATTGATAACATGATCATTTAGTTTACAGTTGGTGCTTTTGTAACTTTAAATACAGAGATACGCGAGCAGAATTTTCGAGATAATACACACGAATATTTCAGGCGACATAGTTACGGTTATCAAACCATGAATGTATATTTTTAGGTCAACGTATGCGCAAACTTAAAGTATATGAAATTTAAAATTTCGTCTAATTTAATCATAGTTCATGTTAATATTTTAGTATAATCGTTGAACTTTTGTTTCAAGTTTTTATCCATGCGGGTTTTATTACAGCTCTATACTTTTCGTATTTATAATTAAAATAAATAAATAATTTTAAAAACATCTCTCAAACACCTGCATTTTATTCTCGAATTCTCATTAAATTTCTCAAAATATCAATGTATTAGGGAAGTAAAAATTTTTCATATTATTTGAAAAATCATTAATTTGATGTATGATTGTATTTATGAATTTGTACATGATAATTTGTTTAATAATATAATCGACAACCAGAGTAGGATATTTTTTTGGAATAAATAGAGGACTTCAGTACAAACTAGTTTAGTTATAACCGTCTTGTTAATAGTATTTCATTTGCGCATGGAGACGCAGATGTATTCACGTCCGGTGATATTGTACCCTAGGTTTCCGTAAACTGTGAACTTTTGCCGAGAACTTGAAAACTAGGACAATACAAATTGCCTTATTCTCGGCTGGAATGTTTACCTGAGGACGCAGAGGCTCCCTCACTTCAATTAGCTTCTAGGTGGCCTATATACACTTTCCATTTTACCTTCATTGTACCAATAGTTGTCACAGTACGGCATCACTAACAAATACTATATAAGCGTGTGTGTGTGTGTGTGCTACAGGAATATTGAAGGCGTAATATATTATTTATTTGGACACTAGTTTCATGAATCTTTTCATGGATCAACAATACATATTGATATTGTTTAACGTTCAATGAACCATTAGTTTAACATTTTATGGACAAGTGGAAGAGAAAATATTTAGATAATAACGTAATATATTTATTGTTTAGTTATAAACTAGTTTTGCTTTTATTTATTAAAGTACCCAATTGTTATATTTTAATGAGATAGCATTTCTTTTAAAATAAAGAATTTTTTTTTAGAATTTATCGGATGTTGAATATAGATTCGGTAAAATAGAATAATAAATCATTTTATGCATGATCTGAATGCGATTTTATAGTTGTTTTACGAGTTGATATTTTATGAGTGTTTTTGGTTTTAAATTTAATCTATTTGACAAGAATTAAAATTAATTATTTTTCAGGATATTTTTGCTTTTTATTACCGCTAATAAAATACCAGAGAAGTTTTATTTCTAATCGTTTTGCCATACTTTTTGAAATTTAATATCAAATATTTTATTACATCTATAAATACGTTCCAATAATTAAAGCATGTCATCGAGTTTTTAACAGTCTAAACTACATATGTAAAAATGCAAATTTATTTATAACTCGTTTCTCTAAATTAAGGGTTTCATGAAACGGTAGTT
Source organism: Nebria brevicollis (assembly GCA_944738965.1). Classification (NCBI taxonomy): domain Eukaryota; kingdom Metazoa; phylum Arthropoda; class Insecta; order Coleoptera; family Carabidae; genus Nebria; species Nebria brevicollis. Next base: position 17,704,569 of record OX122897.1, read on the forward strand.
TGATATATTTTTATAATCTATAACACATGCGAATGGTTTTTCAAATATCTTTGTCGTAGTCGGGATTACATTTTTACCAATATAAAAAAAAATATTTTTAGTGTTTTTATTTGTAAGAAAATAATTTTATTTCAATTTTAAACAAAATTCTTTGGTAGAAAATTGTTATAAAAAAAATATATTTTGCAACTACTTTTTTGAAATTTTCTTGTTGGATTTAGAATTACATGCTTAACGAATCTTAACTAGATTCATTTAATATAGTAGTTTACAAATTATAGATATACACTTGTGTTATATTGCACACAACAAACTAAGTAATTGAATCATATCAACACCGTGGAGTATTCCGAAATGCAGACATTCACTCACTCACTCAATCAGTGCACCCTCGACCAAGAAACTAAAACTTGTTACGAATGTTATTAGATTTGGACCACACCAAACCAAGAATAGAATAGAATAGTTTTCGCGGCCACCCAAAATAAACTAAACCTACGCTGGTAGTTAAGTTGTTACAAACATTGTTCTATACTGGAAGAACATATTATTTTATAATTATAAAAATGTAGGTATTCTATTAGTTTTCAAGTCATAAATTTATAGTTTAGAATAATAAAGAAAATGCATATTTTCGCGGTACTTTTAAATAATTAAGTGCGCAACTGTACATAGTAACCCATTGCAGGAAATTCTAACGTGTGGTATTTTTATATATACATATGTATGTGCACATAGTAGTATAGGTAACCATTTTCATAAACTAAATTTATGGTTATAGAAGAATAAAACGATTCTCTACTTTTATCGGGAAAGAATGACAGTTATTAGGCCGTGACTTACACTCGAAGCCGAATACAGTTTACCAACATAAAAATAATTAAAATGGTAATTTACGTTTAGTGCGGGACACGTATGTATAGTTGGGGCATGCACACACACCAACAGTAAAACATTTTTCATGTACAGACATTCCTGTGTTCAATAAACAATCATTCAAAAACAAATTATGTATTAATTTATTTTAAATTGCATCTTAACATTTATAAAATCTATGCGATTAAACTATCCTAATTTTTATTAGTTTACTATAAGACATTTGTACAATCCTCAAATAAACAACTCGTCATAATATCCTTTGATTTATAAGTTTGCGGTGATGGAATCATTTATTTTATTGTGTTTTTACGACTGAGTTTGCAATGAAATTTCAACATTGTAATTGGATCTGCAGTTTGATGAGGAAATCCATCCACATACACTCATATAGGTAGTCTTCCAGAAGACGATTCTAATGAAAACCCTTTGGCTTCTTTATACTTAATTCCTTAAAAGAATTATGCAAATTTTAATCCAACTATATATAGTATATTTATTGTTTTATTTTATTTTATTATTTATATAGATCTATATTTGTCTACATTCTATTATCAAAATAACACTTATTTTTCATGTAATTTTATGGTATTGAGATATATTAGATATGTTCAATGTGATGAAATAATAAGTTATTATTTAGTTGTGTTCATTAATAAATGTGCAAATTTAAATATAAAATGATATGTTTTGAAAAGTATGTACTAGACCACTAAAGTGATAGTTTAGAAGAGTGGTAGTGTTCAGTACTAACTAAGTTAAAGGTGGATGAATAGTATTTAAGTACACGCACAAAGTGGGTGGCCGCGACCCCGGGCCACAAGACATCCGACCGCTGTGAATCTTTAACAACTTGTTGACATTTAAATTATCTACACGATATCTGGCCGGGGTAATAATACACCGTGTATGTTTTATACATGGCCCCGAGTGGACCACCTCAATAGCCAACTCGGACGCGACGCAATGTCTTAAATCAGATCTGGTCCACTAGTATGCAGTACCTACTTGCTAGCGCCTGAAAGGATTGTGGAAACTGCTTCTAAATGACATATAAATTACAGTCATTACGAAATACAAATGAGTATTGCGTTACGTTGCGTTGCGTTGCATTGCTTTGTATGCAAGCATTGCAAGCTGGTGCTGCGAGCGTACGAACTGTCCAACTCGAGCAATTTTGGGATAACTACAGACGCACTATGAGACGCTGAGGTCGTGTGATTTTCAAAAATAAATTAAATTCTACACGCCATCGACCGTTTAGCAGTCTTTTTCTCTTTTTTGGTTGACGTAAAGTGATTCTTTATGATGCCTTGTTATCATAACATGCTTTGGAGTTCTGAAAATGTTACAACATATCTTATATTATTTGAACATTGGAATTACGCGCAGATTATATTTTAAATATAACTGATCTGCAAATAATTAGTAATATTCTTACTCTATCTAGATTTATTTATTTACATCCTGAAAAAAAGAACTATTATGGTTTTCAAGTTATTTCTAAGAAAAAAACGCCTTGAGTAAATTTCATATATAAAAGGGGATTCATTCTCATATAACTCTTACACCAAGTTCAACAAAAATATTATCTTTTCTAAAGTTCTAAGTATTAAAATAACTAAAAAGTGATACAAGTTATTTTAACAGTTATATTATGCTATTCAAACCGTGATCGTGTAACTATACTTACATAACGAGCTTATATAATTGAAATATGAGATTATATATTTAACCTTACGCTTATGAGATGTCTCACATGCTCATATACAATAAATGTTGTTAACGTTTCGACTGCTAGCGGCATGAAGATTAACCTGAAAGAAACTATATAGTTTTTAATATAAGCATTCATTTTGGGTACTTAATACCACAGAGTAATCATTTAAAATTACTCCAGTGATAAATTGATAATAGAATGTGTAATATCTTCCTTGTAGCTTTCTTTAAACATAAATAAAACGACAATACTATAACTTTTGAAAAATAGTTTAATTGAACAATTATCGTCATTTTAATTTAAAATATACATACATATGTACATGCAAGCAATCTTATCGTTAGAAAAGTACTAAATATTGTATTTTTAATCATATTTCATCAAGTAAACACGAATGATTTCATGATAAATAAAGTAATAGGCTTTTGCTTCAGAATTCTATGTTGCTATTGGTGATTGTTCAACGCTAAACTTGATATTGTTGCTATAACTAGTATTTCCGTTTAGAATGTGCCAGTTGAAGTTGTTCTTAACAAGAAAATAATCGTATACGATCACCCACGCGTGCATCTCACAAAAAAAAACTAATAACAAAAGTTTATTTCTATTCGTGTGGCAAGCATGAAGGGGTCCCGAAAACAAAGTAATAACGAAAACAATAGCAAAGGCTGAAGGCATGCCTGGTCGACATGTTCGCGCATACAAAATAAGCTAGCTCTAAATCTATACTTCGACGATGGTTTTTAAACTACCACGGACGACTATGGCTATGGTGAATCTCAAATTTGTAATGCAAGAGGAGAATGTTTTTTTCACGTATAGTAAAAAAAAATAATAAATAAATTTGTAAATACAATTTTCGGCTAAATTTATGCCAAAATGTTAAAATTAAATTAAAAAAATAAATATGCCAACAGACATATTTTAATTTAAAAATAATTTTAATTTTAAAGATTTTTATACTAAATAATTATTTTGTGTTCTTGGAAATTCAAATCCAACTAAACCAGGTATTGTATTTATGTATCCAATGAACCAATGCGTTTAAAGCGAGCGACTAAAGATAACACACACACACACGGCGGACGGAAGGCGGACCATGTTCATTCGATCATTCACGATCGTGATCCATAATGACGATCAAGACCGGATCTACGCCGTTGGTCTGATCGATGGATCTGCCACGGACCACCTAGGTGGTTAAGCGCGTGCTTACTCACACACATGCACACTATCACAAACTGCCCGGATATACCTAAGGCAATTACAAAATAATTAGCCAGACTGTTAACATGTAATAAATTATACTATACGTTTACACGATTTTAACCATATGCACTGAATTCATCATTTTTGAAATTTAACTGAAACTATAGTTCAATTGACTGTTCCTTATTTTGGATAGAAAACATATATTTACATAGTACATTGAACTGTATCATAAATATAAATTAGGTTTAGTAGAATCGCCAATTCAATTTACCAATGCAAACCAATAATGTTTCAGTGTAACTGCAGTGGTCGAGATTGCAAGCCGTAAATTCGATCTCATTATCGTAACAGACACTTGACATCATTCCCCTACAGACCTTTCCATTATTTTACTTCCAGAAGCAAGAGACTCAAACATTGAGCGAGAAAAAGGGCGAGGAAGGAGAAATTTAAATAAATTACATAAATTAATGATAAGTCCAGTGATAATTGGTAATCCTTTATCTTAGTAACATGAGTTAAATAAATGTATTCGTGATAAATACTAAATAAATTAGTTAAAACTTATCCCAAATAACAATTTGTTTTGTTGGTGTGGATCTTTGTTTTATATTCTCAAATAATATAAGTAAGATGTATGAAGAATGATTGTTAATAATAAAAATTTAAACAAAAAATAGTCTTTTTTTGCTTTTCGGAAAGTAAAAGTTTAACTGATCCAATCGAATGCAGCCTAAAAAACTTGCTCCAAAATGCACCATGAACGACTGAGAACGACCTTCGTAAAATACAAATAAATAAAGTCAAAAGTAAAAAAAATAATGTATAATAAACGTCAGTTGTGAATCGAATTTTAACAGTTTTTATCGTGTCATGCCTAACAGTAAAAGCTTTCCGCTATTATGGCATCGGTTCACAGTATAATGCGAGATAGAAGCTGTAACTCAACTACGACAAACTAACATGCAAAGTCACATTTACATAATAAATTTAAAGAATTTGCTACTATATCCATGTTTCGTAGATAAATTCAAAATTTATTCCTTAAAATTATTTACTTGTATACAATAGCGAATAATATGGGCTTTTCTCTGGAAATTACCTACATTTAAATTGTACATGTACTCTACAAAAATTATTATATAAGTTTTGTAAACTTATTTGTATTCATAGAATTACCGAAGGAAATAATAAAAATATAGTGAAAATTCGTAATTTTTATTTATTGAATGAATTTCAAGAGTATCATCAAAAATTTTAATGTATACGGTTTTGTTGACCAAATCAAATCTAAATATGATTTGTTCGAATAGCAATACATTAATGATATTGTGACATTGTGTGTTATATCGTTGTCGTTTGCATATACAATATAAAAGCTATATAAAAACGGAAAATACGATAGATAGGTTCTCGCGACTATAAATAATTCAAAAATATGTAAAGCTTTTTTGTTTGATATTTTTACGATTTTCATGGGAAACGACATATTATAACAGGAACATAAATTTCGTGTCGTCCGAAAATGAATCAGAAATGAAGGCGCATGAATAATTTATAGTGACGCTACAATGAAGTCGTTTTTGTCGCACGATTCAACAGGTGACAGGATAGCGTTGTAGTGCGCTGGTGGGGCGCAACGCCCGCTACAGGTAAATGCCACAAAGCTCTAGTTCCTTACTCACTCACTCATGTGGAAGGACGACAAGTCTCTTACGACCCCATTGTTCTACCAGTGATAAATTTTATCCATGCAGTAGGTACACGTTAAAAAAAATAAAAAATGAATTTCTACATTTGGAAATTATTCCAAAAATTACTATTTCAAAAAGAAACAAATCATTCGAATTAAGTTTATCTCCTTCGGCATAAAACATCTAAACCAATTGTATTGGGTAATGTGAGCGACGACAATACGCAGAATAAATTCAATATAACAACGTGAAGAAAACGAAACACAATTGGAAGGTAAGTAAAAAGTGCCGAGAATCCGGAAAGAGAGAAAATATCGTTCCAGATGACGATGGTACAAGTAAAACAGCACATATACTATAACGAAACGTGAATTGCAGACCGTCACAAAGAACTTTTTTTCTTTTTTTGTTTTTGTCCTTTAAACAAAACAGTTCACGCTTCTTATTTCTCGCGCGGACTTAATACGATTCGTGATGCAGGCATATTACGTGTTACAGTTTTAAAACAATCAGTTTTACTCGATTATAGAATCATTTACCTGCATTTTAAATCATTTCACTATAAATTCAAATGAAGCCGGTGAGAAAACATCTTGAAATATATTCGCATACGGTAAAAGATTGAAAGATCTCGAATAACGAATATTAGATGCAGTTAGATATCATATTTTTTTGTTATTTTTAATTATTTATATTTCATTAACAATCACTCCTATTTATCAAATATTTACACTCTAATAAAAAAGAATTATATACGCAGACCTATTAATGAACAATATTCCAGTAAAGTAAATGCATTAATGTTTATTTATAATGATTTAATTATTTAATTTTCAATTGTGTGATATGTTTAATATTATCCTAATTAGTATATTTACGAACGAATATTATTAAAATAAACATATAGTTATGTAGGCTAAATTATCCCCAAAACAACTGCAGGGTATACATATTAAATTTTCCAACAAATATGATTCTAGGGATCACTTGTGCTTACATATGTAAATAACGATATTACAAAAATTATCATTAGTATCATTAAAATGTATTCAACACTGAAATAAAAATATCTTTTTCCAAGTAATGGGTACAAACAATAAAAAGAAAGTCGAATTTTCTTGGATTATCAGATTCTTTTTACAAGTATTTCTTTTAAAAACCCCAAAATATATTAATATTTAAATACAAATATATCGATAAATATCAGGTGAATATATATATGCGTGCGGATGCAGGGTAACAGCCAGACATAAATGGAAAATAAACATGTTTGAAAACGTGCGAGATTAACTACTGGTGGACGTATGGGATGGAAAAACAAAGTGAATAGACATACGCCGTTCAAATACGGACGGTGTATCGCCGGCGGTGTTAAAATATGTAAATGGCTCGCTATATGTTTTGATGGGCAGTGTATAGTAAGAAGGTATCTAGCATTTGCCTATCAAAGTGGCTAGATCAACCCCTCTCCCATGGAAGCAATGGCGTCTATACCCATCGGGCGACTCGGCCATTACATCTCTAAACATATACTGTAGTTATTATGCAACCGTGGCTAATGGAAAGTTTATACTGCTAAGTGCCTGTGCATATCTTTATCTATTTTCCACCACTAGTTCGAAACCCAACTAGGAGTTTCTAAGTTTTGTTCTAAAATTCATAGAGGAATATGTGTGTCTTTCCTAAGTTACAAACTAGGGAATTTTGTTTCAAACTGAATTGATAAACCTTGCTAACCAGTCGTAATAGTACTAATAAAACTAGTGGCACTACTAAGAAGCCCGTAGCTATTATTTAATTTCAGTCCCCTAATAAAATTTCAAAATATAGTAGCGTAGCGTAGCGAATTAGAATTGTCCTACAGGCATTTGATTTAGGTTACTATATAGAAAACTATTGTATTTAAATATTAAAATTAACATAAAAAAATAAATATGTATCGGATTTCGCTGGGGATCTAACCCAGAAGTTTTAAAATGCATGCATTAGGGAATTAATGGTGTTCATGTATATTGCGAAGATTTTGTACGCATTTCTGCCAGCGGCGATTTGTGAATTCATCGAGAATTTTTGGATACACATTTAAGAAGTAACTTATACTATACGAGAGACAGTTTGGTTGTTCCGTCACTTTGACAGCATCTGCAATGAAACGCTGCGGGTACATTATAAGCATACAGAAGACCGAAGAGAAAGGAAGAGTGTTTGAATTTGTAACCATTAATAAGACAAGGGAACTCTACTCCTCAACACAACAACATCATCCCGCTTCTGTTTGTATATTATGGCGCCCGTCCTATCCCAATGAGACTGCAGTGGTATCTGTTTATGTATATTGTATTTTATCTCCACTGTCGAACTTTTAGGTACAAGCAAAAACTTTTGTTTTAAGCAGAGCAAATTTTGTTTTAGAACCGGAGATGGATATGGAAATTTAAAATGAAGAGGTTTTTTGTTGAATTACGTTGAAATTATGATTCCTTTGACAATATTTCTGCCATTGTCATTTCAAGCGAGATTTTTTAAATTATTATTATCGAGCAAATTAAATTATTGAAAACGAACTCGAGAACTACGAGATAATAGATCTCTCAATAGCATAAGTTCAATACACTGTGAAATACTCGTTGAAAAAACTAAATAATTAAAAATTAGATTCTATTTCAGAATAACTACGATTTTAGAAAATATATCTTTCTGAACTTTAAATAAACTTCTTCTTAGCCTTTTCTGAACAACACAGTTTGATGCTATTCTTGCTGGAATAATTAACTTAAGGTCATAAGCTTTCCCAATTTGGATTCCTCCTTGTTTAAGAGTCATTCATAAGATTTTCAATTGGAAATATATTTTCCAACCATTGGCATAAAATACCTCAGGCATATTTGTGTAGCATCAACAATATGGCAGAACTAATAAATAAATATTAATATTTTCCTTGAAACCAACAGTAGCCAAATATAATTCTATTGACATCCACACAAGCAGTAAATATTATCGGAATACGAAACGTAAATATCAAAAGCAGTCAATTTTCATGCACAAAAATGATGAATACTTACTATACTGCATAATATAGTCGGCACATTTTTTTTATTAACCTATAAAGAATGAATTTTAAAATTGTTCTATGAATATTACTGTAAAATTTTAAAAGCGAAAATATATTTACAACACAGAAAATTAATAAAGCCACAGAAAGTTGCCGAAGTAATCCATCTTTATATTATCTAATTAGAAAACAAAACGTACTTTATCTTAAATTTTCGCTAATTTATTTCAATTTTCCGCAGGCTTTAGACATTAAAATAATAATTTATGTTGAATTTACTTCGACTGTATGTTGCAAGTACATAAAGAAATAACTGATAATTCATGGTATTTTCTCTATGTTATAGGTTTTACAATATCTAATTTATGTATGATTTTTTTGAATCGAGTAGGATCTCTTTTAAGCGTTATATAATCAAAAATAGTTGGTATATTACCACTAATCAGGTAACACTTAATACTTAAGTCTTATTCGCAGAGTAATAGCAATCAAAGTGCGCTGGAATCAAAAGCAAAGATCGCTGTTCCATTCCCAACGGCCTGATTAATTTTGTATTCCTTAATATCGTCGGCAATTGATCACCCCCTCATATTAACTATAATTACATCAACTCCCTACTGCGATGCATGGTTGTTCGTATTACCATCCCGTAATGAATCACATTCCCCATCAGGATTACTTTTCCTCCTTTCTCCACACCGCTATCGTATAGAGACAGCATAAAAAATCCAACCGCGGATTCTACTTTGTCGACTCTGTTTTGTATGTTGATTTAACAGTGTTTGCCAAGGGGTTATGGTTCGTTCTTCCTGCGAATGTTTAACTGTCATTAGACATGCCTACGCAATTTTCTCGCACATGCGTTTACTAGTGCAGGGGTTGTAAATTGAGTAATTTTCCAGCGATCTATTGCGCGGCCTTCAAACACTAACGCTAACGTAGGATGAAGTTTATTTGAATGGGGGGTACTTAGAAGATAATTACTTTTTTAATTACATAATTGGATTGGGAATTGAGTTTTTTTTTTCTAAGGGCTTCTTTTTAATTTATGAGCTGCTGAATTAAAAATGTATAGATGGTAGATTTGATGAGCTGACTAAATTATGTTTATCTTCTTAAATTCTCAGTTGCATCATGTTGTAATATAATTCACAATTCTGAAGCTCTGCTTCGAAGTTTTACATTTATAATATAAAATTGTAAAATAAACTTTATTTTCAACAAAATTGTTTTATTTAAAAAATGATCGTATTATGTTAGATGAAATATAATTTGATTTAAAACCGAACAATAAATAAAAATACTCGTTTTGCGAATTTTTCAACAAAATTGAAAACAAAATCAAAATATTACAATACGTTTCCACTTGAATTTTGCAATAACACTCCATCTGTATATGCGTTTTTATAAAAAGAATATAACGAGAAAAAACGTATAAAAAAAAATCGGCCATTTGTATCACCTGTTGCCCCGAAGGGGGTATACAATTCAAACACAACGTACATACAGTAAAAAAGGTTTTAAAAAAATGCAGCGCTCTGCATCATAGCAATACTTGAATAGCCTCGCGCTTACACTAAATAAACATGTTACAAATTCCTTATTATTCCTTACATTCCGAGTAGAATATTAAAAAGCCGCAGGTCAAACGCAGTATACAATATCGATGTTGCGTGTTTGTTTCTCTTTCTTTCATAGCGTAGCACCATCTTTAGCCTGGCAAGCAATAGCTATAATGCACGTTATAGTAAGCCTAGATAGCATTGTTCAACATCAGGGATTTTTATACAACCCTCCGGCTGTGTTCTTGGGATGGACTATGGTTAAGGATCTGCGGTTTCTGTTTCGTTCACTTTCTGATGGACGACTTTGTGTCCTCAGGTGAAAATGTAAAATGCTACTCATTGTTGTGTTAACTAAACGATTTCCTTGTTAGACCGCTTTTTTTGCGTCGCGTCGCTGAATTTAATGTATGATTATAATTAATGTGAGACACAAAAACTGCATAGTGCGAAATTTGTACAACTGAGCTACGCACTATTGCAATTAAGTTGTCTGGTTCATAAATATGCCTTCATGTACCTACCTACATATATCCATGGTAATTTCTCGTATTAAATAAAATATTTAATAAAGCTTTAAAAGATACCATTATTTTTATTTGGCTTTTCTGAATTTTCTCTTACTTTAATTGTTGATTATCTTTCTTTAATTTTTTTCGATATTTTTTTGGTAAAAACTTATTTATATATATATATATATATATATATATATATATATATATATATAAATTTAAATTACCTAAGCTGTATTTGAAAACTTCTACAGTGTAATCAAATATATAATATAAGTATGTAAAAAAAGTTACATAAAATAAAATTCAGCGAAACAAGGATTGAAACACTAAGCTGAAACTTTCATTTTTGTTCTATTACAAAATTCAACTTTGATGTGAGATATTTTCAGCTGCTATCATAATTAATGATACATGTTTGCTCAGACAGTAATACCAGTAAAACATATTTCAACCCAAGGGCACATGAGCGTAATTAAGACTGGTAACAGATTAAAACTTTAAGTTTTACTTGTTTCTGTTCATATGATATACCTTTGGGATATAATATCAGATCGCATTTATCAAAATATCCTAATTAATATATATATATGAATATTTTTAACTTTTATTTCATAACAACGAAACTTTATTCCGTTTTGCACATATACAATAGACAATATATACAACTATATGAATATAAAATTAATTCAATAAGTTTATTTTCATAATTGTAATTATAAGTTTTAAAAAGCTTATCAATTTTAAGGTTACGGTTAATTTTAATAGTTTATTTTTGAATACACAAATTGTACTTTATTGAATGGTTTTTATAACATTAATTTGTAAATATATCTTCCAAATTTTGTTGTGTTTAATGAGAAGTAATTTTGTTAAGTTTGGATGCTGTTTCTGACATATTACCTTTATCGTTGTTCACAATTAATTTTGATACGAGCTCCATATTATATTGATATTAATTTTGAACGATGCATTATATATTGCAGCTTGTGCTAAATTGTTTTGAAGTATGCTTTTAATTATCTTAAAATTACTTATTAAGACATATTGTACAAATTCAAATTCATACTTTAAGAAAGTTGAAGATGCATCAGGAGATATGTAACATAAATTGTAACAGGAAAATATCGACAGTCTCTACACATGTTTATAATTTCCTAAAAAAATAGTACTATTTCAAGTTTAGGCATATAAAATATTTGTGGCATAACGTAACGTATTTATATGGATATAAACAAAAGTCAGTGACAGTAAGTGAAGTGATCCCTGGTCTGCATTAATCAATCTACCGGTAATTAAATTTATAATCTCGTTACTATTAAACTTCTAATTAGAACTACTGCATCCGGTTCTCGCCAATACACGTATTCTATACACAAATGCATAGTTTTCACAAGATTCAAACATTCTTAGAAATATAGTCATGGACTATAATAAGAATAATAATTTAATACTTTACTACAATTTCTTTTGAAATTAAAGTTTCAAACGACGGTTTCCAGAATCTATTAGCAAACTCCATGGACAATGATTACAGTATTAATCGGTGGCAGTAGCGTGGCTTCACATCGTTTCAAATAGAAGTCAGTATTCGCGTATGCAAAAGGTGCAACAGAATCGTCCGCTACTGCAGAGTCATCTGCATATAAACAATGTGCACTTCAAGGAGCCATCCCGTATAATCAGATGTTAATTTACTTTCTATAGGACACGGGGGTCGAGATAAGACGACGGCAAAGACGAGGTTGCGTTTGAAAATTTAATATTATCTTCTTCTTCTTATTCATAGTGCATTGGAATAGTGCTGCTGTCTTCTGTGCCGACCAACAATAGCACTTTGCGTCTATCATGATAAGGTATTCCGTTTGTGTGCAATTATGCAATTGCAATGATATTGCAAACGGAAATGTAGTCAATATGTGTATGTATACATAAGCATCAGTCTATGTAGATGAATTCAATAGGAAAATAGTGCTTTTCAAAGAGACGACTGTTGAATCTCACATAAAATACTTTTCTACAAATATAACATAAAGAAGTTTCATTTTAAAATACGTAGCTGGGTAAAGATTCGCGAAAGTTGCATCCATCACTAAATTTAAGATAAATGATTATGGTGTAAATGGTCTATATTTGATATATGAGTTTATGAAAGGAATAAATGCGATAATTGAATTGATTTGCCATGATTGAAAGTGATTATTATGATTTAGATTATTACGAAAGGATTTCCTAAACGCATAGTAACTGTCTATTCAAGTTGTGCAACCTGTCACGTACTAACTGGACCAGAATGTGATCTTCATGGTGTTTAGAAGCTTACTGAACTTGAAGTAATCCAAGACTGGTCAACTGATTTAATAACGACAGATTAACATCTATTTACTTGTAATGATTCAATATATTTGTCTTAAACTAATACAGTCTCTTATGCTAACCTCGTATTAATCTTGCTGCAATGACAATGTCCTGGTTCGACTTAAAAGTCCATTGAAATGATATTAATTTAAATCGAATAAAAACTCTGTTGCACACAAGTAAAGAGAATTAAAATGAGTTTCATTGCCTTGTTGTATCTGAATAAAATCGTTACTGAAGATCAATAAAAAGGCAATAAAATATTGATGGGCCTTTGTACAGTGCAGGCTCCTCGCGTGTGAGTCACATCATAAAGGGTTTCGAACAAGGATATAAGGGTATCCACTAATCATATCAACGTTGGATAAGATAAGCGTATCTAATCCCTGCGTTATTGTGATTCAATTAGGTGCGTCAAGCAACGTAGAAGAACATTGCCTGAATTGCTATCAGGACCGTAACGAATTCAAATCTCTTTCTGGCCAAGCGTGTGTGATCGGAATTACATTAAATGATTAAACTTTGTGGAATAATCAACTGTCATATAATCTGATTCTTATTCTCTTGTCTCGGAGCCTACTATGGTGGTTGTCACATAAACTTACATAAATTATGGATTTTAATCTACTTTTTATATGAAATGGGACTTTAAAATGTCCATTAGTTATGTTTTGCATATATTATTGCAATTAGTTAATATGGTTTGAATAAATTGTTTAAGTACGGCTCTAGTTTCATGCAACAAATAAAATAAAGCAACAATGTCGAGAATATGCAGATACGAATGTTCTTCAATAATTCAGACAGCGACCAGCATTGAATCCATTCGTTTGGGTTCGCTATGGTGGAGTTGGTATAACAGTGGCACGAATCCCATGTTAATGCACTTTGAAAGAATACGGGCTCATCTCAAAAAGGTAATTTAATTTTAATGGTCCGTTGCCTTTCTATTTGGTAATGCGCGGACCCCACGTTATTACATTAGCTCCCGTTTTGCACGCGACGAAACTTGTGTGTTATTTTTAGTGATATTCGATTTGAATTTTAATTAGTCCTACACCCTCCAGAAACTTTTCAGCGAAACAAAATTATTTTATCGAAAAAAAATTGTTTAATAATTTTGATTTCGACTTGGAAAGTTTAGAGTATACCTACGGCTAAAAGATACAAAAATATTTTGCACTGAATTTTACTAAACGTATTTTGTTCAGATAAGAAGAAAATTAAAAAATCAAATTTGAAACATTTCAGAAATTATAATTATATCTGCATGATGTTTTTAAAAGAACTTAAAATCTAAACACTATTTAAAAACAATATTTTGGTATCTTACTTATTTTTTAAACACTTTTCTACTGAATCTATTTCGTTTTAATCATAATAATTGCAAGAGTTATTTATTATTTCGTATAAGAATATAATAAAGAAAGCGATAATTTAAAATAATTCAACACTTTGCGTATTATTTATTTTCCGTTGTAAGTTATCGATTGAATCCACAAATTGTCAACGAAATGAATTACTGCGAGGGTAACTACATACATACACAAGATTCAAAGCAATTATTTCAGAAAATCAGAGTTATTAAGTGGATGTTGCAGTAATTTCGTTATTTTTGATATCGTATAATATAATACCGTAAAAGGAGAAATGCATAGGTCAATTTTAATTAAATTTCCGTTATAAATCAGGTAACACATGGTTAATAATAACAGCGTATAGTGGAGGGTCAGTGTAACACGGCTACAAAATTAGGAATTATTATTCTGCAACACCCATATACGGTTTGAAAGGATTTATTTCGTTATCCCATTACAGTGATGTCCAAAACTGCATGTATGCATTTCGATAGCGAATAAAAAATAATGAAAATGATGTTTTTGAAAATATGTATCTGTTTTTGGAAACATCGTCAATCAAATGATATCACACCAGTATTTAAATTTGATTTGACTAAAATTATATATATAATGTTCTCTCTCATTTTGTTGTATTATTGATTGCACGTGTATTGTAAATATAAAATTACCAAAAATGTTTGGAAATGTTCATTTTAGACAAGCAAGCAAATTTGTGCCGTGGGCAAACATGATGTTTTTTTTTTAAATCTAAGCCAATATATTTTCTTGTACATTCCCTTTGTGTTTTCGCATCGCAACAAAGTCGATTTTCGTTTACGTCTGCCTCCTGCACTTCTTGTCACTGTCATATGTATATCCTGTTGCTTCTTGCACCAATTGGTCCGCGTACGTACGTCTGCTACCTACAAGATGGAAGTTGGCGAATGGAAAGTAGGTGAGGAAGAAGATCGCTTCATGATGGTATCAGATTGATCCTGGATCAAAACACACGGCTTCTGCGGTACCGCGGATACAAATACTTTGATATCATTTAAGCTCTTTGTGCTGCTTTTTGCCAGCCGTGTCTACCTCATGCCTTTGATGTGAACGCGGATTGTGTATCATATCTATTTCTGTATGAATTTTCTTGTATTTATATGTATTACATTTGTATGGAATTGTGTTGAAAATAGATATGACTGTGGTTTTTGATTAGAATTATTACTGTGCATGATATTTACTTTTATTGAATGCTTCTAATTTTATTAATAATATTATTTCAAAAATGGCTATTGAATTGCAAAATTTAAAATAGTATTCAAGTTGCCCTTTTTTAAAAATAAACTATAATATGGAATTATATTTAACAAGCTGCTAACGTAAATAGCTTAATTAATTCATTTGTTATGGTGGAAGCTTGTTACGGTCAATTTGATACCTCGCATAGAGAGACCGTTCTGTTAATCGCCCGGTCAGTTGAACTGAAATAATCTTGATTTACAGTTCGTTAAAATGTAACAGTTGCTGGACATGGCACCGTACGGCTTTCATTAATCTTAAAATTATTAGCTAGGGTGTTTTAAAACCCGAGGGTTGGCAATCGAGTGACCGGCAGGCTACCATGTAATACCATTTGTGACCAGCGATCCGTCATATTAAAATTTTTATTCCATATTATGATCATTACGTTTTAATTCTTATAGTACCAATTTTGGACACATTTATTTCATTTTAATTCTTACCATTGTAACTACTATTATTTATTATATATATATATATATATATATATATATATATATATATATATATATATATATATATATATATATATATATATATATATATATATATATATATATATATATATATATATAATTTATTTATATACAATATATAATGAGTTATTGTAGTTATAATTGAATTCAAATTATTCATTGTTGAGCTTTAATCCTAAAATAATGAAATATTCCATAAAATAATTTATGTTATTTCCGGGACCTTTTTTCCGACATAGCAAACTTGATATATGGAGCTAGGTTTGCCATTTTGCATGATAATTGTCATTTAGTAATACAAATTTTGTTATAATTATTTATGAATTTAAATTATGGTACGTATATTTTGTAGTGGCATATATATTGAAATTAGCGAATAAACATTGATTTTCATTTGTAATAATCCATGGCTTGAATATATTAACTTATTATTATAGTCAATAATGCAATCATTAATCACACATAATGAATCAGAAACAACGAATACAATTTTGCATTTTTTAAATTTAAACAGCGAGCTAAAAAATAAAATCATTTAAAATTACAACAAAATAACATAAATATAAAACAAAAATTTAATTATTTATTCAATCGAAAACTATAAATACATTAAAACATATATAATAACGTAGTGTCATATTGTTTTTTATTCGGGATTTTTAAATAACACTTTTCTGATGTTTTTGTAATATTTCATCAACCGCCCTAACTGTAAACACTTCACAGACTCCATTTATGTTCATTAAACCTTTCAGACATGTTTTTTGTGCAGCTTATATCAACGTTTGTTAGAAACAAATGATAAATGCAGTGTATGCCAGCGGGAAAGGGTAGAAACGCAAAAACGCGTGAACGGAAATCAGTCTGACGTGCCGCGAGAACAGCTTAGAACCGGTGACCAACCTAGATCACTAGATAACACCCAGATTAAGAGATCTCGAGGACACAATCTGTCCGGTCGCTGCCTAGCGTCGGTATGTTTTTGTTTTCAGAAATATCTTTCCAATTTTTTCTATCACAAAAAATGATTTTAAATGGGATATCGGTGTAGTTTTAATGGATTACCTTTGCATAAGAAAAGAAATACCTTTTATGCTTTAATTCGTTTACGGCGTTTTTCGTTTGATATTCGCTATCGCATTATAGACTGATCTCTTGTTATTCTATCGTTGGTTATAATGTTTGACTGTCTTCCGCTTTTCAAGTCACATGTCAGTTCGGACAGTGTCAATTTTTTTTGTACTACTGCATACTCGTTTTATTTAAAAGCTGCCCAACGACGGTTTGATCGTTCGGTTTAATCATGTCATAATCTTTTAATTACACTTGAATTAATGTTAACATTCACATAATCCAGCTATATGTTTTATTTGAGTTGCCGACGAAAAAAAATTTCTCATTTACATTATAAAGTATGACTATACAATTGGAGCAATGAGGCGCTTTGAATAATTTTTATTTCATTAAAAATATAAATAATAGTATTTGAAAAATAAAAATTAAATAAAAAAATAAACATCCATGTACAAATAGAAATTTTCAAATTATAATCTACAATTGTGGCATTATTTACATTTTATAAAATATATTCAAACCACTTTTGAAAACGTATTCACCCTCCAGCAAAGTAGTCAAGTAATCAAATTTCGTTATTAAAAATACGTACACAGAAACGCACTAAATTCTAAGTAAAGCAATAATTCCTACTCTATTATTTCAAAAACAGATGATATGGCACCCAAGCGTCTATCAATATTTCATCAAATAAAGCAACCCCTAAAATAAGCAAATGTGTTTAACTGTCATCTAAATATCAACAAATACAGACAAATAAGGGTGGATATAAGTTTTTTAATATTAATTCCAGCATAGCGATAATATGACACCCCGATGACTATCAATAAATCAACACTACATCAGTCATGGATTGGTTTCCTGCTGCAATAGCGATAGGATGAGTCAGGAAGTTGGTGATATCGAATGCACGAGGCAGGTAACTGTGCATCTGTGGTGTGAGTTAGACGCTGATGCGGTTTATAAATAATAAAACAGACGCCGTGATAGTAAAACCATTCCGGGAGCAGATTCGGATGAAAGCGAGGGTGGTCCGATTGCAATGCATCGGAATTATACGCGCCCCTTACGTGCGTCGGCATCTAGAAGGGGAAATATAACATTTGGGGTTGGTTTCGTGTAATGGTTGACAATAAATTTGGGCTCTATTTCATGATTATTATTTTTTCTATAGTATACGGTTTTTTTCTTTAGATTTATTACTATCGAAGATAAAATATATTCTTACATTTTTTGTTCAAATTGAAGTATCATAAAATGTTACACGACATCTAAAATATCAAATATTTACACTGGAACTACGTAAAAGTACGATTTTGAAACGTTTTATTGGAGAACGGAAATCGTGTTTCAATAAGGCTTTTAGAAAAAACTTCCAAATATATCGTATGGTTAGGAGTGAATAATAAAGAAGAAGATTGTCGTTTTAAAATTTGGTATTGATTTGATAATCGTTTTACCAGGAACATAAATCTGGCGATAAAAAATTAAAAAAAATTGTTGGTGCACTATATTTGTGTACATTTCAAAGTAAGCAATTTGACTTCATCGCGCATACGAAAATATAAATAAATCACACAATAAACTCGTTGGAAAAACCTTAAAAGACAAAATGTACGTGTTTGTCCGGGTAAGGATGTGTCTTCTTTTTGTTAAGGCGGCCTTATGTACTTCACAGGAATATAAAAGAACAGGAGACCGTAATCAATTTTAAAAATTTATGGTGTGAGATTAAGTAAGCTCTGAAAAAACAGTTGTCACGAACCATAGATTTTGTGAATTGTTTAAAGTACACGGAGCTAGCAACACGAATGGAATGAATGAGAGCCAGTGACTCCAGATAGTCAGACACCAGGACGCCGGCATTGGGGTCAGTCAGGAAGTACGTGGTGGACATGCATTTGCTGGCACGTATTATATTATTGGCCCAAGGGGAGCAGCTCCTTCATGGACAAATATTGGGGACAGAAATTAAAAATTAATTTTAGGAAGAACTATGACTCACATCAACAACTCGACATTATTGCAAAGACAAGATATTATTTAGTAGTTTTATTTAGTTACATATATATTTTTACAATAAATCTTATTTATTTTTGAAAATCCAATGTACATTTATAACATTTGTAAATCTGCGATGCGTGTATTTATTTTGAAAGTATGTTTCAGTCAGTCTTTGCTTTTATATTACGTGAAAAGGTAAAAGATTCCACGTAATATGCGAGTGTGTTCAGCAAATCGAAACACCTTGAACGCATGGTACAGTAGAGCATATTCTTTCTGTTTACGAGAACATTTAAACGTTGTAAAAACCTTTTAGTGCGGTCGAAACCCGTGGGTAGATAGGTATCTGTATTATATAGACGCAGAATCAACAGTCTGTGTATTTGCTTAGAATTTCCCAGTAGACCTACACGTGCTACAAACATGACATAATATTGAGGTTACTTACAGCCTCCAAATTACTTCCGCCGACAAATAATGTATCATTCTAACCGTTAAATTACGTTTATTTTTGAACCTTTTCGATTTCAGTATCAAATTATATATTTATATGTCATAGGTTTCAACGAATTTGTTCAGTTAAACAAAGTCACAATATTTACAAACACAATATTGTCTATAGTATAAATATATATTTTCTATGCATGAATGTAGAAAAATAAAAACATAAAATGTTTTGTTAAATGAAGAGAATCTTAACTGTTCAATGATTTTAATAGTTAGAACGCTATGTTATTCTATATTATAATTATGTTGACACACTGAGAAAATGACAATAGTGCCACAATAAAATAGATGCAACGGATATGCGAAGTTATGTAAAGTAAATGACAACGTTTCCGGTGCCTTAGGATCTTTCCATCCAAGTAGGCACGAAATGGCAAGTGAAAAATGGGTGTATTTGTTGGCAACCTTAACATCAACTCCTTCTAACCACTTGATTCGTCTATTGCATTCTTTTTTTATGCTTC
Organism: Nebria brevicollis; assembly: GCA_944738965.1. NCBI lineage: Eukaryota > Metazoa > Arthropoda > Insecta > Coleoptera > Carabidae > Nebria > Nebria brevicollis. The sequence goes on from OX122897.1 coordinate 17,724,719, forward strand.
ATTTCCAAGGAAGACGACGGTGAACGTCGTTAGTGTGTAGTCTGTTTTATGTCGTCACAATGTCGCGACAGATAGAAGTGATATAGGTGGAACCTCGAAGGATTCGCACCCATTTATCACTATTAACCGACACAAATAGAAAAGGCAAGGGAATATCAGAATAAGTCATATGAAAACGAGAATTATTGTGAATATGTATATTCTTTTTAAGCTGCACCTTTCAATACAAAATATTACCGTAAATGTTCAATTTAGAGAATTATTTTAGAAATATTATTCATTTTTTTTCACAGAATGTTTATAAGTTTCTTTTTAGTATTTATAATTTTAAAAATTTTAAATTACTAATACCCTTAAATAAACAATACATTTGAACTAATTTAGAAAATAAATTATAGTTTTGACAAAGTTATTTTTATGACCTAAATGACATGTAGATTATAAATCGTTATAGAACTGCTGTAATTAGATATGGAAAAAAGTTCAAGCCTAATAAATATCGCGTTGAAAAATCATTTTACGAATAAAGATAAATAGAAATATTCACGGGTCATCAACAACAATTTCAGAACGGCAAAGAAGAACAAACCTTGAGCGAAAATTTTAAATTTTAAATGGTTCAAAAGGTCAAGCATCGAATAATTTATTTGTACGTGCAGTTACCTGTCATTTGTTACTTACACACTTACTTTTTTCAACTTATTTCATTTTTTTTTATTCTCTTTGTGTGAGAGTATAAAAATGTTAACGTTTTGGCATCAATCTTTTTCAAATTCTATCCGTGCGCAAATATCTCTTAGTCGTTAGTAATGAATGCATTTCTATATTATAAATATTAGAAGCATTGTTATCCTGTGTGTAAAAGTTGAAACATCTGCTTAATTTTTCACATCGAAAAATTGTTACGAAAGTTGTAAAAAAAATATGAATGTGCAGAGAAAGTAACGTGAGTGCAACAGAGAGAAACAGATACCCCTGTGTCACGGTTCATTAACCAATCACAAATGGTACCTGAACGTATCGATCAAAATCAGACATTCATGAAGTCGCATATCCATCAGTTCACTGTCAAAACATCGCATCATTGTTTGTTAAATTATTCACACACACACACACACACACACACACATGCAACGAACATATTTGATTCCACGTGATTTTACGTAACTTAGGATGAATTTGGTAGAACATTTGAAAATGATAGAGGAATTTACTTTATTAATCAATGATTTCTAAGATAAATAAAATTCTATTTATATCTTCAAATGATGATTTATCTGAAGCTGACGTAAATCTAAAGTGGAATCGAATTTAATGCAGTGGTATTACGCTATATGTATATAGTAAGCATTTGTTCCCGGAATTCCTGTGGGATGACTTTGCGTCAAGGAAGGACACGGGATGATGATACTATTGGTCACTGAAGTCCCTTGAAGGGCACAAATCACACTTAACCAGATCGAGTTCCCAGTCTAACAATGACGGATGACCACTTACGATGTTAAGTCAAACATAATGACGTCACTGGGCAGAAACAGATACGATCCAGGTGTGGCCACTAAATGACAATGTTCCAGCGTTGTATTCCACTTCAAGAAATAGGTCAATATTGATTTGTGTGTACTTAATTAATGTGAAATTGGTTTGATTAAGTATAATGCACATTCGTGTGTATTTCACTTGTATAATGGATATTGAAATAATTTTATTATTTATGATTTCGGCATTAACGAGGCGGTTATTTAAAACTGACTTATATTAAACAAATAATCTCCGAACTATTAATATGATATTAATGACATGGTAAATAAAATAAATTCGTTTCAGAAAATATTTTCATCATTTTACTTAAAAAGATGTGCATTGACATTAGAGTCAATCCAGCATTTGCTACTCATTTTCTATCTTACCTATTGAGCCGCAACAACGAATTGACGAATCATACAAAATATGAAAAACTAATTACAATTTTTAGAGCACTTATTGTATAATTTCAAATTAATTCGTAAATGAAATAAAGACTACAAACATTGCGAATATGACTAAAAAATTGTGACTTTTGATTTTTGATTTATTTGTACACCTAGAATTCTGATATAGTATATATTTTCAATATCTTTGTCTAGAAACTATAGAAAATAAATAACAACAAATATATCACGAATGCAATATATCAAGTATGCAACAAAGTAAAATCTAAAATCAATATTGTGAAAAATAACATTTCTCACGAGGTTATTGAATGAGGTGACGCAAACAGGCGCGAATGAAAACGAGAGAATAAATGAAAAAGAAAAAACAAATGATAGAAAAATAAAAAGGCATCAGACACAGAAGTCATCAAGCAGTAGCAGCACATCCACTTCTCTGTTCTTATCGGGCACGAAAGATTTGACAGGCTGAGGGCGAGGTGATTGGAGATTGGCAAAGATGTTGTTGTCGTCTTCTGTTTCGTTTTGACAGGATTTTCTCAGATCAAAACGGACAAATGACATCCACCTTACAGCCAACAATCTATCTATCTATTTATCCGAAACTATGTACTATTACGGTTTTCAAACCATAGTAAAATGGAAAAATTATTTTCGTTTCATCATCATAAAAATTAATAGAATTCTGAGTTACATATATATAAATTTATTATATTATAAATTTACTGAGAAGATTTACGACATTCAACGGAAATACATGTCACGGTATTAGCGTATACGTGTGTGTCAAGAAACTTGGCACGCACAATCAAATTGAAATAGCTACATACATATATCGGTCAGGTCTAATCTGTTGCATCTTTGATCAAAACTCAACAACGTTAAGATAAAATGTTTTTCGTTTGTAAAAACAGTGGCTTGTATCGTTGATTGTAAAAATATAATAATAAATATAATTTCTGCAATGAACGCTAGTATAATCCGTGTTGTTGAGAATCTTCCGGTATACATATAAGAAAGTTCACTTTCCCACCGTTTAATATTAAAACAAGTTCATCGCAATGATGAATATAGCGAGGCATGATAATACACATAAAGTACCTGATTGACGGACAAGCCATCAATTAGCGATGCCTAAATGCAAGATGCAAAATAATATCGATGCACGCGTTCCTTGATCGCTGTTGCTGCCGTGCATTATAAAATTTACAGAGACCTGAACTTGTTTTAAATTCGTGCTAGAGCTGGAATACTAAACTATACCTAAATCCACTTTTATTTTACAGCATAGTATTCTACATGGTTTAAATAAAACAAACTTACGTTGTTTAAGTATTAATTAATATTAAGTAAATTAATTTTGCTTGCAATTAGCAGTAGAGTGGATGTATATTTTGCGATAAAAAATTAGAATATTTCGCTCAATGAATTAAAAAAAATCATTAAACTAATTATACTATTGTTATCTTTAAATTGTAATAAATACAAAATTATAATTCATACGAGATTTGTTTAGATATTAAATTTGTATTTTGAAATGTACTGCAAAACTTTAAAATCATTATAATTAATATAGAAATTACATTTTAATCATTCCATTCTTTCATGGTGAAACATAATATGTACGTGTAATTTTGATGTCGCTACTAATCTGCTTCGAGTACTAATGTGTGTTCGGCTATGATTATCCTGGATTATTCAGAATTTATTAATGTTCTGATATTAGATATAACGGAAAATATTATAAAAGATAAGATGAATCAAGTGTAAGTAAAATATATAAAAAAAAGTAGTTTGATTCGCGTGTGCACGTGTGTTTCGTGGCGCCATGCATTCCGTCTCCTCATCTACCTTGGCATGTCAGCCGTTGATTATAATGTTATAACACACGGAGTACGGGACGGGTCGAGATGGTTTGCTTGCGAAACTCCGTTTCCCGGAGTAATCGGTGTTCAGCTGTCTTTACACAGCATAAACGACTCGTTTGCCCGCTTGATCTTTCGAGATCTTGATTGAAAAACAACATGTTATTCGAATTAGATTACCATATTTAAGGAGAAAGATGTACTGTGTAATTTTAGAAGTGTGTTGTTCTTTTTGTGGTTAAGATGTTTCATTTGGATAATAACCAAAGTTTAATTTGCATACCTTGCAAAATGTAGTTCTTTCGAAAAATATTTTAAAGATAAATATAAATACTTCAAATTATATTATAGCGATTTTTTTTAGTATAATATATTTGAATTTTAGCAAAATGCATGTTTTTAAAATTAATACATAAAACCAATGATATGTAATTAATTAAAAATATATGAGAATAAAAAATATATATTTTATCTGTTTTAAAATCACAACAAAAACAAATAGATCCTTCCATTACCATTAAAGTTTGACGTTACAGAGTGTAATAATAAAAAGAATCTCTTTTAATGCAGTAAACGTTTAATATTGGAACAATTGGGATTCTATTAAGTTTTGATATTGAGTCTACGACGATAGGGTTCTAACTGTTATTTGCCAACTTCCGTTTCCTACAGACATTACCACAAATTAATTGCATCCTGAGTAGCTCTTACTAAAACTTCTCTTTATACAATTTACTAACAAAATCAGGATGCTGATGACTGCCGCAGATTGTTTATGGAATTATAATTTACATACTTGATTCAACTATTGCATTAGTATTTTACATGTGTATATATTAATAATTTTATTGCATTTGTGACAGTTGTTTGATTTGTCAAACAATTTCTTCGAAGGATGCGTCATTAATTTCTTATTAATTTTTTTTTGTTGATATCTCATTTCCAATTTTAATTAAATTATTCAATACAATTATAATCGACTAACACCATAAATCCCGTAATAGTGAAAATTGCCTAACTATAACAACCAAACAAGCTTGGACAGCAGAAGATTGATATGGTACAATTTTCAAATAATCCAGGTATTTTACATATGAACATATATGTAATTCAAAATTATTCTATGGCGATAAATCGAATGAGAAATCCTAATATATAATCTATAATATATATTATATGATGTGTGTGTGTATGTTTGTTAAAGTCTTCCAATATAGAAGTAGTAGGCAATCATTCTAAAGAATCTAAATTAAAACATCGTAACCAATAATGTATAACAAATATATACAGAATGACTTGAATAAAGCACAGGAATATATTACCACTAATCATTTTATAATACGGTCTTCCATGGACGAGAGCCACTTGCTTCAATATTGATTTACATTTACACAGAATTGAACAGCAAAAAAATTAAATAAATATGAAACAAACGTGACATAGCTGTCAAAGAACAACTAGAAAAATATTACGTCTCGCCGCGTTATCAGATATTAAATTCATTTTAAATAGTGTGTATGTGTTTGTTCATGTGCCTATATGCGGTTTTGTGCGAATACGTATATAGGTGTAAACTAAACACGTACGAGGTGTCATAAAATTAATTAACCACATTATTTAATTAACTAATTTCATACGCACGTATATGTTGCCATAATGTTGATATAATGAATACATATATTTATATTTCATTTACATTAAATGCATTCGTTAATGATTCTAAAATATTTAACTCAATATCAATAGAACATAAATAATCAATTGAATGTACGTATGTATGTACATATATACTTAATACGTAGTAATAATAATGCGTATAACATAAGCTTCAAATGACAATAATTATTAATTCATTCCGACCTATATTAGTTTAAGAGGCAACAAAATATTTTAGCGCAATGGTATACGAGAAGAAAACGGTTTTTATTATTTCTTACCTTAAATACTAAAGATCTGAAACTTCTGAATTGCTCATTAATACTACACTAATATTTAACAGATTTTAAATATTGAATTATCAACCACAAACATATTTTTTATGAACATAAAAACATTTATTTAACACCAAATAAGTTAAAAATCCCGTAAAATCAACCCGAACTTATAACTTCTCTATAGAAAGTCATACTAAACAAGTATATTCTATTAAAAATTAATTTATTCAAAGAATATATAATCTAGACTGGTTGTTGCGTGGGCAGAGAAACAAGAGTGTATTTGATCAACAGTGACAAATCGCGGAATAGAAATTTATTTTACACAAATTTAACATACGGGTTTTTAATGCTAGGGCTAGAGACAATACGGACTTTTTTGTTCTGTTTATGATAGTACTTTTAAAAAGTAGTGTGTTCGTTTCATTTTACACTAATATGTGAAATATATTAAAAACAGTAATTATATAAATACTTTATTTATTTTGCCTTTTTGTCCATACAAACGTATACTTTTTAAAGCTAATGCTTACAATATATAACGAGGAAACCTCTTATTGCATTAAAAATGCTCGTAAAATAGCAAAGTAATAAATCCGTTTTCGGGAGCTTAAATACTGACGTTCCAGTTGGCGTGTATTTTGTGTACCACCACGACACACGTTATTTTTACCATTATAAGGCTTTGAGACACGGCCCAAGTCATTTAAAAGTGATTATAACTGCAACCGTTTTAAGTTTTACGGCCATTTTGCACAAATTTATGGCACTCCAGTACTTACAAGCTACAGTGTCACTAAAGCTATTCAAACATAACTCATTTATGTATGATTTTCCAATAAATAAACACATAATACATATAAGCATTCAAATATTCTATTTTATTATACGAAGAAACAAGTAATTATTGTAATGAGGGAAAACTGTTCCGGAATAAATTCTGACTATTTTTGAAATGGCGTCTGTGTGTGTGTGTGTGTGTATGTTAATAAAATATTAAAAATAGATATTTTAAAATTTCGAATATCTCTTATCTTATCTATCTTATCTAAGCATAAAAAACATATAATAAAATTTTTTGAAAATGCAGTATCTAAATATTTCTGATAAGTGCAGAACAGCTTGTATGTAAGTAATTGATATATGTAGTTCACAAGTGTGAAGATACATAGGCAATACATAGATAAAAAGATAAAAGTGACAAACAGTCGTCAAGTGTGTCGGCTGTGTTTCAAATCACGTGAGGGTGTTTCACCACGTCCGGCTTGGCTTGACATCGGCTTGACTTGGGTGACGTGCCTGAAACACCAAAACAGCTGCACTTCAGCTGTTTTAAATACCCCGCGCGTCTTACACCATTCAGGCGTAAGTCTGCGCTGGCTCTACTATGATACATGTATATACGCATCCTATTTGTAAGTGTCAAGTTGCCTGGGCTCCCTTATTTGTTATTTATGGGTCGCGCATGCCGCCGCGAACCAACGACTGTGCCACAGAGCGAGCTGCTCTCTTATCAGTGTGTTATCTGTTCATTTCTTGTCGCCACATAACTCTGTCAACTCAGCCGCGTAATTATCATGTAGTTATGCGGGCGCTAACGTTTTTCCTGTTCCCATCTGACCACCGCGACACTAATAATATATCATCCTTACAAAATTTCATTCGAATTCTATACTTATAAAAGCCACAAACAAAATAATAAAAATTTCACCCGAAATCTATATAAAAACCACGGTCAGAATATTAAAGAAAATAAAAGCGAAATAGAATTATTGTTTTTTTTTATAAAGAAATCTTTTGACATCCTCCGTCCTTATACTCTATTTTATGCATTGAAATTGGCAAAAGTGAAGACATTTACGTCTTAAGAAACCAAATCGTTTAATTAATTAATTGATAATCCTCTTATAAGACCGTAGATTTGGATGTACGGGTTACGAGTAAACTTTCAGCTGTAGGATAGTTTATCTCTGTGAGTGGCTGTGTAATATGTGTGATCGAAGCAATGGCTAGTTGGTCGGTAGTTGCGAACTGAACAATATAACGTAAATTATTAAACGAAATTGCTTTATTAATTTAGCGGTGTGAAGTGCAGTCCGTCGTGTAAGGAGAGCGTTATTGCACATTAATTACGCCTGTTGTCACATACTGTTGGTTTAATAAACAGTCATTGTTGATTCATGAGGTCATCCGCATTTCCATTCGCATCCGCAAATATGCGTTTTTCAAAAACGAATTGATCATATCATTTGAATGTAGTATGTGTGTTCTACTTGATTCATGTGTTTTATTCATTGCGGATTTTTGTTTAGAAGCTTTTTCATCAACGATTTTTTATCCAGGTTGCCCAAAAAGCTTATAAGTCATCCAAATAAAACTTTTAAAAGCACATTCATTTTACAACAGTCACTCAACAACAAGAGAGAAAAAGTATGTATCGTTTATGTGCGTATGTCGATGTGTGTGGGAGTGTTTTTTATAATTTTATTACATCCTGAATAAAATAAATTAATAAATAATATCCGGTTGTAATATTTCGTGAAAGTTTCAATTTAATTTATGACCATCAAGTTGATGTTTAAAATCGTGTAAAGGATATAAAAAATTTGTTACCTTCATTTTAAGAAATTCAATAAAAAATATTATTTCGAGAAATTTGAAAACCATTTCAGATTTACTTTTAAAATATGGAAATTTATATATAATTTAACTCTAAGGTCATGATTTTAGTTATTTTGGATTAAAATTTAATTTAATTGCTTTACAAAATATCGCATTACTAAACATAGATATTAGAGCCCTTTTACTTGGTCTTATATGCAATAAATCAAAAATGCAAACGCGAACCTTTGACAAATGTATCTGCGGTATCTGTTGCCTTGTATCAGTCTGTGTTTGGACTAGATAAAGTATGGGATCGGAACAAGGTGAATATGAAATAGAGCCTTGGGGAAATCGGTTTTCTTGCTTTGCGCGTTATCTGCGACGTACGTAATCGTGTTGTTCAGCCCTGTCGATAGACATCTACACGTTTGCTTTTGTTCCGAATGCCGAGAAAGCCAACACTAAAACTCCATGTTAGGGGATTGTAACAGCAGTGAGTGGGAACCAAGCAAGCTGGAGTAACATTGGCCAACCTCCAGGCCAAGACCAGGACAATACTCGAACACAGTCTAAATATTTAATAATATTGGTACGAACGTTTAATTCAATACTAACAAATGTTAACGAATCAAATACAAGGATATCTGGGTTTAATATTACAAGCTTCTCTATGCTACATTCGATTTCATCTAATGATCATTCAACTACAGCCATGTTTGAGAATATATACGAGAATAATAATATGTTGTATAAATTTAAATTCATTTATAAGTACAAGCCAAATTTTATTATTTTAGCATTTAGATATGTTGGTACATATACATCAAAATTGTGTTTTGAAATTTATATTATCATATTCAACATTAATTATTCAATTTTGGAAATTATACAACGAATGTATTTGCCAATTATATCTTGTTTACAAAATATAAATGTTTTTTAATTCTCGATGACTAAAATAGCTCAATATGATTTTCTTAACTGTTGTTTTAGGTGTTGTCAACGCCATCGGCAACGCTAACCGCGGAATTACATAAAAAGTATTATCGTTTATCTGCTGTATATCAAAGTACGAGAATCTTACTGTAAATTCCAGTATAAGAAAAAGAAATTTTAATTGGCTTTTAAATGAATTATATGAAAAGACCGTGGTCTATAATTATTGAATATTGATTTGACAATGTAAATATTAAACTATCATTATAGAAAAGTCGTGATTAATTAGATGTTCTAATGCGAATGATTACAAACGCATTAAAAATATAAATGTTCCCAACGTTGCTAGATTGTTAGCATATTTGTTATGGCTAATAGGCAAATCGTGAATTTCCGATGATCTCGTGTCCCGAATATACCTATGTCTATTATAATTCAAGATTTATGTTTCAACAAGCCGTAGGACACGTATGCGATCTCTAATATAGGTCCATAGGAATTTAATACAATTATAGAAATTTATGGCCGAGTTTAAATCGAAACAAATAAAAAACAATCATATTGAAGGGCTTAGCGAAAGCTTCTTGGATTTATTATTATAATTTAGTTTTTCTAAACGAGGTCATGAAGCATTTTAATAAATGATCCGTACAAATTTCAAATGATTTGAATGTCTAAAATAAATGATTGTGTAATATCCCCGTTATGCAGGAAATGTTATGCGTGGAATAAATAAAAAAGCAATAAGACTATTCGGAGGACTATATATTAGAATTACGATTATTTTAAATTGAAACGACTACATTCCTGAATCAATTGGATGTTTATCAGCTTAGATGGCGCGTCAGTCACATATATCGGTGGGGTCGTAACTCTGTCAAAACATCGACGTTATCTAGATTCCATCTGGATACAAAGTGCGAGAGTAACACACGGAACGAACACACACAGAGGAGAGGAGAACCCGTTAAATGTTTACATTGCATTACATAAAGATTGTCGAATGCTGTCCATCTATCTATCTGTCTGTCTGTCTGTCCGTCGCTTATTAGTCCGTTCGTTTGCCGCTCGCTGTGCTGAAAACGCCAATCTCCATCGTGATGAGGGTTGTCCATTATAACACATTTGTGCGTCCACTCACGAACCCTTTTCTGTATTAATTAGTCCTTTTTTTATTTCTTTAGCTCATTTGCTGTTATGGCTTTTTAAACAAAAATTATATTTAAGATTTACAGAATTATGTAAAAATACTATCTATAAAAAAATTAAAATTTTCTCCCTATTATAATCAATTTCTTTTTATTTTAAAATAACTATTCAAATTATGAAACTGATATAAAATGTTGATAATTGATTATTAGATAGAAAATACTAAACTAGGTTTATAGTCCTGTATTTATAAGTGCATAGCATAATAATTTGTTTTTCCTTGTTGGATTACAGGACAGGATGGTAAAGCGAGAGATAACGTCCTAGTTATTAAGCGTGATGTTATCAAAGTGCATGATCATAGTTTCACGTAATCTCAATTGCATAGTGGTATGTATTTGTGTATATGTGAGTGTTGTGTAACTGTTTAACAGTGCAAATACGAATTTCGAATAGTCCACCAGGCCAGGCCAAGCCAGGCGAAGGTTAGTGCTGTGCTCTGATACTAATGACTGTAATTAATAGATTGTATCATTTACTCTACAGACTGGTTTCATTTCTGGTCAGAGCGGATGTAACCCCATCTATGTTACGCGTTCAAAACGAACTTATCGTTCGCCGGATCTTTAACGGTATAGTTTTGTTTTTTAGTAGAAAACAAAAGAGTTAAAAGTGATCCATTCTCGCGGTTACTATCACAGGTCAACGCAATTTATAGACATATTTACATTATTTCTAAAAAATTTTAACATTGCATCATAATGCATTAATTAAACTCTTTGAAATGAATTTAAATAATCTAATTTGATTTAGATAATTTTTTACTAAAATAGCGAATAACTTTTTTTAGAAAAATAAATATTACTATTTGTGTAGCAGTAATAAAAATAATTGGGTTTTCTTTATTATAATTAAGTCTTTGCTCGATTGGGAAAATTTCAATTGAAAAATTGCTTGCGAACTTAATTTTTCCTGAGGGAAACTATATATTATTTTTGTTGCATACTTTGAACAATGAGTGCTTAAGTATGTGATGCTTGGATATTGATTTTTGATTAGGAACATTCTCGAGAAATTTTCTTCGCTAACTCTCGGTTTTAAATTTACAATTTTTTAATTAAAATTTTATTACTCAACCGACGAACTCGCCAACAGTGGATTGGATTAAAAAGAAAAAAATAATACTAGTACAAAAAAAAAAGAAGTATCGAACGAGAGCTACAAGTTCCAGGGAAAAACATATAATGTAAATACAATTGAAACATATATTGTTTTGCATTTTAACATTATTTTAAATAAATTAATAAATATAAAAATAAAAATGATACTGTCAATTGTGCATGTTCTTTCCATTTCGACAAGTTCTATTGAAGAAACTCTGCGAGTAGACTTTGAAAACCAATATGAAATCGTGTCGATCGCTGGATGTTTTTAAAATTATTTCTGCGGGTCCGGCACTCAAATAGCGGGTATCGTTAGCTATAATTGTAGTTGTTAGCGGTAGGCGTGGTTGTTCCTCTTCCTTACCTGAGAGCCACTTGTCCGCACCATCACTAACAAGCAGTGTCCATGACTTGATGAAGATTCTGTATATACATCGGTTACCGAACCGACTCTTACAAATATCGAACCCTCGTTACATACTTCGTTGGTATTTTCAGGATGAGGTATAATTAACCTAGACCTTGTTGACGTCTGTCCACTCGTAGAATGGATGTGCGTTATTGAACAAACTGCGTTTATTATGTCAATAACTATGAAATATGTTCCAGCTACTTAATCCCTTATATTTATTTTCAGTACTTTCACTTTCACGATGGACATGAATATTTTGCTTAATATTTCTCAACATTTCGATGCATTCACAATAAACTGTCCGATAATTTTTTTAATAATTTATATTACACTCAAAAATTATAATAAAAATAAAACAAAACAGAATAAAAATATAATTATTTATTTCTATAGTTGAGTTAAAAATAAAAGCAATAAAACAAAATATAAAATGATTTACACAGCATAATAACCAGTCCAAATTTAACCATATATTCTACATTTTAATCATCAGCAATTAACACTAATGTACTATTTTAAAAATATGGTGTTATTTTTAATTATTATTTGCAATTCGATATATATTAAATTTAACTTAATAGTTATGTGAAGCATATCTATAAGTAAACATTCTGGTTAAACCCAATACCGAATAGCCATCATTTTAAAAATATGTCTGTTAATATATAATTATCCGTTTAGCCATATTGGGTGGCCCATGAATAAATGACGTGAATTCTGGGAATATTTTTTCCCATTGCAGTTCTAAACAATGCCTAAGCACAAACTGGCAATATGTTATTAACTATTAATAGCTTGTGTATTTTGTTTTTAATTATATAGTTGTGTTTTCAATAACTGCTTTTTGGGAAAATCTATAATTTGAAAAACAAACCTATATTAGTAACCTTTCATGCCTAGCCGGTATTTATTTCACCAGAAAACTCCCTAAAACAATACCAACCTGTCAGTAAAATAATTAGTATATGTCTACCATCTGTCGCGGGGGTTGGCAGTGCTAAACTTTACATTAGCAGAGAAAGTTCGTTCTGAAAACTCGATGCATGCTGAACGAAAAATTTAATAAAAACTACTAACTTTTACCTAAAAACTATTAAGTTGATTTATATCTTTTTCAATGAACTTTATAGTCTAATTTTTTTAAATTAATTATATAGAAATATAAAATTTCGTCACATATTTTTGATGATTTTTGAGGAGAAATATTTATACTAACTTTCAGTTGTGTTAATTATAGTACAGTTAATCTAATTTTAGGTATGCTTTATCTTATGATATTTGTGCATGTAGTTTTTTTTTCAGTCTGATATTTCACCAAATGTGCTAGATAATATAACTCCTATGTATATGCAACTTATAATGTATATCAGTGAACTAGTTTGCTACAGCTACGTTGGCATTTGTAATGGAAATCATATTATTCGAAAACTATTGATAAAACGTTTTTCGCAACTAATTTGAATATTTGAATAAAGTTTTTGCATGACTACGCTTATTAACTGCGAATGTAAATCAAATACAGCAACGCGAAAACTTTTTAAATTAATAATTATTGGTTTGCAACTTTTAGTTGGTATAACATATTAAAACAAAAGGAAATACATTCTGCAATAGGTGCATGCTGAGTAGAAATAATATCTGATTATATTTTCTTAGATTGATTTAATATCTATTAATAATTAATATATTACACTAATCTTCAGCATCTCTAGCTTGTGTCCATGGGCGTAGAGTAAGGGCGTTGAATAACAACTATTCCACCCGCACAGAGCCGACAAGCACAATATTGTATGGATGATCTAAGTAGGTTTTTGGTTTATAGCCATAATACAGCATTGTCTTTCTTAAACAAATATCACGCAGCGGTAATAACCGCTTACATTTAATTGATACCGCTTTAGATCTTTTAAACAATGTAAATTTGATAAACCGAACGTAAGGGCATTACAAGCCATATATATATTCTATATCATGGTGTTTAAAGTGTTCGTTGTAAAGGCGGCATGTCAGTATAACAGCAAGTTGTTCATACTTCGTTGTGTGATTCATATTATCGATATTCGGCGTAGGTAAAATTTGTAATCATGTTTTCAAATTAATTTCAGTTGTAGCATTCTATTGTTATAGCTTGTCTTGATATGAGTTTACGTGTCATGAGAGGTGTTAAAATATAAACTACTAATGTTGCATTGTTTTGTAAAACACTTATACTTACCAGAGATTGATGTTTGTTCAAACAGCACTTGTCAACAATTTAATTAAATACCATTCAACATAAATAAATGGACAGGATTTATAATAAATATAACATATATATATATATATATATATATATATATATATATATATATATATATATATATATATATATATATATATATATATATATATATATATATATATATATATATATATATATATATATATATATATATATATATATATATATATATATATATATATATATATATATATATATATATATATATATATATATATATATATATATATATATATATATATATATATATATATATATATATATATATATATATATATATATATATATATATATATATATATATATATATATATATATATATATATATATATATATATATATATATATATATATATATATATATATATATATATATATATATATATATATATATATATATATATATATATATATATATATATATATATATATATATATATATATATATATATATATATATATATATATATATATATATATATATATATATATATATATATATATATATGTACTATTTATTAGAACAATACTCTCAATTAATATTATACTACTAAATGTAATTTATATATTATTAAATTATTGAGAAAACGATATATAAGTTAACGTTTTTATATTTGAATTTGCTTAATTGAAGATGGTATGGCAGATAAAGTCAAACTTTATGAATTTTCGTGATATACAGAGACCCTATTCGGCGTTTTCACATTGAGCATTCTTCAAATGCAAGTTTAGTCAATACTGTTGAAAAAGTTTCAAGTGGAGCCGAAACGTCGAGAAGCGTGAATTTTAACCAAAATTGTGTTTGATTTCCCGTAATACCTATCTCCCTTACATTATTCTGTAGTCAAGTAATTTTCATTGATATATTTCATTCAAACAATTTCGCTTCGATAAATAATCAAATTGACAAACTTGTATCAGATACCAAATTTGTTCGATTCACCATATATGGTGTTAAATTATTTTCATTTTACTATATACTTGTTCATATAATATTCTACACCTATTTAGTACAATACAAAATTAGTTAAATTATTACCGCGCACACATCAATTGAGAGTGTAATACCGAATTAACAATTGTAGCTTTTCAATAAAAAGTGATTCACGTTTTCGTAGCATCCTGACATGCACCGCAACTAATAAACCATTACAGGATGCGCCCTAAAAAATGGCTATCTATAAAATGCACGTGATACATAAATGATAGTTTTTTTTGTTTGCTAATGCGTCTGCTATGCATCCCGTCACAATATGACGATATTTTACTACGAAATGCACGTAGACGGCCTTGAATTTTAATGAAAAAAATGATCTTTTTCTAACCAAAAGGCAAAG
Organism: Nebria brevicollis; assembly: GCA_944738965.1. Classification (NCBI taxonomy): domain Eukaryota; kingdom Metazoa; phylum Arthropoda; class Insecta; order Coleoptera; family Carabidae; genus Nebria; species Nebria brevicollis. The sequence continues at coordinate 17,740,331 of OX122897.1, forward strand.
GAACACGTGTTTTTTTTTCGATTCAGTAGATATTGATATGCGTGAAAATGGATTCCCCATTTTTTTTTCGCGTTTATGTCGGCTATTTTGAAATTTGTTTCGCCAAATTTATCAAGTTTATTGGAAAATGATTTGTGGAACCGTTTTGGTATTTAATGAATATAATCCTCGTAATTATTGGGGTGTCTAAAAATTAGTTCCGTAATTATTACGTGTTTTTTACACTATACAGTTAGTGATATAGTTTAAGAAAATGATCAATTTTCCAACATGCTCATTGTTTATCTAAATCGGAACTCGATCAGCACCTGATGTAGTTATAATTGAAATATACTTTTATGCATTAATATGATCGAATGTAATTTATTACCCATATAAAGTAACGTTTCTATAAAATCAACAACAATAAATCTTTCGAAATGCGTTTAAATTGTTCAGACATTAAAAACAAAAAAAAAAATTCGAAGAAAACAAACACGAATCAATTATCCCAATACCACAGTAACTAATATCAAATCATGCAAAACAAATTTTAACGTATGTGGACAGTACAACTGGCCGATTGTACAGTATATCATAATTCATTATTTAACAAGAAGCGACGTCACTTTTACCTGGGCACAGTGTCGAACCATGTGTGTGTATATGTGTGCGGAGAAAATGATTTAGCTGTGTGGGTGGTCTGCGAGACGCGCGGTTCCCCACATAATTGAATATCAACCGCGGACCAACAGGGTGTCTAGAAGAAACCAAAAATTTGCTAATTCAATTATGTATATTCCATTTTATATCTGTCATTTAAAAAAAAAACTGTCAATAATAAAAATTATTATTATTTTTACAGAAAAGTAAAAAAAGTGTTTGTCTGTTACAATTAATTCTTTCCTAGAAAATCATCTCACATCGTCCTGATTCCGAAAAAAAAAAAAAAAAAAAAAAAAAATATATATATATATATATATATATATATATATATATATATATATATATATATATATATATATATATATATATATATATATATATATATATACCAAATTTTGTCACCTCTTCTCCTCTGAACATACCGCATTGATTTCAGCAAAATTTGGCATACATATTGTCTAGGTCCTCGATTGAATCCGTTTGCATTTTAAATTCCATTAACAATGTACTTCAGGAGATATTAGCAAGTCTTAAAAAGCATTATTAAAATTTTTAGTTAGAATACAAATAATGTTAATTTATAAAAGTATTCACAATATCTTATTCAAGGCATTGGAGGAGCCAATGCTTGTTTTTCAATCAATCTTTTCCGAGTACAGATTTTAATTTTGACTTTATCAATATAATTAAATGTTAAATTACCTAATAAACTTGCAGGTGGACATCCTGTATATGTGTATACCACAAATAAAAACAATAGAAAGCCAACTCTGTAGGTATGAGTAAAACGCAAATATTAAATCGGTACGTAATTGTAGGGTACGTGCAACCGATCAAGCGACGAACGTGTACACGGTTCTGATTTATTTGTTAATTTCATGGAACCACTTGACTTTGTAACTGGTTGTTTTTAGAATTGAATATTGTGCTGTATGGTGTTTATATATTTTGTATTTCCTTTTCGCAGTTTGACAGTTATGATTACTTTATTTGACAGGAAAAATACAAAAGTACTGCATTTAAAATACTTCATTAAAAGTTTCTGTTTTTGCGCGATAAACAAATTTCATTTTATAAGCAAACATAACACATTAAAATTCTTACTGATTTTTAAATATATTAAAAATTACAAACATCTCAATTCATATAAAAATGTTTAGCAATGCATATAAATATGAATAATGAATACAGTTCATATTAGGAAAGATACCAGCATGATTTTTAGACAGATCTTTATTTCATTCGTGAATTGATTACAACGTTTCTGCATAAGTAGAATGTTGTTTCTCGTCCTTGTCAAAGAATACATAAACCATAAATTATAACAAAGTAGAATAGAATCTATGTTGATCGATTACTTTGCTTGTTTCTTGAAATTTCATGTTTGACTTGTTTCCATTTTGTGTGTTGAAGTTATTAACATCATGTTTGACTTAAACTTGTTGCCTTGTAAACATCTTTGCTTAATATCATAAACATATAAACTTGATGTTGCTGGGAAAACCAAACGTATTACATATTGGGAAGGAAACTTTGTTTACTTACTCTTGAATGTAATAAAATTATCTCGTAGATCTTCTTCCTAAGTTTTCTTAAGTGTGCTTGCTTCTGAAACCTTATATGTTGCTAATTAGTACATTTTTTGTTTAATTTTAATTCAGATAATTCTTAGTGTATTATATTCCACAATTTTCTTGTTTTAATTTTTACAATTGAATAAAATATCTCTGACTTGTATGGTAGTGTATAAAATCGTATAAAATTGTTAATTAAAAATTGTTATTATTAATGCATTTTGATGAGTTATGTATATATGGTCTTAATGGTCTTAGATCCATTATATATTTGGCTGCAAATATGTTCGATAAAATATAGGAAACCGAAATGAATTGCAATTTAAATTGGTATTATTACGAACTGAATATCCTATATTGTCGTAATACAACTGCAACGCCAAAACAGTATTTTTCTAATTTCTTCTTTGGATTTTAAATTGAGTCGAGCAACAATAACATTATTTTATACTCAACAACAAAAGAATTTATTACAAAATGAAAATATCAGATTTATTGAATCGTGAATTACGAATGTAGATCATTTGTATTTATGTTAGGCATATATTTTAATTCAATTCTAATTATTCGAGCCCAATATTATTTTCAAACGCATTTGTTGTTTTCTTAAAATTAATTTTCCGTTCAACATCTCGGGCGATCCTCGTTCCGAAGCTTTTCAATAAATTTTCCATCTAGTTAGTTCCATGCAGCATGGTTGATTACATTCGTAACAACTTTTACTTGCTTTGTATATACACAAACTCATTGCATTCTTCTTTCAGCATTTCTTTTCATTCTGACTTCAGCAAAGCAGTTTTTAATCAAACAATTTTATTTGTAATGCAGAAAAAATATATTGCACTGAAAATTTTTATACGTATTTTGTTTAAATTAATTAATTTTGTTTATGAGTAAAGTATTATTAATTTAACAAACATATATCTAATGTATAAAAAAAAGCTGTGGATGTAAGAATATAGACTAACCAAACAAAAATATGTTGTAATAAACTTTTTACGATGCAAGTTTGGTGTGCTTCTAGGCCACTTTTGTGTAAAAATAATTATTGTATTGTTCCAACTAATTTTCTTAATTGCTTCTAAAATAAAAGCGTGAATTTCTTTTTCTTTTTCCGGGGCGTGTAATGCGAGACTCAAGTGTTTCATTGTTATGTCCAGATGGCACAAATACCAGTGTTGCATTTGGACGCCATATTCTTCCATTAGACATATGGGTTCGCAATAGGAAAATATAGTTGTTTTTCCCATTAAAATATTGATTCATCAATAACGCTTTCAAGGAATCACTGATATATTAATAGAATGGATATGACACAGAATTTTGGTTTTAGGGATACAAAACAACCATGGGTAGAATATATAAAAAGAAAATAGTTGAGATGGAAATGCTTGAGAAGAAAATCATAAATACTGTATTCAAAATAATGAATATTGTATATACTTAATTAATATTACGATTTGATTGATGTCTATTAAAGTATTATAAATGATGAGTAAATTAAATATTTTATAGTTACAGATCAAAATAGAATATACACAAATGAACACATTAAATAAATATAACTTTAATAACAAAAACAATAATTCACATAGTAAAAAAAATGTTTTCTGTACCATGAGTTTATTTTCTTGTTTTATAGTTTGAATAAAAGTTAATTGTTTTTAAATCTGCCTAGTAAAAATCGTGCACCATAATTTTAATCTGTTAATCCGTATCTGCAGGATTATTTATGAGCTCATCGACTTTTTGTAAAATACGAACAGTTTGCGTCGCAAAATATCTGTGCACAATTCCGTTTACAGTCACAAACAATTAATTCTATCTATTGTACTTAAATTATGTTTGTCTATTTTTGTGAATAAATGGTTTGATTTAAAAAAGTATATCGACTTGTTTTACAAACTACACCAGTATCTAATTATTTATCATAGAACTACATATTATAGTTAAGAATCGGAAAACATTTGAACGAAGCAAATGAGAAATTCTTTATGAATCAAAAAGTGTTATAATTTGAAACTATGTATAGTAATAAATTTTCAAGGTAATCTAATAAACTTGCAATTAAGAAAATGAATAGTATCTTAGTCCTAAAGTACATAAATTTGTAATAACCAGGTTCGATAATGATTGTAGAGACTAGCAGAAATTCTTTCGTTTCTTGTTTGTATATGGATATACGCGGGTCTGTATATAGAGCTATAGTTTTTGCAATGGAATAATACCATAGAATTAAAAGTTGTGGAAATTTATTGTTGTACAGTTGCGAGTGCGCTGATTGAAATACTGGTCGTTGGGTTGCCCCTGGCATGTTGTTATTTCATAATTTCATTGTCCATATATGGGTAATATATGATCTATCTATGAAATATGATACGAACATAAATATAAAACCTCTACGGGAATATCATACAATGTCCAAATATTATTGTACGCCATGGTAAAGATAACGGAGCAAATTTCAGGATAAGAGTTGATTAGAAATTATTTTTATTGAGGCGAAAGATGTTATTGTCTATGATCGTTGTATAACTCAACAAGAAATTTTTGTATTTCGTATAAAATGTGTAAAATATTTACACATTTAAATTACATGTCAAAATTACATATGTTTATATATATATATATTAAAAAATGTTTTTTTCAGTAGACGCGTCTATTTCTGAAATGTATCACATCTTGGGCGCATACTCTAACTGCCCGGCGGTTGGTGTCACAAATCATTGGACTGTCAAATCGTATAGTCATCCTGCCCGAATTTAAATATTAAGAAATCCGCATTTTAGAAGGTAGATTCACAAAGGCAAAAAATAAGAAGAATAAAAAATTCTTGTTACCGGTATATGTTTAGATATTTTTGCCTATTATATATAGTACATTGAGGGTTATTTCCTTGCAGTTTGTTTGTACTTTAATTCACTGAGTCAACAATTTGTTCAAAAGTTGTCACGAAATATGCAATTTACTTGAAAATTAATATGTTATTATACCTTTACCAAGTATGGTTTGTCTTTTTAATTGTTATGTGGGAAGTGTGTATATGTATGCTGATTTATGATCCATGATGCATTGTGAATTTTAACTGATCGCGTATGCACATAAATCAGAAGTATATTTGTGGCTGCTAGGCGTTCGTCTTCATTTTGTACCTCTTGGCGATTATTCCAACAATAACAACAACTGCATATTATATCGCATCGCATGGTTCAAGACTCTTATGCGCATAAACACAACTTACGCCCATACCTGTTGAGTACTGCTGATGGAAACGCGTTAAACCTCAGCATACAGTCGTAAACATGTCAACACTGGTTAACCTACTACCACTTTTTGTCTTGGGAAACAATATGGCCTTTGTTTTATTAGTATTTCGGTATTGCACAATGGTAAAAACAATTTATTTCTGTATTTGCATAGGTAAATAATGTCACGGATTATAAAAGTAGGAGGAATTATTTAACTGAATTATACATATATAACATTTACGAATATCCGTCAAAAGAATGATGAAACTTTGAAACAAATATATTTTCCCGGCTGGTTACGTGAATTCAGTTCGTGGATCCTTGCATAAATCTATTACAAATTATATTATTTGATATTGTTACATAAATTCCAAGCCTATATAAAGATAAACATTGTTTGTTTATAACGATAGTTTATTTAAAATTAATAAAATTGACACGAATACATTGCGTTATATATCTGTTAATATCGTCGTCAATATGCAGAAAATTTATTCTACTGCTATGGAAAGATTCGTGCTGCTATACATTCTTGCATTCGATTTCGGATTTCGCTCACGTAGCTGCAACGACGGGTAATTAAGTGTAGTTTAAAGTTGGGTAAATTAGTGTTGTTTATAACGTTGCTTCCATTTTCACACACAAACAGTCAGGCGGAGCTGAGACAGACAACCAAACGCACACACACACTATACATGTAGAAGTATTTATGCAATTTTTTACACCTAAGCATTCGTGCGAAATGGGCATGATTCCATTTACGTAGTGTTGTTGCGGTTTTTCGAACACCGACGAAATGGTGTTTGATTTTTACGACTCGCTAAATGAATTAAGAACCTTTTTTCTATTTGCTTTCTTGGCGATTGTTAATTGAATATAAAATTAAATTAGTTCGCCAGTTTCAACAAAAACACGCAAATAACATAAATATTGGCTTATTCCACACTTGAAGACATATATGAAATAGATGGCATAGATGTGTTTACGCCTTTATTAAACTGTTATAATTATTTTTAAAATAAACTTTTAAATATCGAATTTAACTTTCTCATGCGAGAATATATTTATCAGCATTCTATCCAACAAATAAAAAACCTTTTATCGAACGAAATGCGATCGGATATAAAACAAAAAATAAATCGCTAATACTGTCCCAATAAAGGTAAAATAAGCACTTTGAATTCTCGACAACATATAACCAAAGTTGTTTCATTCACACGTGTCACATGCAGTATCCTCCGATACCGTTCATTCCTTCATGTCTGTCCGTCACTGTGTATATGTATATACCATATATCGTACGTGTATGTGTGTGTGGTGATAAAAGCGCATTTTCTATTCTGAAATCGTCCTCGATCACGTTTTCACATTAACAGCGGCGTCCTGGTGGTAGTGATCCTGATCCAAAAATACCATACACGTATCGCCACGCTAAAGATACGTTGGATTTAAAACCTCGCCACCACAGACGCCCTTCTCCCTTCACTTCTTTTACCATGAATTCATCCCTTCTGTCTAACTGGTTGTGTTGCTTACATTTTTATATACGCAAAAAGCTCAATGGCGAACAATGATACCTACCTACATGGCGACATGACAGAAATACTAAAAATATTGAACATCTACACGTTGTATTGGATTTATTTTGATTTTACTGTGTAACTTTAGTTCCATATACAAATAAAATATGTTCTAAACTTTTTTTAATATCTTCAATTCTTCTAGTCAACGTAATTTTATTTAACTTTTCTTTTTTCAATTAAACAAACTTAAATAAACAAATGTTTATATGCAAATTTAATAGATGCTCTCTAACAAGGATATAAATACATTTTTAGCTATCTTGATACGGCCACGTCTCAATATTCGAAAATCAATCAAATTATGATCTCTTGAAATACATGTGAATGGCGTGGCTCCAAATAGGAACAAGACAAAATCATGCACACTCATAATGAAATATGCAAAAAAAATTCATCATCAATGCGTATGGAATATTAGAATATAAACAATTAAATTAGTCTGAGATGCCATAAATATCGTTAAATCTGTTTTTCATGGTCAATTATAGCAATAAAAATGTCTCATCAAACATTTACAAAAATTACGTCTAATCCAGTTGCGAGAAAAGTCCCTTAAGGTTTGAGTGTTGCGGGATTTGAAAAGAACGCCGCCAGGTAGCAAAACAAAAATAAAACGCCATGAATATAAAATTTGAGCATATAATTCTCACAGGACAATACATAATTTAACTGATTTTAAAAACATTTAATATGTAGAAATATGGTTACCCAACTTTAAATTGTATAGTACAATTTTTACATTTTACATTTATTTTTTGCTCTACTTTCACGTTTTGATTTAATAATGTCTTCGTTTGATTGTATATATGTATATAAATACCAATCAATTTGAAAAGATTTTATAAATTTTGATTAAATTTCACATTGAAGATGTTTGATCCGGCAAAGAAGTTTTGACCTACCGAGAATATTGAACCAAGAGAATTCTGACGATTTCTTTGGTTAGATGGCGTGTTAACTAACAAGCCATCACGTCGGCCTCCCGCTGTGCACAATGGCACGGCCAACAGACACTGATCCGATCTTCGCGACATTGGGATTACCGCGGCACACAGGCCCATAAAATCAATCAAATCCATCTAAGACTGATTGGCCGCGACATGGGATGGCCAGGATTTCTCTTTGCGCCACACTCTTGTGCACGAAATTCATTTTTACTTTTGACATATTCAAATTAAAAAGATGGCGTAATAACGGAAACGATAAGTCAATGGACACATAACTTTACATTTATCACTAGACATATTTACGATTGACAGAATTTAATTATGTTTGCCTAGATTTAGCAGAATCGATACCTTATCGTATGCTTGTAGTTTTATGCTAGTCTACTTTATTACTCATTTGGTTTAGTTATTACAAATAAATCAACTAATGTCATTATTAAATGTATTCTATTTTGAGATTTAAAGATCATTCATTTACATCGAAAATTCATTTATTTATTTTTATATATTTCTCATAATTCAAATAAGACATTAAAAATGTGCGCGAACAAAAGAATCTTATAAATTCTTGTCATTTCGATAGTTCACAACTCTCCAATATTTTTCGAAACATATTTATAGCCTACAATAAACAACCAGAAATGCTTCTAAATAGTCGCAATTGTATTGATCTTGTACGACACAAAATCACAATATGTTTGGATGAATTTCTGGTTAACCGCTCCTGAACATAGGAAGATGATCCCCATAAAATTCACTCTTACGAAACGTTTCTTTCTGTTGTGACTTGCGAAAGTCACGCGGTTTTCAATTCATCAATAATGCCACCTTGGTTTCGGTAAATGTTTTGTAGTGGTAACGGCGGCAGGCATGGGAGGCCCCACCATAAATTTATGGGCATTTAAGCTATTGTTGTCAATCGCGAACAATCCACAACCGAAACGAACACCCTGTGTGACTTTACGAAGTGTCCTATTAGAGCTTCATGCTCAGATGATTTCTTTAGACGTATCTCGGTGAAAACTATCGATGGTTTCATACATATATATTTTTTTGTCAGTGGCGTAGAAACTAATGATGTATTATAATAACAAAAATTAGAAATGGTTTGTTGTTTACACAACTAAGAATGAGAAGCAATGATTGGCAATTAATAATTTTGAAATTTATAAAAATATATAAACACCAATATTTATATAGCGAGAAATTTTAAATCTTATATATATATTTAATTTATTATATATGAATGCTCATTTAATTCTTGATAAAAATAAAAAGCTGCCTAAGCTTTTAGTGATGCGAATAGTTACAAAATTAGTAGAGAATTTAAGAAAATATCTATCTACGCTACTGGATATCATAGCAAATATCCGGTCACCCATGAATGATTTCAAATATTGGGGCAGGTGCTGGCTCATCCTAAAATCGACTACAATCAACCACAACACACGCACAAACACACAATGATATATTATTTACAACCTCAACACTACTACAGCATACACCGCAGACACACACGCATATATCCATTCATTCTTACATAACCGGGTTATCGACTCTTGCGTTTACTACCAACCAGCATATCACATCCCTTATAGGAGCGCAAGAAACTGTCGTACACAAGAACCGTCATCATCATTGACAAAAGAGATGCGACCGTAGAATTTATTTTGACTTTTGACACACAGATGTGCATTTTGTGTATCTGTGTGCGCGCTTTAGCTAACAGCCGTTTGCCAGTCCAAGCGGTGTTTCACAAAAGGCGCTCAGAAATATTTCTCGAGAAATGGGTGGGGTACTATGTCAATATTTTACTTTTTTAATTTAGAAAACGCATAATTTTCAGATTTCATTTAGATACTAACAGAGGGGCTCTTCAAGTTACTTGGCAGTTTGGACCCGGTGAGATATACCACAAATATTTTTAAAATACCTCTTTCATTTCAATTTTCTGTTTCTTACTCTTAAACTTAAAAACAAATGTTTGTACTATTAATTTTTATTTTCCAAAAAATTCAACAAGATTCTTCTTATGAATCTTATCTTACAATACAACTAATATGTTTTGCCATTGAATAACATCAAAATGCAATTTGTTTGTTAATTAATATTGACTTGAATATAGAATTGAATTTTAATGGACAAACTTATGTGCGCACGTGTACTGGAAAGACTATCAATAAATCAGTATACATTAATTTCAATTACAATCGGTAATAAATTTATTCGTTTCAGCTGGTTGTAAATTTAATATTCATAGTATAGATGGTATTACGAATGTAATGATAATGTAAAGCAAGATAGAATTCAATGTAACATCGTTAAATAATGGTTCATATTATTTATTATGATTAACATATATTTGTATAAATAACAAACAGTTGGTCTCTAGAACAAATAATTTTTATGTTGTCTAGAGAAAAATTTAATTCATTAAAACTTAGCTTAGCTTCTAAATAGTGCAGTAACAAGCCTAATGGATTCGTTTATCCAATATTACAATAATAAATTTATGGTACACCCTACTATAATAACCAGAAACACTTAAATAAACCACAAAATAATCATAATATTGTCCGAATGTAAAGAATGTATTACTCAGCCAATGCAATTTAGTAAAAAGGTCCCGTATGAACATATAGTGTGTCATGGCACCTTATTTGAATATCGCTATCCGTCTGGAAAAACTAAATCCATCAGTGTAAGTGTCGTATTAGCATAACAATAAGAGTTGCGCGCGTGTTAGGGAAGCAGGAAGGGTGCAAAAGTATCATTGCATAAGACGAGGGTTGTTCGATATCGTGGTTATTTTGGGATAATCCACGTGAAGGACACGCCATACACATAAAAACCGACACACGAAAATGAGACCTGGATTTAGGTATATACACTGGGAGCGTTTCCAGGTGCTCCGATTGCCCTTGGCTTTAAATGCAACAAATTCACCGCACAATAGTATTCATGTGTCCGCAGAGATGTTTGCCGATAAACCATTCTTCATGTTTAATAATACACCTTTTTAACAGCTTTCAACTATTTTTCATACTCGCTAATCATATTGGATAGCCGTGAAAAACAATTTATCGTTTATTGCCTATACTCTATTTCTATTCAATAAATAATTGACGTGAAATAATGATTGGCAAAATAAAAATTGGAAATAAAATTCATAAAACAGGCATTGGCACATTTTTTATTAATGATCCAAATTTGCTGAAATGTGTTAGTTATCATGAGAGCAGAAAAAAGGATAACTACAAACTCGTAAACCCAAATTGTATTACGATTGTTTTTTTTTGTTCATTTTATAAACTTGGTTAGTAAAAGTACGGCAACATATTCTTTCTTAATAAATCGTATTGTATTCAAAACATGAATATAGTTGGGAAATGCAGAAACGTATAATATAATGATAATACTAATGAAAAAACGAATAAAAAGTTTACAGACCGCGTCTGAGGGCATACATATTCGCGAATAAGTGCAATATCCATATGAAAAATTCTGTATGCAGCAATTTCTTTTATGCGCAGATGCATTTAGCTGTTAATACAGGCTGACTGGAGCGAGGCCTTCGGCAACATAACAACGCATTATGCTATTTTCCCTTCTAACAAACCAACGATATACTTGCAGAAATATTAAGTTCGTTGCTATAAAACCGTGGCAAAGTTAACTCGGTACTATCTGTATTAGTTTCTTTATTTGTCCCCCGAGCACACATCTTTCCATATTATCTTCTTTCATTTGGTCTCTTCTTTTCACTGCTGCGTAGGTACTATTTCATGTTGCCATATAGTCAGTAGGTTTATTAGGTTAATATATATACAATATACAGGTCTTATAATAGGATAGTTAAATAAATATAAAGCGCTGCATAAATAATAAATCAAAAATGTGACTTAAATTTATTGTACAAAGTTTTGTGTTTAAAGTTTTGTTGTCAATAAAATAGATGAATTAAATAAAATTAATTTAATTTTGAATTTGGAAAAAAGGTAACAGCATGGTTTTAATAATAATAAAACAATGAATTTAGTTGCGCGAACGTGTCTAGTTTTATTATAACAATCCATGTGTGTTTGAAGAGGGTTTCGGTGGGGGTCTATTTAGTGCAATAAAACAGGCGTGTTGGGAGTAATTGGCGCTTGAAACTTTGATATTATGCAATGGTGGATTTTATAACCAAAACCAGACCAGCGCCAGACCGAACCAGGTTCACACTGTTTAGCAGAATAGTACTACTACGTATTGTATAGTGTTGTGTTCATTTTCTAATTACACGTGCATACACACATACGACAATATATCAGCTAAATGTTTTAATATTCGAAGCGAAACAAATGAACAATGCAATTGTATGTACATATTCCATGAATGTGCTCGACTAGCCGGGTATTCGATTTCGATAAATTGCGGAGTATTTCCATTCCACCGGTGAAACAAATAACAACATTTTTGTATTGTTTGTCGTTTCGTCCCATTGTCCCGTTTATATTTCAGATAATTACGTGTATAATGTTTCGTCGATCATAATTGCTCAGAAACTACATGATAAACAAGCACTTGAGAAGCCAATGCTTACAACTCCCATAAAACTTTTTAAGTGCATGTGTGACATACTCATAAATGTGATGAAATGAAATAATACCAAACAAGAAAACTATATATCAAACATTGATATAAAATCTGTTGCTATTAAATAAATTCAATATAAATATTTATATCGAAAATATTTCAATATCTAGCAATTTTTATGTGCAAAATTCAATAACCCTTATATCGCGTACGACCAAGCAGAAAAGATACGCAGCGGAAATAGATTCTAATAGAAATAAATCCGAAAGCAAGTAATAACAAGTACAATAGACCGACCACAAAGTTTATAACGTGAAAATATATGAAGTTGCGGATAACTAGATCCCGGATACGGTAGACGGTGATAAGTTTTAAAGACTACAAACACAAAATGTCATCGAATGGTAAATTTATTAATAGTTACCATCAGACAGCAATAAAATAACAATTTCAATTTTATCCTGGCGGAGGTTTGTGGTAAATTATCAGAGAAAATCGGTAAAACTCGGCAATCCCGAGAGCACAGTATACAATAGCAAACAACCGTGGTTGCAGACATTTTGTTAGACGATTTGTAGTTATAGTTTTGCGTTACCAAGCAAGTTTCCGAAATACATGTATGGAAGATCGGTTTATGCATGGGAGACTTAAGTTTATGCGCAACTTAAGACCCAACTTTGTTGCCGAATCTAAAGGGAATCATGATTATTAATTCGAAATTCTCGTGAAAAATCTTAATTTCCTGCATAAACATAAACAAAATGAAATTTTATCATATAAATAATTCAGCTACATATATTTTTAGCCATTAAAGCAATATTATAATTTGTTGTTTCATCTGAAATATGCCATTCTATATATAAATGTGTGTATCACTTAGAATATACAATAATTTAAATTGGAATAATGAAAGAATTATTTATATACAGAAATTGTATCCGAAATACTTATAAATATTTAATTTTTTATGTTAATTTTTAATTTCACTTAAGAATAAAGTTATAAAGATTCTGTTTTATTTTTATATAAGAGTCCATTAGGTTTTAATTGTAAAACACTTTAAATGAATATAAAAGCTACCCGGCATATTTTTTTATCTAAAATTAAAAGTTTCATGGACAATGCATTAAGAAATGAAAATGCTTCGCCTTTTCAAAAAAGCATATTGAGTACTTAATAAATTAATAAAATAATTGATACTTTTAATAGATCTTTTAAAAATAATTTTTATACCATATTCCAAAAATTAATAATTTTATAGAGATTAGAAAAAACTATTTGTAGCATATTTATTTTTTTCATTTAGTAAAACAATAACTAAAATACTGCAGCAGTTTTTTTGTTGTTGACATATTGGTACAGCTGCCGATTTAAACCAGTAGCAGGATAAAACCCAACTAATTTAAAACAAACGACGTTCTGCTATACTAAACACACACACATGAGGAATGACACCGGATCTTACAAATTGAGAACAAATTAAAATATCTTGTCAAAATGTCACGATTTTGTACAATTTCCGTTCGGTGGTGGAACCCTTGGCTCGGCACACTGGTATATTCGTCCAAATGTATTCTTCAATACAAGCCACCCTTGAAGCAGGGTCGAATATTTGGGTCGCGAATTGGAAAGCTAATATAACGATACGCTGCTTATGGGAATACACATGTCAAGCTGATGGCTTCGAGCCGTTGATTGATGATTTATTGTTTTCTAAATTATTTCGCAGTTGTTTTTTTTTTTTTCAAAGTCAATTTGGTTTCGGTGAATTGTGAATTTTTATTGTATTTACGATTTCAAAAGTAATCGCTTTTCGAAACGATACACAAATTTGTAATAAGTAATTTTCGCTGTAATTACATATTAAATTTATATGCTTGATGATTTGGTAGAAAAAGTATGACAATTATCGTTTTTATTAAAAATGTAATATTTTATCATATTTCGATATACTGCAATTAATAATAAGAATATGTTATGTAATAATCTAATGTTATATAATAAAAATATAAATGAATATACATTGAAGATAAAAAATTGTATTATTCCACGATATACATATTTATTGTTTCGAATTATTAGCACACATGCATATTAGATAATAAATAATATTTGCATATTCAAATTCTTTGAACTTTTAAATAATATACCATTATGTGAATTATTGATTTGTAATAAAACGCCTATTAGATTTGCAAAGATGTTTATGAGTTTCAACTTTGATTTTGACACCATTGCAAAATAAATAATTTCTATTCTAACTTTGTTAATATTTGGTTGAGCTAACAACCATTAATACTCTAGGATAGAAAAACCAATGTGTTGCATATTCATCGCTAATTTCTTTAATTAATCTATGTGTAGTGATGCTTTTCCAGCCTTTATAATAATAATTTAAATTTAAGGCGGATAGAATAATCAAGTATGCAAATATGACGAAGTAATAAAACTAGCCAGAATGCACAGAGAGAATGACGTGATAGAACGATGCATAACGGCCAGTTCCCACAACGTGCTTGACTGACGTCTCTTTGAAATGCAAACTCCATGAGCCCAGATTACAATTACACACAGTGACGTAGATACTGTTAGATATTTCGAAGGGGTACCTATTTAAAACTTAGTTTCTTAAAAAACATAAGTGATTTTTGACGAAAGTATTAAAGATTAAAAAAAACAGTATTTCCAGGATTGCAATACTGAAAGTACTGAAAGCATTTTTTCCCTTGATTGAAAAGTAATTTTTAAATCTTTAAGGTTGAAAAGAAAAGTATTAATATGCTTTTACGTTTTCTCATTTATGAAATAAATTGCTTTATCAATATTAGAATAGTTTCCAATACTTTTCTTTAGAAATTGAATTTTCAAATTTATGAAAAAAAAATGGCTTGATGGGAGATTCTTTTAAGTAGAAATAATCATATGTGTGTGTGTGTGTGTGTGTGTGTTTTCTTCATATGAATACTAGAAATGCTTGCGATTTTTATAGGATACGAAGTACGCTACTGCACACGTAGTCTTTAAGCATGCATGTATTCAGATTGAAACGCGCGGGATATCTTTTGCGCGGATCTGAATAAACTGATAACGTTTCGATTATTGTGCATTTGGGTGTTGGTGTTGGATACACCAGTCTGTAACGCATGAAGTGAGTAACACGATTTATCTTGTCGGTTATAATAAAGTACTCGCACGAGCCGTGTTATGCGACACTTGCATATTATTTGTTTTTGTATCGCCTATACCGGAAGTAATACGTAATTGACAATAACTCTCATTTTGTATTCGTTTCCGGTTAGATGCATTTTGTTTTTCTTTAGATCGCAAATTTGAATTACATTTTCCTGCGGAACGATTTTCAAAGGGGTGTGATTTAATTTGGCATTTACCGTGCCTTTCTTTATACGCGTTGTTTTGTGAAGTTTCTTGTCGGTGTTGGTGTCATCTTATTCCTTTCTTTAGATTTGCCGCCACTTAAAGCAACGAAGAAACGGATTGTATTGTTTACACGAATAATAAGGGAAATTTATTGCATTCGCATCATGTTCTCAACAGCTAATATTATAAAAGATTTCATTATTTATATAATTTATTGTGCACTGAAATTTTAATAATTCTGCAGAAATTTTATTTAAAACAAAACTGCTTAGTTTGTCGATTAAAAGTTGTGCAACGGTAGCAAAATAATTGTTCGCTTTTTGATGAAACACTGATTAAAAATATCACATCCATAAATCTTAATTTATCCAGGGAAGTTCTTCCAAATTCCTTAAGTTATTTACGTCCATTACAAAGAAAAATGTCTATAGGCCAATACAAACTAGATGATTTATGTCAGGCAATAAACACGAATTGAGTGCGTTATGAATAAAACAGTCCATTACGTGCATTCTCGGTTTCCCTATCGCATCCATCGGGCGGATCGTAGCGGATTGCCAGAAATTAGGAGATCACGCACCGCGTTATTTGTGTCCCGTTAAATGCGGGTGGTCGCTTGGCTGTTTGGGTAGAAAACGGAGGGGTTGTGCACTGAAAATCAGGGGTGATTTGCAATAAATTGCCGGACTTTCAATCAGTGCATTTGTAGACCGTCTGCAATTGACCATCACCGATGTTGGCGTTACTCCTGCCGGTGGTACATCAGCAAAATTGTTGCAGTACGCGTTAGAAGGAAGGTTTGATATTTTCAGTAATCCTACGTGATGCTTTCGAAATATAGATCATTAGTTGTACGACCAACTTGTTAAAAATTGCAGTTGATAAAATTTCATGCTTCAATTTATTGTTCTATTGATAAATGCAGTATTATTTCGCAATATTTAATTTATTTTATATATATAGGTAATTCTTAAATTTGAATTCTGATACTTTATTACGTTCTTAAAATATAATGTAAATCTTATGAACTAGAAAACATATAATTAATTATATAAATATCTAGTCCTCGGCCAGTATAATATTCATGTAATGATTTATATATCTGAAATGGCATGTAATAAACTGTGTATTAACGATAACTTGCAAGCTGCTCCAAATAATAATAAAATCCCCATGAAAGACGGACCTAATATAATAGAATCAAATAAAGTTAATCTAGCAGGCAATAATGTGCTTTTCTTCATCATACCAGTCGTAAAAATATCAAACTCAGACCCCACATCACAGACCGGGCACACTTATTTGACAACGAGAGAAGCAGTCTATACACGTGTCCAACACCTCGTCTTTCCGGATTAGTATTTTGGGTCCTTATACGTGTATAAGCCAAAAATATGTATTTTGGGCTGGATTATTACAAAAAAATAATAATAATAATTTTAGACAACTATTTTTATAACTTATGTAGTTATTGTATTTGTATATGGCTAGTGGATATATTATTGCTTCTGTGTGTGTGTGTATGTGGTGTCTTTAATTTGGTTTAGCTACGACATGGCTAGCCGGGATCGTGTCACTCCCCCAAGCGTAGTTCAGTCACGATTTGTTGGACTATTCCGCACGACAAATTAGCTTCTCCCATGTTATGTAGCCTGTACAACAGTCGAGTCGGTCTCTGACAACCGGACGACTCGACTTACCAACTTGCTGCTGCACGATTTCTGCAAGGAAGCATTGGGTTGTGGGGGCGCAGGGGGGGGGGAGGAGTGTAGATCCGGCGGCTCTCATCTCGACCATGTCACGTGTCTAGAGGGTAGAATATCTGACGTTGTTTAAATCACTGATATCCACACACAGCGAAATAACCAATCATATCTTGGGATTTGTTGTTGGAGATCAATTTTGTGCAGTGGTATCTGGACTATATGGTATGGTGTTTGATGTAACTGGAGATGATAGTCTGGTGGATAGCCTGGTGATGCCTCGATTGCGTTTTACGTATCGATATCTCATTTATGGAATGGATGGTGTTAGAGGCACGTGTTTTAACCATCGAGGGTCAGCTAACAAATGATACCAGCAACGTGACTATGTGTATATTGGAGAAATAGCTTATAAATATTTGTTTTATGATTTTTATTTCATACATATAATCATTTAACTGATCAATACAAAAATAAATGTGAAATAAATTATTAAAAAGAAATTTAGTTTTGAATTGAAACACAAAATAAGATAAAACATTCTTGGTAAATTATAGAAAAGTGTGCGATGCTGTTACAGGACATATAGCGGATGCCTGTAAAACAATACGGATATGCAGTGTGTAAAATGGACATGAAAAGACACTGAAATTTATGTCGCGCAGATAAAAAGAAATGTGAGTTGTTGGTGCGCGTATAACGTTACAATAACATTCAGAAGCGCGGACGGTGGCTCTAATGCACGTTTTTATGATACCGTATCGCGGACATTCCAATTCTATTTGTGACACATGGCCGTCGTCATTACACTTTATTCCACGGTTATAGATTGTACTCATTGTAGAAATATACTATTACCAATTCCATCTCTCTGTATCAATTACTTTGAATTCAAGTATAGGGTGGCGCAATATAATCAAACATATCTTGATATAATAAAACTTTTACCTTTGATTGATGATGGTAATATCTTTTTCGGACTACAATAGCATTTTGTTTTGTAAACATCTATCAATTTATTAGTATCTTGTTACACCACATTTTGATCCAACTATTATCCCAACCTCAGCTTCTTCATCTCTAAGTGCCGGCTTCACTACCATACATATATCATGAGCTATATATGAAATAATGAATTAGAGGGGGGGTGATATAGTGTCAGATCGCGTCATCTATACCAAACGAGGGGTTCAACGAGACGAACCCTCCAAGACCATTCCGCGGCGATGCAAACCGTGATATCCGGTCAATATAACGCCTTGCGTCATTTCCGCTTATCGCCGTCGGCAGTTGTCTACGAAAGCGTCTGGAAAGCGTCTGCCTTCCCTAGGTCTAAAACAGCGACTACAGCTGTATATTGTCACTGGTGTGGTGCGACAAAATGAAATACATGTGACAAAGAATAATTGCTGCTGCAATATTTGCTTCTATATGATCATAAAATATTGCACCAGTGTGAAAAACATTGCAATTTTACGTCATTAAAATATAATTTCTAGTAATTCTTATATCTTGCAGTTTTCCTATATTTTTACTTACTTATACGCAGTAATAATTATTGTAATCATGAAATATAAATTTATTTCGAGATTTTAACAAAAATATATCTTTGGACCTTCCCTGAATCAATTCTAACTATTTCTAGATTGATGTCTGTGTTTATGTTTGTGTGTGTGTTTGTATGTGTCTGTGTGTGTGTGTTGTAATTTTTGTTCGAAAGAAAGAACATTTCATAAAGCAGAAACAGTTTCTCACAAATAATAGCTAGCTAGATTATTATAGTTTTAGTATATAATTATTTTATAAGTTTTATGTTAGCAGGGGAAAATGTAAGGACGTTTGCATATCAAAATGCATCTGAAATAGGATCATTTAAGAAACGTTGGTAATATTCACGTTAGAAAATTACTGATAACCATTTGCCAGTTATTTTCATTGCACAGATATGATGGTGGAGCATAAACGATTCCCGTCTCCGTTCGTGGCTGGCGCTGGAACCTTTTACACTTTTTAAATAATAAAACAAAAGCAAACATCGTTCCAATCTCATTTCTTCTACTTTTCTTTATTTATCAAACGATACGTTGCTGTTCGTATACACCGCACCTTTTCCCGGATGAAATCGGTTAATACGAAGTAGAGCACAACGTGTGTTGCACTTACCGTTGGCCATCACAAAGGGAAAACGCCTCGATAAACGGTTATTGCGTTCTTTGACACCTCGTTTTACTACTCGATCCTTACGTCTGTCTGCCTTTGTTTCTAACTTTTATCTTCCACTCCTCGGAGGAGTGTATTTTTAAGTGCCTGTTGCATACAACGATTCTCTTACAAGAAAGGGTTCAATTTGATATATTTTTACTAAAAAGAGATATGTTTTATTTAAAATATTTCAATAAAAATTTGCACATATTATATACAATATTCGTCAAAAAGTCAATAATAATTTAATACTACTTGTACATATTTGTTCAATGTCATGTTAATATACATTAGCATTTATATCAACGCGGATATAATATTATTTAGTATACTATATTTTTTGAAAGTACGTATCAAATTCGCTATATTTGCTTTTAAATTTCAATATAATTAATAACTCATTTTAACGAAATTATTTTTATATATATATATATATATATATATATATATATATATATATATATATATTTATATATATATATATATATATATATATATATATATATATATATATATATATATATATATATTTGCATGATAAAATTGAGAGCTTCCTGGAAACCTGGATGTCAACTAAAGAGATCCAACATAAAATACGACATAATAAGTTCTGTGAACATTTCCCATTATAAACCACATGAAATATTGCACGTTACTGCAAAAGCTGTACATTTTCATAGTGTGACTCCAAGTTAAAAATAGTTTGTTGACAGTGTCTCATTAAATAGAACAAATATTCTATTATAGTATCTGTCAATACGAATACTGTGTTTCTTTAGTTATTTTCAGGAATGTAGCCAGGAAAAATAGAAGGGGAGAACGTTTAAATCATTTATTATACGTTGAAATTAATGACAATGAGTTATTACATTTATTTAAACAAAAACTAACAAATAAATATTTTTCTAATAATTAAACACTAACAGCGATATAGATTACACATTAAAGTGAACCATCAAAAATATATTGTTGTACTGTCGAGAATATAACTTCATAAAATAAATTTTGAGTGGATTGTTGAAAGTTGGGAGATCGCTGATTGTTTTATGATAAGTAGATTTATATCACAAGTGAACATATCAATAAACGTTAAGTTTTATTATAATTCCGATTGAGTGTTGAAATTATACATCTTTTTCCGCCAGCAATAAAGTGAAGTGACGGTCTAAATCGTAATTTAAAGAACGAATGCCAACCAGCGCACATGCACACAAACATACATGGAAACGAATGCACTAATGTAATTTGGAACGCATCCAAGACTGAATTAAGTGTGGAAACAGAGTGCTTCTTCTATTGCAAAACTGTGCGGTGCTTTACCAGAGTGTGCAGCCAACAGTGTTGGGCGGAGTTTAAACAAATAACAATTGGCGTGAAAAAGATGGAGACATACACGACGCGAAAAAATTTGCCTCAAATACTTAAATTTTATAATGTTCACCACTATTCTAGTTCTGAAACTAGGACAATTCACGATTCGTTTATGCAATTCTGTTGGCTAAATTATTCGTATTGTTTCTAACTCGTAAAATGAAATGTTTTATTAGATTTCTAGTGTACTGAATATATTGTAGAGGCCGTTGTGCGACCAATTCTAGTCCCAGCTTTATTAGGAGAACAGAACCGTTCGCATTCTAGGATACAAACTACATACATTGATTTGTGAGCGAACGCAGTTGCTTCAAATAAATCTCAAACTTCACATCTTTGATTCACGTAATTTAAATTTAAATTAAAACTACTTTATTTGAACGGAAACTTTGAAGAGAACAAATATACTTATCAATAAAACTTTAACGTTCTATTTACTGCTATCAATAATTGCACAAGATATTTTATATATTATTTAAATTTCTATCGCTTTTACAATAAAAGTACTCATTAATTAGGAAAAACAACTAGATTTTATTGAAAATGTATAAATGAACAAATTAAATTTGTTCAAAACTATAAATAAATATTTTACAAAAAAACATTATTTGTTTCTCATTACTGACATCGATTGAGAACTTTTCCCACCCAAATGACTCTCCTATCGAATACTCACCTACAAAATACGTGCATTATATGATCCTTTATCCTTATCTCTCATCCAGCCATGAGTGGTGTGCGAGAGAGAGAAGCCTCTGTCATCATTCTATATGAAATGCAGATATCGTGTGTGGATCTTCAATCCTGGATGTCCATTAAACTGGTAAATTGCATGCTTAGAAATAGTGAATGTGTATACACAGTACTTCAGTACCGGATGTCATATTACAAGCCCACACACAAGCGAGCCGGGCTGCTGTAGTGACGACGAACGACGAGGGATATTCTGCAATAGCGCGATGCGACTACGGAACACGGCAATCTGCAAACAAGGAAATTACCATCATTCCAACTAAATTGCGAATTTCTTAACACTAAAATATCATCCTCGTTAATACCTTTGTAATTATTATAATCATAATCTTGCAGAGGATATTATTATTGGGGGATTAGAATATTTAATGGTTCCTACAATAAGATTTAGATTGAATTTATACATCTAACAATTTTCAGCTAATTACTAGAAAACTAAAATTGGAATTGCAAACATATTATAACTCCTCAAAGATAGACTAGAAATTTCGATTAAATTCTTTAAATATATTATTCATTAGCATACACATTAATATAAATCATAGCTAATGTATACTATAACTAGTGATATCGTGGCTGACCAAAGCGCATCTAATTATTTAGTAATATATCACCGATTGACACACCTGGAAAATCCGAGAAAATGCCTATAACTAATCAATGATACTGCTATTAACACATTAGCGGCCTATGAATACATAGTAAGGTTTGATTGCAATGGCAACATAGGCTGTCGGGCAAAGCCAAACAAACGAAAAACAAAACACGGCACTTTCCACACTGAGTTTGGTACCAGGAGCACAGAATACCCAAGAATGAAGATGGACAAAGTTAACTAATTCTCGTTTCGGAACAGCAAGCGCCATGTGGAACAGAATAGCTGAACTATACTGTGCAAGTTTTGCTCAATAGCGGCAGCACATACCAAACTAAATATAGTTTTATAAACTTTTATTAGAATAATAACAAAATATTTTAATTATTGATACTTTTTATTATTTGATATATTATTTATACAATTAGTAATATATTAAAAAATTTAAGATTTTTTTTACCTATAAATTCTACTTTTACTATTAATACACTCCATAAGAGAATGAAGAACAATATGATACACAATGGCCTGCACTTACTATCTTATGCTTATTTCTTTTAGATAAAAATGATATTCAAATACAAGTTTAGAAGTTCATTAGATTTACTTGTATTACTGAAAATTTATTTTTTAATATTCCTCCAATTTAAACACAATACGTAAAAGAAATTTCAGCGCAAGAAATATTATGGATATTTTTATTTGAATCAATGCGACTATAATCGTTCTATATATGTATATGTAAGTGTGAATATTTGTACAATTATCTGGTGAAATCAGACTCCAAACTCCCAACAAAACATATGGGGTTGACATTTAATACGTACATGTCACTTTCAGTAGCGGGAATACCATATAACACGCTAGTGACTAGTATATAACCGTTACTTAGGAACGTTTACACTCACTTAGCGGAACTTGTCACAAACAATTTATACACCAAAATGGAATAAAAGTCGTCATTGTTTCAAAAAATTAACACCAAATACGCAACAATCAGCTCAAAGCTGCAAATATGGAAAAACTTTTAATTAATTTATAATACATGCATACGTATTTATAAGAAAAAAAAATTGAAAAACTATTTTATTTTTGCTCAGCTATTATAATAATTAAATAATCACAAAAAGTAAGCATATTAACACAGTCATATCCCATAAACAAAACATTGACAAACTAGCATAATTAACATCTAAAAATATCATGAAACATTATAAAATGTCAACCGTCCGTCGGTTGCTAGACACATCCGGTAGTCGAATCAAAATGGATAATAACTCAATTTGACAGATCTGAATCTGCCTACTAAAAACTATGAAAAGGACGACCATTTTCATTTTTGTCGTGCGTGTAAAACATAATAATTACCCAAACTGTCAACACTTTTTTAATAGCTCACTAAGGAGGGCTAATTTATCAAGTCTAGAATAAAAGTTGGGGGAAATTGGTTTTTATGGAGAATTATTTGATTATAATGTGGGTCAATTTATTAGGTTCGTGCTTAAAAGATAAAATAGTTTTCATATTTTTATTTTGGGTTTTTTTATTTTTTCCCAAGCCCGCTTGTTTGTTCGGAAATCAGGAAGTGCGACCATCAGTATTATTAGAGGCCTTATCTTGATTAAAACGAACGAAATGAGGGGATTATAATATAGTTGTCATGAAACTTGACTAATTGTATTTCCACGTATTATAATCGTAGTTGACTTTTATTGTGACCTTGTCTATCACAAATATTAACAAAAATGTGCATATAATTACTTAATTTGTGTATTTAACCAGTTATTATTTTCTTATACGAAGTAATCATGAAGAAAAACTAGAGATTTTAACGTAAATACTTCTTTTGACCTTCCCTGAATCGAGTCTGACTATTTATAGAATAACGTCTGTGTGTGTGTGTGAATTTCGCATACGAATGATTTATGACACATTAGATTGTTATGACGTCACGGCGGTATAGTATTAAGTGGCGATTAAGTTGATAACGGACGCTAGGTAATTGATATCTCACCTTTACCGCAGTCCTGCCGATTACCGCCCGAGACACGCTACCGGCCACGACACTCTGCTGACCGCTATACTAACTAAACTGTGCCCTTCATAATTCAGAAACGACGAAGACGTAATTACAACTAACCTTAGCTTCATTACGGACCTATTAATACTAAATAGAACATTATTAATTTTCTTCGCTTTAGCAAACATTCGGTAAAAGATATTTAATTTATTAAGAAACATCAACATGGATGCTGAACCTTTCAAAATTATTTTAATTGTTTATTTTATAATTAATATCAACAATGTATTAAAACATCAATAATTTAGCTAGGATGAACTTAAAGTAAATATTATTTTTGAATCTTCGAAATGTTTTTGTTAATACTGGAAATATATTATTCCGTGATCCCTGCTAAGGTAAACTGTATAGCAATGTGTATAATATGTAGATTTGGTATTGGGTTTTGGATATTTTTGACGCTGCGGCAAGATGCCAAAATCGAAGTGTACACTTGACTTAAACTAAGTGAACAACATTGCATGTATGTACCAAGTTACACGTAGTTACATATTGTGTAGGTACACAACACACACTAGACGTTAGATTAACGTGTAACGTTTACACATGCATAACTTGCCGCATAATTCATGATCATCACTTGTAAATTATACACTAGAGATACTGATGGGCTGCGCCATGCATGAGCATAACTCAAAATATAATTACTTGTGATGGTATACGTATGTATGTACGTACCTGCACCATACACAGTATACGCGGTTCCATTATATGTTGCACTTTCTGGTAAAATGATCCAAACCACTCACCATTGATGGATTTCAACCAGACATTACCATTTACCATCTTAACTTATCAGTAACCATTGCAAATACGAAAATAAATTAAATATTCATCCGAATGAATCGATCATAGAACGTTTTTTTGTTATTTGAACTATGAACTTTAAAGGTTGAAATTGTTAGTAACGAATATAAATCTGATAAAACAAAATATTCGGCAAGCTTTATTCCATTATCTAATCTTCTTGGGAGCTAAACAAGCTTCGAATAAAAAATATAAGGAGGGTTGGTTTGCCATATGTTACACAGTCGTGTGGCAATAGCTCATGTTGCAAATACACACACGCACTCACGCTTTTATACAGGAACACATTTAGCAAATTTCAAATAAAAAGAAACATATAGTTATAAATAGATCTATATTTGTGGTATTAGAAATATATAAAAATATATGAAGCGCCATAAAAGAAATTTGACTAAAATATTAGCATTGATAAAAGGATCACTCATATTACATATATGCATGAATTTTTTAATAGAAGGTATAGGTATATATGTGACACGAGGTCCACTTCCACACCGCAACACTTAATCCCCTTGTGTCGGGGTTTTGAACAACGACAACGGAATATCGAGGAAACGGCACGCACGCTACCCTGTCGTGCCGAACGTGACTTTAGCGTGACATCACGCACATGCTGCCTACTAAAACGACAGAGACCTGGTGCATAAAAACTAACAAACCATCGACACCCTTCACGTCAGGCAATACTTGGAATGTTATGAAACACTTCCAAAATCAATCAATTTGGTTTTTTGCCTCAGCTGCTACAATAAAGTCAACAATTCTTGGATAACTCTAACGCGAATAAAAATAAATATTCTTGCTTTCGAAATACAATTAATCCTCATGAAATTTCTTTGATTAGTGAAGATGCACTGATTAACTTTTTTAAGTCCATCCAGGAATTATGGTTCGGCAAATAACAAAGGATGTCATCTGCAGTTATGATGTAGCAAGAAGTGTTTTGCGGTTGTACAAACTACCAACGATTGCGAATAGAGGGTTGGAGATGAAACAAGTCAAACGGTAAACTAGATTAAAGAGACGCGACCAGCAAGTTGCACACAACAGCAGACAACGACGCAATAGTCTATATCGCTGAACGACCGACAACCATACCATCATCAGACACGATTTGGGAAATGTGAAGCGGACAAGCGAACGAACGCACTAAGTCACGTGGAAATGATTTCAATTAACAACTTCGTGAGATAATGCACAAAATGGAAAGCGTTGACTTTGTTTTGTTCAGTGTTATAGGCGCATTCACCCTAAAACACCACACTAAATACGTGTTTTGTATGTTAATTACACGACCGCCTGCGCGAGATATCGCACGATTTTTTTAAATTTTAAATCGCCTTAGTTGCACTTTTATTATTATTACGTAGTAATTGAAATTCATTTAATCACTTCGATTCAAATCTCCATAATATAAAAATAGTCTCTAATAGTCATATCTTGAAACTACATACACCTATAAGTATATACGGTACGACAAATGCATATCAATTATCTAGCAATTCTGCACTTACATCATCAGATTCGGAAATTAAAAGTTTTATATCGTCTTGAACACAAATGGACGGATAATAATTATTTTCAAAAATCTAGATAAAGTAACTAGAAAAATATGTTATCAATTATATTTAATTCAATTGAATAGTCAATCATAGGTGTCCGGTTGTACATGTGATGTGCATTACGTAACATAAATGAAATTAGCAGGAATTAACTGGTTGCGTATGTAACAATCAGCGGAATTATTACCGGTACAGAATGGCTATGTCGTTAGAGCTCCAGATCACACACACACACATATCCAACAATGTTGTTACTATCTACGTAATTTAAACGAATTTAAGCCGACGTGCATACGTGCACCCATTATCGTTTGATATTGCATGTGCAACAACCAATTATTATTATAATATACAAATATTATACCTGCAGTAACTAGTTTTGTTATGCACCGGTTAGATTATGTTGTAAATCTCCATTTATCCAGATGCTTATATAAAGCAGATGGTAAAACAAATATTGGCGCTATAAATCCGTGTTATTATATCTTTAAGAATCTTATACGCTTATCTCATCTTCGTTTTCTTGCGTAGACTAGAATTGCTTAAATATATGGTTGAGGTAAATGGCGCACATTGAATAATTTGATCTTTATAGATGTAGTCTGATGCCTAAAGAAGCAAGTGATAGCTATGCTGCCTTAGGCTCTCAATGTCTTATTTTGGCTCCTAGAAATATTTACTATCTTTAAGCTTAAGCCTGATTGCCTCAACATAAGTAGGCGATAGGGAAATATAACCATTCATTATAATTAAATGATCTAATCGAAATTTTGAAACATTTCTGGACCATTCCATTTCGTAGATGTCGATGAAAGCAATGTTTATAATATTTTTAAATTACCTATTTATAATTGTACTTATGTTAAAATATATTAAAACAAATTAATAAACACATGAACAAAAAATGTAAATGATTATAGATCTCTGATGCGTTGTTTTAGTACGAAATACCTGTTTTTCAAGTTATAAGCGTGAAATGCAATTAGCTTAAAAGAATATTTATAAAACGCAAATGGAAATGAAGTGTAGCTTTACAAATATGAACATTAGTATTCTTTATAGTTTATAGGTAAAGTCAAGAGTAAGTAAACCTCCCTTGGTGGATTCTCTTCTGATTGTTGCATCAAGTAAATTAAAAATGCACATGCAACACTAGAAAATGTCACGAGATAATTAAAGTTTCAATTCCGTAATTAAAAATGCAGGTTTTACGAGGCTCGCGGCATTCATATGTAGAGCGCTGTCATCGCCTTTCCAACAAACGAAACAAATGAATAAAAAAACGGACAAACGTGGTGAAATACCAGCTACTGGGGGCCTTAATTTACGGGGCACTCGTGTCAACATCTAATTAGACGAAACCCCTAAAGAATTTTATTACTTTATAAAACGGAAATATATTATACTTCTAAACGCGTTCTGCCTTATAGTAGACTGCTCCATAAAGTTATTACGACTTTATATTGTTTTTAGCGAAAACAGTCATTATCACTTAATACAGAAAGCAAATGGTTAAATACTGAGATATTTATACTTTTTATTATAAAAACATATTTATAATAGAATATTTACACAATTAAAAAAAAAATTCGAGTAATTTTTTTGTCTAATTTTTCGTAGATCCAAGGATGTTATTTCTATTTATTTGTGTATAGTTCGA
This sequence comes from Nebria brevicollis, assembly GCA_944738965.1. Taxonomy (NCBI): domain Eukaryota; kingdom Metazoa; phylum Arthropoda; class Insecta; order Coleoptera; family Carabidae; genus Nebria; species Nebria brevicollis. The sequence goes on from OX122897.1 coordinate 17,769,017, forward strand.
ACATATTTTAATAATCACCAATAATTTATATATGTGCTTTTGGAATAGAACCAAGAACACATTCTGTAATTATATGTTTGCTAAGTAGGTAAATATTTGATAATACAATTTGTAAATACCATATTTTTTTAAAATATAAAGTAACGTTATACAAAAAGCTCATGTCAAAACAAGCGTGTTTAGTGACAGTTAAGTCATCGAAACTCGCAAGCATTCAATGAGAAAAAATCCATTAGAACTTATATGCCGGTTAGGTCAAAAAAACTATTTACATTTAAAACAAATGAACTGCGACTTAGGGGCGGCGTTTAAATTAAAAATAATCTTGATAGCTGCACGCCATCCAACCACAAATGTATTCAATTGTTGATAACTGGCACGACCTGTACCTTGACGGTAATGTAGAAATATTGCTGTTTAACGGCATTAACGGAGTGTGTAATTTCCCCATACAGAACTTATATATGCGCATATAAAGCAATTATTCGCAGGGTAATTTATAATAAATATATAATACTTTTGTCTTTGTCACTTTATTATACATTTGCATTTCGTGTCGCTTAACGGTTATTTTTATTTCATCTAATACAATATTGTAATTAAAATATTTAAATTTATAAATAAATAATTTAATATTATTTGTATACTTCTTCCACAAATATATATGCAATTCTAAGAAGTATTGCTGAAATATTTTAATAGTGCCACGTTAAAAAATAATTTATTAAGTTTTACCAGAAAATTATTAAGTAAAAATTAATTTAAGAAATTTCAAAATATACATATTATAGTTGAAATTTAGGTGTCAGTTTATGTGAGGTATTGTTTGTCTGTAAGCTTGGTTGCCTCGTCATTTACTTTCTATGAGTTTAACGTTTAACTAGTCACGCAATCAAATATTGCCTGCTGAGAAATACCACCTCCAATTATAATGAAATACTCGTGAGAAGTTCATAAATCATATGAAATTAAGATTGTTTCCCAGATGAAATAATTCAGTCCTTTTAATATTAAGATGCCGATTACGCGCACTGGTGGGAGGCTCCTTTAATTACTTGTAAATGAATAAAACGCAACGCCAATTTTGCTCTGGTCTACAGGGCCGCACTATACTTATAGATTTACGAATATACAGATCCATACTTTGGAGATTATAAAGCATTATCTTCAAATGTTATAATTAATTAAATCAGTAAATTGTTTAAAAAAGTCACTATAACATAGTAAGGAAAACTACTCCATATCAATAATATTGGAAATGTTTTTTGATGGCGGCGTACTATAATAATAATGTTTCCTGAAGATAATCCGGTCCTGATAAAACAACGTGGAGTAGCTTGGAACCAACAGTGGGATGGCGTGTGGATTTTTATGTGAATTGTTTTATTTTCCCGACATTATTGAGCTTTAAATTCTGGTGGCACGGGTTATGATTCCGCGACGGTTGGTTGCTGACGCTTGTTTTGTATTAGTTTGTATGTGTGGCGCAGTTGTAGCTTAAGAGATTTACTGCACTTTATGGAACTATAATATTTATTAATATTTCACTTGATACTCGCACGGATATAAACAGTATTTTCGTCCCCATGGGATAACGAACGCGCTCCGTGAAGTAACAATAAGAATTTCACTGTGTTAAGCTTCAAACATTAAGTTATTCACTTTTACTACTTTTGTTCTGTAACGATGTCATTCTTACACTATGGCTCAAGCAGTGGCGTTTAGTTTTTGCAATATAAAATTTACTACACAATTGTTGAAAGAAAAACTGTAGCTATGATTGCAAGATACGTCAGTTCTGTACAGCTAAACAACAGACGTATGCCCTCTAGGTCTGATGTCGATTACATCCGTTTTATCTCTAAAAAATATATTTTTTGATACTTAAACTAAATAAATAAATATTATTCACAAATAAATAATGTGTTTCAGGAAAAGAGATAGCATTATATATTTTATATATATGAATGATTTTATGTTATTGTTAGATATATTTGAACATTGTATGATTTGTTAATATTTGAAATTTTATTTTTTTAACGATAGGAGTGATATAAATAGTCGCTAGCGACAGAGAAACAGACCACAACAGTTTTAAAGCGAAAACTACCAAGGCAAACGGACCATGGCTTTTAAACGTCGACTGAGAAAGAGGATTTAATTGAGTGAATCAAGAATGAAACAACAGCACTGGCCAAGGCTTGATGATAACCCTTCAGATTGTACCCTCACGTTGCACTTTATATATATAGTATAGTGCAGAGTTCCGAAGCAATGAGCCAGATTAATATTTTAACATGTCTGCTTTGTTTCTCGTTTCTCCCTTGTATACATTTATACAGGGCGCGTTTGTTGCTAGCACGAGAGTATACAAACGTACGTTCATTTTAGAAAGGTTTTGATAACGTGCATGCAATACAACCACGATAAAATGCAATGTTTTTAGAGTAAATTCTGAATTTTTGATCAGGTTTTTTTTGCTGGCACTTTTTCACTCTGTCTAGACATATTTATTCACTGTACGGTAATGGTTATAAAACGTGTTTATTATACTTTTAGGCGTATTTTAAGTATAATCAATAATTTCAAATTTATTATTTACTCCAGTATACTTTGAAATAAACATTTTTAATCTCAATCATATAGTTGCGCACTAACATAATTTGTATATAAGAATACTAAATAATGTATAACAAGACTTCCATATTCTCATCCAAATCTCTCAAAATTATAATTATGGAGATGCTGAGGAATCCTTTTACGTTTTAATAAAGTTGCTTCATATGCCTTAATTTGAATTTCGTAAGTTTCCTCCTTTCAGTATTGTGCTTTTATGTCAAAATTATGAAAAGATCACGCATTGTAAACTATTTATTACTATTACGTAATTTACTAATACTGGACTATTTGATTTTAACATTTTTCATTAATAATCATCGGGTTTCTAACAGATTGATTATTCATTGTTGATATTTTATTTTTAGCTTAAGTTGTTGAATAAAATATTCTTTTGTCTAGTGCATCAATATATGTATGTCACGCACTATATTATCGATTGACTATAAACATATTCTCGTCAACATATCACTTGAAATTGGCCGCTGCAGCTTGGCCTAACGCGAGTGGCCCCAGATATCTGCGATAAAATCTTTCAATCAAAAAAGTCGGGTCTCCAATATAAAAACCACCTAATATTTATTTCAAATGAATGAATATTTCCTATTGAAAGATCGTCAAGCATGTGGCACCCATTCTAAACAGCAGTCGGCCAGTATTGCCATATTGCCATCAACATTGAGAATGTGATGCACCTAATGCTATTGTCATATATAAGGGGTTCTATGTTCAATTTAATCTAAACAAAAATCACCGAACATGACCTACTCGTACTGATATTATGCTAACAAACTCGTGAACAATTTGCCAATCGTTTGATTTATTTTCCAATTCTATACCATTTTATACTAGAATTACCTTAGTGCATGTTCAAAAATGAAAATGTATTGCATTATATTTATTTCCTTGTACATTGTATTAACTTTTGTAAATCTGGACGTTTGTAATAAATGATCGAAATCAAAGTAACGTAAATTATATTTTTTAAAATAAAATTTATAAATAAATGAATGTTTATTTTGGTCTTTGAAAGGATTAATATTGTTTTCTTTTGTGTAATATGAACATGCAGTTTGACCATTGTAGGTTTGCTACTTATTGTGTTAGTTTCTGAGTCGCTCAATAAATGAACAGACGAGTAAATATTTATCCACCTTTGTGCAATCTCTGGCAAAACAGTGGAGATCCAGACAACACAAAGGACCAGTGAAATGCACAGTTTATAATGCGTATTTTTTGTCACAGCCTCTCCACTGCATTGCAATTGCTCCTTGTCGTCGCCGGCAGACCTTTGTTTTCAAATAGGTAATTTTACAAGTCACTGAAGTACTCGTCATGTTTCCTTGCTTTGGTGTAACTTATTCCAAGAAAACACCGTTCAACTGTCTTTCAAACGGGTGTTCTTTGTTATTTATAAAGCAACTACTTCACATAGTTTCACTTGTAAAAGAAATATTGTTTTGCTTTAGCGGTTAACCACCATTCAAATATGTTTCTATTAGTTGCAAAATACAGATTTTATTCCACGACAACATATCTTACATTTATTTTTTGTTTGACATCTTGTACTCTTCAAGAAATGAATTACGAGTAAATTATTTATAAATAAAAATGTTCTTTACGATTTAAAAATAAGATTTATTTGCAAATGAAATTTTTCACTTTATTTATTCTAACGTACAAACAATTAAGTTGATACAAGGTTCATTTAAAATTGATGAAATTAAAATAAAGATTTAATATTTTATATTTTCAAATGCATTTAATAGTAATTTCAAATTTGTATTACAATAATGAATTCCACTGCTAATGTTAATAAGTGTAGTTTTTATCGAAAATTATGTATATTTGAAACCTGTTAAAGGTCATATATGTGGAAATGGAACGGTAACGACATAAAATATTCTTCTAAGGGTCATTTTTATCAGATCGCATTTGAAATAGAATGTAACGCACGATTTGCTAAGCATCTGGATGACGCACCTTTAGATTCAAAGACGAATTCCCTTATTCATATCAGTTCTGTAAATCTGTAATTCAATTTTGAGTTCATTCCACACTAACAGAAGCGAATTTCTTTATTCTTTTTTTCTTATATAATATAGATTTGTATCTTTTTTATTCCTATGTGCGTATATATCATTAAGAGGTCAGGTAATGCGATATCATTGAAATAAAAATATCATATTACAATTTTCTTCTGGTATATTTTTACATTTATGAAAATTGTGTGTGCGTATATGTTCTGTGTGATAGTTAAAAAAATATTTAAAAAAATATACACCTTTAAACTGCATTTTTTTAATTATCTATTCCAATCGTCAACTATATCTAAAAATGGTAATCAATATACAAATATATCATATATTCAAAACATTAACACGTTTCGAAATAATGAAAGTTTTGGAACTACTACATGAACATCATTTTTTGAGATAATTATTTTAAATAAAAAAAAGTATCTCGAATAATTTACATTTTCTCATATTATAACATATGCTTCTTGATATATAATATATGTACGAAGCAATCTTTGTGCAAAGGCTTAATATATCATCAACCAGATATATGCATAATAAACATTGTTGTTGTTTATTATCTTATAAAAATTTCGCCATTCTACTAAATAAAATAAATTTATTAAAAAGGAAAATTTAATTAATTTTTCCATAATATGTCCTCCAAAACAGAATCATAATATGTACATTTCTTAAATATCACAAAGAATACAATTTAAATAGAATAATTAGCGCCACTCTTCTAGATGATCTAGCCAGACAGAAGATATATTTGCTGCATTTATTATTAAAACATATTTGCACTTTTATAAAAAATATGAATAATATTTGAATTTGTCTTACATTGTTATTTATTAAATGTGCTATCACATCTGTTATTTTTAGAATGTTAGAATTTTTGGGTGTGAACCCAATGTATGACGTCAATATTTTTCTTATTTTGGTAGAGCAGATAAAAAATTGAAAAATAAAGGAAATATTAATGTTGAAAATTATTATAAAATAAAAATAAAACAAACCTATTCATTATCAAAAATTACAAATTCAAAAGTAAAAGTTATACAAATTACATTATATATTTTGTTAAAAATACAGCTAAATTATTAGAAGGATTTAAATTATTGCGAGTGAGGTTCGTTTACAGGCATTTAGTGGCATCTTTGGATTGAACGACGAACCAGTTCATAAAAGTTCAGGCAGTTTTAAACAGAGAGAGCTACGTGTTTGAAAAACTGATATTTGTTGAGGTTTTGGTATAAAATATCTGCGATGTCTTACACTGAGCTTTCTTATACGTATTTTGTATAATTCAAACAATATTTTGATTATGCATTCTTACAGATTTAATAAATAATTATAAATAAGAATATATAGACGTCATATATTGGTCAACATACAGTGCATTCTAAAAATAATATATGTGATAGTCCATTTCATAAATAACAATGTAAGACAAATATAAATATTATTCATATTAATTTAAAGAAATGTAAATATTTTTTAATAATAAATGCAGCAAATATAGTACATTAGAAATTTAAGAAATGTACATATTAATATAATCCATATATTATTCTGTTTTGGAGGACACATGGAAACATTAATTAACGTTTTCTTTTTCATAAAATAATTTTATTGTGTAGAATCGCGATATTTGTATAATATGATAAACAACAACAACTATGTTTATTGTGCATACATCTGGTTGATATATAAAACCCTTGCGCAAAGTTTGTTTCGTACATATATTTCTGTGCGATTCACAAGAACAGATATACAATATGAAGTACTTAGTATTATTCGTAACTATTTTATCCTATGTGGACGCTGGTATTCGTATGTATCTAAAAATCAAGACATATTAAACTGTTCCTTTTAGCAATGTTTAGTGTGTTTAAAAATAAATAATTTTTATATATTTAATTATATAATATTTATTTTTTCAGCCTCGTATTACGATAGATGTTGCATTCTAAATGGAACAATTGCATGCCTCGCAAAAAACATAAAAACGGGTTGGGAAGTAACCCTAGGAGGTATTACATATTTACAACAGGATTTAGATTTCGACAAATGAAACATTATTTTCTATAGGAGATGATCACACCAATGTTCCAAGCCTTCGCCCAGTCAGACTACCAGCAATGACATTATATAAAGGCTTAACTCACTCTTTTCGTTTAGGAACAGTGAGAATATCTGGATTAGATTTAGCAGTTCACTCTGATGTGCAGTAAGTATGATTTTGTACACATATGAATATATAATTCTACACATATGAATATATAATTCTACCTAAAACTTATATCGTATAACCGATACAATACACAATAGTGTGGCGGCTACAGTATGATTTTTTGAATTTTTCCGCTTAATAGTATTGATTTCTCACTGAAAACCTTCAAAGCGAAAATTAATATTCCGCAGATATTGATTTTAAGCACTTATGAATTCGATGGAGTTCTAGGAATATATCCTACAATATATCACAGTTTTGGTGGTTCAAGAATCGAAATGGGTAACGTTGGAAATAATTGCAAAATACTTTTAAGTAATACCATTTTTTTTTAGTTAATGTGAATATAGAACGATCTTTTACATTTGATACTGATCCGAATGGATATATATTCGTGAAAAATGCAGTTTTGCAATATACAACTGACCAGATAATATACCAATTAAATAATGCAGGTATATATATATATATATATATATATATATATATATATATATATATATATATATATATATATATATAATTTTTTATAATTAAAGTTATTTTGTGTGAATTTCAATTGTCTTAAATCCTGAGGTACAAATTAAATTAAGCAGCAATAAATATTTACTATGCGAAATATAGAGAAAAGAGATAATAGAAGCTCGTACAACTTTAACTGTTTTATAATGAAGGTGGTAAAAATTTAGAGCCTCAGAAAATAATTGATTTGTTCTTTCTATAATAGCTCCACTACTTAGCCAACTGTTAAACTCGCAAGCCTTCAATGGGCTATACAAACCGTTCATCGCCGAAACATTCAATGATATATTCACTTGGAGATTTAGATCTATTGGAGAGGTTATAAAAATGACAGACCTCTTCGACTACGATTGTTAAAGCTGGATTCCGAAATGTAAATTGTTCGAGATACTTTTCTATTCGAGATAATTTTTTATTTAAAACAGTTATCTCAAAAAAAAAATGATGTACATGTAGTAGTTTCAAAAATATTATTATTTCGAAATGTTTTAATGTTTTGAATATATGATATATTTGTATATAGATTACCATTGTTAGTTGTACTAGATAATAAAAATAATGCAATTTAAATTTGTTTATTTTTTTTCTAAACCATAACCAGTGTATGTGTTTGCTAATTTAGTCCAATTTAACGAATTTTGTAGCTCCATTCAAATTTTAGGGAAAAGTCATAATTATCTCAAATATCTGCAGTGTCTTACCTAGAACGCACACATAATTTTAAAACAAAAAACAAAGTAGGCTCAAATAATTTGGAACTTACATTTAATAATTATTGAATGCAATATATTTGGAGGAAAAGTGTTTTGCAGGTTAGTAAAATATTGTAAATTAGTAAAATAATAAAATTATATTATCTAAATAAAATTGCGTATAAGAAAATTCAGTGTAAGACATTGCAGATGTTTTCAAATAGTATTCGAAATCACTCTAAAAAGTTGAGCATATATCATTTGATTAAATCAAATCTTCTTCTAGTTAGATGTAATATTAATTAGTCTTTGATATAAATAATAATGCGTAAGATAGTGTGCTGGGCACGCACAGAGAATTCTAGAAACGGGCGCTGCGATTGCATCAAATAATGGCAAGCAGATGATAAATGAAATTTCCTTAAAGTGGCTGCATAAGAAATGTTATCAGAGCTTTAAGTTCACACAGGTTTACGTGGACAGAATACGAAATTGTTGCTCCCAAGTACGCTTTCAAATTATTTTATTTAAAATATACCAGGACTAGCGAATATCCATCAAAACGATCGGTAATACTGTTAGATCTTCTCAATAATTAATGATGTATCTACATTTCATATCTATATTTACCTTAATATAATGCATTTCAAATAGTTTTAAATATTCGCAACTTTCTTATACGTATTTCGTGTATTGTAATGTTTGGTGCGATATCATTGAAATAAAAAAATCATATTACTATGTTCTTCTGGTATATTTTTTTTTTTTGAAAATTGTGTGTATGTGTTCATTGCGGATATTTAAAAAAATATGCACATTTAAATTGCTTTATTTTTATTATTTAATCAAATCATCAAGTACAACTATAACAATGGTAATCTATATACAAGTATATCATATATGCAAAACATTAAAACATTTCGAAATAATAATATTTTTGAATCTACTATTTAACAATAATTTTTTTGAGATGACTTTAAATAAAAAAAAGTATCTCGAACAATTTACATATCGGACTCCAGCTTTAACAATCGAAGTCGTAGAGGTCTGTAATTCTCGATACCTCTCCAATAGATCTTAATGCCCAAGTGAATATTTTAATGAATTCAGTAGTGATGAACGGCTTAAATTGATTGTTGTTGGATTGCGAGTTTAACTTTACACTTAGTTGTGGATCTATTAACAAAAAAACACAACAATTATCTTCTGATACTCTTAATTTTTACCACCTTCATTATAAAAAAATAATTAAACATGTACAAGCTTTTTGTATCTCTTTTCTCAATATTTCACACAGTAAAAATGTATTGCTGCCTAATTTAATTTGTGTTTGAGGATTTCAGACAATTGGAATTCGTTTAAATTGACTTTAAATAAGAAAAATTATATTATTTATTATTTGGGTTGAATGGCGAAAGATAAAATAGCAATGATGTTATTTTTATATAATATATATAGTATATATGTATACCTGCGTTATTTAATTGGTATGTTATCGGACCAACTGTATATTGCAAAACTGGATCTTCAACGAATATGTATTCGTTCGGATCGGTGTTAAATGTAAAAGATTGGTCTATATTCAAGTTAACTAAAAAAAATTATATTATAATATATAAAAGTATTTTGCAATTATTTCCAACGTTACCCATTTTGATTCTTGAGCCACCAAAACTCTTATATGTATTTCCTATAGTTATATTAATTTCATATGTGCTTACAATCAATAACTCTGGAATATTCATTTTGAACTGGACGGTTCCAAGTGCGAAATCAACACTATAAAAAGAAATAGTTCAATTCTAGGTAATATATATATATATATATATATATATATATATATATATATATATATATATATATATATATATATAAATATATATATATATATATATATATATATATATATATATATATATATATATATATATATATACATATATATATATATATATATATATATATATATATATATATATATATATATATATATATATATATATATATATATATATATATATATATATATATATATATATATATATATATATATATATATATTTATATATATAAATATATGTGCAGAAAATCATACTTACTGTACATCTGAGTAAGTTATTAAATCTAATCCATATATTCTCACTGTTCCTAAACGAAAATATTCATTTGAGTCTTCATACAATGTCATTGCTGGTATTCTGGCAGGAAAAAAACTTGGTATATTGGTGTGATCATCTCCTATAGATAAATAATGTTTCATTTGTTGAAATTTAAATCCAGATGTAAATATCTAATACCTGACAGGGCTCGTTGAAAACCCCCATTTAAGTTATTTAAAACGCATGTATTTATTGTATTATCAACGCAACACTTGTCTAAATACGAGGCTGAAAATATAAATAATACAGAATTAAATATAAAAATTATATAGCTTTAAACATTGCCAGAAGGAATAAGTTAATATGTTTTGGTTTTTCAATACATACGTCTACCAGCTTCCGCATAGGATAAAATAGTTACGAATAATACCAAGTACTTCATATTGTATATCTGTTCTTGTGAATCGCACAGAAATATATGTACGTAGCAATCTTTGCTCAAGGGTTTTATATATCATCAACCAGATATATGCATAGTAAACATCGTTGTTTTTGTTGTTTATTATATTATAAAAATGTCACCATTCTACTAAATAAAATAAATCTTTTATATAGAAAATATAATAAAAACATAATATGTCCTCCAAAACAGAATCAAAATATGTACATTTCTTAAATATCACAAAGAATATAATTTATATAGAATAATTAGCGCCACTTTTTTAGATAATCTTGGCAGACAGAGTGTCCTATATTTGCTGCATTTATTATTAAAGCATATTTGCACTTTTATAAAAAATATGAATAATATTTGAATTTGCCTTACATTGTTATTTATTAAATGTGCTATCACATCTATTATTTTTAGAATGCACTGATTGGAGACCAATGTATAACGTCAATAATTTTTAATTTTAATTGTCTAATAAAACTGTAACACACACAGTCACACAGACACACACAGACGGGTGTCATTCCAAAAATAGTCGGAATCGATGAATGAAAGGTCAAAACGTATATTAAAATCTCGAGATCGAAATTTTTCCTGATTACAATACTACGTATAAAAAAGTAAAAAGTGATGCTAATTATTACATCTATATTATTCTCTTTGCGAAATATAAGAAATGTACATATTAATATAATCCATATATTGTTCTGTTTTGGAGGACACATGGAAACATTAATTAACGTTTTCTTTTTAATAAAATAATTTTATTATGTAGAATCGCGATATTTGTATAATATGATAAACAATAACAACAACAATTATGTTTAATGTGCATACATCTGGTTGATATATAAAACCCTTGCGTAAAGATTGCTACGTACATATATTTCTGTGCGATTCACAAGAACATACAACATGAAATACTTGGTATTATTCGTAACTATTTTATCCTATGTGGAAGCTACTTTTCGTATGTATTTAAAAATCAAAACATCTTAAACTATTCCCTATGGCAATGTTTAGTGTGTTAAAACCTAATTAATTTTTATATTTAATTCTGAAATATTTATTTTTTCAGCTGCGTATTTTGATGTTTGTTGCGTTCATAATTCAACAAATGAATGCATCTTAAATAACTTAAATAAGGGCTGGCTAAGAGTCCTGTCAGGTATTACTTATTTACATCAGGATTCAGATTTCAACAAATAAAAACATTATTTTCTATAGGAGATAACCACGCTAATATTCCAAGCCTTTCTCCTGTCAGACTACCAGCAATGACATTATATAAAGGCTTAACTCACTCTTTTCGTTTAGGAACAGTGAGAATATGTGGATTATCTGGAGCAGTTCACTCTGATGTGCAGTAAGTATGATTTTGTACACATATGAATATACAAATAAATTGTTTTTCTTTGTTCTACCTGAAACCTATATCGTATAACTGATACAATACACAATAGTGTGGCGGCTACAAATGTAGATGATTTTTTGAATTTTTCCGTTTAATAGGATTGATTTCACACATAAAACCTTCAAGCAGAAAATTAATGTTCCGCAGATATTGATTTTAAGCACTTATGAATTCGATGGAATTCTAGGATTAAATCCTACAATATATCACAGTTTTGGTGGTTCAAGAATCAAAATGGGTAACCTTGGAAATAATTGCAAAATACTTTTAAGTAATACAATTGTTTTTAGTTAATGTGAATATAGACCGATCTTACACATTTGATACTGATCCGAATGAATACTTATTCGTGAAAAACGTAGTTTTGCAATATACAGCTGACCAGATGACATACCAATTAAATAACGCAGGTTAATATATATATATATATATATATATATATATATATATATATATATATATATATATATATATATTTATATATATATATATATATATATATATATATATATATATATATATACATATATATATATATAAATATATATATATATATATATATATATATATATATATATATATATATATATATATACATATATATATATAAATATATATATATATATATATATATATATATATATATATATATACATATATATATATATATATATATATATATATATATATATATATATATATATATATATATATATATATATATATATATATATATATATTAAAATAATTTTTTTTTATATTTAAAGTTATTTTGTGTCAATTTCAATCGTCTTACTATATTTTATAATGAAGGTGGTAAAAATAATTGATTTGTTCTTTCTATAATAGCACAACTAAGCCAACGGTTAAACTCGCAATCCTACAATTATTTATATAAACCGTTCATCGCCGAAGTACTCAGTGATATATTCACTTGGAGATTAAGATCTATTGGAGAGATATCGAAAATTACAGACCTCTACAACTTCAATTGTTAAAGCTGGAGTCAGAAATGTTAATTGTTCGAGATACTTTGTTTTTATTTAAAACAGTTATCTTCAAAAAATTATATTCAAATAGTCGAATCAAAAATATTATTTTTTCGAATAATTTTGAATATATGATATATTTGTATATAGATTACCATTGTTAGTTGTACTTGAAGTTTTGATTAGATAATAAAAATAATGCAATTTAAATGTTTTCATTTTTTTCTAAACCATAACCAGTCTATGTGTTTGCTAAATAAAATGCGAGAAGAAAGTTCAGTGTAAGACATTGCAGATATTTTCAAATCGTATTCGAAATCACTCTAAAAAGTTGAACATATATGATTTGATTAAATCAAATCTTCTTTATGTTAGATGTAATATTAATTAGTCTTTGATATAAATAATAATGCGTAAGATAGTGTGCTGGGCACGCACAGAGAATTCTAGAAACGTGCGCTGCGATCGCATCTAATAATGGCAAGCAGATGATAAATGAAATTTCCTTAAAGTGGCTGCATAAGCAATGTTATCAGAGCTTTAAGTTCACACAGGTTTACGTGGACAGAATACGAAAGGAATTGTTGCTCGCAAGTACGCTTTCAAATTATTTTATTTAAAATATATCAGGACTAGCAGGACTCTCAATAATTAATTATAAATCTGCATTTCATATCTATATTTACCTTGATTTAGGCCCGGTATTATAAAGAACAAAATAAATGTTAATTAGTTACTATGGAACTAAATTTACTTACACAGTTAATATAATTTTGCGTGTTATAAAAGAATCTTACAAGTAAATTAACTAATAGGAGATTTACCGACTATTTTAGTTCATCTATTCATCAATAGATGACTAATATATAAATATTGCAAATTTCGCATCGGTTATTATTATAATATTTTAAATAAAAACAAAACACGAAGCTGTCAAGTAGTTGACAGAATAAATTTTAGTAGCTAGAAATTCATGGCAGTAGTTTAACTGTGAGATTTACTAGCGAAGTAAATTTATTTTTCGTTTATAATACGGAAATCCATAGGGTAAAGTATATTACTTGGTTACCAAATAAAATCTACCGAGTATTTTAGTTATTTGACGTTTATAATACCGGGCATTAATGTTTTAAATATCTGCAATTTTCTTATACGTATTTTGCGTATTGTAAAGTTTGTTTGAATCTCCTATACATTTGAATCTAATGCGGATCTATTTCTTAATAAGTTTGTCATAGTATGTATTGCACATGATCGATGCCCTAATCTAGAGATTGATAAAAGGTACTGTATCGTTATCATTTGAGAATGGTAACGAGCGATGCATTTAAATGACCGATAGTTATCACGTCCCGAGTGTAAATCTTCAAGCATACCGCATCTATGTGCTATAGTACCTATTATAGTGTACATGTAGATGACACTGGATGAGGATATCGCACATATAGAAGAAACAGAGATTCCTTATAAATACCCCGGCAATTAGACAAGATAATTTAACAGTACGCGGTTCCTAATGGGCAGTTAGGTCACGTGGGAACCGCAACTGAACTGTTCTTGGACACCAATTTGTAGTCGTCCCTCGAGGTCTATCTAACAGTCTTCCCAATTAGCGAAACTCCCTCAGTACAAGCAACGTCTTACTACTACTACATGTCTGATGTGATACTATACTCGATTCCACTTTCAATTTACAACTTATAAGACATTCTTAATCATGTTTCATTCTGCGTAATAATAAATATGCAATTTGCAATTCTTGTGAGCACTTCTTCATCCTTTAGATCTATAATAATATAACGTTTTGATATTGATAACCTACAGTGCTCGTCAGCTAACAATGTATTACTATTTGGTCATTAAAATATGTTTTATTTTATTTAATATTATCTAAAAATACAATGGCTGCAGAAAAAGAGTGGAATCATATATATATATGCATATCAAGGAACTTTGGGTCAGTCAGTCAACCGAGTAATTATTATAAAGCACACAGATTTTATTCATATCTTCGTCTGCTTGTTTGTCATCTGATTTTTCGTAGCGTAAAACTGTCTGGTCTTTGGAGGAGTTGCGGTTAATAGAAAAAAGCAAAGGTTGTGGTCGATGCGAAGATGTTAAGGATTTCATGTGATTTTTATGGCAAAATTCTCGGGTCAAGTCAAAGCATCGTAAAAACGCCGAGCTTTGATATATCGTGCAGTAAAATAAACAATCGTGATGGTTAGAAACTAAATAATGAATGATGCACAAATACATATGGATCACAACGCTCAACGCAATACTTCTCTTTTACAACAGTTGAATGAGAGTATGAATGGTCGCAATTACCAAATTATGTTTCAACGAAAAGTACATCTATGATAAATATATTTCAAGTACACAATTAGTTTAAAATAAAAAAACCAATTATTTGCTCTCTGTTCATAAAAAAATTAGTTCGATTCAATGAAAATAATATTTTTGTATTTTAATGAGATAGCCAATGATGGATTTCCCTTATTGAAACAGAAAATTCTATAGCAATAGAGAAATGATGAAAACTTCCATTCAATATTGATAATAATTTAATGAGGGCAGGATAAGTAAAATGTTTCTAAACCATTGAGCAAATTATCTACGCCAAGCTCTGAAAGTATTTGCTCAAAGTTGATGAGACATTTAATTTTTTCGCTATCGTAAAACATGATTACGCTGATTTGGTGTTGGTGGTTCCGCAAATTGAGCTCTGGAATAAATTAGTTTCAAGAGTATCTATGAATAGACGAAAATAAATAAGTAGTTTTCAGAAAAAGCACATGCAATTCCATCTTCGCCAAGTCGACTAATGGAAGTTAAACATTTGGATTGAGTTAATACCGTAGATCGGCGGAAGAGAACAATGACGTTAATTTTAGTTCACTAATTTTGTTTTAAAAGAAGCCAATTTCATCGCACAAATCAGGCGTACTGTGCACAGCGGGCGTAAGAATAGAAGAGACTGTCAATTCAGCAATTGCAACTGAAGAGACCGATGTGGCAACGTAGCGAACTTTATTTCAGATCTAATGAGAAATTGTTCAGACTGCATATCCTTGCAATTCTACGTGTCCTTCCTTTCTATATTCAGTTGCACTTTGGATTTGCAGCACTAACTATGTCTTTCATTTGATTATTCAACAAAGGTCCTTACACTTAAATCAATATCTCAATTAATTCAACAATCATATGGTCGAATGCTTGTTTCCTGCAGTATATAACTATTATCAAATAATTTTTCCCAAATAATATCATTTATTATCATCAAAAATTATAGTGTTACTAGCCAATTATTTTTATGTTGTTTAAACTTAATGTAAAGTTTATTCTTTTTTTGAATAACACAAGCATGTTCACAAGAATAATAACCAATTTTACTTAGTTAAATTAAATAGAGTGCAAAAGGAATTCAGTATAGGCAACATTCTCTAGCGTTCTAAACTGAGAAAGGATTATTTTAAATTACACCGTTTAAAAGGTATAATGTTATTACACACTTGGTGAAATTTAATTTCAAACGAATAAAATTCATTTCCTACTAAAACGACCACTATACATTGTTCCCGTCACAAATGAATATATTCTACATTTTGAACACTTAGTAACATTTCGCAAACCCCTATTTTCATAATTGCATCTGGAATAGATTTCGCTTAGAAGTCATTAAATCATTTAAATGATGAAATTATGAATGAAAGAAGACAATTTCATTACTAGAAAAACATTATTTCTACCTTAACATCTAGTTCAAATTTTTATTGTTCTTAATTTTTGTAAAATCCACATTTGCTCTTGTATTTGAGATTTAAATATACATGATTATATTTATGGAGAACTTTGTCGTTACGAGACAAAGAATAGCTACGTGTTGTGAATTAATCGTCTCAGAATATGGAGCATTAATATATCGTCTATTTGTTATACGAAGGGTGGATGCTGTGTACGAAAGGGGCCAGTCACAAGTCATCAGTGCTTAATATGACAATTGCTAGGGATAATCCTACACTTAAGGTTGGGGTGAAAATGTTTACAGTGGACCGGACATGCAATAAACGCGACTATACTGTTATTATTTATTCATTTATATATGTCTGACGACCGTAACTGGCATTTGATTTTGTGCTACATGACAGGCGTTTTACTTTTCTAAGAATGTATGTAATTTTATTGACGCTGTCACAGCACATACAAGCAGACGTAAATTAAACATTTACTTAATGTTTGAGACAGTTTACTGCGTTTCAGTATGTCTGTAAGATTTGGAAATTATTTTAGATAAAATTGTATTTTATTCTATTTACAAAAATGTATATAATAAAAAAAGACGTCTTTTACTCCGCAATTGTATAAATGTCGTATACATCAGGGTATAATACTTTTAGAATTATTTAAACACAAATGTATCTTTCGACCTTCCCTGAGTCGAGTGTGACTATTTTCGACAAAACGAACAAAACTATTTGATACCCAGCATTGTATATGTAAACGATAGTGACAGACAGAAAGAGATAGAGAGAGAGTTGCCCTTTATATAATGAAAAAAAAATACAATTTTCAAAAAGTATATAATTTTGATTATGTGTAACAACAAGCTTTTGTGCAAATTCCCCTTCATTTGAAGTTGATTTTCTAAGAGCCCAATTACTTTTTCATACAATATACGTCTTTATTAAAGTACTGTAAGCATGTGATCAAATTTGAAGGAACATTCCCTATAACGGCGCAAACGTTAATAATAATAATAATCAAATTTAAATAACACAAATAACTTAACTTTTATTGTTTCATATATAATAATATAAGTTTATTTCTAAAATGAATTAAAATAAATATCATAATAAACTCGAGATGATATTATCCAACATTACGTTAAACTTCGTTAATATCCGCCCTGAAGCCATCTAAAGCATTTAAAACGTGAAATAATGCTATCGAATCTCACACGTGTCACTATATGCATTTAGATAACATCATATGTGTGTTGCATAAACGTGTGTATGTGTGTGTGTGTATACTGGTGAGATTAAATCAGCGTAAATTTCGTTTGCTAACGTAAGTTAAACATTAAACTAAACTGGCTAACTAGAGTATAATGCCCGGGTAAGGCGGTCCAGTAAATTAGAGCCGTATTGAAGGCTTAGCGGTAGCCTGGCAGTTCGCTATTCGTACCCGCCAGCTACTCTTTCAACTGTTCTAAGCTTCGACGAGGCAGTGGTGTGGTCCTAGACCCGGCCAGCCTGAAAGCTCAACTTTGGTGCAGAGATGAAGGGACCGGATATACCCTAAATGCTTACACTACGAACAGTGCCGGAGAATTAAGGAATTTTCATATACGAAATGAGATAATCACACATCAGTGACGTCGCACAGGCTCACATTAGAATCGTTGTTCGGGAAATCCTAGTAAGCGCGAACATTGCAGTCGATTTAATAAATATTGAATTCATGGTTAGCACGTTTGTCAGTTAATTTCATTATAATCTCAAGTTTGTAACAAATCCACAATAACGCATACGTCGGTAACTATTCGCCGTCAATGGCGCCGTTGCACAAAGAGAGTACAACTACCATATACGACAGATGAGAGAGGATTGTGGAGGAATGGGAGTAGGAAGAGGAAGTTCAGCCCTAAAGCGCGCGGCTAAGATCATTTAATCCAAGTCGGTGAACAATCGTAAAACAGTACATGAAGCAATAAAATGTGTGTAAATCATAGCGAGTATTCGGTTATCGTATGCTGTACAGGCTGGCTATCCCCAGATTCTATACTATAAATGTATGAATGTATATATGTATGATATATGACAAACCAACCAAGTTGAATACATCGTCGTTGACGACGTGCTTTTATATATAATAAGTAAGCGAGTAATAACCATAACTGAAGCTCCTCTGGTTTAACTTCGTTACTTTCCCCCACTTTGTCAAATTTTATTGTTTCTCGACTCTACTGACTTATCAAAATACGTTTTCTGTATGTTTCTCAATGTTATATTTTCTAAACAAGCTTAAGCTTCATAATAATAGTGCATCAATTCACTGAATATGTTTAATAAAACCATATATTTTATCTTTAATTGTTTAGTTTTTCATAAATTATCTACATTTATCTCAGTTTACTTTAATTATCATAGTGGCCTAGTAAAATGAAAATAAATAGCAATTTCTCCGCTCCTTATATTAATAAAAATATACAAATAGAAAATTTGATTGTCACGCAAGTTGAAAATTCCTTTGATTATAATGAGAATATGTGAGAACAAAACGGGAAATAATAATATCTGAATGTCACACGGGTCGAAAACCATTATAGCAGCCTTTATTCTGGGCGAATAAACATTTTATTATTTAATTATTTTAATTTAGTTTCTGCGTTCTTTCTGTAGACCACCGGTCACGCGAACTACGTACGCTACTCATATCATTTTGTTAGCACATGTGTTATACATTACTACACAAAGGTCAAGGTTAGTTTTATCCCTTCGTTTCTCAAATATATCGATTTTCTTTATGGTATATTTATCAGCGATTGTTCATGAATAAGTAATTTTTATTATCTTTATACTCAACATATTTAATTGTGGTCTACTTTTTAAAAATATTCCCATATTCATCTAATTCCTTTTTTCAATATCTTTCTCGTGACTAAACAACTATTAATTAGTACCTAGTTAAAAGTTTGTTTTTAATTTTTCAACGGAGAACCGCTCAAAGATATTATAAATAAAACATGTTGAAACAATTTGTTGGTAGCGCTGACAAATTGCTGCGAGAGAATGTTTTCTTTCTGGGATTTTTTCTGGATCTTTTTGCTTGTTTCCCGTCTTTTATTACACCAATTTAAAAACGAATAAATCTCACGACATGCGACATATGCATCATTCTTTTGCTTTTGTATAAGTGAATGTGTGTACACTGGGTAACTTCTGTTTCTTGCAATCAATTTTGTTTTATTGTCAATCATATGAAAGAACAACTGGCATTCTTTGGTGATTAATGAAGATGAATGTAAGTATTTGCTTTTTTTAAAATTAAATTTAAGTTCATTAGATTCCAGTAGTACCAGTTAAATTCTATTATTTTTTGTTGAACTTGCCATAGAAAAACCTTCCAATACATAAACCTTTTGTCACAAAATAACTTAGTCTCTGAGCCGTGTAATTCTTACGTACATACTCTAATTGTAGTATTGCGTTGTTTATTTTAGCAGTTCGTTTACACAACAAAAACTCAAAGAAAACAATAAAGATAGAAATAAGTATAAAAAGTACCGCCACCACCAACTTCTCAAGATCGGTAGCGTGACTAATTGAAACATCTTACCAGCGATGCAAAGATACAAAAAATGTCAAAGAGCGTTGCTGCAGATAGGCTGCTCATCATTTGTCAACTTGTGAGGGTGTGTGTGTACTTCATGTGACATCTTTCCTATTGTAGTAAGTCTAGAAAAGCTATGCTTATCGAAAACAAAGGGGGAGAATAGAAAATAGTTTTGTGCTATTACTCATCCGCTGCATTGTCAAACTATGTAGTAATTCATGATTTTTAAGACTAGATTTTGTACAAATTATAGATATTAACTTTTAAACAATTTTCAACACCACAATATGTAGAATTTTATATATTATAGCGAAATATATAATAATTTATGGAAATATACAATTTTTTGTAAATTTGGTAGAAGGAAACAAATTGTGGAATAAAAATTGTTGATATCAACATCACATATTATATCAACGTCAATTTAATATATTTCCTAAATGTAACACATGACTGTTGGTTCATATTGCTATTTTTTGTCAACGTAGAAAATAGTGAGTTTTATAGAGTATCATGGCAACACTGCACAGCAAAAAAAAAGCAATTGGGTGTATTGCGTTTGTTTCATGTCGCACGCATTGCACTAGCTTCCGTTTCGCACCCAATAACGAACGATTCATATATACGATAAATTGGCCGACACTGTTGTTACCATAATGGAGTGACAGTTTATTTCTGACATGCAACGAATTACCGGACGGACGGAGAATTTTTTACGGAATTAACTCCCGGAAAAAATATTTGTTTCACCGGTATGAAATTGCTTTTTTAATTCCGTGTCTGGATGTTCGTATACTTGGACAGTTCAGTAATACCTGCACTTTTAACTCTTAATATCTATCCACTTGGTTTAAATGAAAATTTCATAACACTGTCACTCAATTTTTTAAAGAAAATATATATACTGTTACATTTTCTTAATTAAAATTATTACGTCTCGCAGAAGAACTTAAAAATAAAAGTCTAATTGAAGCTTGAATAATTATCATTTTTCTTACCGCTAAATGAAAATGTATATAAATTGTGTCCTGAATTAAATTTGAGTAGACAATGTGTTTTATTAGAAATACAGAGTTAGTGAATATATTTGTCGTAATGTAAAGTTTTTTTTGGAATTAAATTATAAGGCAAAGTTTTGATTACCATAACAAAGATGATTTGTGAATAAAATGATTTCGAAATGTCAGCAAACTTGCATCTACGGTATTCAGAGTGTGGGACTAGCAGTAGACGCGAATTGAAAATCAGTCCAGTTTGTGTTGCAAAATTCAAAGTTACACACGGTTGACTCGCGCGGAACGTAAAAGTTTTCAAAATGACGTTCCTTCTTGAACTTTTCGTTATAAAAATGTTATTTTTGCAATAATACAATGAAGCCAAACAAAAATACTGTGTTCTGTATAGAATGCAGTATTCATGAAATATTTTTATGTCTTAAATTCAAGTATTTTCAAAGTATAAAAACATTACTTCATATTTTAATAAAATTACTGTTATACATTCTTGTCGGTTTTCATCCTGATTAGGACTAAATAGCTGAACTTGTAAAGTTTTATTAAATTTCCCTAAGTATTAACACAGCTATAAAAT
This sequence comes from Nebria brevicollis, assembly GCA_944738965.1. Lineage (NCBI taxonomy): Eukaryota > Metazoa > Arthropoda > Insecta > Coleoptera > Carabidae > Nebria > Nebria brevicollis. Next base: position 17,790,982 of record OX122897.1, read on the forward strand.
CCGTTGAAATGGTGGAAAACTGCCATAAAAAGCTTTAATATTCCAGGTATAAAGTGAGAACATAAGAGCAGTTCAGTAAAAACATTTTTGTCATTAAAATTTTAATAGAATCTGTCCGTTGTTAGAAAGAATTCTCAAAGTGAGATTTAATGCTAAAGATGAGACAACACATTTAATGGTTTCTGCCATTATGCCGCTAAAATGTATTTTATTATATATTTACTGCAATTTTATATTGTATTAAATCTAATTTAAAACAAGTGTTTAAATATTTATATTTCACGTATTGATTTTCAATTAGCACGTACAATACGTGACTATATGACATTTTTAAAATGGCTATTTCATTTTACTGACACTTTTTTCTCTAAAATCTGGATTGTAACTAAATTGGGTTACAATTGGATTTTATATTTCAACATTTAATATTTGAAAATATATAATTACACCTATTATCTCTTGTAGTAATACAAACAATTTTAGATTTAATATATAAAAATTATTTATTTGCTCAATTACGAAAAAAATCGTATGCAACTATAAAAAAATGTTTTTCCTGTGGTACATACATTACGATATGTAATATTGTATAACAAGGGTCCCTCTTTAGCACTCTGTGAATATATGAATGTATTTATATTTAAATCCCAAGTAAATCAATTTGCAGTGCAATTCTGAATGCATATTGTGTTGTAAATATTGCAACAGTGACAAATACACACGCGTAGTTGTTAGTTAGCGAGAAGATATTTCCTGGCATAATATATAAGCGGACGTTGCACACACAATAATGGTACTAACCGAGTAACCAGTAATCAAAGATCCCTTGGGCTTTATCCTCCTGTACGTGCAATGTTTTGATAACTGGCGGGGTGCAGAGTGATTGTAGGGTATTCAGGATTCAGGAACCATATGCGCTGTATAGCTACGAGTGCACAGACACGAGGGAGAAGTGCCGGACATATCCTATATACATACGTATATTTCTACGTAAATTACCATATGTATTAGCTACACAAATTAACGATACCAAATGCGTAAAAATTATTTCATCGCTAGTCTCTCTTTATTGAAACCCCACAGGGAAATCAATTATTTATATTGAAAATGGCACGGAAATGGAAAAATGTATTTGGTACAAAAGAATTAATTATTCAAATTTTAATGAATGTCGACTGTACGAAATAAAACTGATATAATACATTGTTATGGTTCATATGAATAAATCAGGATATTTTTGAAAACAAAATGTTTTTAGATGAGTGCCATAAACGCTAATCTAGATTAAATCAACAAACTCTTCGTCGTCATGTACTTTTCAAGTGTTAGTTTACTTAAAATATATCTCATATAAAGATAATTTAAGTTTGCGAATGTGATTTTAGTGAAGTGGAGTTTAAGTTTGTACGAAACGCTTCTATCAGTTGGTGCGATCAGTCAGAGCATAACAGTTAACGCGGCCAGAATAAGACGTGAAATCTTCAAAAGTCAACGTCGCACACAAAATTAAACTCCGAGATTAAATGATTCTAGTAGTAATATAGGCACGTCCCAGAGGTCCTCGCTGCATATACCAGGCATGCTAATCACATCGGCTAATGTGAAAGTTAATGGCAAATTGTTCCATTTCTTGTCGCTGTCAGAAGGGTTGCGGTTGTATTATTTTCCACGCGTTGCCAAACGGAATGTAAACCTTACGTTTGCAAAGAATACAGCTGATTTTCGGAAGGCAAATGAACTACTAGTTAATTATGCATACGTATGAGAGAGGGGACTGGATTATTTTTTGCGGTTCCAAGCCAGCTGAGATAACTGCGACTTGCCTGGAATTGCTGCACGTACTTTTTGTTCCGTTGCGTGTTCAGTGTTCAGCCCTTGCCTGTCCTTATGTTCCGGTGCGAGCAGGCTCATGCACAAGATTGAATTAGACGGTCGTTCATCGTACAAATAATTGAATTAGCTGATTGCATTTTAAGTTGCACCCGATGGTTGCTAGATGGTTTCCCAAAAGAATTCTCTTTTTTACCCTGTTACCCCAAGCTGAGATAATTAGAAAATATTTAAAATGTACAAACAAATTAAATATCTGTAAAATAAATAAAACACTTGGATTGAAATAATTGAAGCATAACTAAATGTTTATTTACTAAATAGAAACAGATCATCCCATACAATTGCAGGCCACCGTATAAATTAAACACACATAGAATATTTATCCGCACATATTCATGTTTATGTACTGGCTACAACATATCCGAGGGGACTCTGCTTTTCCATATTTCCATAATAAAATAACGCTAGTGATGACGATAGCGAAGTATGGAGGGCTGTTGTTAACTGATGCTTATAATTTGGCGCACATGTGTACAGGCTCACACAAAACAATCTGTCTCATTATGCAGCGAATTAAGATAAAATAAACAGAATATTTGGCACAAGTACAATCACAGATAAAATGTTTCAATGAAAATATTTAATATAGTCTTCAGTAATACATTTTCATTTTAAAGAACGGACTACGTAAAGCTTTTTTTAAAGAACTAAAAAAACTGTTTGTTCTCACTTGGCAAACCCTTAGTGCTTGTTTCAATGGAAGTATATACGTTATTTAAATCTTTTATGGTAGATACTGATGATACTGCATTTATTCTTTTTAAAACTGCGATATGCAAGCAAACAGCCGGCGGGCGTACTTTTTCTATTTTCTTTCAAGTAACTATTTTCAAAGCAGAAACTTTTTAAAGGTAAAATTGTACTCTTACCTGCACCTGTATAAAATAAAATTATACATATTACTAAAAGTCTATATTTTTATTATATTTTACTTGAAATACTTAATACCAAATCAAGTACACTTAAAGCGTGTATTACATTTATTTATTAAATTTTAATGATGAAACATCATTTGAATATTAATTTTTGTTCAAAATTTATAATGTTAGAACATTATAATAACCGTTTTAGATTTAATATGGAAAAAGAAATCAAGAGAATGCTAGTAAAATAGGACTAGTTATTTAGTGTTTACGTGTAATTTAAATAGTACAATTAATATGCAAAAATAATTGCACTGAACATTCGTATAAGGGTTGAAATGAAAGAGGAATCATTCGCCAATTCGCAGAATTTCACGAATGGTTTCGTTATTCTACCATCAAGTGGTTTGGTATAGTGGTTTGTCGGCTGGTTGGGGTATATCGTTGGTCCTGGTATTATTTGCATGTTCAAGAGGTGTGCTTTTCGCGTTGTGACTACACAAGCTCACGCAGAACACGCTGCAAAGGAGTCTCTCTTACCGACCACGCCACGACTTCACGATTCCATACGCATGGTCGCATTACGATTTGAGTGTAATTACACTCACTCTGTCTCTTTTCTAGCATTACGGCACTGTGGCGTAAACCACAGCGGCGTACTCGGAGACCAACATGAATATTTTATTTATATAATAAGTATTCATTCAAAACATTCAAAAGTTATTATATTCCAATTATATAATTTATGTAATGCAATTAATAATGCATTTTATATGAAACAAATAAACTCTTCTTCTTTTTCGCAATTTCTAATTAAAATAGTATGTAAACTTTTAGATATAATAGAAATGTAAACCAAAGACACTAAATGGTGGAGGTGCCAAAATATATTCAACAAAATTATAATAGAAATTTTCTTAAGGTTTTAATAATATTTGAAAATCGTAAACATTTATTACAAAAGTCACTGTTTATTTTTATTATAAGATTCGGCAAGGAATTTGAAATAATATTGTATTACATTATGAATGATCTTGAAAAATGTATTATATTCAGAAATTTACGATTGCTTTTAGGCAAACATTATTTATTAAATTCGACGCCAATGATGCTATTCGTTTTTTTCTTCAGTATTATGGAGTTTTCCCAATTTATTTTCCATCAATCGGACCCTCCGATTACGGCAGAAAGGTAGTTGCTAGCAGGAATAAAGTGAAACGGAAACGAAGAGAAAAAGCACGACATTCAAAAAACGCATGATTATACACAACGCCACACACATGCTGGCGGTTATTCATACACTTGAGGTCCGCACATTTGATCATAGGATCCCAAATAGGCCTTTGACGTCTTCCAATTAGTCAGTTTGTTGGTATAAATATATGCCAACATTTCAAAATGTTTTCGTGAACGAGATATATGTGTGTATATGTGTGTGTTTGTTTTTAATTTTGTAAAAAGTCTTTTTAAAAACCAAATAAAATATCAAAGTGTATTTTTGTTTTGTTAGTTACACTAAACTAGATGAAAGACTATAATCTCTCTATGTGCACAGAAATGAGAGCGTATTTGTTTAATAAAAGTACACAAAACATGAAAAGTTTTATTCAACAGAACATTATTAAATTTGTATATGCGCTTATTCGAAAATTAGTTTGGTGCTCAAACAGTCAAATGTAACTATATTTACTACAAAAGTTACATAATCCATCTATTTACGGATTAATTACTGTGCGAATAATATGCTATTTATATATTTGCCATTACTGTTTTAATGGAAATTTCAATTAATATGACATTACGAAAAGATAATTTGAATTTGTTTGATATACATACATCAATTATTTCATACACTTGGTTAGTAACATAAAATTGTTTTCTCCCTTAAAATTTTAATAACGAACGAATAAAAACAAACAGCAAAGTAAAAACTGAGCAAAAGCAAATGCAAAACAAATTATGCAAGATCTCTTTACGCCACTTTAAAACCTAAACAGAGAGAAAGAATAATCCAATATACAGTCCGATTCGTATGAAATATTTAATAATACGGTAATGAATTCACCCCAGTCTGACGAGGGCGGCTCGGGGGCGGCCGAGGGCTGTTATGATGTCGTTTCACTCTATGAACAGAACATGGAAGTTTCCTGTACGTATTATCTGCGTACGTCTGCACACATAGGGTTGAATTTACCTTTTGTTGTCCACGGCTGGTTTTCTTCTTCAACTCATCCTCCAACCGTTATGGATGCAAAAACATCGAAACAAGTGCGTTTGCCCACGGGTATCATAATGTACAGAGGGGGTACTTATATTTTTGAAAATATATTGGATTTATATTTCATTGCATTCTATGTTTTAAGTTCACTCTTATACGTTACCATTACTATATTTGGTACAAATTATTTGATTCAATTCTTAGATTTTTGCTAAGCCAGATGTTTTGTTTTACATAAAAATAATTCCTCATGACTGGGGCCAACTCTGGATAGAGTTCCATAGTGCCAAATCCCCCTCAACGCAAATGTCCGCGGGCCATAAACACCGCAAGGGCCGCACTCAAAAGCCGCTTCCCTTCTGGGGTGATAATTAGCGGACATATCGGCACAACACGTGATGTAAAATACAGCGAGGCGGAGAGATCAAAACCGAACAAAATGCATTATATACTTAGTCTGTTGCACGTTGTAGAAAAGCGTCTGTTTTGTGTTTTGACCCCTCTACCATCCTCCGTCAAATCACATTTCGTAACATCACAAAGCGACCAATTAACGTACGGACCGTTTGTCTTAAACCGACTTGTAATTAAACCGTTTGTGGGCTCAGTCTCTCGTAGAATTGTTTGTGTTTATTTATCTCTGTGGTTTTGCTATTCTATAGGAAAAGAGTATTTGTCACATTGAATTCAACCATCAGTGACCAATAATGCTGAGAGGGAAATTCTCAAAACGAATACAATTTTATATACGTTTGACGATTATCTTTATTGAATGGTTTACGCTTTATTTTCGCTTCTTAGTATCAATTTTTTTCATAAATAGATGTGCAGACTACTCGAATGTAATATATTGTACTATTGCATGTCTTATATTAAAAATTAATTTCAAAAGAAAATAATTTCGAGACTGAAATATATTTGGTGAAAAAGTGTTCAAATGTAAGAATAAGAAATAACTGTGGGTATTTGTAATAAATAATCAACATAATCCTTGGAAAATGCCCAATATAAACACCTTATATTCACACATACAAATTAGTGATTTGCTTGTGTCATGGCAAATAAAACAGTATTGTTTTTACAACCAAATTGATGGTAATGCGATTCTCATCCACCGGCAGGTTGTCTTTGAAGTAGGGATCCCTGCGAGCATAGAGAAGGGGAATTGCGAATAGTTTTGGTATTTAGCAAATGTACGTACAGTAAGAGGGCGCGTTGGTGTAGTTTAAGTAAATCCTTTTAGATGTCTATTGTGTGATACGGAATATAAATCTAGGATTTACTTCTTATGAACATTAGTCAGTTTAAACGTTTGCATTCTGTTCTGAGTGCACAGATAAGTGGTACAGTTTCTATCATAGTTATCAGGTCACTTTCATACTATTGGTTTTATAAATTGTATCATTGCAAAACATATTCAGTGCTAAATTAATGAATTCATCCATGAAATGAAATAAAGCCAAATAATCATGCTATAGGACATTTATAAAATATCCTATTTTTCAAATTTACTGACGAAAGAATATGTAGTATTAAATTATTATTCAAAAATATTTATGAATATTTATGTTTTATTAAATACATGTTAGTAGGAAAATTAAAAAGTCATATTTCAATACAGTTACAGTCATGGGAAACTGGTTGCTATCATGGGCAGGCGTATGAAATCGCAACTAAACTTTATTATATATTTAGAGCTCATTTGTTCATAAACGAATGATGCGAAACATTATTAGATCGATCCACATTGATAATTAGATAGTTTATGGAATAGTTTCCTAAAAAATATTTTAGTAATATTTTTTAGTTTTGAAATTTTAGTGTAATTTTTTAATCAATTATATTTTATTAATATAAACACGCGTACAAAACTAGTTTCATTATTATATTAATGAAAAACTGTCTTAATTCAGAATTAAGTGGGAATGTTGGTGGAAGCTGGAACTAACGAAGTTCTTATCTAACTTGCTAGAGAACGCTACATGTATCGTTGGTAGTTATTGGGTTTCCTTGGCTTTTTTTGATGCAGTGAAAACGAACAAATTTATAGAATCAATTATAATTAACATCCGCTCCTTAATTAAATTAAACATAGTAAACATAAAATAATTATTGGCAATTAATTAATTTGAAATTGTTTAATTTATGCTTGGTTTAGCATTACACAAATAGAAATTAAAGTATGGTGAACCACTCATTTATTTTCATTCATTTCAATTAATATTATAATAATATTTTTAATGATTTTCCAATTTTTATAATATATTAGGCAATCTTTTATACATAGTATAACTTTGTTATTCAAAACTATTCAAAAAGTGTATTTCAAGTAAAACTTGTTTGCCAAAACACACACAAATGGTTTGCATAAAAATGTTTAAATTGCTTTCAAATATAAAGTTCCGTGCAAATTCACAATTGAATTGTATTGTTCCATTGTCGCAATTCTCAACACGTTTGAATTGTGTTTAAAAGACGTATTTCTTTGGATGTGGAGCAGTGCACCGCACGCGGGCCCCGTTCGCTTGTCTAGACGAGGCAGACGGGGCCCATATTGAAATTCCGATGTACGCTCTCTTAGGCAATCGACTACCAACGTACCACGTGTGTTATTGTTGATTTATCGATAGTCGCAGCCTTATATGAGAATTCCAACAGCGGACCGCCGACCAACACTGGCTAATTCATAAAAGTGTCACTGAGCTATCTTCTTTCTAACGTTGACGTAACGCTTTCAAAAAAAAGAACGTCTCAATGACCCCGCATCGTGCACAGTCGACCCGTCACTCTAACCATCATTATTTAATATTAAAACTCGCGCCTCCGTCAACGCCATAGCAATATTGTATTAGTTTTATTGTATAGCAAATATGATGTAGTAAATTGTAATATATGTGAGATATTAAAGTTAGCGCGATAAATTAATTCATAATTTGGCGATGATTGTCTATTGCTTTTAAGGGTGGTTTATATATGATAGATAAGAATGTATGAAATCTGTGTGAAATGTTTGTTACAATGTGTGAAATTACCGAATAATAATTCTGGCTGAATTGAAACATCGATTTTTAGTATGTTTTTGTAACTACATGAATTTTGCGTTATACTATTTCACTATACTGTTCATATCAAACAATGATGGGTATACCAGTCGATCACATGGAAACTATAAAATTTTATGATTTTGTAAAATGTGTGAATTTTATGCATTCATGGTATGCCCGTATAGAATTCAGATTATATAGATACATAATATCACATACTAACCTTTGAAACACTTTTTCACAAAATATATTTCTACTAATAAATATTAGATTTCAAATTACTATTGATTTGAATCTATTTTATTTCACTGTTAAACAATTGACAGGTACATATGTAAAAATAAATAAAATAAGAACATATTTCAAATTAAAGTTGTACGAAATATTAATATCTTTAATTTGTATTCAAACTAATTTTGCTATAAGTGCTACCGGTTTTGAGTTATAGAAGAAACCGCAAAAAAATGACTAGAGTAAACAAGCACCTCCGGTTTGTTTATTCTTTTCAAAATTGCCAGGCAAATGCAAATTTTATGTTTCAAGTTTCACAATTTTACAGTCAATAGCTTAGGCTGTAGAGCACATAAATATCTGCTAGTTTTTTCGTCTTACCTTAGAAAAAATTGGTTTCTATTCCTACTCAATATGTGTTAGCCGTCTAATTTAGTGTAAAACTTATTAGGTAAGATTATGAATTAGCCATTAGTGTCAAAAAATGACAAATAACCATATTAAATATAAATCAACCCTTTCAATCATAAAACACCCTTAAAACCTTAGCCTAATCATTCTCTTTCATATTACTATGATCCCACACTTCGCAGCTGTTCAAAAGATTAACATTTCCAATAAGCTTGATTGAATATAAATCCATCTCCTTCTACACGGAAAATGTACACTTTAAATTGATTTTTTTCGAATAATTTAAATGCGCTCTAATCAATCAAACCAGCTTTACGTATCTTTGGCATTAACTTATCACGGGTGTAACCATTCCGAAAGTGGACACTGTTAAACACCCTATATGCTCAAACAAACACCCAGCGTGTTACTGGAAATTTGATGATCAACCAATTATATTTTCACCAATTTATCTAGTTTAATGAAATATTATGATACATTTAAATAATTGTCGATCTTGTGTATTACTAGTGACTGTATGATATTTTCTTTAGGAAAAATAGGTGCTCTATTTTCTTAGTAGTTGCTATCTTGAAGTTGGTCAGTATTTGGTGTGGGCGGTTGTAGTACGGGGTCGCCTACTAGATCCCTTATCCAGGCGACCTGTCACAATTCATTTTATAGTTATTTATTAAAATGTGACGGTCAAACCATGATGAATTGATCGCAGGCTATTGAAATCCCCTATTCCAGTCGACCAGCGAAACGTGCCGATTAGAACGTTTGTGTGCGCACACTATTTATCACTGGTCAACTGGGATTTAAGGTTAGTTTGTTAGGATTTAATTGCTTGTGTAAATGATACTGATGTCTGATTGTGGGTGTATTTGGTTAATGGGGTTGTTAACATTGATTCTTTTACTATTTACAAAGAAGAAACGTACAGGTTCTTTGTGCAATCTGGTCTCATTGTTATAAATTGCATTCTACAATTATACTTTAGCAAAATAATTCTTGATGTGCTGAATTAAAATATCTAGCATGTCTCATACTGAACTTTCTTATACGCATTTTTGTTAGATCGTTAGAATTTCAAAATTTTTGAAAATATAAAAAAATTTCCATATTTTATAAATTCTAACTATTGAATTTTAAATAATATTGATGTAATTCATTAAAAAGTTGAAGCTGTACATGTTTTAAATCTCAGTATTGCAAAACGCATAAAACCCAAATATAATCTATATACGCGCTTTTACGAACTTTTCATAAAGGAGACGGTATTAAATCGATAACAAACATCAATGAAAGCTTTTTAATGAATAACATCAATATTATTTAAAATGTTATGTATTCCGGAAGTTTTGTTTTATAACTATAATAAATTTATTTGAAACAATAATGTTTCATTATTTTACATAGTTAGTGTTCGAAAAATAGACCACCATATAGTAAATATTCTGTATGATTTATTCCGAAGGCCACTCTGTAATACAATCATAAATCACAAACACCTACGGACCTGACATGCAATTGGAAGACATATTACAATCAATTATGACAAAGTTCATAAAATCTCAACTAACATTCTTACAGTTAACAAAAGCAACAACTTTTAAAACAACCAGATTCAACAGTTCTTGCAAACTTCATAGAACTGACAACATACTTGTTATGCATTCCCCAATAAAAATGCCCTGATTTATTTGTTGTAATTAACAAGCTTGAGGATATTAAACGTAACAATATTCAGTTTTAGTTACAAGTATTTTGAACGTTAACGTAACGTAACCGTGAAGCCACTGACAGCCATACAGTTATTGCTTGTAGGCGGTAAATGGGCTCGTACTATGACACGTCTATGATTTATAGCGTTTTTATGGTACTCATGTGTGGAACAAGACCGCAGCTTAGACCTTCATAATTGTACACTAGTTTACATTGATTTTGATACATTCTTACTATAAACATTGTATAAGTCCTTCTAAATCAATATGTAGATATTTGAGGATTTTTTTGAATAAAACTTGGCAAATCTATTTCTTATATTGAACGTTATTGCTGTTTGGATATTTATTAGGAGTATTTTTTATTCAATATTATTAAATATGTGGTATCTTTTTTGATAGTGATGGCTTTTGTGAAAGACAAAAATAATTTGATAAAAAATGTGTCTCCAGTGGCGCAATTGGTTAGCGCACGGTACTTATAGGACAGTAGTCGTGAGCAATGCCGGGGTTGTGAGTTCGAGCCTCACCTGGAGAAAATCATTTTAAAATATTTCTGTGAATTACTTCAGCAAATAATACAATTTCAGGTAAAATCCGGTGATTGATTGAAGCCATAAACTTTCAAAATATGCTAATTATCGCAACCAAATTCCGCGAATCGATAGTTATTTCAGTGGTTTTGATAAATTGTTACGACTATTTGACGGTTTGGTGTCTTTGTAACTAATTCTTTACTTACTGGTTTGGCGCTTTTATGAAAAAAATATTTCTAACAAAACTTGTCGGAAATATTAATTATTTTTTTTTGTCAGACAGTTTCATAATTTTACCTGCAGCCTTTCAGGGACAAAAGGTCCTACTGTTGAATAACTATTGTCGTATTTTAAAGGAAAATTAATCAAATAAATCTTGTATAAATATATTTCTATATAATAAATATTATCAAACATCTCTAATCCATGTGAATATTTTAATCTAATATGTCTTGAATAGGAAAATAAATTGACAAAAAAACACTTAACAATGAGACACAAATAACAAAATCAATTTATAGCAACATCACTTACAGGTATCTAAATATTTGCCACACCTGTAATTTATAGTAACGGCTTCTCGTCCTCGTCTATTGTAAAGTTACAATAGAGAAACTTCCCATTACAGCTGTAAATGTAACGACAATCTTGATATTCAATAAATTGTTTTTAGCGCGCTTGTGTCCAGCAGTCAAACAGTTGTCCAACAATGGTCAATTTAAAATTCAGTTATAAAAGAAAGTTGGCTTTGTATTCGCCGCTATAATAACTATAGGTATATGTTTTTTATTTTTTTTTTGTCGTGGATCAGAGTTAATAAATTTCGTGTCATTGATGTGTATATGTATGTCCGACTAATAAATTATTTCGCACTAATTAAAAAGCGAGACATGCACAGTTGATCAAGAAATATGTTGAAGCAAAAAAATTGTTATAAATTATACTCGTTTTTGGTTCTATGATGTCGATTAGTCTTGTCTAGCTTTTTATATTAGTTTGATTTATTTGCGTGTTCGATTTTGGATTCGTACTGTGAATACCTCTGGTTTTTAATTACGAAAAACGGAATCTGTTTTGCTTTGATCAACAGACTTTTTAGATTTGTTAATTCAGTTATTTGATATTTATTTCGTTCTTAAAACAAATATTTAAATATTAATATATTAAGTCCATTCGCCAATTAGGGTATTTTAAAAAAATTATTCGTTAAAATGCTTTTTCTTATTAGGTCTTTTTTTGTATGGTTTAGAATTCCTAAAGAATAACAATTTTAATAAATATAGATAAAATGTTAAATTCTTCACCATTCTGTTATTATAAAAAGATTATGTAAATATCTAAATTTGCTTAACTGATCAAGAATACAAGAAAACATATGCCTGTTTTTTTTCAGTTAGCAATTCAGTTTTATTTAAGCTATTTGCGGTTTGGACTAATAATTATTCCATTTGAAAATAGTCCGCAAATTGTGTCTGCCCGATAATTATAGTCAAATAAACGTTGCTAGTTCTCTAAATATTAGTCTGATTCGTTTACCTACATCATAATTATATACTGTATTTATTCGTGGCATTGTGTCCGTCAGTCATATATGCAAAGCAGTTCGCAGAAATAATAAAATTGTATAATTCTGATGTTATTATTATAGGTTTCCGTTTATGCTAATTTCTAATACATGTATATATTTCTATTCCAATTATATAGACATTTATAAAACAAAAAAAAAACATTTCTATAATTTGACACACCTAGATTGTAAACTAGTTTCGTTGATTGAAAAGTATATAAATAAACTATTAACTTTATCTAGTACGCTGTTATAGATATTTTATTAATTGCTTTACGTTTTTTTGTGGTTTACAAGTTCATATTTGTGGTTCATGAATCCTACGTACAGTTGGGATGCAATGTATCTGTTCAAAAATTGATTTATCGGACGATAGTCTAATAAATAATTAATGAAATACACGCTTGGAATTTTAATAAATTTTCATTGAATTTTGTTGATTTGAAAGTTAATATTTTTATGAGTATAGCTTGGGAAATACTTTTCTTTCTTTACAGAACACAAAATCAACTTTAATCTTTATTGAACTAGTACTAAATTTCAATTTTATTTTAATTCAATTACATTATTTTACCGAATTTAGTAGTTATTTAAAATAAAATGTTTGTTCAAGGATAACGACAAAAATAATGATTAAATAGCTTTAAAATGACATATCAACATTTAACATGTTAAAAAAATAAATGGCAATACCATGTCAGTTTCTAGTCGATTTATTGTCAGTTTGTAAACAGTGTTTACAATGGTAACCATTAAAAAGAGATGGAGTAGAGTGACGTTATTCCATTCCATTACGTATGAATTAAACATTATCCTTTATACAGTTTAATTTCATAGAAGTAATTAAAATGGATCGTTTGTTCGATACGCGACACTGTAACTTTTTTTTCTGCTTTATGTTCTTGGAGCAACTGAAAATTTATTTCCTTCGTATAACACTATAGAAGACTTATTTTCGATTCTTTTCTGTATAAATGGGACAGCAAATTTATTAGAACTATTCTTTAATTTTATGTTTACAAATTAATTAAGAACCAAGGTTAACAGCACCAATAAAAGTCCTTTAAGTTTTTATTTCCTAATTTATGAGTTTTTGATATCTGTTTGAATTTTATTTGAAAATTACGATTTGTTATTAAAATTGTGGTAGAAAAATGATTAAAATTCTCGTCGTTCTGAGAATTGAAAAAAATGCCAATAAAGGTAAATTTCACTTTCGAAAAATATATTGAACAATAGTATTTTATTGAACCGATTGCGAAAAATTTATTATTATTAGAATACGGCGCCGCAACGGACGGATGGTCAGCGCCTATAATTCACAATAAAAAACAACAATAGTTAACATTAAATGTCTCGACGCCATGTACCAAGTGTTAATTTATAGCGTATAAATATTAAATGTATCCACATACAGACATACACAGTGTTCGACTAACTGATGCAACATAAATCACTATTTAACGGATTAAAATAGACAGCGTACGCGCGGGGGTGGGCTACAAAATATGTGTTGTTCTCGCGTGGAATTTAATCAAACTCCGGGTGGAAAAATGCAACTGTTTGGTAGCCATAGAACTGTCGACGTCGAATAAACTTTCATTTTAGTTAGGCAACCAGAACTACAGCACAAACTAGTTGATTTGATAATAATCATTCATAAACAGAAATATTATTTATTTACGAGAGTTATAATAAACTTTTTCAGTTATAAAGTTTCTTAATATTAAATACGTTAGATATAATTTCGCTCAGTAGAAATGTAATTCAAGTTACAGCAAACTGTTGTTATCAAAATTCAAATTAGTTTCACATGTGTTGTAGAATCGCGAGCGATTTTAATGCACTTCTGCAAACTGCACCCAATGAAAATTATCATATCAATGGCCACTAATGTATATTTCATGCGTTCATATACAAATCCATATTAATATTAGTTAACGAACGCAAAATTTAATAACAAAACTGTGAAAATCTGTTAAATTACATAATAATAACGCTAATCTACTTTACATTATAAGTGGTCTATTACTGGGTTTACCATTACAAAAGGTTGGTGTCACGTATGTCGAATACGTATGTGTTTACTGTTTGGACAGATGTGTCCGAAAACGCGAAATTAATAACGCCACACGACCAACCAAAGTATCAATATGAGGAATAGATATCTAATATGCATACAGTAATCCATAATGATAATATATAGATCAACTTGTTTACGAATTGTAAGATATATAGTGTTGATCATTTATCTATAGATCATACTTTAGATATGAGTTAGATAATTGATTTAGTAGATTTCTCTTGGAATTATGAGCTGTTATGGTAATACAAATTTATACTATATGTATATTTGCAATGTACCTAGGTATGAACAGTTATTAATATAGTAACGTTTATTATCACTTGTTGTTGTATTATGATTTTTATGTCTAATAGTAAATATATATTAAAATGCGCATTTGAAAATTTCTTTTTTTGAATTTTTAAACTAAAAACGAATTATAAACAAATATATATTGCAATAATTAATCCCTAAGGTGTGTGCATTCCTGATATAATATAAATTGAGTAGAACAATAGTGCACGTGCAAGATTCAATTAACGTTCCAATTGACAGCACCACTAATCACCTAAAGCCACAATATTTATATCTAATAATCTAACATTACGCCTTCTAACATAACAGTGCAGAAAGAGACTGGTATGATTCAACATAGGATCATTAAAAAATATATGTTTATAAAAAAAACATAATATAATATGTACATTATTTATTATTCATTTTTTTTAAACAATATCGCAATATAATTACATTTATGACAATTAAAACAACTTAACAATTATGCTTTAAATAAATAAACGGGCTATCAGCAAAATATCATCAACATTAAAACGCGATTTCGTTCATCCTAGTCTGGACAGAGATATGATGGATGAAAGTATTATGAGTGCCATAGCAAGTTTCATCCTATGGTCTTACTGGAATCGAACGCGCATTTCTTTTTCAATCATCCACGTACATTCTTCTACCAAAAAAAAAAAAAGCGAGAAACACATCAGGGTAAAACGTTAAACGAACGAAGCAAAAAACTGGTTAATTGCTGTCGAATCAGTCATTATAACGGTATTATCTACACTCTAACGAACAGCCGCAAGAGAAATCATTAATAGGACAAGGGAAAGAGAATTCGCAGGGAAAATAAAACATTTCATATAAAATTAGTAACAGAAAAAAAAAATTAAAACATCGAATCAATAAAATATTTTATTTTGCAAAATTGTTTATCTATTAGAAGGATAATGGTTATTGGAAATCAAACATTTGACTTTACATTAAAATATATCTATAGTGTCTTGCACTGAACTTTCTTATACGTAGTAGGGTCAATTATTTCTGGTAGAAAGTTCTGCAAACCGAGCATAAGTCAAATGCAGATTTTTCAAAACGGATATTGTTTATTATATCCGTTTATTTTATTTTTTTTACGTAGCTGATTGATATTCCTGATTTTCAATTTAACTATCGATGTATGCGGTATCCTCCATATTTAGTCTTTCGAAGCGTAAATCGATCGCCATTACAGATTTTTTTTTTATGGAATTCAACAACGCACATCGCGGATTCGCGGTATAATGTACTCGTCAGTCATTTATCCCTCTGGCGGCGGCGGCACGAAGCATTAATCACGATGGTACACGCTGCTGACTCAGTTCAGTCTGTTTGGCTCGCGCGCCATTCCACACACGAATGCCAATCATCAATATGATCATCGAAGTAGTAGTAAAGAGGATAGACCCCCGTATTCGTGATGTGTTAATATCACACATGTCAATTAATCAAAATCTAGTCGTGGCGTAGGGGAGACCGAAAACAAATGCACTCCTGATATCATTAGCGCATACTTGTACCTCATAATTGTTGATGATGACAACGTTCATGTTTTGTATTCTTATTCCATAGATACTCTACTAAATTCTTGGCATTCCCTACATTTCTATTTGCGAAACAGAATATTTTGTATTTTTATTTTTCTGCAATAATATGAACTACGAATGTTGGAATCATTTCGAAAATTATGGCTTATTAATTTAGAATTTCGAAATTAGGCACATGTGTCACAAATTGATTAAAATATAATAAATATAATCATATTTCATGTAATATGCAAGTGTATTGAGAAAATAAAGTTCACTCTTCTGGGAGAATATTTTTTTTTTCTCGTTTTTGAATTAAGGGTTGTTTCTAACCAAGCACATGCATACAGGTATGATTAAATAAAATTCTGATTTTACGTTACGTTACGGCATAAGCAAAGCATTACGGAGACATGGGTCGTTGGCTGTTGTGTGTGCCTCGCTGCTGGCTGTCGTGTGGAGGTCCAATATAGAAAACCATTTCTAAGATAAAAGATACTATACCGGTTCGGTTAACTAGGGCATCTTAACTTACCCAATATGTATGTAAATGAAATTGCGTCTTATATAGTTTAAGTGGATCTATAAAGATTGTTGATATTTTACTTTTATAATAGACATATAAACAGTTTTATTACTATCATATGTATGAGCCAGCACCCATTGTTATATAAAAATAGATACTTTATTGTTTCTCCCTCTCTTCTTCGATATATCTGAACGTACCATCTGAAATGCAATGTTTTTTATTGTTCGACAAAAATATGCACATAATACATTTGGTTCGTAAACTACTCGTTTCTAGTGCACTTCACTATTTTATTTGTTACTTAGAAATATCCATAAAACATAACTAAATCACTACATTTTAGCGAATGCCAAATTTACATCTTATGGAAGCAGTTTGTGATCTATTTTGGTCGTAAAGTTTTAGATTTTCGTAGTTCATCCCTCACATTTGGTGCTTACTATTTTTATATTTTCTCAGTCTATAGATTCATTTTAACAAATAATATTTCATAGAAAGCGTGAATTAGGGAATTTTAATGCTACTTCTGAATCAGTTTTGAAAATATTTGAATTATGTTTAGAAAGAGATAGAAATTAGATAGAACACTATTTATAAAGTTAATAACAAATAATTTCATGTATTTAATTTATGTTTCGTTGTATTTAAGCTCAATTGTTTTTCATAGCCTACTGAAAATTAACTATAAAAATAAAATTTATTTTACTTTCAATTGTTTCATACTATTTTATTGTATCTTTAATAACATAGAAGTTATTCGAGGTAGGTCGTTTCGCTGTTACACCCTGTATACTTAATATACATTAGAGAGAGAAAAGATAAATGAATAATCAAGTTTTAAATTTAGTTATGCATTTTTGCTAATGTCTCGCATCGCTGTGTAAAAAGTATAATAGGTTTCTATAGTTGAAAGAAGCTTAAATAATGTTAGTATTTGTATAAGACGTTTATAAAAAATAAATAAATAAGAGTAGATACAATGTGGTAGGTGTTTAGCTCATTGTTCCAACAAAATTAGATCATATCTCGTCATAACCGTGCCGAAGCGGTAGCCAAGCGTTTAAAAACAGTGTTAAGTCTCCACGGCAGCGAACGGATTATTATTTGTGAGCGATTTGTGTTTCCTTCCGTCCGGCGGTCGACCGAGCCACCAAGATATGATGGTGAGAAAGAAACGCATTGTTTTTCCTGCTAAACAAGAAGGTATCATAAATTATCTATGCAACAACAACGCTACGCCACAAGCATTGGTTCCACTTTCAACTTAAGTGAAACGAATGTATTTTCAAAATAAGTTTGTTTACCGTCAAACAAATATATTTCCTCTATCATAATAATGCATTTTATTTCTTATATATACTATTTTTATTATTTTATTCCTTTTTACAATTTCTTAAAGTTACTTATAAATTAAATTTGATTTATAATTCTAACTTGAATTTGCTAATAAAACCAGATATGACCATCGTATAGAAATAAATTATCTAGTGTGAGTTGAATGCAATATATGGTTGATAACAAAATATAAACTTAGGTGTGTACGTTTCAGATGTATACAGTTAAATTGGATTATGTTCAAAAAACGAAATAATTCTATGTGAGTACGTGTGAAAATAAATATCTGCCGGTGTGTTCGTGATCGCGTGTGGATGTGAAGGCACAATTGAGAATGAGATCCATGTAGGTTGACCACAGAAAGATGTCGACAGGGAACGGGTTACGGTGGGGCGCCGGGAGTTAATTCAATTGCACAAGGACGGATGAGAGACAAGCAGAATTTCAAGAAGCTAGACAATTTTCATTATTCATGACACAGAGCTTTAGTTAGTTGCGAGTAACACTCTTTCGTTGTGTCGTTGCTAAGTAGTTTTGTTCTCCTTATAAGCGCGCGACTCATAACACAAAGTGCACTTTAAAAATTTGCAATTTCACCTTTGCCCATCAAGATTCCTTTACTTCTTGTACTTTCAAGCGTTTCGCTTTCCCCGCATTTCTCATCAAAAGAAATTGTAAAAACAAATAATTAACAAAAATTCGTAAATAATTATGGTTTTTATTATTTTCCTATAAAGTCATCGTAGCAATTACAGTATAATTTTCGTAATGAATAGAAATTAAGTTTTATTTGTTTTAATGAACCAATTGTGTTTAATTTGTAATCAACAAAATGAATTTAGCAAAATAAATTTCCGCCAAGCAGTTTGTTTTCCACCATCAAATCAACGTAGTTTATTATTGTTTGATTCTTAGAATCGTAGCAACTGTTGATTCAAAGTTCGAGCTGAAAAGACCGTAACCTTTGTAACATAAATATTATTTCTACCGAGTTGTGTATCGTAAACATTACATCCGTAATTCGCATTTAGTTACACATGTTCTTTGTCTTTATGGCTCTAGATCTAAATAGAATATTGTTATACAATAAAATAAATAGAGTAATAATTAAATTCATTTCAAGAATTTAATTTTTTTTACATAAAGAATCCATAAAATTATTCTCATATGTATATGAAAAACCTGTTTAGTTACATAAATACTTTCATGCCGGTAATAACCAATTTGTTTTTATTTACTGTTTGGTAACAAGTGTTAAATATTCATAATTATAATTGTTATATCAGGATGACAAACATTATAAAATATTTATACTGTTGTATGTCATAATAAAAATATATTTCCAAGTGTTTGGGTTACACTTCATTAAAGATTATTGGCCGTAAAATGTATTAGAAGTTTTTTATAGTTAATGAAAAAAATTAACATGTTAGCATTTTTAATAGGCTTACACTCGCAACTTAATCCGTTCTTATATGGGTATAAATTTTAAAAATATCACCAGAAGAAAGTGGTTTTATATTCTCTAGTTTAGTATATATGCGATGTTATCATAACACGATCCATTAAAAAGTAAAATTAGTTTAACTTTTTCTTAATAGAGTTTTGCATATGCAATATACAGAATATATTTTAATTTATAGATATCTATATTTACTTTTAATTTTAAAACAAATATCAAGTATGAAGTGATACAGGTTCAAAAATAAATTCAAATTTAGATTCGTTGATAATTTTCAAATAGATTTAAAAAATTTGTAGTAAAAAACAATATGGGTTCATTGTTTACGAATTTTTTTTTTTATATTGTAGACACGAATGTTGTGATTGCTTTTGTATATATTTAGTTTATTATTTTACGGAAGTCAGGTATTGACTTCTTCATGCTATTTAATATTTAATTAGTCACAAATGAAATTTATTGATCAATAAACAAATAGCAGATGCTCACGCATACACGTGCACATATACAATTATAGGTATATGTATGTCGTATATTGCATACACACATATATAGAAAAGTATGCATATATGTATATGGATTGAAATTAATAATGGTTTGAACACCTCTATATCTTGATGGGCGGATTTTTCAATTCCATTTTGGAACGGCATGTTGAGGCTTGCAAAAAACCAATATGTATTATGCATTCCACGCACGTATGATCGTATACATCGAATATACGCGCATGCGTAGTTTTAATAACGTTTACACTGCGCCCAAGATTTATTTTAATTAACAAATATTTCAAGCGCTATCGTAACTGTTATTTATAAACGATAAGTTCGAATTGTTGTTTTTCACAAAGTCTCACTCGAGTACCGAGGTCTTTAGAGCTTGAATAGTGCTTCAATTACAATTTAGCATGTGGATCGTGAGAGAAAAAATTTTATTTGTTATATAATATTTTTTTAATAAAATAATTCCAAATGTGTGTTTTTAAATTATATTTATATATACATATATCAAAAACAATGAAATACGACCAATGAAATTGTCTTCTTGTGTATAATAGGAACGTTTCGCCAATAGATAGATATAAACCTGAATAATTCATGACGAAATCCAGGAATACGAAATAAATAAACCATTATTTACTAAATTCTATTTTGTTTCGAATTCAATGTAAATGAAAAACAGTCATGGAATTATTGAATAAAAATCTAAACTGATGAAAAAAGCCTCTATGTTTGTATAGTATTTGACAAAAAAGCAATTTTTGAAATTGATAAACAGAAGTGTATGTACGTTTATAAAAAGTAGCTTGGCGTGTACATTTGTACAGTTTCTCACAGCGTGCTCTTGTTCTCTCATGTATTTTTATTATTCCTGGTATGGAATCTGTATTATTTCACCGGTTGTAATTGGTATTCACAGTGAATGTAGCCGCGGGCGTCGTGATGCGATGTTATTCTGTAAAGTGAACGCGTTCTGGGTGTTGTCGACGTAATAACATACGTGCCACACTTCATTAGCATATCTGATTGACACTTGTCATTATGTGACTGATTGCTACTCATTATAATTTCGAGCAGAGCAAAGTTGTGATCGTTCTTGAATCTTGCGATCACGACATACCAACTGAAATTTGTTATATTAGCCGACAATATATACTACATACATGCATATATATATATATATATATATATATATATATATATATATATATATATATATATATATATATATATATATAAAATAAAATTTATTAAAATACATTTCTGTATATAGTAGGTAGTCAATATCATAATAATAAGACTGATAATCTCATTTTTCATCTCGGTGGCTGAGAAAAAAGATGACCGTAGGGCGTTTCGTAGTTGTATTTGTTTTTTAAGGTGGCGTAGTGAACCTGTCAGTCGGACTCAAAACTCGTTGCATATAATCTCGCATCTTGCCAGTATGTAATGGCATGTAATACATGTGTAGTGTGTATTTAACAGTAGTCGTCCGCCACACGTATTATTTTAAGGTTTATCGACAGACCGCATCATCTGCGAGCGTATATCCAATCTTCAAGTACATATCACACAGCAACAATTTGCATATGCAACCTTGTTTTTAAATATATGTGAACACTAAAATTATCTTATAATTGCCTTGAATAATCTGGCGAAATTTATATTATATCGAATAAATATTCATGTTTTAAATTATAATCTTTATTACTTATCAGTTTTCAACATTTAACATTGACACCTAAACCAACATGCATTAGTTTCTAATTCAAAAAAAAATCCTCTTTTAGTATTGGTTTCATTGTAGACAGGCAATGGAAATAAAAATCTAATTTGAATTTCGTAGAGGTTTCGAGCGACTGCATCGCACATATTCCGGTAATGAAATTCACGTGTGTGGTATTTACCCGGGTAACATGGGACGACGAATTGAATAACAGCCACAAACGAGATTTCCAGCTGAACTACGAAATGAAAACCGAACGGGGTGGCGCACCGCGTGGAAATCGAAGACATTATAAGTCAGTGCGATTTTACTGTAGATTTTCTCGCACGCACTGAAATAAGTAGAAATGTCAAATTGTGTTTGTTTCCATGGCGCATTGAGCTCGTGAGGATAAAAAAACGGTACCTTTGTTGACTGCCGTTGGGAATTCCACGCACTCAACGGGTTCTCACTCCCCATACCCACCAATCGATCTCATTCGACATGCAGTCTCAGGCAGGATTCAATATTCTATTGTGTATGCATAAACATAGGGAATTTATTTGGTTTCAAACCAAATATCAAAGCTATTTTCATTATTTTATCCTAGTGATAAAATTTCTTTTCGAAAATATTTCTTAGATTTGTTCAAATTTATTTATAAATACATAGTGTATGATTTTCTGAATTAGACAAACTTTTGTATTTATTTATTATAATTAATTAAATTTCACCTTCAAAAGATTCTATTAAATTCCGTGTACTGCTAGATACGTATGTGTTTATGTAGGTTAAACGAGCATGTTGTTTATTTTGTATAAATTTTCTTCAAACATCCATAAATTTTCCAGCGTGAATATGAATTAAACGTGATTGCCACGTCACAGAAGGAAACCGTATAATGCAAGGGTAATAAATTTGTATGTAATAATTTTATGGTTCATAATATTTTCTTTTATAACGATGTTAAGGTTTACGACTACCGACATATTTGTAGCGCCTTGTCATATTAATATTACGATTTTCTCGTTAAGTGGTTCAATGATAGATTTTGAAATAAAAAAATGTGTAATGTTTATTTGAATATAGCTGGGGATGGGTATTAAAGATAAAAACGATATGACTCTAAAGAGAAAATCTTAGATGTGGCAAAAGTCACTGGAAGAAAAATGACGTAATAACCGTACAATGCGACATAAATATGGCCACCGGTGTGGTTCACCGCGTGAACGCCTGCTCGAAGTACGATTGCACGGCTCGTTGGATCACTAAAATAACCGGCAACTGTGGTCCAAAAACACGCTCGGCTTGAAAGCAACAGGCTAGCTATAAAACACAAAAACCATTGTATATCCAGACGAAAAACATCTCCCTAGCCAACACTAACTACTCTCGTCTTTGTCCTACTCGCAACTGCAAATATTATAAATGTGTCGCGTAATTTACAGTCGGCAGGATGCCAGAGGAAGAAGTTTTAGCGTCACTTATAACCACAAACGCCAGCGTCAAAATATTCTCCGCTACTATTACCGCCTGATGTATAGTCCGGACCGAGGAGATGAAAGTGGTTTTAAAACAAACCTGTCACAGTTGCATTAAAATCTTAGCTAGACTAAGAAGAAAATGTTTCTAATTTATATCATCAGCATCCTACTTTGATCTAACGAATGTTCAAATTACTGCTGTTAAAACATACATTCGTTGTTTGTCTTCAAGCATTCCAATTTTATTTTGTTTCAAATTTCATATATATAAACATAACTTTAGGATGATTTTCTAGAAATTGACAATTTTAAAAATAATATATTAAACATACTAAGATGAGGTTTTAAAGTAATATCACTTTAAGAATGAAAGAGATAGATAAATGTAAACTGGTTCTGCATAATAAATAGACCAGTAAGTAGATTATTCACACAAGCTGGTTACCTAGTGCAGTTGGTGTAAGCCGTTGCCAAGCACTTCCTACAGCCATATAGGAGGCACAAAGTGTTGCTTGGTCCTTTTTGGAAATAGTTTACCGCGATAAAGTCGCTTCTTATCGGGTTAAACGCGCGCGCGTGGCGTGGTGAACATGTGTACTACTACGTCTGGTGATATATGAAAAGGACTCGCCGGGGTTTTGTTGTGTTGAGTCATAAGATAAAAAGGGATAAAACCGCCAAGCTGAGCTGTGTGCATCGTGCGCGTATTTCTGCAAAAACGTTAAATAAATAACCTGCTCTTTTTAGAAACGGTTCTCTATTACGATACCACCATACAGTTTATTAAATTACATATTTTCTATATATATTATAAATAATATATAATTTATTTATGTTAAAAAATAAAGCAACAGAAGTTAATTTTTACACATTAACAGTAATAGAGTATTTAATACATGCTTCTCAAATTGGATACAAATAAGAATCCATTTCATTCAAATACTTAAGGAAATTTGTCAGCGAAATTATCTAGTTATAGAAACTAGATGTTATATAAAATGATAAAGTGCAGTATAATTAAACTGGAAATGTCGCTAAATTTGACAGATGTGAAGATATGAATGGCACCTAAGAGGTGAAGTTAAATAACTTGCCACGGATAGTGAAAACTTGTGATGAAAAGTGGAAACTATAAAGAAAACTAGCGCTGCAGTTTCTAAGTTGACGCTTATGGAGTTGGGGTGTACGAAATGTTACACCTATAAAAACATATATAAGAAGTTAGACTGGTGTTAACTGTGACATATATGTAACGCACTTATAAATTGTTATACAAAGTAGAACTTTATTTTAAAGTTAAATTGATATTATTCGGAAATTTGTCTCGCTGTTGCTGCTAGTTGGATGTAGTCGTCTGAAAAGCACTTGCTCGGTTCAAATGCTCCGACATAAATTTATTTATTTGTTGAAGATGCATTTTGTTTTCCATTAAAGTCGGATGAATATAAAACTTTACGATGTTATGTTTACGATTATATATACTAAATATACAAAATAATTTGCGGTTCATTAGTGTTTGAGGTTTTATTACACAATAATTCTTTTTCATAGTGTTTATTAAATATAATATATTTAAAAAAAAAAACCCTAGTAATTAATTTTGAAATTATTCATAAATGATTGAATAAAATTAAAATATCAAATTAAATTATAAATGACATATTAAAAATATGATGTCATCATTGAGTGAGGTAAAACGAGAGGATATAACAGCAACACTTAATTACAAGCAGGAAAAGCATGTTTTCCAATGTCGACATAAAACTTCCATTGCACTCAAATTACGCGTAAACATTTCTGAAAGAGTAGCGCAATTTTACTCCGACACCCGTTCCTTTCATTAGGATCGCGCGTAGTTCGCAAATTTGAGAGTTCACCTTTATCAATTCGCTGTATCGGGATGTAAAGAGCATGAATACATCAACGCAGCCATCAGTACGGTGCTTCCTGTGAAAGGTTATTATGAAAGCAGAAGAAAACGAACGAAGAAGACGCTGTACATACATACATACATACAAGGTGGAGAATAGTGACGTGTGCACGCGTGCAGTGAGCTATCTTATTCAACGTGCCACATCAGCAACGCTTCAACGAGGATTAGCAGATATGGTATAAATAGTCGGTTCGGTGTCAATAGGGACGCGCGCGCCACGCCACGTTGTAAACTTTTCTCTGCGAAACGATATGCTAATGTCTTAGTAACACCGCATGGCAGATTAGCCGAGTATTCGCGTTAGGGTCTTGCGAAGGTGGTGGTGGGGTATACGGCAGGGTTTCGTGGTATCGCGTCGTGTCATCAATCAACCCGACGACAGGCGCTCTACGCCAACGAGCACATCGGCCCAATTGAATCGGGAACGAACGACACAGTCGACAGGGATGACACTATGGGATATAGTATAAACATCAGTGTCGGAGATTCAAAAAAAAATTCTCACCAAAATATTTTGCAACGAAAGTATCAATTGTTTAAAAATGTATTTTCAAAAATTATACTCCTATTAATTTTTATAATTTTATATTAGTTGAAAAAATAATATGGTAAAAATTAGGGAATACTCCAAAGTTGTTTAATTCACGAAAGTAGTATTTATCTGATTCTTTTTGTAATTACTCTTAATTTAATTACATTTCTGGATTAGTACGTTTGATATTCTTAATCTTTTCATTGATATAAAACTAATTAATTAAGCAAAATGCGTGAATTCTCCGTTTCCTAAATTAAATTAGATCTTACTGCAAATAGTTCGAAAAAAAAAGATTGTAAAATTTTATTTGATGTGATAAAATATGACAAGATCATCGGGAAAAAAGAAACTGTATCCATGTCGAAAAAGCTCTTATATTAAGTATCATTCCTTTCGGAGCCACCAACTGAACATTTCGCCATTCATGCGAGGATTACAGTTAATACAACCCAATTTGCAATTTTCAATAACTCATTTCAATATTTCTATCACGCTTATTCAGTCACCCGACTGTCTCTTGCAGTCTAACGAATTCTAATCAGCAATGGAACTGAAACGCAGAAGAAAAAGACGTGCTAATTCCCACGGTTCGACACTGGCAAATAGAAGTCGTCTGTGTGGACGTGCTACATTCTTTTTTTCAACAGGACCTTTTCGATGCTTTTTATCTGTTTCTCTTTTCGCTCTTTCGTATGTCACCTCTATTTTTGCTAGTTTTTGTGTCCGCACCCGTCACCAAGAGGGAGAAGCAAATGAACCTTCGAGAAACGTTTCTTAAAATCAAATTCGACTCCTCACAAATTTTTAATTTAATAATATAAGAATATTTATTTAAAAGTAGTTACATAAATTAGTTTGTAACAAATTTTAAATAAACTTTATAAAAAATGATATTTAAAGAAAAATGTTGATTTCACAAAATCCCGTAAAAGGAACGCGACTATAATTATTTCCTGAATCGATTGAAATGCGTTACCGTTGCCATCATCGTTGCCATTAATTAGTTTCTCATGTTGCCAGAGCGTCACATTTCCAATTTAATCCAGAACCAATTCTAGTGCACGTTGGCTCTTACTTCTATACGTATAAAATAATATTCAACCGGTGGAGACAGTGTGCAAATCATGCGATGACTGGGACAAGTATGGCAGAGCGAAGGAGGTAGATATAAAATCGTGCCAACCATAAGTGGTAGAGACGAAGAAGAACCTCTTTGACAGAAGTGCACGTTGAATTTTATGATATGACGGTTTTACCAGCGCGAGTTCAGTTTAGAATGCAGGAAATGACATCACGAAAATTACATTTTCAGTAAGTTGACTCTTCGTGGTAGTGCGACAAATATTTGCACGAGTATCCGTGTCTATCTTTGCACGGGTAACCGTGTGGGTTCTTGTATCTTACAATAAAATAATATGTAGTGTCACTTTGTATGCGTTTGTATAATATGCGAAAAGTGTATAGATATCAAAAACACAATAACATATAAAATACTAGCTTATTATGCACGATGCATACAAGCTATTCAGTCATGAAAAAACCCTGAATATATTTTAGTCACCAACTATTGATTCATTTTGAACTATTAATTTAAATTGGTCCTCTGCAGTGAAACATTAAATGCGCTTATTTCCAAAACTATATGATGGATCTAATAAATAATGCAGAGATATGACCTTATAGCAAAACTTATGCTGTTGTCAACATGTTAATATTTAATGAGAGATAACACTCGGTCTACAAAACAACCATTATAAATTATAATTAAAATTAAAACCATTTTGAACTATCGCCGATAGATTTCATTATCGATAGCAGTGCCTATTGTTTATTGTTACAAGGATAATTAGTTTTTATTGTATTGATAATACATAAGATACAATTTGTCACCTATGAACTTCTCATCAAAAGTTTATTGAATATGATGAGAAAAGTTTGAAAAAAAAAATCTATAGATTTGAGGTTCTCATGAGCATTAAAATAAAAATATTTAGTCGCAACATGTATTCGTAATTTGAAAACTTATTGATTTAAAAATTTTTAATGCGCATAGTTCTGCATTGAGTATACTTGGAAAGGTATGATAAATAATTAATTTGATCTTATTACGTATTTGGTGTAGCGTAGTACAGGTTTTGAGATATGTAAAGCAACTGATTGCAGTGAGAAATATGAGGGTAGAGTATTAAATCAGGACCACGCAACCCGGCAAATGTCGGATGTATGGCGAACGGTCAGACCGCATCTCATAAACTATACACATGTGCCAATCTTCGCTTGACACCGAGGTTTAATTAAAGTAACCGGTGGAAATTTAGTTTGAGATTAATAATATAAACCGGTAACGAACATTTCGTACGGTGTGTTTTATGGAAATACATATAATTTCGTCTCGGGCTGAAATGTGCATATACATATTCTTGGTAATGAGACGGCATAGTGACGATTAACGTTTATGTAGCACCAGATAGCTTCCGTTTACTTCCTACATGTTCTAGACATAGATCTTTTACTACAGGATATTTATAAAGAAAAATAATAGTATAAATAAATAAAAAATTACAAAAGATTTGATATGTTTATTTCTACAGATTTCTTAAAAATATAAAAATTTGTTTGGCATAAGTAATAAAGTATTTTAAATATTTTCAATTTAAATTTAATTTGAGTATTACTGTAAGGTGTAAATTTATTTCTAGAACAAAACAGTATGTTCAGGTATTATTATATCTCTGGTTCGTATTAGTGCCCTCTTCACTCCTCTAGACTTTAATTTGGCCGGAACGTATCCCTTAATTGACACGGTAACCTGTTACTGCGTATGACCTACTTTTGTGATAAAAATCTATATCAAACATATAAATTACAAACAACTCGTATACAGTATACGGCCATCTCGTTTAGTTTTTCTGTGTGTCGTTTTTCAGTTTATAATTTTGGAAAATTTATAGTTGAACGCTTGTGTTAATTAACGTTCGCCTGTAGATGTAAATGTATGACGTTGGGCTTTTCCGATGATATATCTGTTTTAGTTTTCCCGTGAGATTCATGTTGAGCTTCGCTCATTTCATTTTTGTTCGACTTTTTTCTAGATAAATACTAGGTTCAGGTTAAATTATATTTCTCTAGATATATTCGTGTTACTTTTATATATGTATATCCACAATATAATTATGATATAAAATCAATCGAACAAAACGAATTTTATTCATAATTGTCTATTTCCTAGCTATATAATAACTGTGATCAATAGTTTCATTACGATGGATGTAAAGGAGGGAACAGCCTTTAACATCTGCATCTTCGTAAATTAATGTAGTAACCCTTTGAATGTATATTTATCGATTAAAAACGAAACGAGGAATGCCTTCCGCATGTGTGAAACGGTGCATAGCTACAGACAAGGTGCGTGAATTGGCGGATACAATATTTTGCAGTGAAAACAACGGACAACGTATTCCGCATTATTTAAACATGTGTGTGTGTGTGTGTGTGCATACAATTATCGTTATCAGAGGCGACTGGTGTTGGTGTTCCGCCATCTTGTGTATTCGCCCGATTGTTTATTGTTTCGCGTATAATGGTGCGTATAATCGAGAAGGCGTTGAGCCGCTGGCCATATATACCATCGAGGAAGTAAAGACCGTTTGTAGATTTTATCAAACAGCACAGCAGATTATTAATGTTGACCCTCGTCACATGTTAAAGGGAATTTAATTTTGATGATTTAAGATCTTGGTCTGCGTTGATTTGATACCCTTTTGCTCGCACCATTTTCTCTTAGTGTGTGTGTGTGTGTTCCCCCGTGCACAGTTGCTAGCGCCAATTCGAAGTCGGTTAATTTCTGAACAGAATCATCATAATTTCCTGTCGAGTTTGTTATGACAGCTTTCGGGTCTTGTCAATACCACCAAATCTAAATGTTGGTTAAACTTTAATTAAATCTAGTCGGTTGCTATTGACATTATACCATTTCATGCCTTTAGTCATCGTTTAACTACATTTGGATTTGTGTTTTCCTATATAAAATATCATATATATATAAGCCTTAATTTCGATTCTCTATTTAAAAATACGTTCTATAAATTATTCATGGGGTTAGATAAAATTCAATGGTGTCTTTCCGAGTTATCTCTTTCTGATAATATGTGGCTGAAATATCATGAACATGCACGATATTGCTATCAAAGGTCATTATACTGTAATCTTTTTATTTTGCATAAAAGCTTTTAATCCAAATTATTTTATAATTTATGCTTTGCTGGAAATATTATAAAACTTCTAGTATATCTTACAACTCAAGCAACTGTGAATTCATTTATACTAGAGCAGATTTGAATTACGTAAATTATTTTGCTTTTAAATGTACGTAACACGTTGAAAGAAATGCAGATGGGACAAAAAAAGATTTAAGAGTAAAATGAGCTTTTTTTCCTGGTTCGTCTTACTAATTTGAAATAATAAACCATCTTCCGGATATGGTTAGTTATGTAAGATTGCGGAAACGCAAAAAATCAATTCGGTTCCTTAATAATGTAACTAACGATCATACCAGCTCTGACGATCTTTGACCTGTACGAGACATGGATATTGCACCCGGTGCTTGACACCAGTAGTAATTAGTTTGTCATATGATCGGAAACAGTTGCTAGACGAAATACGAGTAGAAGCAGATCCGGAAGATGAGAAAAACATTAATGTGTGTTATTTTCGCTGCACACTACATATTGTTGTAAATAGTACGAATTAAAATAAACAAATATATATATATGTTGTATGTATGTAGTATCGTTTCCATGTCAGTTACGGGTGATATTTTAGCAGACACTATTGTAAAGTTCATTGGTTTATGCAAAATCATTGTGCACATACGATGCAGAGGGTTGTGATAGAAGTGTATACATACACACGTCATCTATATGAACACATCGTTGGAGCATGTTAGTTCATCTTTAATGGCCCGAGTACGAGATAAGCACGGTGCGGTTTCGAAATACGACTATCATACTAGAGTACAGAATATATTAACAACGCGCCGTGATGCACTAACGTCAAAACACGACTACAGACACCTGCCTGGTGTGGCGGTGTATTAACACCAATAAAATAACACATTTAGGAACAATTTATATCTTTATTATAAATCAATCAAATGTTGCGTCACATTTTTATTGAACTATTCAAAAGAGAGTGTATGGTCTGTTTATTAAAAAATATATACCAATAAAATTTAACTGTTTTCCGGAGTATTAAATTCAAATGTTTGTTCGTGGTACCAAATAAGTGTCGGATTCATTAAATGTAACAATTCCATTATATTTCACGTACGTGATTATAATATTTGAATAAATAATCAAGTTAAACTCAAATGAGCGAGATGTAATTTTAGTAAAACGTATCTAGCGAAATGAGACCCATTATCCGGCTAGCATAAGCATACATTGGTCTATTCACGTAGACGATTCTACCTAACGGAATTCTGTTATAATCCTGCATCTATTTTACGACGCTTGGTATTACGTGAGGCGCCATTTGACACCCACAGTTCACACTATTCAGGTCTACTTACTACAGTCTCCGGAAGGGTACATGACTCCATCTCACATCCATACTCATTGGATGGATTTAAAATTTAGAAAAGTCGCGTATTCATACAAAAACTAATATTAAATTTATATCCGCGTTTAATTCATGTACAACTAAGATTATCTTTTTTTTTATCAAGTTTAGTCTTGGTCTATAGTTAAAGTGACTATGAATATATTGCAAAAATTATTATATGGTGTCAAAACGTAAAAATAAAAAATAATTTTGTATATTATACGTCATTTTATGAAATATGATAAAATACATGGTTATTAACAAAATTGTATTAGAAATTCTCGTGATACAATCTTGTAGACGCGTCTGAATGAAGATAATATGGTTTGAACGTCGCCGGTAGTCTCCTGCAGGGGTATCACGTGCAAAATAACCATCGACGTGGTCATTTCAGCCTGATGGCTTTTTACGATGCACTATGTACGGGTTTAATGATAAATATCCGTATATGAAGTTAGCTTAGCTGCGAATCATACGATTAAGCAACTCGGGTGTCGCCACTGCGCTGCGGGATTCTCAGAAATTAAATTCTTCATTAGATTAACTTTGCTGTGATGGCTGAAGTTAAATGACTTTCCTTCCATCGCAAACACTGGTACATTTATTAAACGAATATCAACTTTGATATGTTCGACTCGCACTTGTCTATTTTGTGGTTTAGATTTTATGTCTATTGATCCTCTCAAATGGCTACATCAAATAAACAGAGGAATATTCGCCAAAACGCTATGGATGTTTACAGCATTAATGGTGCATCAATATTATGTAATAAATTGCTGCTCGTGGTAATTATCGTATTATTAGCTTCGATAACGCATTAATATCCAAATATTTGCATTAATAATACACCTCTGCACACAGAGCTCTGAGCTAATGTTGGCGAATACCTGTACTACTGTACATAATAATATAATGGTTCGTGTATCGATATTACCAATATTGACAACCTTTTAATCAGAAATAAACGATGGAAAAATACTTTAGCAAAAAAATAGAAAATATTTTTTTGCTATACATTTTCTATTATAAATCATACATACTTTTTGACCTTCCCTGAATCGAGTTTATTTTTGGAATGACGTTTGTAATTGGTTGAAACTAAATGAATTAACATTTCAAGTATACCAAAATATGCAATACTAGTTTTAAAATAATACAAAATTTTATCACAAAAATAAATCCAGAAACGTTCTATGTAAATATTTTATTATAGCAAATATATGGCGAGCTGTAAGCATGAGTGCTGTCAATATTTGTTTTAAAACTACATGGTTCTATGTGAAGGTACATTATCTAGCTTTAAAAAAAATGTTTTTTGTATAATAGCTGATAGGTGATATCCGATTCATATTTAAACTATATTTGCTATTGGCGGTGTTTCGAACAACGAGAACAAAACTGTATTTTTTTTTTAGTTTAGCTGTGTGTGTGTTACAGTGTTTTATTTCGTTATATGTATAGTACTTTATTGTATGGGTAATATTTTTTATTGATATTACAATTGAATTTTAAAATTATGATCTGTAAATATTTTTTGTGCGATTATTCAATTTCATCACAAATTGAGCGATTTTTTTTTACTAGGCATATTTAGGATCGTGATAACATATTTTGTTTCTGAAATTTGGTTGTAATTCCAATCAAAAATAGTATTTGTTTGTATTGTAATTGTATATTTAAACCAGGATATTCGTGATTTTAATAACTGCCAAAAAACCGAAATAGATTTATGGAAAAGTAGAACTCGAAACAATCGCGATCATTTTTCAAATCATTTGAAGATAATGTTTGACTTTGCAATTAGTAATCAATAATATTTAATTATTTTCGAGGAAAAAAAACGCCACAATGCGGATACGATGACAAATGAATCCATCGTAGAATTTTCAGTCAATATTTCCCACAATAATCACTCGGCACGGCGTATCAATCGAAAACAACACAATCTATTGTTTTATTAAAGTTACTCCACTTTTCAAAGTATTATTAATAGTTCACGAGACAACCGTTGGCGTTACGGAGAATAAGAGAGAGTTCCCATTAGTGTAGTCACTCTAAATACCACAGATTACACACTAATAACATAATGTTTTGTGGCGTGGTTAAAAATACAAGAAATGACAATTAGAGATGGATGAGTTGCTGGTGTGTGTGTGTGATTAACACATCATGCTTTTGTAGTTATATGAATCGACACCTTGTGGCGCTAATGCCACTATTCCAAACATCCTGACTGCTAATGCAGCACATAAGTCTTTCTTTACTTTGATCTTATAAACAGAACATGCATTAGAATACAAATGAATGACAAATTTATTTCGAGCAGTGGTCAACAAAATTACATTTTTATTATTATTATTATAGCATATAAGGGAGTTTTTTTTTACTTTTTATATTTTGAAATTAAATTTCTTGTTAAGATTTTTATTATCCTGACAATTGATTTAAATGGTTGATGAGGTTTGCGATAGAAAAATTAAAAATGTATCTCGCCTAATACGCAGAAAGCCGTGATTATGAACGCTCGAGTTCTGTAAATAAACACTTGAACATCCGTGGCTAATTATTTGGAACCGCTGTTTGTTCTAGTGCGTCATTTGTTCCTCGATGTGAGGACACTAATGACGTTCATTGCACTCAACATTTTGTTTCGTTTCACTGACGCCAGCCACATCTAACGATGTCATCTGAAAAATTATTTCCAAATTACCACTTGACATTTATTTTTAATTCGAAAATGATCGACATTCCATCATTTACAAAACGTGCGCGTCACATTCGAAACCGCGATTGCGTAACTTGTAACAATAAGTTTTCACATCAGCACCGGCGGGTAGAGAAATCTAATCGAAACTACAAATCAGAGGATAAATTACGAATCGCGTGATAATTATGTTTCAATTAAGATAGAATGTTGACAGCCGTGTTTTGCAAATACTTCATTTGTGGATGATGGGAAAAAATTTAAATATAAATTATTAACGCAAAATTATTTATGGTAGCTTGAATGGATTTATATAAATCAATGTACCCATATCCAGTCTGATAAATATATCCAGCAAGTTCTGGATTTGTCATTTACTTACTTAGGCTACTATAGCAAAAAAATAAATTTAAATTTAAATATATTTCAGTAATAATAAACCTATTATTAAAAATCTTCCAAGACAATCTACACTATTATTATCTGTGTTATTTTTCATTACCACTGCACGTACGTATAATATAATAAAAGAAACAGCCCATAAAACAAAGCAAAATTCTTGCAAATTAATCGCCTTGCCATTAATTTAATTAAGTGTACGTAGATCTTTCTTATCATAATTAAAATAATAACCAAGTTTGGCGTCATTGTGTTCGCAGTGCACGTATTTGAATTCATCATTCTGTTTCTGCGGATCGTCTTAGGATTTCAAATTCGCGTTCACTACTGGCTTGCGTTGCCAGGAGATAAATGTAATCTGCAGTATAAATATGTTCTTTAGCTTCTCGTAAACACTGCTAAATAACTTAAAACTATACGTTAAAGTGCATTCGGCAAACGCGGTGTTTCTAATAATATGGAAACTTACGTTAGCAGCGCTACAGTTGTGCTGCGCGAACGTTCTTTATGTGAACTACATGCACCGGATATCGAAATATCTTGCAGGAACTCGTCTCGACTGTTGCATTTACTTTACATTATGAAGTAATGTTTCTTTAACACCTAGTTTCTTTATTTGCTTCCATATAGTACAAAAAACGAATTATAAACATTTTAGAACTAACGGAAATACATGTTTTGATCGTCTCCAAATAGGTTTCGACATTTTTTTTTTACCAATAACTTATGTTTAAATGAAACAGATTACGTAATTAATTCTATAATAATGAACGTTCCAATTTATTTCACCAATTTATAATTGTACTCCAATAAATTTTCTTAAATAAAACATCAAACTTATTTATACTTTAACATAAAACTTTTTACTGTTAATGCACAAGAAAAATTGTGTTTAAAAAAATAT
This sequence comes from Nebria brevicollis, assembly GCA_944738965.1. Classification (NCBI taxonomy): domain Eukaryota; kingdom Metazoa; phylum Arthropoda; class Insecta; order Coleoptera; family Carabidae; genus Nebria; species Nebria brevicollis. Next base: position 17,826,457 of record OX122897.1, read on the forward strand.
ATATTTATCAAAAGTAACGATTTACTATTCCACTAATCGATTAGAAAATCCTAAGCTCAGTTGTCCTAGTATTTGTATGAAGCATATTTCGAAATTTATATTTCATGATATCCGTTAATTAAACACGGACAATAATATTAAGATCCATTGTTATCATGGAAGATTCACCCGTTGAATATTAGCAAAATTAATACGAACCCAAACTAAACGTGTTTCGTTCGCCAGTTTGAATCCTGGTATTAATTGATTCAGTGGTTGTAAAATCACGATATACACATACCGTTGTTATTAACGTGAAAATCTATGTACTAATCTAACACGGATATACAACATTGCACTAAAATTTCTTGCAGGTTAATTTCCGCTATTATAAACCTTCCACTCTAGCCTGTCTGCATTTTGATTATTATCAATCAAGAATTTCAAACATTATGCATATATGTAGGTTAAGCGTGTTTGCGATAGTGGGCGATGTTTTAAACATTAATATATGTACATACATACATACAATCGCCTAGCAATGTACATTATATATGAACATATAAACTGTAAGTTTACAGATACGCGATTAATGTAAGTCGTAAAATTATTTGGTGACAGTGTTGTGTATTTGCAACACTGGTAATGTACTGCATACTATGCAAGTGTCCATTATACTGTAAATCGAAACGCAATGAAATGGATAATGATTGCGCATTATATAAACAATGATACACAAATGATTTTATTTTTAAATAAATTACATTTGATTTATATTCTTATATTCAATGAATGTGTGAGATAATATACTTTTTAGTTTTACCGAAAAATGATGGAGAAATAAACTAGAGTTTCTGTGCAAGTGTGAATACAAATAAAAGCACGTTGTTTGAGTTTACAGATTTTCATCATTTAGTTGGCGAATAGAGGGATGCGCGACGACTGGTCGTCTAGCTAGAAAATAAAAGAGAAATCAAAGTTGGATGAGTGTTCCTGACTCGAAAATGATATCCACTTTAGTTTTACATATATTTTTTTCTCGTTTTCGCGTCTTCAGTTTGAAAAATATTTGAATTTTCTGTCATAGCGCGGTGATGAATTTCTTTCGTAAAGTTTGAACGTAAATTCGGTATGAGTGACGTATCTCGGGCTTACGCGCAAAATGACACCGTGACTCTTTTTATATGGTAATTTCATTGTGGATCTGACTAGAATTTCAAATATTTCTTAAACATTAAATTATATTGAAATATACTACAAGAGCCGCTACGTTTTTAAAATATTACGTATTCTCTTATCTGCAAATTATATTTGCAGAAAAAGAACTGCTTTCCATATTTAATTAAACCACATTTATATATTACATTCAGTAAATTAGAATAATTTGACAAACATATTCAGTGATATATTATTGATACAAAACTACTGCACATCTGCTCAAAACTGCATTTGGGCCTTATGCAACACGAATGTAATTCAATCGCTCAATGCATACATTGATATTAATAAATTTTTAATAATATGGTATAGTATATCAAATCGTTTATGGGTACATAAAAAATGATTTATGGAATTTGAATTACGTGAATTTGTTTTTAAGTAACGAATTTATTAGCAAATTGAATAATGATTTGAAGTGCAGGGGGCGACTTACACGTACCTCTGAATATACTCGTAAATTTAACCGAGAATGACATCAGTGTAAATAATAGCTTGAGAAAAATGAGGCGAATATTACTGCAATATACGTGTGGGTTCCAGCCCGTTACTTAGCTTTATTGCAATCGTAAAATTTATCTAAAGCAAACATATATTACATATTCAAATGTTTTGACAGACAAAGAATTCTGGTCATTAAATTACTGACAGGAAAGGTACTTTACGTTACGCAAAAATCTTCTCGGTAGTTCGGCTAATAAATCATTGTTTATTTGAGAGAAAAAAATCTGCTTCATATATAATAATAAACAAAGCGAAATTCATTTTTGAGAAACATATATATGCGAATATTATTTCTGTGTTTTAATGTCTTCTTAAAATGAAGAAATTCTAATAAAATGTACAATATTTTAGTTATGCATTGTTCTACATAATTTACATAAATAAACAAATGAAACCGATTGCGTAACCTATGGTTATAAAACTTAACCATTTCCTTTCGAAAGTCGCGTGTAAACTAGCTAAATGCATGTTTAAAATACGTTAATAATTGCACAGTATATAAACAAGTTACTCTTACTGTTATTAAAATAAAATTCGTTGAATATCTAATTAGATGCTAAAATAACGAGAGAGAAAATGAAAAGAAATGCGTTTTAATATTATAATGCACTCCTTTCTCTTAAGAGTATTCATTCTAAGTTAACTTACAAATGCTGCTAATGATAATTGTGTTTTAATATTTACTGTATATGTTTATTCATAAAATCGAGCAGTTGAAGCACAAATTAGTACTTCTGGACTCTATTTCAGTGTTGTGAAAAAGTCGATTCAGTTATGGTGCAGTATAATTATCTGGCTTATAATGAGAATATAATTAATATAAAAATTATACACTTTTGTGCAGCCTGTGCCTGTTAGTCTCTCAGCAGTTATATGACGTTTTGCAAACCAACTTTATTTATTTAATTTGTATAAATTACTATTATAAATCATGTGATATAAATTTGCTTATATTTCCATGTTATTTTAATCATAAAAAAACTTGTTTTAGTTGAGATGCATTATAATAAATAAATATATCCCACGATGACCCAATTTTAGTGTATTTGTCTCAAATTATGTCTCTATGTAATGCCATTTTTTTAATTTTATGAGATATGAGTTCAATTTTATTTATTATTATTTTTATTAAAATACATACATTTTGATTATGATTATATGCATTGTTTATAATCTAATTAAAATTACATAGCTTTACGAATATTTATATGCAAATTCTTTGGTAATGCGTATATATATAAGCCCACTCATAAAACAAAATAACTGCAGGCGGAAATAAAGTTAACCGTGATAAACATCAACTTGAAGATGTATGCCACCGTAACAGAGAAAATGTAAGACGTGGGCTGTTAGTATATAACTAAATTTAATATCGTCTTTTGCTTTACATAAAACAAATTAAATTGTAATATTATTTTCACAAAAGGAAACATATTAAATGTTCATGTTTTCGCTAAATACAAGCAGAACAAATAATACAACTTTGATTATTAATATTTGCGTAGTTTACGGTCGTACAAAATATGTCAAATTCTTCATAAATTTCTTTAAAATTTAAATTGTAAGGTTTCCATTTAGTAATTTTTGAATATAGAATAATAACAAACATTTTCAATAATTTTATAAAACAAAAGTATAATTTGAGAAAAATATAATTTATTTGCTACTGTATTTAAATATTTGACATCAATTATTTAGTGTGTCATGTACAAATTTATAGATATAGAACAAATATTAGAATATATTAATTGTTAAACACGGAAATTGCAATCAATAGTAAAATAATATAATACAACTAATAATAATAATAGCATGATCGACTTTCACATCATGCACGTAGTTCCAGCCCATTCTCGTGGGCATTCTATGAACAGTTATTTGTAGGAACGGAACCAAGAACGGATCCCACCGGGCAACGTCAGCGTGGTATTGTTGCATTAGCGCTGCTTGTATATAGAAACACAGACACCAATAACAGCAGACCGTCCCCAGGCAGAAAATAGCATGCTAAACCGATTGAATAAATTTTAAATTGAAATTAGATTGAACAGTGAACACGTATCTATATAATACTAGGTATTTCTTAAACGACTATATGTAGGAATCGATCACCCTTGGCCGATATTATAGACAAAGACATTGAGAACATTATCTAAACTTTGCCTACATGCAATTATTAATGAAAGTTCAACTTTTATATTTAAAATGTATAGATCGTTAACCAATTAGCGCATGCGCATGAATCTTGCCGAGATAAAACCATTCGGTTAATACCGCTAGAGTTCGTTCTATTTAAGACAAATTATAATATTTAAATAATTTCCAACTGCCTAAAAAGTTACCAGAACGTAAAACTAATATGTAAAGAATAATAAAGATATTAACTGCAAAGCATAACTTAAAATATCTAACATGTAATTTTCACGTCAATTTATTTACAATTTTGTATCTTTGAATTCAAATAAACCACGTTAAAACTGTGGTAGTAAGAGTTCGCTGCATGGAAAACGTAGAAAATCATTGCCAATTACTGAAGTAATTAGTATTTATTTTAAGATGGTACTCGTGTATTTCTGCGGTATGGTATTAAGGAGCATTGAGTATGTTCTTGGGGAACAATACATCTCATTAAACCATTGCCACAAACTATATAGCAAATAGAGTATAACTGTGTAAGGCGTTAACCTTCACATTCTCACCGTTTGCGTTGCCACCGTCGCTCGCCGTGTGTGCAATGCAAACAATATGCGAACGGTCTCTAAACAGTTATTTACCTGGTGAAAAATACACTTAGACTCCCACGCGTTTACCTATAGATTTTATGTTGGCATAGGTACTGGATACATAACAATAGAATTGTTAGCTTTACTTATTTATAACATATTCAAACCATGTAAGCGGAAATAGTTTTGTTTTCAATTTCTGGAAAATTTAATTCCCAAATGGCTAAAATTGCCAATTAAAAATTTTCTTCAAAATAACATTCTTTAATATAAAATAATTGAAAGTTCAAATTTTGCGATGTTTTGGTTTTAACAAAATAATTACCAGACTTCGGTGAAGTTTTCTCTTTGGTAACAGAGAGGACGTCCTATTAGAAATTGACGCTAATGAAACAAAACACTATTATTTAACAAGCATAGCATTGAGATCTCACGTTATCTAGTAAACTGACGTATCGTCAAGTTACGGTATAAATTATTAATTTCCTCCTTTGTGAGTCAAATAGCATCATTCCAGGCGTCACGGGTCGACTCCAGTCTTCCTTGTCATTAATATAATCGTAATTATATCGTCAGGTAGAGTCTGCTCTACCTGTTCTAAAATATGTACATACAGCTTGAGTAGGTACTGTATAGGAAACACGGAATACACAGTGTTAAACCTAACCATCGGAGGAGTTGTATTCAAACAAAGATCTAACAGAATATTTTATGAGCTGCGTCGTGTGATGTGCAACATGCGATTCCGAATGCTTTATGAAGTATAAGATGAGCAACTTCGTCGAGCATTTTCCACACTAAAGAAAAGCTGTTTTACAAAGGTGTATGCATATCTTAGTGCTGCATTAATATCACCCATTTATTCTCCAACGTTTACTTTATTTAAATTGAAGTTTGACCATTATTCTTAATACTCTTTTGAAACATAACGATTTTGAGAAAACCACGTAAACCGTATATCCAGAAGAGACAGTTTAATAGTAATGAACTCATGGAAATATTGAAATGAAAGAGAATTTATTCTTTTAATAATTTCCTAATTATACAAAGTCATAAATAATATAAAAATTCCTCCCGTTAATACTGGTAAAGTTAAACAAGTATTAAACATATAAATTTAACCAGGTAGTGCCGTTTGAACAGGAATTTGGGGTGTGTGTGTGTGTGTGTGAAACCACGATAAGACGATATTCCGCATGGTTGGCGGAACATATCGGTCGCTTAGAATTCCGGAAACAGCTGTTCTTGTGCCCGTTTCCCTGCAATAATCAACTGCACGTTACCGGCAACCAGCTTGCTCGCCTGCGGAACTCAACGTTCACTCGCGCCAGAAGTACTCCTCCAAGTCGCCGCTAAATATCACAACACGCAGTCTCCATAAATGGACATGCCCAATATTCTTTGAACATGTTTCATTTCTAAACAGAGCCGGACCTTTCGGGGTTCATGGTCAGTTATTTCGGCAAACTTTTTATTGGCTGTGTATCGACATGTGTTGATACGTAATTGTGACTGATTGCCAACGTTAAGTTGTAATTAGTTTCTGTATTTTCATGTACAATTTAGTTTAATCAAATGTGTCAGACGCTGAGTTTCACAATGGACGTAATTGGATTCATATTACATGTACACATTTTTGGCTTACGGCACTTGACCATCTTGAACGATACTTTAAGAAACTTACCATTTTATCCAGCGGTTTGTGGTATATAGTCAATAATAATTTGGAAAAAATATGTACTAAATCCTATTACCCTTTTTGGTTCTGTGATATAAATTGGATAATTGTTTTAAATACGACAAAATATCGAGAGGATTACGTTTAATCCGTTGAACAAAACTCTAGCTGTGGTTAATACGTGAGTGACCAGTTTCATGTATGTGTAATGAACGTTGGCTGCTAGTTGCTAGGGGGTTGAAAAGAACAAGTTTCCACTGTACGACAAACGCGTAAAAGGCGTCACACATAGTAGTGGTAGAGGGCGAACATGCGGCGAACAATCAACGATCGCCGATGGATGGGTGCGCGGAACGAGCCCGAGGATTAATTGTTTAGCTTTCGCTAGAACAGAGAGTGAAGTCCCCGAACTGATGGCACTGACCAGCGAGAGCTTTTCGAACGGCTTTAATGAATGGTTTCAGGGTTGCATCACGAAGGGATTGCCTACCGGTTCACAGGACACGAGCTTTATGGTTTAAACATACACACATACATTATACATGGATACCAAACAGCGCATACATAAATATCGTTTTCCATGTATCAAAAGTTATTTTCCCATTTTATTATATTCGTCAAATTTCATTTACATAAAAATATATTCTTGGATATCAGAATAAGAAATTCAAACACTTGCATAAGCTAGTTTTGCTATAGAAGAGACCTTGTGTCCATTGTTTACTGATACAATGTTCGGGCTCCATTATGTAGATCACAAAGCAAGTGAAAATAAATGAAGGTCAATGCTACATTTATATAACGCTTCATATAAGACATATTTAGATCATTAGTCTTTGTTAAAATTTTTGTGTAACATTACTCTTAATAGTCATTTTATATTTATGTATGTTACATATGTTAGGAGTTCGAAATAAAATTTATATTTCCAGAACGAAACACATAGGTAAGCTATGGATGTACAAAAATTATGAATTATTATCTAAATATACTTTTAATGATGAACTGTAAATTGTATTTTGTATTAATCATGAAGCTATAAGGAAAATGTATAGGGACAATTTATTGTAGCTAAAGTGAATATTAAAAAACTCGTAACCTACATAGAATTTCAAATGAAACGTAAAAGATTTATCATTTTATTCAAAGACAATCCCATCAGATCTAAACATTTACATATTTCGGCGATATTTCATGTTTAAGTTGAAATACGTGCCACAGAATCATATACACCTCTTCAAAACACATACAAACAAAAATCCGAAAATGATTTATAACTTAGCAAATCATTTGTTTAAAAGAAACACAACTTATCACTTCTATTTAGCTGTCAACCGGTACTGACAATCCAACAAACAAAACTAGAAATATGTTGTCATAGAGAATAGAGTAATAACAAAAAAGTGCCCACCGTTAAACCCTACGCAGTACGTTTCGAACTTGTCCGCACCCAAAATAAAAAGACGGAGAAATAGTGCACATTAATAATTCTCTTTTATTATCATGTAGATTGCGACAAAATTTAACCTTTGTGATACACGGCCTACATAAAATGGAACATATATTGTGAGTCAGACCAGCTACCTGCCCATTTCATACATGGACTTGTACTTGTATTCAAAGTATAACTATTATGTTATATTGTTATGTGCATCCATATATTACGGCTATGAATATAACTACGTGCTGAATAAGTTTATCATTTTATTTCAGACACCATATGGTCTCTTTTTTGACAAATTATTGCCGTCTGCTCTCACTAATTTTAGATTTGTTCATATGCGTATGATTTGAAAATTTTATTTTATTTTTAAATCTTAGTCATTAAAAGCAACATTTCATAAATAGAATACGTCATTCCTCTTAATTTTCTTCTCTAATGAACAAAACAGCAATATTTTAAAAGTACTTTAAATTAAATGTTTCTTTTCGCAACTGGTGATTTTTATCTCAAGCGAAATAATTTTATTTTAAAATAACTTTATTTAAAAATCTTTAAATACATTTCAAAATTTTGTTCATAGGTCAATGGCGCTAAATTTTAATGAATGCATGTCTTGTTGTGTAAAAAGCATAATGATGAACATAAAAAACGAAAACCAATATGTTTGTCGAAAACTCTTGTTTCCATATTAATTAAACAAATTAATTTGTGTATTATCACAAAAGTAGTTTTATACAAAATTAAAATACATAAATATAAATGCTGTCACTACAACGTATCGAACTCTGAATTTAATAATAAATATGAATATTTTTTAATTAAAATAATAAATTCAGTGCTTCGCTAGTGATATTTCAACGTGAATTTATGGTGATTACATTTTGGCACCAAGCTGATTATTTTATTGTTTTCCCATTTCTATCAATTCATTAAAAAAATTTACATTTTGGATATTAAATTTTATTGAAATATTCAAACATGTTTTAATAGGTGAACCATGCTATATTATTCTATGCTTATCATAAATACATAAAACTGGAAATATTTCTTAGAAATAGTTTGGTTTGCATAATATATTTAGTTAAATTTATAGAAGTAAGAACGGCAGTTATATTTTAAGGATCTTGGCTATTTGGAATTCCTAAATTGAAATTGATGAGACTTAATTTAGTATCTTGACATTTATTCATGGTTCGTTATAATTTTCGAATGGTCTTGGATCATTGCAAACATTCCAAAACCCTGAATCAGTTTCCTGTCGTTTAATTTTTATATGAACATTGTACAAAACAATATAAAATTGTGTACATTTTATTTTTAATATTATTGGATCTGTTAGAATAAATGGTTAGTTGGGACGTCATGGAGATAATTTTAGAAATAAATAATTTATATTTACTCATAGAATAACATGAATTATTACACAAGTGGGTGTCAAAATGTGTGGCGCAAATTAATTTAAATTTGTTTTCACACGAAAAATAATCTTCTTGATGTGTGCAACATGGCGCATTAACGAACAAACACGATGATGTGCGTTCGCCGCGTTAGGTTATATGTATTTTCGGATACAGGTTTTGTCGAGTTGTGTATTTGACAAATTGGATTTGGCAAGGATGTCTATATGTTCCTACTCTATCTGCGCATACTTAAAATTAGTTAAAGACAAATGAGCATTTCGAAACATATGTTTTTGGTTACTATCGCGCTGTTTGCATAGTTGTGGCACCATTATTTACTTTTTATTTTACTGTTACACATTAATCATACCTTTAAGATATGCTTTTTGGTATGTTTGTACTGAAAAAACAACAATTTCTACAAATTTGTCAAATTTAATTTTAGTAAAACATTTTATTTTCGTTATCTAACCTTTATCAGATTCTATCATCATTAAAGACAGTATGTCATAAAATGATGATATTAATTGCAGTTTTGTCTTTCAAAATCAAATTAATGTCTTGTTTATTACTTTAAGCAACTTATTAAATATGCGACATTCTCCTACATTTCCTGTTTCATAATAATTAATAATCTTATTTTTCGATGGTCATTACATCTTCCAGCCTTCATGTAGTTCGGAGATAATTATATATAATTCTAATTATACATTATACTATATTAGAGAAACAATTATAATTTTCTTGTGCATCCATTTAATTTATTTCTAAATATAGCGCATCCGTTCCTAAAATACTTTCGTGCATGCAAAATACGATCTGGTGAGTAATAATTGACATATCCTATAAAATCGTGAATATGAAGAAGAACACGACCATTACATTCTTTAGTTAGCAATACTATGAGTTACTTTCACTATTTTGAGTTCTGCTGTGGTAGACCTGCATTTTATTATTAAGTTTCGAGGACATATCATTAATAAATTGCGATCACAAATAAAGATTAATATAAAGAATGGCTTTTTGTTCAATATCTTAAAAATTAATCTTTGTTTTGTTTACAAAACGAAATTTATGACTTATGAGCAATCAACAACACAAAATCTATATAATTTAAATTGAGACCATTCATTTGGAGGATAATACTTAATATCTCAATTTAAAATTTGTTTACAACTTTCATAAAGTAGTATGAATAATATAATAATCCTAAAATATATATTTGTATGTTGTCATTTAATGCAAATCTATTTTCTCAAAGAAATCGATATATACTTAAGCAATTACGCATATATGTGCTCCATATGGATATAGTACGTGAGCTTGACGGAAAATGTGCCGAAATTCCTATAAGAGACATTGTCTGGGTTGGTTTAATGACTGATTTACAATCAATCAAGTATTAATTGTATGTAAATAGCTGAATTCCCAGTAACTTGTAATCCTATTAAGTCTGTAAATGTTTATGTCACTGAACATACCCACACATTATGAAGGCGTGAATATTTAACACATTTGTTCTTTAGAACTGGCAATTGAGTGCACAATTTTAATTGTATTTCATGTTACATTTTGCAATAAAAATATATAAAATATCAGATGCATTTAATTTTTTTACTCTGACCAAATATGCATGGCGTTATTAAAAATCTAATAAATTTATAGATATACGTTTTGGGTGTAAAAATAATTCGTTAAAACAATAAATTATAATTTGTTTGTGACAAATGAAAGTGTTGGTTAAGAAGGTAGAAATTTTCAAATTAAAGAGATTATCCTCAAAAATATATGAGTTAGAGAGCAACTATGAGTGGAAAAGAGAGAAAAAGGACAAGGGCCTGAAAACGAAAGATAAAACATTTTGCGGTTTTTGAAACAGGAACATTAACGTGTCATAATAAACCACAAAGTATGATAGATGAATAGCGATAAAATCACTTTATCCAACGGCATTCAGGTCGCTTGCGACTTGATCAAGATTAACTAAAATTTAAACATGCATTATTAGTTTTTATATCAGCCACATTACGCACACATAAAATTTTTATGCTGAGTACACAGAAAATAATGGTATTTTCGCATGGCGAGCGTTGCTTCTTCATACTTTATGATACACAATATTATTTCATGTTTAAACTTTGTTATTAGGGGGCACTTTAGATATTTACACTAATAAAAGTTTAAGATTGTTAAACAGTTAAACTCTGACAACAAAAACATATGCTACATCTTCATATTGTAAATGTAAAAACCTGATCAATGCACATTAGTAATTTCTGTTTATTAGTCAAAGGAAGCAAATTTTCTTTTTTTGTTAGGTAACCGCACGTTATATAACAGAAAAAAAAAATCAAAAGAATCTGTAAGTCACGAGTTTTGCTTGAAATCATCCATGTACAGCACGATAGATATGTCATCATATTTTTGAACTGCATATGTAATTTAAAATGAAAATACGCGAGTGTAATAGTTGTAATTCCAAGCAATCCAATTTGGTAAATATGTTTGTCGTAATTATAGCACTGTATTTCATTACATTAAATATGTAAAAGTGATTATATTGAATCAAGAAAATGATTCACATGACAATTGTAGGGATGTGAAATTGGGACATTTTCATTTAACAAATACAAGTCGTGTGAAACAAGCATTATGGTAATGTAATTCATGTTATGAAAACCATTCATATATTTAACCTTCATTATATATTCCGCATTTCTGCGATAAATTTGAATAAAATTGTTTCGGATGAAACACAGATTTAAACACAATACAAACTTCGTTGCGAAAACTTGACAGATAACAAACATCAAAAACCTTTCACTTTCCATAACAATTGACATTCGACTGATACACGATGAACGATCTGTCAATTTTGATGAAGCAAATAATTCTTTTCTTTGTTATGCTGAAATTAGAGCAATTTCTAATTATTGATTGTAATCCAATGACTTATTAACCTGCCAGCGAATAATTAGCTATCTGTAACTGACTGCTCTTTGACGTGTGTTTCAAATGTTATTGATGATTGAAATGCGTGAAAAATTGTTTGTAGAATAGAATAGCAAGGTTGGAACATAATTACAAATCATTAGCATAAAATTGAAAGGATTATGAAATGGTAAGTGATCCATTTTACACCAAAAGAAACCGAAAAATAAATTATACATGAACTAGTTTTTAAATTTTCAAGGTCAATAATATATAAAAGTTTGACCAAGTTTCAAAAATACATAAGGTTTAAAATTAGTATAAGATTTAATATCTTCATATATTTGATGAAAAAAAAAACATTTTTATTTTATTCTTACATAATATAAAATAGTCAAGGAGGTACATTTATATTTAGCAAATAATTTAATTTGTGTTCACAAATGCTCTTAAAAGGAAAAAGTATATTTTCCTAGACAAGTATAGGATACGAAATGATCTAGGTCAGCGGAGTTGCATAAGATTTTTTATTTTATTACCTTGACGATTTCCTTATCGTGATGCTATACGATAATGAGGTGCTCGGATGCATTTTATTTCGTGACTCATTTTTATTCTTTGTTTTAAACCTATTTGAAAATTGATTGCATGGTGAGATATAGAAAAGCTTTCTGCTAATGGAATTAATTTTAGTTAGCGTTGTAATGAATAAAACATTTTTAAATAAAAAAATTTGTTATATTTAAACTAGATATTGATATTTGTAAACCAAAGAGAAATAAAATTAAAATAGAAAGTTGTTACATCTAGAATTAAATTTAAGTTACATTTTACATTTGGTAAAAAATAATTGAAATAAGTATACAGCTAAAAAGTTTAAGTATATAGATGCTGCATTAGATTCCAAAGCAATAAAAGCATATTTCATCAATTCCTAATGTTCAAACCAAGTCACACCTTAAACGCATAACGAAACCTAAGCTATTAAACAATAAATTATAACTTGGTTAAAAATATTTAGTCTGTTATGCTATGGGCGAAAATCGGCAGTCGCTATCAAATAACGGCAGATTAGGTGCGGCACATATATGTATATGCATATCAAAAAAAAATCACTTGATCACTTTCTCGCCAACCCCGTAGGGGGTATCTATTATAGGTGCGACAAAGAACGTATGATACCTTTAATTGATTTGTATCGGTTGGGTGTCAATAACGCAAAATATGATTACGAAATATGAACCAGTTACGTCGTTTAGTGTTATTGGTATTATCGGTTCTGCGAACACGTCAATTGCTGTTCATATTTCTCTAATAAACTTTAAGAGATATTGGATTTGAATTGGATTAAGTCCGCATATGTTCGTTGACGATGTTATCTATTACGTTTTATTGAATAAACTCGTATGAAATTGTTACGGTTTATGATAAATTACTTTGTTATAAGCTCGGACGTTGCGAGAAATATTGTGTTGTTTACGTACTATGAACGACATTTTAATAATAAATGATATATTTTGGTGTGGTTTAACGAAATTGAAAATCAATAAATATATTTATTACAAACACATAATCAAATTATCGTCTATACTAGTCTTTTTTAATAATAAGTTACAGGTCATTTAATGCTCGTGCACCAATTGAAAAGGGCCTAATTGTCATATCTGAACGTAAATTTTAAAAGAGATATCATTAGTTATCTCTAATTGCATGGTATAGTGCAGTATTAATTTCGTGACAACACACAACATTGATCACTCTGTGTGCCGACCAATTAATTCAAAATATCAGTGTTAATTATCGATGTAACCGATTCATAATTCACCGTGATATATTGTATAACCATGAACACACACGTATACAAATGCAAAATGTGCCCAAATATTTATATACTTGTTGGAAATTCCCCCGTCAGTCGATACATATACAAATAGAAACATAATAAATTATTTAAATTTAGTTTCGGCTTGTTTATGCTGAAGTCTATTGGGGATACGGCCGGCTGTAACGCAATCATTCTCCTTGTTTTCAGAGTTGAATATAACGACAATATTATACATTATTTATTTGTTAATACATTTCCAAAAAAAAACATTCTTTTTCTGTACATATATTTACCATTTTACTTATATGTAAATATCATTTTTTTAAATATACAGATTTATCTCTCAAATATACAAATATATTTTAAATAAAGTTTTTATTTTTCTAATTTCAATGTGCTTCTTCGTAGTTGATCAGGAAACAATTAATCTTAACTACAGATTGATTTCATCGATAACTTATTTAAATAAACGGATGCCGCTCAATGAACATTCCTTTAATAGCTAACGCAAAAACATTAAATTTCGAACAAAAACACAAATAAAATTCGTTCGAATAATCAAAGACGAAATTTCAAAGTAAGCTTAAATTAGACCGTAATACGCTGGACAAAAAAAAAATGTTAATTACATCCGACCATTTTAATTAATTCCGAACAAAAAATTCTAATCGGCGAGTTGGATTTTGTTGTTTTTTTTTTCTTCCACAACATTAATTAACACGGGAAATAGTTCCAAAAGTATTCGACCTTCACAAGGAAACATGATGAAGACAGGAAACCAACAAATAGACAGTCAAATGTACTTGAGGTGTTTGTTTATTTTTTGACATTTTCACATTATCTGGTAATTCAGACACGGAATGTTTTTTTTTGTTTTTGAGAAGGATTTATGTTTAGAGCATCTTAAAATTACTTCCAGCACATTAGACAAATAAATCTCGGAAACTAGTTAATTTTTATAATTATTTAAAATTATATTTATGAGCTTCCTCGTAATTATGAGATAACTAAGGTATATTTGCACGACTAGAACTTGCACCAAAACAAGAAAAAACTTATAATGAATAACAAAAAATTAAGTTATGTGCATATTTAATAGGGTACGTTATTCCAGCATCCTCAATATTCATCTCATTTAGATATAACCTTTCAAATATAATCAAGTCTATATAAATTATATGGAGCAGAAAAGTGACAAGTGCACATATTAAATTTACTAGTGATAAGCATTAAATTTATGTAATATATTTGCATATTTCAAGATCGATGATAGAAAATACATGCAAAATATGACTAGTCTTGTAATATTTACCACAACCTTGTAACAATAAATTCTAACTTACATCTACACATTATTTTTCCAACGATAAATAACAAAATATACCTACACAGTAAACACAAAAAATGTTTCGATCGCTACACTGTTATTTAATAAAGAAAAATTAGTCATTCACCAGCCAAAATTAATTACAAACAACTTAATTAATTAATACTAAAGGCAAGCAGTTAAACTTATCTGCAGGATCGAATCGGCGGTAATAAAGTTGTCGAAAGAATACTACCACCACCTACAACACTAATGGGCCATTGTTGTCTGGAGGTTTAACAGTGTAGAATACAAGATTGACATACAACAAGAAGTATGCTTTAGATACGTATATACTATATTTCACTTGAAGGTACTCTATATTGAAGTGTCTTACGACTTTTAAATTTAGACTTCGATTTGCAAATATTAATTATATTTTTTTGATCATTATTAAGTAATTTATTATTTTTATGTTGTTTGTATATGCATACTCGTGCGAGTTGAGTGTGGGTGGTTTGCAAATAAGAAATATAAATTGATGTTTTTTTATTATTTTCAAACCAAACCACAACTGAACAAAAAATATCTTTAACAAGATAAATATATAATTATTGAAAGGTTTGTTTTTTTTATTTATATATCATGGTTTTTTTTTTTAATATTGATGTAAACATTGCTGGAGATTGAAATCCGTATTAAAGTGGATGCCTTTGTCGCAAGTGTGTAGTATAGAAATCTGGAACTAGTGTGTTAAAGTGTAACCCAGGAACATTAATAACTGACCGGGTTGGGTCCGGTGATTACTGTCTGACTTAACGTATGCAGTGTGGTCAAAGCTGAGATGCGGACCACCGAACGGAACCCAATATGGATTTCCTGGAATCCTATTCGCTCTCGGGCTCGCAGCGAGCCGGCGACCGACCAAGCGAACGCCACATATGTGACATAGTCATAAATATCGCCATATTCACTAATAACTTAGTCTTTTGCTTTAGTACCACTATGCGAATGCTGGCGAATTGTTTCACTCTGTGTGAAGTATAATAGTTTCGTCTACCACTGCACTGCTGCACTACACCCTTCAGTTTTACAAATTTATTACCGAATACGATTATTGGATTGGTTTTGGTATTTCCACGTCTAATGGCCACCATAACTTTCTGTATTTTCACAGAAATATTGGAAAAACAACTAGATTATTTTTCGAATGACATTTTACAATATTTAAACACTATCACCAGAAATAATTCTGTACAATTTATAAAACATTATGAAATATACAAATTTACCATAAATCAAATATATGTGCCACTAAGAATATATTAAAATATTCTTAGTGTGCAAAACAATACGATTTTATTTTTTATAATTAGGATGAAAATGTTCCAATTTGACAAATCAATTGACTAAATCCTTTGCGACACACAATTTCATTAGAATAAAATCAGGCTAATTAAGGTAATTATAATTAACCTTCTTCTTTGGACATCATTAGAATGATTTAGATTGCTCAACAGGTCAAGAGTCATAGACTTGATATTTAATTTAGTTCATTGCTATTTTTAAAACGATTTCAAATTATTAAGCAACCGAAAAATCATTATGTACGTGTATTCTTAAATAGGAAACTTAAACCTAATACCATTATAATTATTTGACGACACTGACCGATACCTAAGCTGTTTGTAAACATCAAAAATAGATAACGGTCATGGTAATAGTGATGACATATGATAAAAACAAACGATAAGTAAGATCAACGAAAAAGATGAATGTAGGTATTTTTGGATTACTTGCGACATGAGTTGACACGACTGGTGCATGAAAACACATTATCTGCTGCTCGTTAGTTGACGTGTTCGCGGTGCATAAACTCACTGACTGTCATCGATATACTTAAAACATTTCTAAATTTGCTATATTTATTTAAATTCTAAAATATTTACATTTGATAATATATTTGTAGTTTGTTAAAATACCTGTAATAGTTCTATTAACATATTCATGACAAGTCATTGCTTATTCATATTTTGACATATCACGTTTTCTTTATCTTTTCGTGAACCTTTCATTTCAAAATGTTTGCTTCTCTTAATCTGTTCATCGAAAATCAAATAAACGTAATATACCTATTAGGGTTTAAATACAAATAAACCTTGAGCCAAAACTGGACATGCTTTACTTGTTAACATAGTTATGGCAATCAGAATTTAATTTATTTTAACATATGATAACTATTATTAATTTGATAGTATATATGCATTCACTGATATCTAACTAAACTATATAAATATGTATACACATATTAAAAAAAGCACATTTTCAACTCATGCCATTTACCCAAACATTCATTTCTCTGTTCAACATCACAAGTGAATGAAGAAAACTAAAAAAAATTTTACAGTATGTTCACGACCTCCCTTAAGGATCTTTTGGGAACCCTGCAAGAGCACGTGTCTACCTTCAGGTTAAGTTGGGCTGTAGGACAACGTGTCTTGGAATTAGACCAGTGGAGCAGTTCTTACTGCCCCGGGGAAGCTTCCCAGAAATTCCCACCCGCTCGCATTTACGTCACACCTCGTGAATATAGAATGCCAAAGACTCTACACTATACTAGTTTCACATTTATTTTGCAGAAAATACAAAACTCGATTGTTAGAAACACAATTCATTTATTATAAAATATATTTAAAACCTCTAATAGAAACGACCAGCAGGATTTCAATTTGGGATTTAGCTTAGAAATCCATTAAGTTCATATATTCAATTATTATTTTACCTTCTAATATGGATGCAAAGAGGAACAGAGTATATGGTACTCTAGTGAACTAGTCATCAGATAGTATTCTTTGGATTTTGCAATTTTTCGCTTTGTTTCATTACGATCTGAATTTGTGTGTAAGAACTTTACTTTGTAAAAATAATAATTATATTTGCTCTTTATATGCAGTATATATGAATACTTTGTGGTTCTTGTTATGAAAAATAAATAGTATTTTGCTTTATAAATCTACAATTGCAAAATAGGATCAAATAGAAATATGGTACAGAATTTAAGAATACAAAATAATATTAAGGATTTGTTAGTATTTGCTTTCCATAGTTGGATTTTAATTTTTAATTTCAATTTTTATATTTTTATTAGAAATGAGCAAGAGAAAATATAATATAAATTGTTAAGTGGCTCGCGTGTACCATTTGATAAGAAATGCCATATATTTGAAGAAAATTCATAACCGCTGCTTCAATTACAACCGAGTCACTTCTAAATATCTTTTTTTATGTGAGTTACACAAAGAAATTATGTTATATTTGTTATAACTGGGTAAAAAATTGTTGGTAAATTTACATTTTAAGATAAAATAACAGAAATTAATAAGTTCCCAAATAAAATTTATATGCAAAATAAAATGCCATTGGCAACAAGTAAACCACGGTTAAGATACAGGCTATAAATATAAACCATAATCATGAACCCATATTTATTTTAGGGCAAACATTCTTTGGCAGAGTTTCAAATTGGATTAAAATTAAAACAAATTATAGGTACTACACCAGGATGAATGGTATAGTAAAACACGATTTTATATGCACGCCACTGAGTTTTTCATTCCGAGAACTGGGATCCCAGGTCGGATACTTCACCTATATTCTTACCTGTATTTGATTTACATTTAAATTAAAATAACACACAAACAACTCTTTCCGCTTGCTGTTGAAATCGCATTTCGCGTGAATCACATGCCGCGAATTTTAAACGAAAAAATTCTCGACATGTGAAGATTTATACGATCTCCTTTTCAAATTTTAAACCGCCTTTTTGACTTATTAGTACTAAGAAATTTTAATTTACTTAGTATGGTTAGCTTATTAAATGTTGTGGTTAGCTTGTTGATTTTTTTTTCTGACATACTTCGTTATAATTTGATAGACAATTTAATAAATATATTACTTTTTTGGCAATTCCTATTACTTTTAATTTAATTATGTTGTAAATACAAGAAATTGAGAATTTCTCAAGGACAAATATAATTATAGATCTATTATGATTTGTTATTATTTTATAATAAGTAAGTCATAATGTCAGCCTCAAGTCGAAGCTCAAACAAATTGACAAGTATATTATTATTACTTGAGCATATAAGAGATAATTGAATCGTATTAGATTATATTGTTTACTTAAACAAATACTAGTTTACGCATATGAAACAAGTATTAGCATTCCCTATTCTAATAACTATTTTGAGATTATGGCAAATAATTAAGCTTTCTGCGCTGAATTTACTATTGCTATTGTTATAAAAATAACTAATACTGTTGACAACGAAATAAAACATAAATATGTAACAAATTAGAAGTCTTGAAAATATATTTAGATAATTCTACGAAATACATCCAACCAATTCATCACAGATAATTTGACGTTTGAACAACAAGCATAACACAGCCGGCAAAAGCTAAAAATACCCAAATTTTACGAAAAGTTTACTATATAGTAGAGATATTAAAAAAAAGCATAAAGTCAATATCAATATATTTAGCTATACATTATATTTATAATTTTATAAATATACGAAAAAGAAAATATTCGAAACAAGTACAATTTGAAATATAACAAGTAAAAATAAACGTTGTTTAAATGTCTGAGAATTGGTAGTTTGGGAGTTAAAAATAAAATGTTGTCATAAATTATTTCGCTAACATTGTTTTGAAAATTGTTGAATTGTTTTGATCGAGATATAATTGAGCTGATTGCAATTATCAGTTCACGTTTATTTTTACTATAACCCAAATAATCTTAATGTTGATTGCGGAAACGACCGTTAAAATTTGAAGAAGGTTAAGAGAATTCTTTGATGACCGCAATTCTATTTGTAATCGTAACAATCGCAATTACGATTGGTAGAAAAGATTGTAATTTTGACAAGTAATAAAAGTGAAACCGTAACAAATTTAACCTTGATCTGATGAAATCGTGACGAATTCTCAAATGAATCGCTCGTAAAATTGGTTTACTTTAAAACCGTCAATTTTTACTGCAAATTCCTCAAACGTAGAGACCTTCTGTTTACGCGCACTAAGGTACCAGCTAGGCATAAAAATTTTATATTCGAAGAATATTAAACGATATATTTATATAGGGTACCATTTTATTACATCTACCAAAAATGTTATAACTTTTGTTCAATTACAAAGAAACAGAAAAATAAACGATGCTCCCAGATATCTATGAATTACATACAATTCATAAAATATCTGCAGTGTCTTGCACTGAACTTTCTTATACGTATTATTTTACATGGAAGGGAAATTAAAATACAAATTTTGAATAATGCAAGAAAATTTTATTTCGGTTTTCGTAAAGTTTTGGCTCATTAAAACAATTATTTATAACTATCGTGCAAATTAAAAAAGTAATAACTAGAATAATGACACTCAAATTTGGCAAGCCTATTAATATAATAAAGCTATAGCATTTACTAGAATAATAACTTAATCTGATTTGATTACAATGTTATTTTAATGAAATTGGGACATGACAAGGTTAAAATTAATCCACGAATTGAGTGAATGCCATCCAATAGTTTCGTTTCCTAAACAATAAATTATATTGTTTCAACGTGACTTCATTACTATAATAAAACAAAGATATTAATCAATAAAAAAACCAATTTTTCCTTATTATTATTATTGATCACGTAGAGTAAGCGGTCTAGAAATAAAAAGCCAATATTACGGAACCTAATCACCTTGATCTTTCTCGTACATATATTACTAGTTAGCTACGAACTTATTTTATAATAACAATGCAACTTGCACTCATACTAATATCCATATCCTACAACTACAAATTGCAAGAGAATAACATTCCATGTCACGAATCGAAAAGTGCAAATTGTGCTTAGTTGCAACAAGAAAAGTAAAATTAAACTGCAAAATAAATTATACCAAAAAATAATAAGAATTACTAGGCATACAAAATTGACACCTAGACTAAAAAATGTTCTGTGATTTATTTCTAAAGTATGATATTTCCTTGCAATAACCGATATACTCTATTATTTATTTAATGGTAATTCAAAACAATGCTACATCGTTATTAATATTATTATAAATTTGTTCTAGCAGTTAATCGCTGCAAGGCATTAATGCAGATTACTGCAAATGGTTCATATTATTATATAGAGAAGGTAACTCAATAATATTTCTATTTGAAATAATGAACGAGATATTGTTTTGTAACAAACGCGCTTAGCATTGGATTATTTATAGTTTCAAGCACGTGTCAGAGATGGCGCGCGGTGTATTGTTTGTAACAGCTCAAGGCAGATATATTCATTTCATATTGTGTTCAATTATTTATGTTTGTATTATATGTTCTTGTTATTATTTATATTTTATCACAAAATTACTTTTTCTTATATTTACAACTAGTTTAGATTTTGCTAATTTTTAAAAAACTAGGAAACATATTTAAAACAAAATATGCGAGAATATACCAGATGTTTGTTAAAATAACTTTTAGACATTGCAAATTTTAGCATTTAAGTGTATTACAATTTAGTTTATTATTCATGTTTTAATGTATATTTTCGCCATTTAATGAAATGTTGAATTTCCCTATGAATATATTATTCAGATCGTATCTCGTAATTAATTTAAATATATTAATTAAAATTTTAAATACAAAAAAGTAGCAGGATATTCAAAAATAAACTAGCAAAACAACCAAAATTAATGAATATTTCGTCAGCTCATCGCTACGCATATATAAATAACATCAAGGAGTTTTACACATCTTATTTAGTTTTTGCTTTTATTTCTGCACCACACATCACGTTTACAGAAATTAAAAGAAGTCTTCATTCTGAACCGGAAACCACTACCATCTGACTATGAAATTATTCGCTTGGTCTGATGCGACACGAGATATAAAAAACGAAACAGAAAATTAAAAAAAATATAGTTAAACGGAATATATAACATCTACTGTTGCTGTCAGTTACACTGTCCGCGCAGACTGGATACAGCGTTGAATATGTCTGTCTGTCTTCGGAAATCTCACTTCACAATTTCAATGCATAGACCTGCTCAACTGTTAAACCGTTCTTTCCTATGCATCGTACACTTAGTATCAAAAGTTATGTTTCACGTTTTAAGATGAAAATTCATTCTGATCATAATTTACATGAGAATCGCTCACAAAGTTATTACTAAGTTGCAAAACCAAACAATTAAGCTCTAATTGGAGTATGGACAAAAATTTAAATATAAATAGCAGTGTTTGGATGAGGAGAAACAAATTTTGAAATAGACAAATCTTTTCTCTTGGAGTATATAAAGTTTCACGGTGGCCGAAACAAAATGAAATCGTGAAACATTCATTTATTTTTACTACTGTCATGGTTTTAAAATAAAATTTACAGACGATGCCCCATAAAAATAGGAGGTTTTCAAAAGAATTCTTCATTTTAGTTATGTATTTTTTATTCGAAAGTGAAAGTTAGTATTAATATTGTCATTTGGAAAATTATTCGAATTACTAACTATGTATGTATATGAGGTTTTGTATATTTCGTATTGATTTATAGTCGAAGTATAATTTATAATATTTTTTTAATACATGACACTTTTATAGTCAATTTATTTACTATAACAAATATTGGCTTTTCAAAACCACTAAGGCATATCACATATGATTAATATTTAAATGTCTGATATTTTAGTTATCTTTCAATACATTTTTGGTATTTCTAATTCCAGCTGAATAATATTAAACTTTGAGTAATTTGTGTAAATTTTATAAATTTATTCAATTTTTTGTGCTATTTTACATTAATAACCATGCAGATTAATTTCTTATCATTATTAAAATATGTCATTTTAACCAAATAACGATTATATTGTTAAAGTTGGATATCGTTTCCGATAACGAATGAACTTGATAGAATAAACAGAGGACCCGACGAGATTGAACGTCAAGCGAATAGCCAATTTCTCTCCATGATATGTAAATAGCCCTAGGGGAAATCCTCTTTCATATGTCACCCATCCTATACACCATATGGATACTTTCATACAGACACACACTCAAACGCATATAAACGCACATGTAAACATATAGCACATACATGACAGCCATTGTTTTGGATATGTAGATGTACTTGGTTTTGTCAATCCGATAGTTGTGTGTGCTAATTTATATATGTGCACATGTACGTGCAATAACGTAACACTATCAATCTGGCAGACCTATAACTTGTAATTCATTGACGTACTCGTGTTTTTTTATTTAAATTTTCCATTTTATTATTTATCGGTACATTGTACAATAAGAATTCGATAATTTGTAGTACAAACCAAAACAAACTCGTACTTCCGATAATATGTCGGGATGTTGATTTAATTTAACATGTTGTGGTGCATCGAACAAACTTGAGGAACCAAACTTAGAACAATATAGTAAGTTTGTTGTAGCTCCGACGATGCAGAGCGTGAATTATAAGTCCACCTAAACTTAAACTTGTAAAACATCTTAATATAATAACGCCAAAAACTCCTCAGTAAATGTTAAAATACTTATGTATTTATAGATACAAAGTAACTCGCTAATATTTCATAAATTTAAACTATAAATGTACGAAATGTGAATAAATAAAATGTGTGAGTGATCATAATTTTGCTCACGTACGTCTATGTGAAATATATCATCGCGAAAACAAACACAGGACACATTGCACTTTAGTACAATACCACGAGAGTACTCCGCGATCACTCAATATGAATGGAAACATCTGTATTGCGTGCACCAAGAGGCATATGATTTCAATTCAAGAGTTAGGGCGGCTCGTAAAATACTGCATTCTTGTTTGTTTACTCTACACATTTTTGATGACGCATTGTTATAGTCTAGTCTTGATGCAACCATTCCGTATACACGTGGTACGGTATTGTTTGACAGTGAGTAGTTTAAATAATAAATTTTCAAAGTGCATATTCCTGTCAATTAATTGAAAACTAGACAATTTGTAGTATATATTGTTTCATGTATATTAGTTGTTAGTAAAATCACGGGTTCATTATTAGTATTCATTGTTTCTATTTTGTGTAATTTGAATAAATATAAAATTAGATATTTGCTCATCTTACAAATCTAAATTATAATTATATAGTATGATTAGAATGAGTAATCGTGTAGAATGTATTAAATTGCAAACGTTCTAAGATGTCAAATTACTTAACTTAGTTTAGTAGTTGAATTATTCAAACGACACGACATTTGCGTAAATTGTTGCTACAACTTGATGTATGAAATATATTTAACACCCACATAACATACCTACATGAACTCGATAATACACTCAATTATTTCCGTTAATTTCAATTTGGTAAAAGTAAAGAACCAAGACAGCTTCATCTACAATGCAAATCAAAAGTTGATTTATAATTCGGAAATTAATTTGAATCAATTACGAAACAGGCAACTGTGGGCTCTGCATAAACAAACCATACCAACACAAACGTATAATATCAACATTAATTTTTATAACGGAGTGTTACTTTATACCATGCACAATTAATCGGCCATAAACACAACGAAAAAATAATTAAAATTCAAATTGACTATAAATTCACACAGAGGTTGCCACGAAATGATACCTGGCATCACACACACACACACACACACAACACAATAGCATAAAGATTTAAATATGGAGCATACGTACTGTTAATGCTGTTTTAAAATTAATAACGACAGTCATATTACATTTCGGTTCCATTAATTTAAATTTGGTGTGTATTTGCAATATTAATTTGGCGAGTGCATATGCAGTTATTACAACAATTAATTTATGGAAACCCGAGATAATTGTATACAATATAATTGTGATACAATGCTACATTTGTCGCTCTGAATTTGCATCTTATTGCAGGCCATTATACTGACCTGTGTTTTGTTAAAGAATAACACTCACAGCTCTATATGCATATGCTAATTCAATTTCTTTCATATGCACAGACATTATCTCATTTTTCCAAACTTAATATTACTTTCCAACTGCAGCTAGATACAGTTCTTTGTAATTTAATCTACATAGATTTTACGTTTATTTACCAAATATGCAAAAATGAGAGCTAAATTTAATTTAAATTTTACTGAAATATAATTTTGTGAAATGGTTTAATTTTAATCTAGCTACAAGTTTTAATAATTATTTTTCTTCTAGTTATATCCTTATAATTTTTTTCTTCTCTCGCTAATGTAATTTATTCTTCAGATTAAGAATGTAATATATTTTCAAATTACAATTTATTTTAAATTTCACATTTAAAATTGTGATACTTTCCATTATAATGTAGTAATATAAAATAAAATAAAATTCTCGTATACCGAATAGTAATTACAATAATAATTCATCATTTAAATTCTTTATTTTTTAAGTTACATAATTGTAATTTCGATATGTATTGAGTGCATAAAGCGTAGGTGAAATAAAAATGCACGGCTCGTACCTACTCTTATAATATTAAATACAACTTGGTTTCCAGACGATAAAATTTCTCCGGTTGCATTGGTCTCGGTATCGGTGCCGGTTTTTTTCGATATTAAATTTATCGAGTATCGATTATTGACTGTGAACGTGGACGCGGCGAGAACTTGGCCGGTAAAGTAGAGAGTTCGTATTTCCGAGAGCAATTTTTCCCGTTTTATTTGCCCGCTGTCGCCTGTGGTAGCGATAAGGTAAAAGAAGAGTTCTTCGGGCGGGAATCGAACCCGAGTCTCTGAGGTAAGTAGGTCGACGTTGCCACACAATCGACTCAACGTCTACTGATAACCAGCCACTTCCTAGGGTTTTTTCATTCTTTTTTTTTTTTCGTTTCTATGCTATTCCTCGTAACATGCGGATCATTACAGAAGTATAGCAGCAAATTCCTTTATCTACAAACATAAAGATCTCCTATAAAACTTATACTATTGCGCTTTTCATTTTTAAATAATTTCTTCGTTTAGTACATTGTTGTATTTAATTTATAAGTGAGAAGCAAAAATAACAATTATACAAACGTTTAGTCCATATTCTATCTTTTTATATACATCAAGAAAATACTATTTCAAGTTTCTTATTACGTTCTTTTAGTATAAAATGAACTTGTGGCTATGAAACTGATAATAACGAAATTCTCTTTCGCATCAATTGAAACCTATCTTATTACATTTAGAATCCATTGAAGAAAACAAGGGCCTCATCAAAGACAAAAATAATTGTGAAAAAAACAACTTGATAAACCAGCACT